>JARQOD010000009.1:13643432-13872066 GCA_033576555.1 Oophaga sylvatica
GGGCAAAAGTCGTCTCTATCCTGGCCATTGCATAGTGTTTATAGGCTTGTTTTTGAGTTTTCCTTCCTGAAGTAAAGGTTCTTGTTCATTTTTTTTGGGATTTGTTCCCTCAGACACCATCTCCGATGTTCTGTTTCCATCATGCATGAAGCATGCTGGAAAAGATATAGCCGCTAGTAAGCATTCCCTTCGTGAAAGTTTCTCTAGCCCTCTTCAAGATTACTTCTGTTGGAACAGCAGATTTCTCCTGGATCGTCCCATTTACTTTCCCTAGAAGTAAGACAGTCACTTGCCTGGTGGCTTCTATCTCCTCTTGTCTGCGGTGAGAGATCATTCCTCCCGTTACACTGGCAGATCATAACTACTGACGCCAGCCTCCGCGGCTGGGGGACAGTATATCACCAGTTCATGATCCAAGGTCTATGGGAAGCTTTGGAGTCCTCACTGCCCATCAACATCTTGGAGCTCAGGACATCTATCTAGCCCTCCGGCACTGGTAGGACGTCCTAGTGGGTCGCCCAGTGTGCATTCAGTCCAAAAATGCCACAACTGTTTCATACATCACTCACCAGGGCAGAACTCAAAGCAAATTTGTCATATCAGAAGTCTCTTGAATCCTGGCATGGGCCAAACAAAGGGTACTCACGTTATCTGCAGTCCACATACCCGGAGTGGACAACTGGGTCGCCGACTTCCTAAGTCGCCAGAGCTTATCCTTGGGCAAGGGGTCCCTGAACCCACCTGGGTTAAGACAGATCTGTCAAAGGTGGGGCGCACCTGACGTCGACCTAATTGCATCCATAAGTAACAACGATGCCCTGGTTCTCACGTGGTCGCAGTACCGCCTTCAGTATCTTTTTCCACCTCTGCCACTGATTCCTAGGCTCATCAAGAAGACCAAAGCAGAGGGAGTACCAATCATGATCATGGCTCTTGACTGGCCCAGAAAAGCCTGGTAGGCAGCAGTGGTCAACCTCATTGCAGACATCCCATGGAAGCTTCCAGAGCTCCTTTCCCTGGAACTCCTCTTCCACCAGAATTCACTGCCTCTCAAATTAACAACATGGCTGTTGAAGCCAAAGTCCTAAAAGACGTAGGCATTTCCTACAAGTTATCCAGACCATGATCAAAGCAAGAAAGCCCTCTTCGTCTTGTGTCTATCATTGCAATTGGAAGTCTGTCTTTCGCTAGTCCAAAGCTAAACATGCAGCTCCTATTTCCCCTCCTATGTCCTGCTCCTTCCCTTTAGCTTTTCTTCAGCAGGTCTCCAGTCTGGTCTGTCTTTGATCTCCCTTAAGGGTTGGGTCTCTGCCCCTTCTATCCTGTTTCAGAGAAATCCCGCTCATAAGTCAGGATTTTCTTACAGGGAATTGCTCATTTCTTTTTTCCCTATTGTTCTCTTGTGGACCCCTGGGACCACAATCTGGTTCAGAACGCTCTGCAGGGTCCCCCCTTTGAGATTATTCAGGACGCCACTCTTTTTGCTTTCCTGGAAGTTTGCTTTCTTCCTGGAGATCAACCTCCAGTAGGCGCATCTTGATCTGGTGGCCGTATCTTGCCAATCTCCCTTTCTTGTTTTCCATCAAGACAAAGTGGTGCTGCGTCCAGTTCTTTCCTTTCTTCCAAAGGTGGTGTCTCGCTTCCACCCTATAGAAGACAACATCCTTCCATGTTTCTGTCCATCTCCAACTATCCCCCGGGCACAGTCCCTTCACAGGTTGGATTTCGTTAGAGCCCTGCTTCTTTATCTTTCCAGCATAGCAACTTTCAGAAACTCCTACTACTTGATGGTGGTTCTAGAGGGTCAACTCAGAGGTCTTCCAGCCTCAAGGCCACAATGGCCCGTTATATCCATGCGGCCATCCTGGAAACCTATCGGGCACAAGATAGACGACCCCCCGCTGTGGGGTCAAGGTTCACTCCACACATGCATTTGGGCCTTCATCAGGCCTCTCCATCACAACTCTGCAAGCCTGTAAGGTTCTACAGAGTGTGTAACGGTTGGGGAACAGCCGAGCACTGTGGAATATCGGGTCAACCTCTTAGAGAAGGAACTAAATGGAAACTGCCAATGTCAGTATTAGACATGGGTCCTCCTCGAGAGAATGTCCCAAACTGCCCCACACTAAACCTGATATATAAAGTGTGGGATAGAGGCAAGAATATGCTGGGGATTGGGGGATTGGTAAATTCACAAACTATGCACCTCTATGGTATAACTACAACATGCCAGAGATATACAAGCTAAAAGGCTTCAACAATTGGGAAGATAGGGGTATTTTTCTTCTGTCACAACTCCTAAATGATGGCATATTTAAAAAATTTGAACAAATAAGAGCAGGATATGATCTTAACTCACAAAATGTTTTATCAATTTTTGCAAATACGTCATGCGTATAATGCACAACTCAGTGCCAATTACATTATTATTAATAAACATTCTATCACTGATACAATTGCTTCTGCAATGGACACAAAGGGTTTAATTTCCCACATAAATAAGCAGCTTATTGCTGTGCAATTAGAACAGTATCCTATCACAGCCAAAGTAAAGTGGAAAAGAATGTGGGTCCCCTATCTGAGGAACAATGGAAAGAGGTTCTGGATGTAATTCCTAAATTATCCTTGTCTGAATCACAAAGACTGTCCCAAATCTTTCTTATTCATAGTGTATATAAGACCCCCAGTATCCTATTTAAAATTGGTGAAGAGTGGACAACATGTGTGCAAGATGCTGGAAAAACGACGCTCGCCTAATGCACTTGATGTGGGAGTGTGTGAACATTGGGAACTATTGGAAGGGGGTAGCTGACTGGATAAAATCTGTGGTCGGAATCCATATATTGTTGGAACCCAGAATCTGCTTACTTGGTCTGTTGGAGCAAGGGCTAATTCGGATTCTCCTATCTATCTCCCGAGTGCCGTTTCAAGCTAGAAAACTATTAGCACTACACTGAATAGGAAAATCCAAAAACGATAGAAGAATTAAAATCCAAACTAAATGTCTTGTGTATGGAAAAGGGAACATATATTAAAAGAAATGCCCTTAAAGAACATATAAAGCTATGGAAACAATGGTTAACTACTCCGGGATTGCATCGGAAAGCCTTCTCAGAAACACTATGATAGACCGACTGCACCTATCATTGTCTTAAACTGTAAAATCTACTATCTCATCTCAGATCCCTAACTCACATACCCAAAGTGTTAGATTTTGGTTCTGAGAAACAAAGGGGTCCTAGATAACTATGTGTAAATTCTGTGATTCTCTGTATTTTGGCGCAATACACGAGCAGTCAGATGGTATTCATGTATATTTGCATTCACAGAGTATTAAGCAAATGATAATACCTACGGTGAATGTTAATGTGAACCGTTTTGTATTTGGTTTGTAATTACGTATTTTTTTTTATTTGTGTGTTTGTTCCATTTAGTTTTGATTGTTTCTAAAAACAAAATCACAGTGAACATATCTTTGATATTTTTCACAATAAAAAATGATCTGATTGAAGAAGTCTTTTAAGTTTGCACAGTTGGTACCTAAGGCTTCTTTTACATTTGCCATGTTTTTGCGGCCCCAGTAGATTTCTATGGGGCCGCAAAAACGGGCCATAAAAATTCGTCGGAGCGCCGAATGGCCTTATGGCCGTGAAAAAATATCGAGCCTGCTCGATATTTTTCATGGCTTATGGACACTGCCCCCATTGAAATCAATGGGGACGCGAAAACAACGGAAGCTTGCCTAGTGTGTTGATTTTGCGGTACACCATGAAGACTGTATTTGCGGAAGGCCGTTTTTTTTTTTTCAATTTTATGTACAATTTCCTGTTTTTTGTTTTTTTTAAAAAATAGAAAAAACGGTGATCCGAGAAGATTTTTGCGGCCCGTTTTTGCGGCAGACCGTGAAAATTACGGCAATACGGTCTGCAAAAACAGGCCGCAAAAAACATGACAAGTGTAAAAGTAGCCTAATCTTATGTGTAGAACATTTTTCAGGTTGTCCATGTGTTTACTATCTCTATATATTGGGAATTTTAGATGGCTGGAAAGGCCGACCACAAAATTGCTTGGGTTTTTAAAGGATTCATACATTGTATTGATGCATTTTTAATATATAAAGCAACTGTGTCCTTCTCGTTTGGGACTATGGCTCATTTACTAATGGTTAAGTGACCGTTTCTGGGAATCACAGTAACCAACCTCTGGGTAGAACTCTTCAATGAAGCCTGCAAAGTATGATAGCTACAGTGGTTTGCAAAAGTATTCACCCCTTTGGCATTTTTTTATGTTTTGCTACCGCACAACCTGGAATTTCACTTTTTTTTTTCTTGTTGAGGATTTGCATCAGTTCATGTAAATAACCTGCCTACAACTGTGAACATTTGGTTTTCTTTTTATTGTGAAGCAAACTACAAATTGGACCAAAAAAACCTGAAACCGTCAGTGTGCATAACTATTCACCCCCCCCCCCCCTAAAGTCAGTACTTTGTAGAGCCTCCTTTTGTGCTATTTATAGTTGCAAGTCACTTTGGATAATCCTCTATGAGCTTTCCACATCTTGCTACTGGGATTTTTGCCCAATCCTCAAGGCCAAACTTCTCCAGCTCCTTCAAGTTGGATGCTTTCCTCTAGTGAACAGCAATCTTCAAGTCTGACCACAGATTCTCCATTTAATTAAAGTATGAGCTTTGACTAGACCACTCCAAAACATTTACATGTTTAACCACTCTAGTGGTGCTTTAGCAGTATGCTTTGGGTCATTGTCTTGTTGGAAGGTGAGCCTCCGTCCCAGTCTCAAATCACTGACAAACTGAAACAGGTTTTGCTCAAGAATATTTATTTTATTTTTTACTCATTTATATAGTGCCATTAATTCCACAACATTTTACAGACATTATTGGCGCTGTCCCCGATGGGGCTCACAATCTAAATTCCCTATCAGTATGGGGAATGTGGGAGGAAACACACACAAACACGAGGAGAACATACAAACTCCTTGCAGATGTTGTCTTTGGTGGGATTTGAACCCAGGACCCCAGCGTTGCAAGGCTGCAGTGCTAACCACTGAGCCACCGTGCCACCCAGGGTGATATCCCTGTATTTCACACAATCCATTTTCCCTGTCTATGCTGCCATAAAACATCCCCACAGCGTGATGCTCCCACCACCAGCTTTCCCTGTGGGAATGGTGTTCTTTGGTGATGTGCTGTGTTGCTTGGTGGCTGAAAAGTTAAATTTTAGTCTAATCTGACTACAGCATCTTCATACGTACAGGTGCTTCTAACTAAATTAGAATATCATCAAAAAGTTAACTTACTTCAGTTCTTCAATACAAAAAGTGAAACTCATATTATATAGAGTCATTACAGAGTGATCTATTTCACGTGTTTATTTCTGTTAGTGTTGATGATTATGGCTTACAGCCAATGACAACCCAAAAGTCATTATCTCAGCAAATTAGAATAACAAAAAAGTCCTGCAAAGGCTTCCTAAGCGTTTAAAAAGGTCCCTTAGTCTGTTTCAGTAGGCTCCACAATCATGGGGAAGACTGCCGACTTGACAGATGTCCAGAAGGCAGTCACTGACACACTCCACAAGGAGGGTTAGTCACAGAAGGTCATTGCTAAAGAAGCTGGCTGTTCACAGAGTGCTGTATCCAAGCATATTAATGGAAAGTGGAGTAGAAGGAAAAGTGTGGTAGAAAAAGGTGCAAAGCAACCGGGATAACCACAGCCTTGAAAGGATTGTTAAGAAAAGGCCATTCAAAAATTTGAGGGAGATTCACAAGGGGTGGACTGATGCTGGAGTCATTGCTTCAAGAGCCACCACACACAGACGTATCCAGGACATAGGCTACAAGTGTCACATTCCTTGTGTCAAGCAACTCATGACCAATAGACAACGCCAGAAGCGTCTTACCTGGGCCAAAGAGAAAAAGAACTGGACTGCTGCTCAGTGATCCAATGTGTTGTTTTCAGTTGAAAGTAAATTTTGCATTTCATTTGGAAATCGAGGTCCCAGAGTCTGGAGGAAGAGTGGAGAGGCCACAATCCAAGCTGCTGGAGGTCTAGTGTGAGGTTTCCACAATCAGTGATGGTTTGGGGAGCCATGTCATCTGCTGGTGTAGGTCCACTGTCTTTTATCAAGACCAAAGTCAGCGCAGCCATCTACCAGGAAATTTTAGAGCACTTCATGCTTCCCTCTGCCAACAAGCTATGTGGAGATGGAAATTTAATTCTCCAGCAGGACTTGGCCCCTGTCCACACTGCCAAAAATACCAATACCTGGTTTAAAAACAACAGTATCACTGTGCTTGATTGGCAGCAAACTCTCCTGACCTTAACCCCATAGAGAATCTATAGAGTATTGTCAAGAGGAAGATGAGAGACACCAGACCCAACAATACAGACGAGCTGAAGGCTGCTATCAAAGCAACCTGGGCTTCCATAACACCTCAGCAGTGCCACAGGCTGATCGCCTCCATGCCACGCCGCATTGATGCAGTATTTGATGCAAAAGGAGCCCCGACCAAGTATTGAGTGCATTTACTGAATATACATTTCAGTAGGCCAACATTCGGATTTTAAAATCATTTTTCAAGCTGGTGTTATAAAGTATTCTAATTTACTGAGATAATGACTTTTGGTTTTTCATTGGCTGTAAGCCATAATCATCAACATTAACAGAAATAAACATGTGAAATAGATCACTCTGTGTGTAATGACTCAATATAATATGAGATTCACTTATTGTATTGAAGAACTGAAATTAACTTTTTGCTGATAATTTTGTGAGAAGCACCTGAACATTTAGGGAGTCTCCCACATGGTTTTTGGCAAACCCCAAATGAGTCTTACAATTTTGCCCACTCTTCCATAAAGGCCACCTCTATGGGGTGTATGGCTTATTGTGGTCGTATGGACAGATCCTCCTGTCTCTGCTTGGGAACTCTGCAGCTCCTTCAGGGTTACCTTTGGCCTCTGTGCTGCCTCTCTGATTATTGCCCTCCTTGTCCGGGCTGAGAGTTTTGGTGGGCGGCCCCCTCTCTTGACAGGTTTGTTGTAGTACCATGTTCTTTCCATTTGATAATGGATTTGATGGTGCTCCGGGAAGCATCGGAGATGGGGATTTTTTTTTATAAACCAACCCTGATTTGTACTTCACAACGACTTTGTCCCTGACTTGTGTGGAGATCTCCTTGGTCTTCATGGTTTTGGGTGGAGATCTCCTTGGTCTTCATGGTTTTGGGTGGAGATCTCATTGGTCTTCTTGGTGTTTGGTTAGTGGCGCCTCTTGTTAATGGTGTTGCAGCCTCTGTGTCCTTTCAGACAAGGTAAAGTGTCTATACTGACAGCCATGTGACACATAGATTACACACAGGGGGACGTCCTGTCACTAAGCATCGGACTTATGAAGGGAATTGCTTACACCAGAGTTTTTTACGGGCTTCATAGCAATAGGGGTGATTACATATGCACATATCAATTTTTAGTTATTTGATCACATAAATTATATTTGTCTATTTTTCTCACTTCACCAACTTAGACTATTTGGTGCTGATGCATCACACACTAATCGGATTACAGAAAAATTTAAACACAGGTTGTAATGTACCAAAATAGGTAAAAAGTCAAGGGGGTCTATACTTTCGCAAGTCACTGTAATTGTCTTACTATTTCTACTCCATACTTTTTTTTCAAATTTCCTCATGCAGTGTAAGGAAACTTATTTATTTATTTTTTTTAATTCTGTATCATTTGTTTTAATCTTAGGAATTAAACAACCGACTTTCAGAAGAAATCTCAAAATTGCGGACCGTTATGGCTGGTAATGGGCCAAGTGAGGGACGGTTACAAGCAGGAGAGAGGAACAGTGCCGAGCTGGAGGTGACTGATGCACTAGCATGGGCTGAAGGATCATGTTTTTTTTAGTTTTACATAGCAATTTGCATGCTTCAGTTTATGGTGTTTGTTATACTCCTGCATTAGTTCATCTTACAAAATAGACTTAAATTTGTTATGAATCTTTTGGGGGTGAGGGATAATGAAGAATTAACCCCTTCCTACACCATAATGCTATGTGAGGATAGTGAACAGTTTATTTGTGTTTGTTTCAGCTGCAGATGGAAGGAAGAGAGCCACAGTAATTCATTACTGATGGGTAGGCGGAGCCCCAGATCAGGATGACACCTCAGATCAAAAGCGTGTTGACTGGCTGGCTCCTCCAGCTTGGGCTCCTCCTACTCAGCTCCTTCAGTCTAAAATTTGAGGTCTCAGAGGATGGTCGCTGCTGGAAGCAGCTCCTCAGAAGATTTTATTATTTTTATCGGACAAGAGACTTGGACATGAGTCTGAAAGGTCTCAGGGGTCTCAGCGCTGCTGGACCCCACCTCTCCCCTGGCGGATCTGTATTTTACATAAATAGTCCCTGCAGAATCTTGCCGGCCCTGGGGGACGAGGTTAGCTTCCCTGGCGGGGACGCAAACCGCACACTGGGGTCACTGCGTTCCCCGCCCTGAGGGGGAGCATGGGCACAAGCGCCACAAATCCTGAGGGGTCCCTGTGGCGCTCAGCTGGTGAGTACTCCACAATATATATAAAATGTGTGAGTGCTTTAGCGACTGCTGTGACAGCGCTATTACATGTGTATTAATGTACTATTAGCGCTGCGGTGGCAGCGCTCTGACATGTGAATGTGGTGTTTCTGTGCAACTTTTGTCCGCAGGCAGATGCCTGCAGGACAGGGGGGGAGCAGGAGTGAGGAGTTTTGGCGCTCATATTTTTGAGCCGGGGGGGCGTGGCTTCACGCTTCCCGGTCTTTCATGCAGGAAGCGCGCGATTGCGCTTCTCTTCCGGCTCCCTCAGCACGGCGGCCATTAAAGGGACTCCCGGGCTCCTCAGACTCCGCTCCTCCCGTCTTAGACACCAAACCAGCTGGGTGAGTGGCATTGTTTCCTCACCCCACAGCGCAGATACATAGCGCTATTCTGCAGCTCGGTCTCACATAGAGACCTTGCTTTCTCTTACAGCCTGCGACATTAACCCCTCTTGAGGGTTTACTTGGCAACAGCTGGGGTAGCTCTATATTTAAGACTTAACCCTTCAGCGTGCGATTTTTGCGTTCACTAAAAAAAAAAAAAAAAAAAAAAAAAAAAAAAAAAACTGCGTTTTTTTTCAGGTTTTCTGACATTTGACCTGCTATATACAGTGTGAGGCATGTCGGAACAGGGTTCAGAAGGCGCGGACCATATTCCAGTTCCGCTTCGGCAATCTGGTACGCAGTCCTCCACAGCGTCTAGCGCTGCGGTTGGAGGTCACAGTGATGCAAAATTGGATGCTATCGCCAGTTCTATTAATGGCTTGTCTGACCTTTTGAGTCAATATGTGTCAGCTAGATCCTCTCAGGACAGAAAGCGACACAGACCGTTACCATCCTTCACCCGTAGCGAATCAGATGTCTCTGATTTAGATTGTGGAGAGGGTTCTCCTTTAAGTTCAGATGGGGAAATGTCAGATTCGGACAAGGAGGAACGGCGGGGGCTTTCGTCCCTTGTGAGACGTACAGAGGCATTTATTGAAGCCATGAGAGAGGTTTTACAGTTACCGGAGGTGGTAACTAGTTTACCTGGTAAATCAGCACGAATGTACCAGGAGTATCGTACGTCACGATCAGTCTTGCCAGATCTAGATGATCTTAACAGTGCAGTAGAAAAGGAACGTCTGTGTCCGGATAAACGTTTTCACGGAACACGTTTCTTTGACGCACTTTATCCGTGTTCCACAGAGTCGAGAGATAATTGGATTCCCTCTCCTGAAGTGGATTTTTCCTTATCCCAGCTTAGTAAATCCTCACTGCTTCCTGTTAAAGGGAAGGCGAGTTTGCAGGATCCATTGGACAGAAAAACGGAAATGGCGGCGAAATCAAATTATGAGGCCGCGGGTCATGGATTCAGAGCGGTACTAGGATCCATGTGTGCTTCTAAAGCTTCTATAAGCTGGTTGGACCTTTTACACAAGGCGTGGAAAAATGGATCTCCGTCATCTGAGATGGAGGAGATTTTCGAATGGTTGGACACTGCAGTCCGATATATCTATGATGCAGGTCTGGACACTGCGTCGCTTCTGTCCAGGGCGCAGGCTTCGGCGATCACAGTCAGAAGAGCGCTGTGGCTCAGACAGTGGGCTGGGGATGCGGTCTCCAAACAAGGTTTGCTGGCCTTAGCTTATAAAGGTGGTCATCTTTTTGGGTCTGACCTCACAGAACTGATTACCAAGGCAAAGGCAAAAGAAGCGACGTTACCACAACGCAGAGCTATGGCTTCTGTGTCTGGCAGGACATATAGTGGTCGGCGGCCCTTTCGGGGCCGAGGTCGATTCGCTCAGTCCTCTTGGGGGTCGGGTCGTTCTTCTTTCT
The DNA here is from genome assembly GCA_033576555.1 of Oophaga sylvatica. Lineage (NCBI taxonomy): Eukaryota > Metazoa > Chordata > Amphibia > Anura > Dendrobatidae > Oophaga > Oophaga sylvatica. The sequence goes on from JARQOD010000009.1 coordinate 13,653,846, forward strand.
CAGCAAAAAAGTCCTCCCAGAAATCTCGCATTCCCTGGAAGCAGAATTTCCGTCACGACAAGCGGGAAACTGACAAGAAGCCCGCCAAGACGGACTGACGCCAGGAGTCCACTCGAGGACTCTCGAGTGGGGGGTCGCCTGCTCCACTTCAAGGAGACTTGGATTTCTCGCGTTCTAGATTCATGGGTAACGCGGGTCGTGTCAGCAGGTTATTTCATAGAATTCTCTTCTCGACCCCAGACACCTTTTGCCAGTCTCGCATTCCGTCAGAACCCGAGCTTTTGGTCGCTCTGCAGCGAGAGGTCGAATTCCTTCTTCAGAAGGGTGTGGTAATACCGGTTCCGCCAGAAGACCGGGGAAAAGGATTTTATTCCAATCTGTTTGTGGTTCCCAAAAAGGAGGACAAATTTCGTCCGATTCTGGATCTCAAGAGATTGAATCGGCATGTCCACACCCGGAAATTCCGCATGGAGTCACTTCGCTCCGTTGTGGCAGCCCTGTCGCAGAACGATTTTTTGGTATCAATCGACATCCGCGACGCTTATTTACATGTTCCCGTTGGAAGGGCTCATCAACGTTTTCTTCGTTTTGCCATAGGTCGGGATCATTACCAGTTCGTGGCTCTGCCATTCGGATTAGCCTCGGCGCCCAGAGTATTTACAAAGATTCTGGCGCCTCTCATGGCAATTCTTCGAAGACAAGGAATTACGATTCTTCCTTACCTGGACGATCTTTTGATCGTGGCATCCTCGGAGGAGGAAGCAGTGACAGCTCGCAATCTGTCTCTTCAGTTACTGAAGGACTTCGGTTGGCTGGTCAATTGGGAGAAGTCGTTTCTGGAACCGTCGCAAGCTATCCTCTTTTTGGGAATGCATTTCGACACGGTACGGGCAGTGGTGTCTCTACCTCCAGACAAACAGTCATGTCTTCTTCGACATGTACAGATCATGAAGTCTTCAATAACAATGTCCCTTCGCAAGTGTATGCGTCTTCTGGGTTTAATGGTGGCGTCCATGGAGGCAATTCCGTTTGCCCAGTTTCATTCCAGAGCTCTCCAAAGGTTCATTCTGAGTCATTGGAATCAGTCGCAATCGCTGGATTGCAGTGTCACCATCTCTCGCAGGGTGCGGGAGTCTCTAGGATGGTGGTTACGTCCAGGAGCCTTATCCCTGGGGAAATCTTTCCTCCCTCCGAAATGGTCGGTCATAACCACAGATGCCAGCCTGACGGGCTGGGGGGGTGTTTGGAACGATTCCTGGATTCAGGGAGTATGGTAATCAGAAGAGACTGTTTTACCGATCAATATCCTGGAATTGAGGGCGATTTTCCTTTGCCTCCAACACTGGACGGTCCCTTTGAGCGGTCTGCCGGTCCGAGTGCAGACAGACAACGCCACAGCGGTTGCGTATATCAATCACCAAGGCGGCACAAGGAGTCCCAGGCTCATGGCGGAAGTGTCTCGGATCCTGATTTGGGCCGAGGCCAGGGTTCCAGCCATTTCTGCAATCCACATCCCAGGGGTTCAGAATGTTACGGCGGATTTTCTCAGTCGCGAGAAGATGGATCCGGAGAATGGAGTCTTCATCCGGAGATTTTTGCAATGCTGTGCTCCCGTTGGGGAACTCCCCAAGTGGATTTGATGGCATCCAGGTTCAATGCCAAACTACCAGTGTTCATGTCCAGGTTCAAGGACCGGAAGGCTGTGGAGGTGGATGCTCTGGTGGCTCCGTGGGATCAATTCGAGCTGATTTATGTGTTTCCACCGATATCCTTGCTTCCTCTGGTACTGCGTCGGATCAGACTGGAGAGAATCCCGGCTATGTTAATAGCACCAGATTGGCCAAGGAGGACGTGGTTTTCAACGCTAATGTCGCTGTTGGCGGCACCTCCATTTCCACTTCCTCTTCGACCGGACCTGTTGACTCAGGGGCCCGTTTGTCATCCGGACTTGAAGTCTCTGCGTTTGACGGCGTGGCTCTTGAGACCGAAATGTTGACTCGTAGAGGTTTTTCAGCCGAGGTCATTGCTACTCTTCGAGCTGCCAGATGTCCGGCTACTACTAGGATTTACCACAAGACTTGGGAAACCTTCTTTTCGTGGTGTTCGGGGTCTTCACGGAATCCGAGGAAATTTTCCATTCCCAATTTGCTGGCTTTTCTGCAGCATGGGTTAGACAAGGGCTTGGCAGTTAGCACCCTGAGAGGTCAGGTTTCTGCTCTGTCTGTATTATTTCGGAGAGCTATTGCCTCGCGTAGGGACGTACTTTCCTTTTTCCGCGGTATAGCTCGTAAGTTTCCGCCGCGGAAGGCACCTGTGTCTCCTTGGCGGCTCAACCTTGTTTTGGAGGCTCTTCAGCATAAACCTTTTGAGCCTATGGACTCTGCTAGTCTTTCTTTACTTTCTTGGAAGGTGGCCTTCCTAGTAGCGGTCACCTCTTTGAGAAGAGTTTCTGAGTTGGCAGCTCTTTCTTGTTCGCCTCCTTTTCTGGAGTTTTTTCCGGATCGTGTGGTGCTTCGCACTCGGGGTGATTTTTTGCCTAAAGTGGTGTCACAATTTCATGTCAACCAGGATATTGTGTTGCCTTCATTCTGCCCGGATCCGAAGAATGTGAAAGAGCGAGCTTTGCACACATTGGATTTAGTGCGGGCCTTGAAGTTTTATCTATCTATTACTCAAGGTTTTCGTAAGACGGACTCCCTGTTTGTGGTTCCAGCAGGTCGTCGGCGTGGTCAACGAGCTTCCAAGGATTCTATAGCTCGTTGGATCCGGTCAGCTATTTTGGAAGCTTACCGTCTTCGGGGTGAATCTTGCCCGATTAAGATTCGAGCCCATTCTACGAGAGCTGTGGCCTCATCGTGGGCTTTTCATCAAGGTGCCTCGGCAGTGCAGCTCTGCCGAGCGGCAACTTGGCGCTCTGTCCACACGTTTACAAAGTTTTATAAAGTGGACGTCAGTGCTTCCGCTGATGCAGCCCTCGGACGTAGGGTCCTGCAGGCAGCTGTAGTTTAAAGTTCTGGATGAACTTGTGTTTAGCGCTGGTTGCGCTTTGTTGTTAAGGTTGTTGGGTTTCTGCCTTTGTTGGTTTTTCCCACCCTTATTTTTGAACTGCTTTGGGACGTCCCATCAGTAATGAATTACTGTGGCTCTCTTCCTTCCATCTGCAGCTGAAACACGGATTTTGGTAAGAACTTACCTGTAAAATCCTTTTCAGCGAAGGAAGGAAGAGAGACACAGCACCCTCCCAAGGCAGAAGTGTGTTGATGTTTTCAGATGCAGCGCGACCCTTATCTGATTGCGATATCTGGGCTGAGGTCAGCGCGCTAAGGCTCTGTTCCAGCATCGCCAGCTCATCACAGTAGTCAGGTTCAGTGAGTAGTACCTGGAACTCTGTGGTTTTTAGCTTACTTTGCATGCATAACCTGTATTCTTGTGTTTTCTCTGAAGTTCCTTCAGAAGGGGTTATGTTGCTCCGCTGGTGATCTTGGTTCTTCCCTAAAGCTTTGGTACGACTGAAGGAGCTGAGTAGGAGGAGCCCAAGCTGGAGGAGCCAGCCAGTCAACACGCTTTTGATCTGAGGTGTCATCCTGATCTGGGGCTCCGCCTACCCATCAGTAATGAATTACTGTGTCTCTCTTCCTTCCTTCGCTGAAAAGGATTTTACAGGTAAGTTCTTACCAAAATCCGTGTTTTAGCTGAGTTTTTAAAGCAGAAACTTTCCATAAACCACTAGTTTGATTGGAGAGCTGAATTCCTTTTGTTTTTTGGAGGGATTCTGCTTCAACTAGTGCACAAAAAAAATTCTGCATGAATACGTCCTTAGGTCACGTGCACACATTAAGTATTTGGTGATATTTTTACATTAGTATTTGTAAGCCAAAACCAGGAGTGGAGCAAGTGGAGAAAAAGTATAATAGAAACACTTCACCACTTCTGCGTTTTTCTTAAAGGGAACCTGTCTCCTAATTTTTCGTATATAAGGTGCAGCCACTGCTATTAGGGGCTTATCTACAGCATTCTATAATGCTGTAGATAAGCCCCCGATGTCTCCTGAAAGAGAAGAAAAACGAGTTATATTTTACTCACCCGGGAGGCGGTCCGGTCCGATAGACGTCGCAGGTCCGGCGCCTCCCATCTTCTAGCGATGACGTCCTCCTCCTTGCTTCTGTCGCGGCTCCGGCGCAGGCGTACTTGATCTGCCCTGTTGAGGGCAGAGCAAAGTACTGCAGTGCGCAGGCGCTGGGCCTCTCTGACTCTCAACAGGGCAGAGCAGTACGCCTGCGACAGAAGCAAGGAAGAGGACGCCATCGCATGAAGATGGGAGGTGCCGGACCTGCGACACCCATCGAACCGGACTGCCCCCCGGGTGAGTATAATATAACTTGTTTTTCTTATCTTTCAGGTTACATCGGGGGCTTATCTACAGCATTGTAAACCCTTTAACCGACTTTTTGGGGGTTTACAAATACCAGTAACTCACAAAATACTCAACATATGTACATGGCCTTGTGATGTACTGACGTATCAGTATCTGAATTATGGAGGGAAACCAATGTTATGGAAAAGTAAGAGTTCTGGTTTTTCAAATGCAGAGAAGGGGGAAAACAAAAGCCACACAGGTTCAGGAAATGCAAAATTGGACAACGTCCCTAATGAGTTAAATGGGAGGTTTCTGCATCCTGTACATGTGTCTGTCTCACTCCAGGAGTTGTACTTTGACACAGGAATACTGTGTGGGCTGTAAGATATCACCAATCATTTATCCAGGGCAGGTTGTAAAGTGACACAAATGACAATGATTTGATTGATGCTTTCTATGGGCAGCCGAAATACAGGAGTCTTTCAGGTCATAGTGTATGGCATGGAAATGTGCTTTATGCCGGCCGTGACATTATTACTGCCTCCTTTAGGCACATAACCCTGGTGTAAGTATGATGCACAATCCGTAGGCTGTGCATATTGTTCATTTTTTTGGATCGCCTTTTCTGCAGATTCTGGGCGTAATCTGAATGAAAAAAGTGCCATGTGCACAAAGCCTTACACATCACAACATGGATTTGTGCTTTGCTTTTAGAAAGAAAGAATGTGTTGTACCTATTACTGATGCAGTGGAAACCTGCAGATCACACTGTCTTCTCGGGAAAACATGCGTGATTAAGGCGGCAGATTTCACCTCTGAAATGATCTGTAAATCCAAATGGTTTCCACATCAAAATTTGTGGAAGTGGATTGTGTCCATGCAGGATTTCTAGTAGTCCGTTAAGGATCAGTCTTGATCACATACCCCTAAAGAATGCCATCCTCCTCCTCTCCCCCCCCCCCCCCCCCCAGCGGTCAGCGCATGGTCCCCATTCCTCATCACTTTAGCTGCCTGTTTCCACTCAATCGCATATCTGTTGTGATCCATTTACAGCCGACGTCCTTCTTGTAAATGTGTCCGTGCTGCTGCTCCTCGCGCTCTTGTGTCCTGCTCTGTGCCCTTAAGGCTATGTGCACACGTTGTAGATTGGTCTGCAGAATTTTCTGCACAGAATCTGCATCTCTTGGCAGAAACTGCAGGTCAAAATCCGCGCAGTTTTTATCCTTTTTTTGTCCTTTTTATCTGCAGATTTACTGCAGTTTTTGTGCAGATTTCCCCTGCCTTTTGAGACCTGCAGATTCCTATAATGGAGCAGGTGTAAAACCGCTGCAGTTCTGCACAAAAGAAGTGACATGCTGCAGTTTTAAATCCGCACCAAATCTGCGCAGAAAAATCTGCAGCATGTGCACTGCATTTTTTGATTTCCATTGACTAGAATGGCACTGTACATCACTTGCAGTTCTGCTGCAGATCTGCAAGGCAAAATCTGCTGCAGAACTGCAACAGAATCCGCAACGTGTGCACTCCAGGACTGGAAGGCGAACACCATTTTAATTCTCCCTCTAGATAATGACTTTGACAGATCAAAAGTATTTTAGGGCTCTATTTTATAAAGGTATAATACAAAAAAAGTGTTTTTCCTAATCCCTGGGGTGCCTGTTAAAGCAAATTTAAAGGAAATGTCATGGTAAAATTGACCAGGTTTCACCATGTTTTTGCATAGCAGAAGTTATTTTTACATTTTGTGTACTAACACACAGTTGTCCATGTATACAACTTTTCATCTATTGTTAACCGATATATTATAATCTCTTATGGCCCCAGTTCATTGTTATCATTTGGCACATTGGTTTCCATTGTTTGGTTTTTCAATAATATTTTCTAGCATGGATCACTTGAGTGATTCCTTTTTTTTTTTCTTTACAGTGTTTTTTTGTGCTTGTGCCTCTAACCGAAGTGCTTCAATTTTAGGTTTTACTTCGCGTGAAAGAGAATGAGTTGCAATATTTAAGAACAGAAATCTCCTGTCTCCGTGAGGACGTCCAGAACATGCAGAAAGTAAGACTTTTGGTTATGTAATTGTGTTACTGTTGTAAAATCAGTAATAGATATACATGCCAGAAAAAAATACCTAGCTTGAGTGATTTAAAAAGAGAAATTGTCAATATATATATCTGCCTATTGCAGCCCACCCAGACCACCATTTTTACATCTAAACACTATAGAACAATGCAGGGCTCCTGTACCGTTGGCATTGCCACTGCTTCCATTTACTACATACCACTCACAGGGAAACAGAAGCCTGGGAAAAAATGAAGATGGAAGCAGTGACAAACCGACCTGCTCCTGACAGACTGCAGGAGTAATAGGGTATTTTAGCATTGTCAAAATAAACCACAAGCTGATTTTTTTTTTTTTAGCCTCTCCGCAGGGTTCTTTACATGGAGGGTGACTTTTCTAGTGACCTCCATGCTGAGCTCAATGTCCTTTCCAGCAGGGCTACATTCATTGTTCTCCATCAGGACAAGGTGGTCTTTCACCCTTTTAACATTTTTAGAATTTTTCTTCTACATCAATGAGAGCATCATCTCATCCTTTTGTTCATTCCCGGGAGTCTTCTCTACATAATAAGGTCCAAATGGCCCTTAAAGGGAGTCTGTCACCCCATTTTTGGACTATGAGATGAGGCCACCGTCATCAGGGCCTGGTGAGGGCAGAGCAGAGTACTGCAGTGTGCAGGTGCCGGACCTCTCTGACCTTTCTCGGCACCTGCGCACTGCAGTACTCTGCTCTGCCCTCACCAGGGCAGATCAGTGCGCCGGAGCCGCGACTGGACGCAAAGAAGAGGCCGGCTTCGCTAGAAGAGGGGAGGCGCTGAACCGGACCACGACCCATTGGACCGGACCAGACGGCGGAACGCCCCTGGATGAGTATTTTATAACTCGTTTTTCTTCACTTTCAGGTGACATCGGGTGCTTATCTACAGCATTCCAGAATGCTGTAGATAAGCCCCTGATGGCGGTGGCCGCATCTCATACTCCAAAAATGGGGTGACAGATTCCCTTTAACAGATCCAATTTTTCAGTTACGGAAGCCTTCCTATGCTCCATTATCTCTTCCTAATCCCTGATGGGTCACACAAGGGCCTGTCGGCCTCCAAGACAACCATGTCCAAATGGATTGGCAAGGCCATAGCTGAAGCCTAACACAAATCTCAGGCCTTGTATCTCATAGCTTATCCATCCAGGCTGGTGGGCCTTCTGGCCAGTAAGGCATCAGACCGCTTTGTCTTGGGTCAGCAAGGCTGTCACCTTAGCCATTGTCCACACCTGTCAAATTCTACAAGATGCCAGCTTGGGGTGTAGGATGCTGAAGGCCGCTGTCTGGCAGCCTGCATGGTCTCCTGGTGTCTTTTTTCTCCTTCCCTTTTGGGAGTGCTCAAATACATCCCACTGTGCTGTCTCCCAATGCTATTAACAAGAACAGTGGAATTTTGTACTTGCGGTAAAATCTCTGTGAAGCGTGCACTGTCAATCAGAAGCAGGGGAAGGACCCCAATAATGTAAATAAGGAGGCGTAACGGTGCACCACACTTTTGGCCACACTGTTTTAATGCAAAGGTTGTTATAATTGTGGCTGCACTGTGTCACAAATGGTCAGTATCTCTGTATGTAAAGCATAATTGTCAAACTCTGGAGATTGCCTTACTTTATAATTTAACAATATTGTGGCCAATAATTTTCTGTTTTGGGTAAAATTTGTTAAATCTTCCCAATGTGAAAAAAACCAAACCTTTTTTTTCATCCCTTCTAGGATAAGAAATACGCATCAGAAAAATACAAAGATATTTATGTAGAACTTAATAACATCAAATCTCGGTCAGAACGCGAGATTGACCAGCTGAAGGAACACCTGCGACTTGCCATGGCCGCTCTGCGAGAAGAGGCTGCGATGCGCAACAGCGTAGGCGAGTAACGGTGAGCAATCTGCACGTCTATTGTCATGTTATCTGGTAAATGGACAATGCACCCACCCCATGCATGGGCGTCCACGTCGTACACATCGTGTATGCCACTGCAGATTCACTAAGGACACTTTTTGGCATCTGTTGTCTCAATGGAGACCTGTGGATACATTTGGTGTCAGCTATCCTTGCTCGTAGTGCACATGTAGAGCTAGCCTGTGTTTGTATGCCGTGCAGCTGCATCCTCATCCCCCTCCTATACTTACATACAGCATATATTACTTTCATTTTACATATACCATTAACCTTTTGTGTGCTTTCTGCAGGTTAATGCACTGACTCTTAATCACGGAGATGGATATCACTCAGGCCGACAAGTGACATCGCCGAGTCTCCACCTCTCGTCACAAAACTGCTCCGTTTTATATGTGAATCACAGAATTTTATACAACTCCTTGTTATTAATATTGTTAATATGTTATTATAAATGGGGATTCCTCCAACCCTCTAGACAGTGGTACAAGGTCATATAGCTCAAATTGAGGTGTCCACAGGTCTGGAGCATTGTAACATATCCTACCTATTACTGTTACGTGTGGGGAAGTGACTGTTGAGTCCACCGATAAGCGAGCAGGGAGCGTGCGGGGAATGACCGGATATACAGTGAGTGCACTAAATGTGAACACTGCCAGGAAGCTAGCAGGTCCGTATCAAGCAGACAACGGTTTTACATCACAGGGACTACGAGAATAATTGTGTATATGCTCTTTTTTTAAATTATATAGGAAATCAATTTGTACAGATGTGCACTGTAAGGCTTGGGCAATGTAAGGATGCTGGGTGCAGTAGTTCGCCCAGTGTGTGTGGATTTATACTCGTTCATTTTAGTGAACACTGTATGATGATTTTGAAAGGCGAAATTCAGTGCTAGATACGAGGAGCAACGTGAAGATCTGACACATGATTGAGTGCTGTGGACGCCCACAACTATACAGAAGCACATATGCCGTTAGCATTAAATAATCCACTGTTCTTCAAACTGTTTTTGCGCTGTATTTTCTTAATTTTTTTTTTGTAAGACTATTCACTTGTGGTTCAGTTTAGTTCAAGTGGTTGACAATATTAGATTTTTTTTTTTTTTGCATAAATGCATATATTTAAGGGTAAAAAAATCATTTTGCAATTGGATTTCCTTAAAATATTGCATAATTTGGGCTTTTAGGGGCCATTTTTTCAATTTTTGAAGTGGTCTATGATCATAAATCATCTGAGAGGAGATATGGGAATAAAAAAGAATCAGATAAGATCTACAAGCTTCATAGTGAGCTCACTGACGGATCCTCAGTTAATTCATTCTGCCTCCAGCCATACACAGCACAACAGAGAAGGAAAACTGCAGAGTTTTTAAACACATCCTATTGCAAAAAAGTACTTTTTCATACCAAAATACATGCATTTAAGTTTAAAAAAAAAAAAAAAGTCCAAAAAGGTGACAATCACCTTAGGCTGGCCAATGTGTAACGTAATCGCATCGGTTCACCTCAACCACTTACTATATAGTTTGTGACTTTATTGTTCCTAGTAATTGAACATGGATAGCACTGCAATATATTAAATATCTGTAACATGTATAATGGCCTCATCCTGCGTGATCTGAGACTTATGGCTTCACTAAGCCTAGGTACGGAGCACGTGTATATAGTGCAGAAGGGCTGGCATCAGCTCGCTCCGTGGGGCTGTCAGACCTCGGCTTTCATTCTCCAGCCTCTCTCATAGACCACTGTTTGTATCGTAACCAGTTTAGTAGGCCAGCCTGCTTTCTCAATAACTGCTGGATCCAAAAACAAACAATTTACCTCTTCTTTCCCCACAAGATGTAGAGAGGATGCCCTAGTGGCCACCTATGTCTGTGCCAGCCACATGTAATCGATGATAGCGGGCATGATGTCATTGTATGTGACCGATGTGGCGAGTGATCGGCTCCAGCTAAGCTAAGGCCAGGGGCACGTCTGCAGCGTCAGTGCTGTAATGGTGGGGACTGTAGTTTCTTTTTCTTTGCGGACTTATGGAAACATATTCCCATGATATGTAACGGCATATCTCTGGATCATGTCATTACTTCATGATTGGTGGCTGTCCAACCTCTGTGAACAGCCACCATTGATCTGAATGAAGCGCCTCCATCTGTTTCCACAGATAATAGCAATACTTTGCTGTAAGAGAAAGAGGCCATGTTTTTTGATTTCCATAAGAGTAAATGGACAGTAGAGCCCCATGAATAAGGCGAGGGTAAAGCTCCATTGTGATGATGATCTGTCCTTTATTCTAAATCCAACTAACTAGGAAGCAATGGCGAATCCCATCAACATGCCGTCACTGCTAATGGAGGGTATCCTCTGTTCACTCGAGTTGTTGTGAATAGTGATGAGCGCGCGTGCTGTGATAACGCTTTATTCTAGCACGCTCGCTCATCACTAGTTGTGAAAACCTCAGCATCTGACATGGAATGCTGGGAGTTGTAGTCTCACCACAGCTGGAGTCCGGAATCTGTATCCTAATATTTTGAATATTCTCTTTTACAACGCTGGGCCGCATAATCGACTTTTAAAGGGACTGTCCGGGATGTAACGGCTAATGATCTAACCACAGAATGGGCCATCAATGTGAGATTGGTGGGGTCCGAAACCCATCACGGCCACCGATCAGCTGACATCTGCTCAGGCAGTGATCGTATGGAAGCAATGTACTGGGTGGAACGCAGCAGCCGATGCCGAGTACGGTACTTTATGTCCCACGTACTCCATCTGATTGCGGGAAGTGTCGGACCGCCGATGATATTGTATTGATGACTTGTCCAAAAGGTAATTTAACAGTTGTTAAGCCTCGGACAACCCCTTTAACCTATACAGCGAATATTCGAGAGATTGGCAGAGCCATCAGCGATGTTCCTATGTAAGCGCTCCTTCAACATTTTTAAATAGTTCTAAGCACCGCCATATGTAAAACTTTTTTTTATAGCGTTTTTCTGTGGGATTATATTTTGTGGCCTTTTTAAAACATTTTTTTTTGCATTTTTTTACACACTTAAAGATAGATAGGTCTATGAAAAAAAATAAAAAGGCCATAAAAACATCCTATCCATAGCATGCTGTGTTCTGGAAACCAAGCTACAAAACCGATGTGTGCGTAGACTTTTCAACAACTTGCTTTAGACTCGAAATTACCATTTGGTTACATTAAGTTAATTTGGTTAAAACACTTTTTTTATTTATTTAAAACCCCCAATAATGCCGCACAGAACCCACATAACTTTATAAATCCACTGATCTTGTGTTCTATACTACAACTCCTGTTTAAATAACAGAAATATAAAAATAATGCTCTATTATAAATGGCCGTAATGCAGAATATTTAATAATAATAATCTATTGATGTTGGAAGAAAGGAACGTTGTTGTGTACTTTACTGAAGGTCGCAGACCATTATTCTGTCATTATTTAAGACCCTTGTTAGGATTTTGATTTTAGACTTGCAGCCTTTTTATACTTTTGCTTCTGGAGGATGACCTTACTAGATTAGCTTTTTTTTATTACAGAGAAGGATTTGCTTTAATTTTTCTATTTTACGGCTTGTCCTAATGATAAACCGCATTTACTGGACAGACGCGCAGCAAAATCCAAACACAGGAACCCAGAACTACTATACTTGGTCTTTTATAACTTTCTTGTTCCACACAAAGGTTTTACCTTTTTTGTTAAACTTTTTTTTTTTACTTTTTGTAAGATTGGCAGGACTAAGTTGGTGCTTGTAAATAAAGTGGCCGAATTTCTAGGCTAGATCTGAAGCAACAGGCGAGAGGGTGCGAGACTAGTGAAGCTACTTCTTGGCCGTCTGTTGTACAAAATGATTTTTTTTTGTATTGTTTTACAAACTTTGTAATGTTTCATACGCCTGGAAGATTGTTTTTTATGTGGTCTCTTATGAAACAGCAAGGAAACTAATTATGTCTTCCTCGTTCTTGTCTTCACCTTCCAAGATTGCACTGGATTAGGAATAAGATGTCTTAATTGCTTTTCTCTTGGAAGACTGACTACATTGCTGTTGTGCCTTTTTAATATAGGGGTTGGTTTTTGTGGCTTGTGATATCCCCGGATTGATAGCCGTAAAAAAAAATCCTTAACCTTGCTCTATACCACTCCTTACATCCCCAAATGTCTACGATTGTCACTCAGTTTTAATAAAGGATTTATCTATTGTATTTGTTTGGCGTTTGTGTGTTTTTTGTTGTTTTACGCGATCTTTAGGATTACGTTTCTTTCAGGCGGTTGAGAACTACAGTGCCCACAATGCCATAGTGAAGCTCGACGTATATCAGTCACGTGATTAATAAAGATCTTAAATAGTAGGTGACCTTCTTAACTGTATAATCCTTTCCTGAATGACTCCATGCCAAGGGCAGATGCTTGCAGAAAAACTGCAGTCAGTAATGCAAAATGTATTTGATGCATTTTTTTTTGTCTTTAAAATGACGACAAGATTGTAGCATATACTATATATACAGAGGCGGAGGGGTAGCTAAATGTAGCAGAATTTTGGTAAGGAACTGTCCTGCATACTGTCCTACTCCTCATTACTGGCACCCATGAAGTTTAAGTACATAATGTGGAATATCTCCTGAAAAAATCAGGTTTTTTATATAAAACACTAGTGTTAAATACAAAAGAGCAAATGATAAACAATTTAAAAGAAAAAGCAAGAAAAATTGACGAGATGTCTTTGAAGGTTGGTGCGACTGGTGGAAAAAACACCACGTCAAACATCCAAAGACCTGAAGGCCAAACTGGACCAGTCTGGGGTCATGGTTTCCACAAGTACCGTACGCCGTACACTAAACCAAGCAGATTATTATTATTTCTGAAGATATTGTACATCTATGTTAAAAATGAAGGGATGCCAATAACGGTGAGCTGGACTGTATCTAACACTTTAATGTAGACTCTCTTGTCACTTTGCGCCAGAAGCAGGAAATGGGGTGTAGCACAGGGCGGACAAACAGAAAAGGGCACCTGTTCAATAACAATATGTGGGCACTTTGCAGTCCAATAGTTCAGAATAATATCCTTTTTCATGTTGCTTTGGAGTCTAAATGGCCCCTTACCTCTTGGACCCAGTGTGGCTGCATAGGTTCAACTAATGGTATGTCTGCCCCTGGTGGGCGTTAAGACTTGTCTGTGTGCCATTATTTTGGCACAAATCTTTTTCAGCAAGGTAATAAAGTGCCTAAATAAAATAGGCTCAAATTAAAAATAGTGTCTTAAAAGCTCTGAAAAATTGCGAAATTTTGGTTCAACTGTGTTGTGCTAAAATATTGCGGCTTTTGGCTTTCACGCCAGTTTCTCCAAAATGGAAGTATGATACCACAGATCATCGAATTCATGATCAGCTGTGGCGCTCCATACACCAGAAATCTCACTCCAGTTCTCCTTGTCAGACGCTCCGGATTCATGAAGAGGCGTGCACCCCTTTATGAATCATGACCAGCAAGAAAAACGTCGGTCTTGATGAATTGATGCCCATAGAGAGCTTCATCATTGCATTTGCACCTCTTTAGTTTGTCTACTTTTTGCTTGTTTTTCATTTGCGCCTTACTTTTTTAATTTGCGCCCCTTTTAAAGTCTATTTTATGAGTTTACCGTTGTAGGCAGAGTTTAGGGTTTTCAGATGTTTGACTGATTCACAATTTGCATAATATTTAGACTTGAGAGTCCTCATGTGGTTGATATCACAATTTGCAATGTTTTAAATGTATTACAGTCCCCACTGGTGGGATTTTATGTAGGCCCCAAACTATATTTTATGTTTTGCTAAACGGGACTTTTTGAGCTTAAAAATTTGCAAAAGGGTCAGAGAAAAATTGATGTTTTTTTGAATTATCGCAATATTCATGAACTGAGAGCACCATTTTGAAAAAATTTTGTCTACAAAAACAAACCCTGCAATGAATATTGCTCAACTAAGGCCATGTTCACACTATCAGTATTTGGTCAGTATTTTACATCAGTATTTGTAAGCCAAAACCAGGAGTGGATGATAAATATAGAAGTGGTGACGTGTCACCCACTCCTGGTTTTAACTTCAAATACTGATTTTAAAATACTGACAAATACTGATAGTGTGAACATGGCCTTAAAAGTAAAGTGACTTAAAAAAAAATGATAAATCAGGATTATAAATTCAGGCACACAAAGGTAAAATATGTGGTGGTAAAGATGAATCTAGACAGTCAATATAGATGCACCAAGGCTATCATACAGCATGAGATGGCGGAATTTAAGATCGTCTCTTCTATGTCTACTAATGTTTAATAACTAGTTTTATCAGATCTGCCCCAGTATTTTACTTCCTGGATGTAAAAAAGACCCTTCTCAAATTTGATTAGATAACCAGCAAATACAAGAGGCAGCAGGAAAGTGATCTCTAATGAATAATTTACACCGTATACTCATGGGTAATGTGCTTTTATTAGGCTGGGTTCATATCACTTTTAAGGGGTCTTCCACTACAATGATATTGATGACCGATCTTTAGAATAAGTTAGATAGGTGATGTGGGGTACTGCAGATCAGTTCCATGTCATTTGTATATTTTCATGTTGATTTTAAAATCTTTGGGGTTGATTATACCCTGTTTAAAAATTGTGCTGGTAGCACCAAGGGAATTAATATATACAGTAGTTCTCCTACCTTCCCTGGTGTCCTACCTTTGGCCATTCTGACCAAAGGAGTGAGCAAGAGGCAAAGATGAGTGTTTATGGGGTGTGCAGGGGTAAATCTACACCAAGCCTCCCTGATTTTCCAGTGCTGTCAAATAGGAAAGGCCAAAGAAGGCTTGGGGTAGGAGACAAGGAACGCCAATCTGATCAGAGGACACCGATCTGATTGCTGTCTCTGTTTTCCATAGACTGCACTTAGTCTGGAAATACAGTTATGTGAAGGTAGAAAAAAACTTGAGAAATGTAAAAACACTTTTCAGTCGCAGGTTGGAGGGTCTCTTCACTGCAGTTTCTGTAAAACGAAATAAAACTGGTATAAATGTTGTGTAGAATAGTATATGTAATACTCTGGCACTGCACAAAGAAACAAAAGAGAGAAAGCATCTAAAAATGAAAAAACTGAGCCATACTGCCAAATGGTGTCCCGACTCTTCAATAAAGCAGAGGTAAGGCTGAATTCCCAGGATAAATATTTGGTGAGTGTTTTTATGATGCAGATTTTCTGCACCAGTTAGCGAATTCAGGCTACTTTACATTTTTTTATATTGCGGTTTTTAGTGTTTTTTAATCTTTTTGGTATAGGAAACTTTCTATTTGCTAAGTTACTTAACTTTATCAATCAAATTTTATCAAAGCGATGTGCCAATATCATGCCGTTTTACCAAGTTTTCCCTGCAAAAATGCACAAAAAGAGTTTATTTGCAGAATTTCTGCATCTCAATTCCATGGGTAAAATCTGTAAATAAAATGCTTATTCACATCAAGAAAAATTGACATGCTGTGATTTGGAAGTATAAGGTAATGTTTTTGCTTGTGGAGAGTGCCAAGCCGGTTCAAGGAGACCTATAAGCCATGCGATGCAATCTCTGGGAATTTAAATATGAAAATAGCGTCTCCATAGAGGAAAAGGATGAACCACTAATGACATCTATCAGATGTAGTAATCCCAAAACCCTATTGAACCTTTTTATGGAGACTTGCCACAAACGCCATTTGCAGACATGATTCGGGGTCTTTGTCTTTCATCAGTGGAAAGAAAAAGGTCTGATTCAGCTAGGTGATATGCTTCTGACAGAGTGCTTAAGGGATAATGTTCCTTCTTGTGGAAAGGGCCAAGTCTGTGTAAGGAGTCTTATCGGCCTTATAATCCCATTGGAGGTCTGTCTCCTAGCCAAAACGACATGGTGACCTCTATGGATGGACCCTCTATTGACTCGCCTCTCTATGTGCCTAACCAGGCCTCAAACGCTTTTTATGTGGTTCTAGCAGTAGTGTCCAGACCCTGCTTGTATCTATTGTGCAATGTACAATCATTACTACTAGCCACTAGTTTCTTCTGGTCCTATTAATCCTATTTGCTTAATTTAAAAAATTTGTTTCTGTAAGAATTTTTATCCAAACATGAAGATGCGATGTATAAAGTTCATCTTTCCTGACCCAATTACCTCCAAAAAATTTTCCGAGCATCACCCACCTCCACATTGCATGTACACCAACTTATACTCCAGTCCTTTTCTTTTGGTTTTAATTGCAGAATGGCGTTGCATTGTGTCTGTATAAGTGCATAACTGTGCCTGTGCTTTTAGCCTAAAGTATTCTTCTGGAGCTTTTCACGACACATAATTTAATGTTGCCATAGTTCTCCAAAATACCAGAAGGAGGCCAAACATGTGTCCTTTTGGCCTCTGTCCCATTGGTATGCATTTATGATATGAGGTATACTTGTGTAGATACATCACAGAAAAAAAGAGGTGGCATAATGTAAGGTAGCCGGATCCCTCTAGTCTTCATCCCTTCTCAGTGTTACATTGATATGGTTGTGGAACCAGTGGTACAGTAATTTCTCCAAAGAGTCCCAAGAGCCGTTTTTCAACACCGTAATGCCAGGCCTCATGGTGCCCTTGCTTCTGTGTTCAGCCGACGTGGCCTAAATATGCTACCATGCCTTGCAGCATCTTCGGACTCTTCTCCCATTGAGTACATCTGGGATGTCATTGGTTAGCAAATGCAAAGGGAGCTGCCAGCGGCGGATCTTGATGATTTCTGTGCCTAAGTGCATTCAGTGTGACGCAGCATTCCCGATAACCATTAATGATCTCCTTGATATCCGCCAAGGCGGGGATTTCTGTGCATAGTGCTCCTACTCGATACTGAATTAATCATTTGGATGTTTAAAAAAAATTTCCATTCTTCCATCATTTGGACATCACTAACATGTCTATCCATCCAGTGAAATCCATAATTCCAAGACTTTTCATTCTTCATGTTGACATTTCAGTGTTGAGGAATGTATTTGGCATTTCTGCAGTACTTTTAAAGCGATAGGAAGAGATTATGTACCAAACTAAACAGTGTCCTTAGGTTGTCCACTACTAGGACAATGACTTCTCATAACCCTCGCTTGGGCCCGATAAAATAAAAAAGCCTATACTTACCTCCTGTGCCAGCGCCATTACCACGGTGCCGGCAGTCTCTCTCCCGGGGCCCTTGTGCGATTGTATGACGTGAGGCCGGTGCCCAATCAGCGCTGGCATCACTGTCTCTGCCTTTGGACAAATTGAACATGAAGAGGAAGTCAGATCAGCTGCAGTCGGACTTCCTCTTCATGTTCGATTTGTTTGAAGGTGGGGACAGTGACGCCAGTGCTGTTTGGGCGCCTTCGTCAAATTTCAATAACCTCACAGGAGCCCCAGAAGAGTGAGTGCCGACACTGCGGGAACGACACTGGCACAGGAAGGGAGTATAGGCTTTATTTTATCGGGGCCAAGCGAGGAGTATGAGAAGTTGTCCAAGTAGTCGACGTCATTAAATTTGTTAAAGCACAGTTCTCTGTTTAAAGGTTGAATTTGTGATGCAGTAACTACAGTATTTTCATCCCGTTTGACTTTAGACGAACATACAGGTGCTTCTCACAAAATTAGAATATCCTCAAAAAGGTTATTTATTTCAGTTCTTCAATATAAAAAGTGAAACCCGTATATTATATAGTCATTACAAACAGAGTGATCTATTCCAACTGTTTATTTCTGTTAATGATGATTATGGCTTATAGCTAGTGATGAGCGAGTATGCTCATTGCTCAGGTGTCCTCCGAGTATTTGGGTGTGCTCGGAGATTTAGTTTGTCGCCATTGCTACATGATTTGCGGCTGCTAGACAGCCTGAATACATGTGGGGATTGCCTGTTTGTTAGGGAATCCCCGTATGTATTCAGGCTGTCTAGCAGCCGCAAATCATATAGCAATGGCGACAAAAACTAAATCTCCGAGCACGCCCAAATACTCGGAGGACACCCGAGCAACAAGTATACTCGCTCATCACTACTTACAGCCAATGAAAACCCAAAAGTTATTATCTCAGTAAATTAGAATAAATAAAAAACACCTGCAAAGGCTTCTTAAGCATTTAAAAAGGTCCCTTAGTCTGTTTCTGTAAGCTCCACAATCATGGGGAAGACTGCTGACTTGACAGATGTCCAGAAGGCAGTCCGATTGAGTGCATTTACTGAACATACATTTCAGTAGGCCAACATTTTAGATTTTAAAATCATTTTTCAAGCTGGTGTTATAAAGTATTCTAATTTACTGAGATAATGACTTTTGGATTTTCATTGGCTGTAAGCCATAATTATCAACATTAACAGTCCCTCCTTCTGTATACTGTCCCACCTTCTGTATAGTGTCCCCTCCTCACACTGACCACTCTCCAGTCTACAATAAAAGTCCCTTGCTGTATCTTCAACTTTACTATTGTGCGCTTACCTTCTCCAGCTTCCTGAATATTTGTCACCTGTGCAGTGCTGCAGTAACATCAGCAGTATGAGGTGACCGCATTGCACTGCAGCAACATCAGCAGTATGATGTCCACATTATGGACATAAGCAGTATGATAACACCACTGTACATAGGGGCAGAAAGCGGATTAATCTTCCTCAGATCCTGCAGCGCCCGCACTTGCGTTTTCATTTGTATTCGCATTCTACTCCCTCTCCCATTTTGATACTTGGCATGGTGGAGGATGGATAAAAACTTTTCTGATACTGAATTTTTCTTTCCAGTTGGTGCTGCTCCCCACTATCTGCCGCCTTAGGCACGGAACCTCCAGTGCCTAATGGCAAATACTGCTCTGTTGATACATTGTATGTCTTATGCAGGACTAAAATCATTAAGGCAAATTTATTAATCCTTTTTACCATTTCGACAGCTTGAAAATGGTTTACTACATCTCATGCTACATGTTAAATTTGACGTATCTTTAGACACTTTTTATATATTTCCATTATCTCTGTTGGCCTACTTTGTACAACTTGTTTGCATCTAAATTTTGGGCCAATTTGGCTCACATTCTTCCATTTTATGAACACCCCTTTTTTAATCCCTTAGTGACCAGGCCAAATTTTTTAAATCTAACCAGTGTCACTTTATGCGGTAATAACTCTGGAACGCTTCAACATATCCCATTAGTTTTTAGATTGTTTTTTTTTGTGACATATTGCACTTTATGATAATGGTAAACTTATGCCAATATTTTCTGAATTTGTTTATAAAAAATATCAAAATATTTAGAGTTGAGAGTCCTCAGTGGTTGATACCTTTTAATGGCTAACTGAAAAGATGGTAACAAATTGCAAGCTTTCGAGACTACTCAGGTCTCTTCATCAGGCTGAACTAATACAAAATCTGAAGAATCACATATTTATACACAAAAACACAGAAAAAATGCAATAGGTAAGACAAGTGACGTGAAGCAGAATAGTCATTATGGCAGAGGGATGAGCATAAATATTGGAACAGTTCATAGATAAGGAGACTGGCTAACACGGTACGAAGATACACATCTTTCCTATAGATAAGGAGAGAAAGTTTTATTACCCTCTGATTGGGGTCTGGTAATGTTTTGTGATGTTTTCACAGGGTATTTGGAGTAAATTCCTTAATTGATGTAATAGGCCATAAAACCATGTGACAGGTTCATTCCAGCATTAAGAGTGTCAAAGGTCACCATCAATTTGTATTCGCAAATTCTTCTCTGTCTCTGAGATGTGAATCTGCTTCTTAGTACCAGTATTTTCATATCTGACATGCTATGATCAGGGGAGCAAAAATGTTTTGCCACAGGTAGATCCATTCTTTTTTCTCTTATTGCGTGGCGATGAGAATTCATCCTTGTTCTCAGTTTTTGCCCGGTCTCCCCCACATACAGACCCCCAGTTGGACATTTAGTACATATAATTAGGTACACAACATTAGATGTGATGCAGCTGAAAGTACCTGGGATCTTGTAGTCCTGATGTGAGTTGGAGATCTTTATCTTGTCCGTGGTCATTATAAATGGACAGGTTTTGCATTTCTTCTGATTGCAAGGCAAGGTTCCTGCAGCTGTTGGGGAGGACAGGGAACTTCTGACAATGATGCTTCTTAGATTTGGGGGCTGTCTAAAACACAGTAGTGGGGGGTCTGGAAATATGGATTGTAACCGGGCATCTTTTTGTAGTAAAGGTTGTAGTTTCCGTGCAGCTCCCCTTAGCACCTCCAGATTTGGATTGTAGGTGACCACTAGAGGCACCCGGTTATTTTCTTCTTTAGCTTTGTAATGTAGCAGGTGATCCCTTGATATTCTGGTGGCTCTTGTAATTTGGTTTTCAATTGTTCTTGGATGGTAGCCCTGATTTGAAAAGGTCTTTCTAAGGCGACCAAGGTGTTCATCTCTATCCATGGGGTTGGAACATATACGGTTGTATCTGATGGCTTGGCTGTAGACAATAGAGTTTTTTATGTGTTTTGGATGGAAACTGTCCCATTTAAGGTATGTTGGACGGTCGATTGGCTTCTGATACAGGGATGTCTCTATTTCATTGTCCTTCAGTTTAATGATGGTGTCCAAAAAGTTAATTTCAGTGCTGGAGTAGTTAAGTGTTAAGTTGATGGTGGGATGAAATTGATTGAACTGTTCGTGGAACGTCTTTAGCTGTTGCTCAGACTCCGTCCAGATGATTAAAATGTCATCAATGTAGCGGTAGTAGGCCCGAGGCCTGGTGGGACATGAGGACAGAAAGTCGCTTTCAAGCTTGGCCATGAAAAGATTTGCATACTGTGGAGCCATTTTACTTCCCATCGCTGTGCCAGTCTCCTGTAAATAGATCTTGTTGTCAAATTCAAAGTAATTGTGGGTGAGGATGAATTTTGTTAGTTTCACCACAGAATCAGCATCATTCTCTGTGTTTTTCATGAAGTCTTTGCAGGCATTTAATCCATCCTGGTGTGGGATATTAGAGTACAAGGATTCCACATCCATGGTGGCCAGGATGGTTCCTTCTGGTAGAGGACCTATTGCTGCTAGTTTATTCAGTAGGTCAGTTGTGTCCTGAATGTAGCTGGGTGTATCCTTTACCAGAGGTTTAAGAATGCCCTCTACCCATCCAGATACCTTCTCAGTAAGGGTGTCCACACATGAAATAATCGGCCTCCCTGGATTCCCAGCTTTGTGGATTTTGGGAAGCATGTAGAATGTCCCTGTTCTTGGACTCTCTGGTATCAGGTCATCGGCTCTTATGAATTTGTCAGACAGACAAGATACCAACTTGCTTAGTTCCTTGTAATAGTCCTGTGTAGGGTCCGACTCCAGTTTTCTGTAGTAGCGTGTGTCCGTAAGTTGTCTGTTTGCTTCCTTCATATAGTCTGTGTTCATCATGACTATTGCACCTCCCTTGTCAGCAGGTTTAATGATGATTTCTTTGTTGGTTTTCAGAGACTGTATAGCCTTTCTCTCCTGGGCACTGATGTTGGATGCTTGTCTCTTGTTGGTGGCTATGATGGTGGATTTTATCAAATATCTGAATGAGTCTATATATTTATCCAAATGAGGGTTGCGTCCAGGAGGAGGTGTCCAGTCTGACCTCTTCTTGGTTGTTGAGATCCCTTTTCCTTCAGTCCGAGTGTTTTCTGAATCTTCTGTATCATTGAAGTATTCCCTCAGGCGCAGTCTCCTGAAAAAATGTTCCATATCACTGCAGAGTTCAGTTTTATCCAGGGCCTTAGTGGGACAAAATGAGAGTCCTCTAGAAAGCACGGCAAGCTCCACTTTGTTGGGTTTGTAATCCGAGAGATTGATGACACAGTTAGATGCTTTTGTGTCTGGAATGGAGTGGTTGTCAGAGTTGTCAGGTTTTGTTTTGGATCTGTTTGTATAGAGTCCGGAATTGAGACGCAGTCTGTGTAGTTTCTTTTCTTTGTTATGAATCAGAAAGGTCCGTAGTTTGTTGTAGTATTGTTGTAATTTTTGTTCTGTGGTTTCTGGAAGTGTTTTCCTTAGGCTTTCAAATTGCCCTTGGACGTTACTCCTTATGCTGTAGCAGACATGCAAAAGATGGTTCCTAAGTCTCTCAGACGTCCTGTGACAAAGGTTTTTTGCATAATGGGTATTGTAGGTGTGAAGAATTGGGTTTGTAATCCAGAATCCTTTGGGAATTAAATTCTCCTTTTTGCATTTAGATAAGAAAAAAATATCGCTGTCCATTTGTGCACGTTTCTTCAGAAGTGGTTTTAGTTACATAAAGATGCGGTACATTCTGGTATCCTCCATTTTGATACAGTAAAGATGTATATCTTGTACCGTGTTAGCCAGTAGATAGAAAAATATTTAGAGTTGAGAGTCCTCAGTGGTTGATACCTTTTAATGGCTAACTGAAAAGATGGTAACAAATTGCAAGCTTTCGAGACTACTCACGTCTCTTCATCAGGCAAAGACTAATACAACATCTGAAGAATCACATATTTATACACAAAAACACAGAAAAAATGCAATAGGTAAGACAAGTGACGTGAAGCAGAATAGTCATTATGGCAGAGGGATGAACATAAATATTGGAACAGTTCATAGATAAGGAGAGAAAGTTTTATTACCCTCTGATTGGGGTCTGGTAATGTTTTGTGATGTTTTCACAGGGTATTTGGAGTAAATTCCTTAATTGATGTAATAGGCCATAAAACCATGTGACAGGTTCATTCCAGCATTAAGAGTGTCAAAGGTCACCATCAATTTGTATTCGCAAATTCTTCTCTCTCTGAGATGTGAATCTGCTTCTTAGTACCAGTATTTTCATATCTGACATGCTATGATCAGGGGAGCAAAAATGTTTTGCCACAGGTAGATCCATTCTTTTTTCTCTTATTGCGTGGCGATGAGAATTCATCCTTGTTCTCAGTTTTTGCCCGGTCTCCCCCACATACAGACCCCCAGTTGGACATTTAGTACAAATAATTAGGTACACAACATTAGATATGATGCAGCTGAAAGTACCTGGTATCTTGTAGTCCTGATGTGAGTTGGGGATCTTTATCTTGTCCGTGGTCATTATAAATGGACAGGTTTTGCATTTCTTCTGATTGCAAGGCAAGGTTCCTGCAGCTGTTGGGGAGGACAGGGAACTTCTGACAATGATGCTTCTTAGATTTGGGGGCTGTCTAAAACACAGTAGTGGGGGGTCTGGAAATATGGATTGTAACCGGGCATCTTTTTGTAGTAAAGGTTGTAGTTTCCGTGCAGCTCCCCTTAGCACCTCCAGATTTGGATTGTAGGTGACCACTAGAGGCACCCGGTTATTTTCTTCTTTAGCTTTGTAATGTAGCAGGTGATCCCTTGATATTCTGGTGGCTCTTGTAATTTGGTTTTCAATTGTTCTTGGATGGTAGCCCTGATTTAAAAAGGTCTTTCTAAGGCGACCAAGGTGTTCATCTCTATCCATGGGGTTGGAACATATACGGTTGTATCTGATGGCTTGGCTGTAGACAATAGAGTTTTTATGTGTTTTGGATGGAAACTGTCCCATTTAAGGTATGTTGGACGGTCGATTGGCTTCTGATACAGGGATGTCTCTATTTCATTGTCCTTCAGTTTAATGATGGTGTCCAAAAAGTTAACCCCTTACTGCCATCGGACGTACTATCCCGTCCATGGTACCTGGGCCCGTATGACCGGGGACGGGATAGTACGTCATAGGCGATCAGCTGCGCTCCTGAGGGGAGCGCAGCTAATCGCCGCCGGGTGTCAGCTGATTATCACAGCTGACACCCATGACTGTGTGTCAGGAGCGGTCACGGACCGCTCCCGGCACATTAACCCCTTGCACACCGCGATCAAACATGATCGCGGTGTACTGGGGGCACAGGGGAGGATCGCGCAGGGTGGGGGCTCCCTGCGCGCCCCCCTGAGACCCTCAGAGCAGCGCGATGTGATCGCGCTGTTCTGAGGGCTTCCTCCCTCCCAGGACCCGGATCCAAGATGGCGCCGGGTCCTGGAGGGAGGCGGCTACCTCAGTGCCTGCCGAGAGCAGGCACTGAGAAGCCTGCATCTATGCCTGTGCGATCGCTGGTGTGACAGAGTGCTGTGCACACTGTCACACCAGCGATCTGATAAAATACTGTGATGTCCCACCCTGGGACAAAGTAAAAAAGTTAAAAAAGTAAAAATAAACATGTGTAAAAAAAAAATCCAAAATAAATAAAAAAAAAAAAAATATTCCCCAATAAATTCACTTCTTCCTGTAAATAAAAAAAACAAAACAATAAAAGTACACATATTTGGTATCGCCGCGTCCGTAACGACCCCCCCTATAAAATTGTCCCACTAGTTAACCCCTTTAGTGAACCCCTTAAAAAAAAAAAAAAAAAAACGAAGCAAAAAATCAATGCTTAATCATCATACCGCCGAACAAAAAGTGGAATAACACGCGATCAAAAAGACCGATATAAAAAATCATGGTACCGCTGAAAACGTCATCTTGTCCCGCAAAAAACGAGCCGTCATAAAGCATCATCAGCGAAAAAAATAAAAAAGTTATAGCTCGCAGAATAAAGCGATGCAAAAATAATTATTTTTTATATAAAATTGTTTTTATTCTATAAAAGCGCCAAAACATGAAAAAATGATATAAATGAGGTATCGCCATAATCGTACTGACCCGAAGAATAAAACTGCTTTATCAATTTTACCACACGCGGAACGGTATAAACGCCTCCCCCAAAAGAAATTCATGAATTGCTGATTTTTGTTCATTCTAACCTCCCAAAAATCGAAATAAAAAGCGATCAAAAAACGTCACGTGCTCAAAAATGGTACTAATAAAAACGGCAACTCGTCCCGCAAAAAATAAGACCTCACATGACTCTGTGGGCCAAAATATGCAAAAATTATAGCTCTCAAAATGTGATGATGCAAAAACTATTTTTGCAATAAAAAGGTCTTTTAGCGTGACAGCTGCCAATCATAAAAACCCGCTATAAATAGTAAATCAAACCCCCCTTTATCACCCCCTTAGTAAGGGAAAAATAATAAAATTAAAAAAAAGCATTTATTTCCATTTTCCCATTAGGGTTAGGGTTAGGGTTGCGGCTAAAGTTAGGGTTAGGGTTGGCGCTAAAGTTAGGATTAGGGTTAGGGTTGGGATTAGGGGTGTGTTAGGGTTAGGTTTGTGGTTAGGGTTGGGACTAGGGTTAGGGGTGTGTTGGGGTTAGGGTTGGAGTTAGAATTGGGGGGTTTCAGCTGTTTAGGCACATCAGGGGCTCTCCAAATGTGACATGGCGTCTGATCTCAATTCCAGCCAATTCTGCGTTGAAAAAGTCAAACGGTGCTCCTTCACTTCTCAGCTCTGCCATGCGTCCAAACAGTAGTTTATCCCCACATATGGGGTATCAGCGTACTCTGGACCCCAAGAGTTATTGTGCAATTTGTCCTAATTCTTCTGCTACCCTTGGGAAAATAAAAAACTGGGGGCGAAAATATCATTTTTGTACAAAAAAAAATATTTTTTGTTTTTTACGGCTGTACATTATAAACTTCTGTGAAGCACTTGGGGCTTCATAGCGCTCACCACACATCTAGATAAGTTCCTTGTGGGGTCTATTTTCCAAAATGGGGTCACTTGTTGGGGATTTCCACTGTTTAGGCGCATCAGGGGCTCTCCAAATGCGACATGACGCCCCCAGACCATTCCATCAAAGTCTGCAATCCAAAACGTCACTACTTCCCTTCCGAGCCCCAACGTGTACCCATACAGTAGTTTTCTCCCACATATTGGATATCAGCGTACTCAGGACAAATTGGACAACAACTTTTGGGGTCCAATTTCTCCTGTTACCCTTGTAAAAATAAAATATTGGGGCAAAAAAATCATTTTTGCAAAAAAAAAAAAGGATTTTTTATTTTTACGGCTGTGCGTTATAAACTTCTGTGAAGCACTTCGGGGTTCAAAGTGCTCACCACACATCTAGACAAGTTCCTTGTGGGGTCTAGTTTCCAAAATGGGGTCACTTGTGGGGGGTTTCCACTGTTTAGGCACAATCAGGGGCTTCTCCAAATGCGACATGAACGCCCCAGACCATTCCATAGTCAAGTCTGCAAATCCAAAGGTTTCCACTTTATCCTTCCGAGCCCCTGACGTGCGCCCATACAGTGGTTTTCCCCCACATATTGGGTATCAGCGTACTCAGGACAAATTGCACAACAACTTTTGGAATTTTGTTACCCTTGGAAAAATAAAAATTGGGGCGAAAAATCATTTTTGTAAAAAAAAAAGATTTTTATTTTACGGCTCTACGTTATAAACTTGTGTGAAGCACTTGGGGGTTCAAATTGCTCACCAAAAATCTAGATAAGTTCCTTAGGGGTCTAGTTTCCAAAATGGGGTCATTTGTGGGGGGTTTCCACTGTTTAGGCACATCAGGGGCTCTCCAAATGCAACATGGCATCCAATCTCAATTCCAGCCAATTTTGGTTGGAAAAAGTCAAATGGTGCTCCTTCCATTCCGAGCTCTGCCGTGCGCCCAAACAGTGGTTCCCACCCACATATGGGGTATCAGCGTACTCAGGACAAATTGGACAACAACTTATGTGGTCCAATTTCTCCTGTTACCCTTGAGAAAATAAAAAATTAGTGACTAAAAGATAATTTTTGTGGGAAAAAAATAGGATTTTTTATTTTCATGCCCGGGCATTATAGACTTGTGTGAAGCACTTGGGGGGTTCAAAGTGCTCACCAAAGATCTAGATAAGTTCCTTAGGGGGTATAGTTTCCAAAATGGGGTCACTTGTGGGGGGTTTCCACTGTTTAGGCTCATCTGGGGCACTGCAAACGGAACATGACCCCCATCAACGTCTGCATTCCAAAACGTTACTACTTCCTTTCCAAGCCCTGCCGTGCACCCAAACAGTTCCCCCCCCCACACACATATGGGGTATCAGCGTACTCAGGACAAATTGGACAACAACTTTTGGGGTCCAATTTCCTTGGGAAAATTCAAAAATTTGGGACTAAAAAATCATTTTTGTGGAAAATTGTTTTTTTTTTTTTTTTTTTTCACACCCAGGCATTATAAGCTTTTGTGAAACACTTGGGAGTTCAAAGTGCTCACAACAGATCTAGATAAGTACCTTACGGGGTCTAGTTTCCAAAATGGTGTCACTTGTGGGGGTTTCCACTGTTTAGGCGCATCAGGGGCTCTCCAAACACGACATGGCGTCCATTCTCAATTCCAGCCAATTTTAGTTTGAAAAAGTCAAACGGCGCTCCTTCCCTTACGAGCTCTGCCGTGTGCCCAAACAGTGGTTTTCCCCCACATATTGGGTATTGGCGTACTCAGGAGAAATTGCATAACAACCTTATCTGTCCATTTTCTCCTTTTACCCTTGTGAAAATAAAAAAAAAGTTTGTAAAAGATCATTTTTGTGGCTAAAAAGTTAAATATTCATTTTTTCCTTCCACGTTGCTTTAGTTCCTGTGAAGCACCTGAAGGGTTAATAATCTTCTTGAATGTGGTTTTGAGTACCTTGAGGGGTGCAGTTTTTAGAATGGTGTCACTTTTGGGTATTTTCTGCCATATAGACCCCTCAAAGTGACTTCAAATGAGAGGTGGTCCCTAAAAAAAATGGCTTTGTAAATTTTGTTGTAAAAATGAGAAATCGCTGGTCAACTTTTAACCATTATAACTTCCTAACAAAAAAAAATGTTGGTTCCAAAATTGTGCTGATGTAAAGTAGACATGTGGGAAATGTTATTTCTTAACTATTTTATGTGACATATTTCTCTGTTTTAAGGGAATAAAAATTCAAAGTTTGAAAATTGCAAAATTTTAAAAATTTTCGCCATATTTGCGTTTTTTTCAAAAATAAACGCAAGTTATATCGAAGAAATTTTACTTCTAACGTGAAGTACAATATGTCACGAGAAAACAATCTCAGAATCGCGAAGATCCGTTGAAGCGTTCCAGAGTTATAACCTCATAAAGAGACAGTGGTCAGAATTGTAAAAATTGGCCCGGTCATTAACGTGCAAACCACCCTTGGGGGTGAAGGGGTTAATTTCAGTGCTGGAGTAGTTAAGTGTTAAGTTGATGGTGGGATGAAATTGATTGAACTGTTCGTGGAACGTCTTTAGCTGTTGCTCAGACTCCGTCCAGATGATTAAAATGTCATCAATGTAGCGGTAGTAGGCCGAGGCCTGGTGGGACATGAGGACAGAAAGTCGCTTTCAAGCTTGGCCATGAAAAGATTTGCATACTGTGGAGCCATTTTACTTCCCATCGCTGTGCCAGTCTCCTGTAAATAGATCTTGTTGTCAAATTCAAAGTAATTGTGGGTGAGGATGAATTTTGTGAGTTTCACCACAGAATCAGCATCATTCTCTGTGTTTTTCATGAAGTCTTTGCAGGCATTTAATCCATCCTGGTGTGGGATATTAGAGTACAAGGATTCCACATCCATGGTGGCCAGGATGGTTCCTTCTGGTAGAGGACCTATTGCTGCTAGTTTATTCAGTAGGTCAGTTGTGTCCTGAATGTAGCTGGGTGTATCCTTTACCAGAGGTTTAAGAATGCCCTCTACCCATCCAGATACATCTGGATACATAGATCTGGATACATAGATGTATCTGGATGTATCTGGGTGTAGCTGGGGTACTTGCCTTAACATGTTGTTCGCCGCTGTCTCCATTATTTCTGGGAATTGTAGTCGTTGCCCTCCATATAACGTGCCTGCGCATTGCAATCTGCGGGCAAAGCATACTGCGTGTGCGCAATTCAAGATTGCAATGCGCAGGCGCGTTATATGGAGGGCAACGACTACAATTCCCAGAAATAATGGAGACAGCGGCGAACAACATGTTAAGGCAAGTACCCAAAACACCGCCCATCTGACCTGACTGCCATCATTTAAATATCCCGCCAATTTAGGGTGACAGATTCCCTTTAAGAAGAGATCCTAGATCTGTACATGGACGCAGGTCCCTCATCATGTGGCAGGTCATCGCATAGGCTGATGCCCTCAGAACCGGGGCGAAACGGCTGAGGGAACCTTCAAACGCAGTGAGTCTGGACAGTGAGGACGCTAGAAAATCGGTCAGTCCCCGTAATCTACTGAAGGACATAGGAGTGCAGTAGAAGTGCAAAATGTGAATTGTGTGGAATCGTATGCTGATGTTACTGATAAGGATGTGCTGCGACAAAGAGTAAAGTTCACTGAAGTTTTCAAAGGACTCTGTCTCTTTATGCGCCACAACGCAAGCAGCGGAACTTCGACAATCCCGATGGGACCCTGACAGTGCAGAGGGTGTTACAGAAGGTATGCTGCAGAAGTGACAGTATTTGCATGTGATTGGGAGCCAGGGCATGCCAAAGCCATTTGTTACTGGCATGACTACGGCCCTGGCTCTGCCTCTCACTGATGGTAATCACAAGCCATTAAACAAACAAACTGCTTAAATTTTTGTACCAGGAGTGGCATAAGGTCAACCAAAAGTAGTGTGAAAGACTGGTGGAAAGCATGCTAAGACTCATGAAATATGTGATTTAATAATCATGGTTATTCCACAAAATATTGATTTCTGAACTCTTCCTAAGTTAAAACAATAGTATTGTTGTTTCTAAATGATTATGAACCTGTTTTCTTAGCATTATTTGAGGTCTGCAAGCACTGCATTTTTTTGTTATTTTGACCATTTCTCATTTTCTGAAAATAAATGCAAGATTTATTGCCTGGAAATTCGGAGACATGTCAGTAGTTTATAGAATAAAAGAGCAATTTACATTTTACTCGAAATTATACCTACAAAGAGAAAAATCAGACAAACTGAAAATTTTGCAGTGGTCTCTTAATTTTTGCCAGAGCTGTATATTGGAAAATGCCAGAAGTGATACCATTTTAAAAAGTGCACCCCTCAACGTATTCAAAAGGGGCATGACAGGAATGAAGAAGTTTATTTTTACCACCTAAATTTTGATAACTTCTGAACAATCCACTATGGCCGGCAGACGCTAAGGCCATTATTTGGCCATGAATTGCTATGTCAAACATTAGGACCACACGATCGAGATCTCAGGGTGCCATGGGGTTAAAGAGGAAGCCTCTACACTCTTTTAACCATTTAGATGCATTGAAAGCATCATTTTAGGGGTTAAACAACTATAGTAGATACCAATACTGATCATGGCTGATGCAGCAAGTTGTCCGCTATAGTGTGCAGCCGACAGTCTCTTATATCGCAGGTCAGTAAAAAGATACATTGGTGGTCACTAAAGGGTTAAGATACACCCTTCTCCACTAAGCCAAACCCTTTTTCAAAGGTAGTGAAAAAGTGTCAAAAACACATGAGCTATAAATATAAAACTTAATACAATGTTGTGCACCAAAATTTGGAACATTATTTGTGAAGGTTAAGAGGTCGCAGAAGTTAATCTCTCGTCTAAACTGAGAACTAAGTAGTTTGAATCCTGGTTTATTACAATATTTGTCTTATAACTGAGACTCTTGTGCATTAATAAACTGACCAGTGCACGGAGAGAGGATTTCCATTTTTTCATTACTGCTTGGATAGTATCGTATCAATATTGCTAGATGTGCAGATCTGATGGGTGCACATTAGGAACTCAGGCAAATCACACTTGACTTGTCAACCATTTTTTGAATTATGCAATACATTGACATTCTCTTTCTTGCCCTCTATTTAACCTCATTTATAATGTGGGAAATTTATTAAAACTGTTAAAAAGGACATTTGTCTTTGTTTTCCATAGCAACCAATCACAGAACTGCTTTTATTCAGTATTTTACGGCTGAAAAATGAAAGCTGCGCTGTGAATTTGACGCTGTACCACACAACAGCTTTGTGCTGAAGCTATTACTATGATGAACTAACAAAGTTGCACTCTGTAACGCTGCGGCATGTAAACATGAAATTTGAAATGCATCACTGCTCTAGAAAATAGGGAAAAAATGAAGATACTTAGCGCATATATTGGCCATTTCATGTATGCCCAGCAGCCACAACAAGGTAACCATACGCTGATGGGTGGAGAGCTTGTTCAAAGAGTATGTGTATACAAATATCAAAAGACTGAATGTCATCCACTCAATGCCGACTTTTATTCCCCATTGACATGCATTGGGGTCGGGTTTCGGTCGAAACTCCGACTTTTTTTTGCCCTAGTCGGACCAGTTTCGTCTGACTCAAATTTTGTTTCGGTCGGGTGGTCCGAAACCCAATCCGACCAAAGTCGCTCAACTCTAGTTGGGACCAATTATTTTTACTCCATTTATTAATTACCTTGCAGATGGGAGTGAGAAGAAAGTGTCAGTCTTTACTGATGACACAAAACTTTGTATTATAATAAAACCTGAGGTTGATCTGTAATATTAAACAATCTGGATAAGATGCCTGTATGGTCGAACATATGGCAGATGAAGTGTAATGTTCATAAATATAAAGTACTGAACCTCGGCGACAGTAATCGTATTTCTGCATATGTACTTCATGGAAATATGCTAGGAACGACAGAATAGTAAAGGGACTCTGGTATTCTGGATACAATTAAGCTAAGCAGCAATACTCAATGTCAAACATGAGCTGCAAAAGCAAACAAGATTTTAGGGTGTATAAAAACAAGGAAAAAAAAATCCTGTGATCCAAACACATTATTTATTACCCCTCTATAAATCACTTGTAAAACCACATCTAGAATATGGGATCCAGTTTTGGGCTCCATATTTTATATTGTTAGCGTCAGTTCAAAGATGGGCATGTAGTTTATTACACAGTGTAGAATGACTTTACTGAGAGGTTGGAAAAGTTGTGCTTGTTTAGTTTAGAAAAAAAGATGTCTCAGAGGAGATCTCATTTCCATGTATAAATATGTGTGGTCAATACATAGGACCAGCATATGACTTATTCCTTTCAAGGACTGTACAAAGGACCAGGGGATATCCATTATACTGTATGTGAAGGAAAGAAGGTTCCGGCAGCTAAATAGCAAAGGGTTCCTTACAGTTAGAGCAGTCAGACTGTGGAATGCCGACCACAAGAGGTGGTAATGGCAGACACTATAACAGTATTTAAAAATGAGCTGGATGATTTTCTTGTAGACCATTTCATAAAAGATGTATTTTATCTCATCCATCAGTGGATGGTCAATGTCTGTAACGTACACACTTGGTCAAAATTGTTGGTACCCCTCGTTTAATGATAGAAAAACCCACAATGGTGACAGAAATAATTGAATCTGACAAAAGTAATAATAAATCAAAAATCTATGAAAATAAACAAATGAAAGTCAGACATTGCTTTTCAACCATGCTTCCACAGATTTTTTTTTTTAAATAAAACTCATGAAATAGGCCTGGACAGAAATGATGGTACCCTTAACTAAATACTTAGTTGCACAACCTTTTGATGCAATCACTGCAATCAAACGATTCCTGTAACTGTCAATGAGACTTCTGCACCTCTCGACAGGTATTTTGGCCCACTCCTCAAGAGCAAACTGCTCCAGTTGTCTCGTGGTTGAAGGTTGCCTTTTCCAGACGGCATGTTTCTGCTCTTTCCAAAGATGCTCAATAGGATTTAGGTCAGGGCTCATAGAAGGCCACTTCAGAATAGTCCAGTGTTTTCCTCTTAGGGTCCCGTTACACATAGCGACTCACCAGCGATCCCGACAACAATATGCACTTGTCAGGATCGCTGGTGTGTCGCTACATGATCGCTGCTGAGCTGCCAAACAGGCAGCTCAGGCAGCGATCAGGACAGAGACTATGCGAGTAACATGCGACGCACGTCGCTTAGTTGCCGGCAGTGTACCTTAGATACCAGCGCCCTGGTGCAGGGAGCTGGTAACCAAGGTACACATCGGGTTTCCAGGCGCCGCTCGGAGCTTAGAAACCCGCTGTGTACCTTGGTTACCAGCTCTCCTGCACCAGCGCGCTGGTATCTAACGTACACATTGGGTTTCCAGGCGCCGCCCGGCGCCTGGAAACCCGATGTTTACCTTGGTTACCAGCTCCGGTTGGCTGATCGCTGGTCTCCCGTCTGTCACACGCAGTAATGCGTGCTTGCCAGCGGGATACCAGTGATCAAAAAATGGTCCAGGACATTCAGCGACGATCAGCGATACCCAGCAGGGGGGCCGATCGTCGCTGAGTGTCACACTAAGCGAGATCACTGGCTAGGTCGCTGCTACGTCACAAAATTGGTGACGTTTCAGTGATCTCGCTAGCGATTTCGCTATGTGTAACGGGGCCTTTAGTCATTTTTGGGTGTTTTTAGCTTGTGTTTTGGGTCATTATCCTGTTGCAAGACCCTTTATCTGTAACTGAGACCAAGCTTTCTGACACAGGGCAGCACATTTCTCTCTAGAATCCCTTGATAGTCTTGAAATTTCATTGTAACCTGCACAGATTCTAGACACCCTGTGCCAGATGCCTCAAAGCAGCCCCAGAACATAACAGAGCCTCCTCCATGTTTCACAGTAAGGACAGTGTTCTTTTCTTATTATGCTTCATTTTTCCGTCTGTGAACATAGACCTGATGTGCCTTGCCAAAAAGTTCCATTTTTGTCTCATCTGTCCATAGGACATTCTCCCAGAAGCTTTGTGGCTTGTCAACATGTAGTTTGTCAAATTCCAGTCTGGCTTTTTTATGATTTTTTTTCAACAATGGTGTCCTCCTTGGTTGTCTCCCATGATGTCCACTTTGGCTCATACAACGACGGATGGTGCGATCTGACACTGATGTTCCTTGAGCTTGAAGTTCACCTTTAATCTTTTAGAAGTTTTTCTGGGCTCTTTTGTTACCATTCGTATTATCCGTCTCTTTGATTTATAATCATTTTCCTCCTGCGGCCACGTCCAGGGAGGTTGGCTACAGTCCCATGGAGCTTAAATTTCTGAATAATATGTACAACTGTAGTCACAGGAACATTAAACTGCTTGGAGATGGTCTCATAACTTTTACCTTTTAACATGTTTGTCTATAATTTTTTTTCTAATCTCCTGAGACAACTCTTTCCTTCACTTCCTCTGGGCCATGTTGAGTGTGATACACCCCATTTTATCAAACTGCACAGTGAGTATCTGTAGCCCACTATACAGGCCACTCACTGATTCCAAGATTGTACACACCTGTGATGCTAATTAGTGGACACACCTTGATTTAACATGTCCCTTTTGTCACATTATTTTCAGGGGTACCATCATTTCTGTCCAGGCCTAATTCATGAGTTTTATTTTTTAAAATTCTGTGAAAGCATGGTTGAAAAGCAATGTCTGACTTTCATTTGTTCATTTTCATAGATTTTTGATTTATTATTACTTTTGTCAGATTCAAGTTATTTCTGTGACCATTGTGGGTTTTCCTGTCATTAAATGAGGGGTACCAACAATTTTGACCATGTGTGTACATTACAGACATTGACCATCCACTGATGGATGAGACATAAAATACACCCTTTATGAAATGGTCTACAAGAAAATCATCCAGCTCATTTTTAAATACTGTTATAGTGTCTGCCATTACCACCTCTTGTGGTCGGCATTCCACAGTCTGACTGCTCTAACTGTAAGGAACCCTTTGCTATTTAGCTGCCGGAACCTTCTTTCCTTCACATACAGTATAATGGATATCCCCTGGTCCTTTGTACAGCCCTTGAAAGGAATAAGTCATATGCTGGTCCTATGTATTGACCACACATATATTTTATACATGTAAATGAGATCTCCTCTGAGACATCTTTTTTTCTAAACTAAACAAGCACAACTTTTCCAACCTCTCAGTAAAGGAAAGTCATTCTACACTGTGTAATAAAACTACATGCCCATCTTTGAACTGACGCTAACAATATAAAACATGAAGCCCAAAACTGGATCCCATATTCTAGGTGTGGTCTTTTGATGTTTTAAAGCACCACTCCAGCAGTGTTTTTTTCAGTATTGGAGTGGCACTTTAAATGTAAGCCCCTGCCCCCAGTCATATATTCACCCTCTGGCGTCTTCACCATTTTTTGGCACCGCTCCGGTCCCTTGTTGCCATCTTGTGAGTGCAGCTTCTGACTGGTCACAAGCTCTGAATACAAGTCTATGAGAGCCAGAACAAGGCTCTCATAGACTTGTATTGAAAAGTGAACTCCGGCGCGCTCCATGAAACACTGGAGATGCGAGCAGGTCACTTTTCACTGGAGACCGATGGGAGCGGAAGCAAAAACAGATGAAAACGCCGGAAGATGAGTATGAGACTGGGGGCAGGGGAATTATATTTAAAGCGCCACTCCAGAGATGCAATTAAAAAAAAAAAATAACGCTGGAGTGGTGCTTTAATAACATAATTTCTACAACACTGTAGTTAGGATGCCTCCATTCCCAACCAATGTATCTGAATAATCACAAACTTCATAAATGTATCAAAACTGCATGAGAGTTGGATGTGATTTAAAAAAAGGGTATTTTTAATAATGTAATGAAGAGCATTAATTTGCAAGTTTTTAAATATAGTGAAAATTGTATCAAATTTATCAAAATGGCGCTAGTGGTATGTTAGGTCATGCTCCCGCATAGTGTAAAATTTTTTTTTTTTTTGTGTGCAGAAAATCCACTGCGTTTAACAGTTCAAGCTAAATGGATATGATTTCCTGAAAACTAATGCCCACTGTGTCTTTAAAGGGAATGACCTATTGACTAAATCAGGTTTTTAAATTAAATGTATTTTTCTTAAATATTTGTCAATGTTTTATTTTATATAGCGCTGTCTGTAATAAAAATAAAAAATAGAAATCTTGCAATTTTCACATTGGCCACTGGGGCTTGTTTACACTCGCACTTCCTTTTGTTTCAGGAAGTAACACATGGAGATCAGCCACAATCAGACTCAATCTTTTGCATTGAAGAGTCTAAAGGGTATGCCACACTGAACAATATCGCTAACGAGATCGCTAAAAAACGTCACTATTTAGCGATCCCGTTAGCGATGTTGTTCAGTGCGGCAGCTTCCAGCGACGAGCTTCCTGCTGTGATCTCGCTCGTCGCTGGAATCGCTCCGGACCCTATTTCATCGCTGGAGCTCCCGCTGGGTAAGTATCTTATCGCTGTGTGGCACCTTTTCTTAGCGATTTAGCGGTACTTTTGTACCGCTAAAGTCGTTAAGAAGATCGCTAACGGCGATAGCGTCGTTAACTATATCGCTAAATGCGGCAGCATTTAGCGATATAGAAACAATCCCGCTAGCGATCTCATTAGTATGCAACGCTAACGAGATCGCTAGCGGGATTGCTTAGTGTGGCAGTACCTTAAAGGTACTGCCACACTAGGCGATCTCGCTAGCGATCACGATAACGATGCAAGCTAACGAGATCGTTGGTGTGATCGCTTTTAGGTCGCTAGTAGCTGCCAAACAGGAGATCTCATAAACGACTC
Organism: Oophaga sylvatica; assembly: GCA_033576555.1. Taxonomy (NCBI): domain Eukaryota; kingdom Metazoa; phylum Chordata; class Amphibia; order Anura; family Dendrobatidae; genus Oophaga; species Oophaga sylvatica. Next base: position 13,690,658 of record JARQOD010000009.1, read on the forward strand.
ATCAGCGGTCAGCGATCTGTTTAACGACTTTGGCGGTCGTTAGGATCTGTCATTAGCATGTACTGAGCGCAACCTTTTCCACGCCCCTCAGCACAGATTGGTGGTCACTGTATATGTTTTATAATTTTATATGTGTTATAATTTATGTTTTGACCGCGTCATGAAAGACGACGTATAGCGCTCCCTTTCATTGTTCTCGAGCGCTTCTGATTCATAGGAATTTCCAGCATCGCTCCTGCTCTCTGCGTCCTGCTAGCCTGCTTTGCAGCTACTGCGATCCACTCTGTGACGCTAAAAAACCCTAGTCCCACCTGCGCCGCTGTCATATGCGTCACCGAGGTCGCTCGTCGTTCGCAAAAGGTGTCAAACACAGCGATATAGGCTCACCAGCGGGACGCCAACGATCAAAAAATGGTCCAGAACGTTCGTGAACGATCAGCGACATCACAGCAGGGGCCACATCGCTGCTACATGCCACACACAGCGACGTCGCTAACGAGATCGCTAAATAGTGACGTAGTAGCGATGTCGTTAGCGATCTCACTTAGTGTGGCATACCCTTAAGGGTATGTGCACACGTTGCGGATTTTTCCGCATGGATCTTGCTAAATCTGCAGGTAAAATTACCTGCGTTTTACCTGCGGATTTAGTGCAGATTTTGTGCGGATTTCCCCTGCGGATTTCTATAATGGAGCAGGTGTAAAAAACTGCTGCGGACTCCGCACAAAGAATTGACATGCTGCGGATTCAAATCCGCAGCAAATCTGTGCGGAAAAATCCGCAGCATGTGCACAGCGTTTTTTGTTTTACATAGATTAGAATGCTACTGTACAACACAGCAGAATCTGCAACGTGTGCTCGCACCCTAAGGAGCTTGTGCAAAGGTGATAGTGAAGGGAGAGGGATCAGGAACTGCTGTGACATCTCAGTGTTGTTGATAGATCCTGTAATCAGCTGTGTGTAGAGGTGTCACCTGTCATTATAACTCTGCTTCTGATAATAAGGAGACTGATGTAAATTGTTCCCGAAAGGACAGGAAATATGAGTCTAATAAAGGCCCAGTGGCCAGTGTGAAAACTGCAAGATTACTAATTTATTTTTTTAAATAAAGATTGTGATTGACAATTGTTTATTTTATAATACAAGTAAAAAAAAAAGGAAGTAATTTTCTGATGATGGCGTCTCTTTAAACCTGCTCACCATAACCTAGTGGAAAAAATGCATTAAAAACACAAGAAAAACTGATTAAACAGAGTAGATTGTGCATTTTGGTACAAACTCCTGTGGATAACATGCGAAAAAGTGCAACTGAAAAAAAACGCAGAGGAAAAAAAATTTAACTTTTCCGCACGTAGGAACTTGGCCTGAAGACACTTTTCTCTATCTTACAAATAACTACACACTTTATAACCAGGAGAGATTTACTAAAGAAAAAGTGCCTGAATTTTGTTGGAAAACGCACCACAAAATCCCCATATATTAATTTAGAATTTTCCAGTTTTGAAAAGCGTCTAGAAAAAGAGGCACGAAAGTCAAGAGTCATAAAATATATGTAAAAACATTATTCACAATGTCGAAATGTTATGCTGCAAAATATTGGTGAAACGTGCACAAGCCATGCTGTGGCATAAGGAGCGGTATCCAGCATGTCAGTATTCAGTTGCCACAAGTATTACACACAATTTGTTGTTGCTCACCATTTTGTGAAGTGGACAGAATTTGACACCATTATGTATTTTATGTCACTAACAATAATCTTCTGTGGATCTTTGTGCCAAAAAGTTACAGAAGCTGTAACATATATATACAGTATATCTGGCACTTGATGCCTCTTTTTAGCCATGTCCCTTTTTTTAGACAAATTAAAAAATAGTGGGCAGGATATTTTAAACAGCATATTTTTTGACAGACACAAATGTGTCATAAGGCTTGGATGGAACTGTGTGTCCATGATGAGATTTTGGTGAATTTTTAATGCTGCACAATTTCGCTGTGTCTTAGATGCAGCAAACTGGATGGGATTTATAGAAATTTCCTGCCCACTGTTTCTTTTTTCAGAGCTTTACATTTTTCCACAGACGAGAAAAACAGACCAATTATTCTGATCAGAGTTTGACCAGAGTGTGGTACAAGAGTCGTCAGAGTTTGTAGTACGTGGAGAAGTTAAATAACTAAAATTCTCCACATTCTTCATTCTGACAGTGAAAATTAGACTGGACTCGGATGTCATCCAAATGCAGCCCAATTTTTTTCGGGGACTCATTCACTCGCATTGTCGATTTTGATTTGACATTCAGATCAAAATCAGACATGTCCCAATGATTTTCCGAGGACCTCTCAGTCCATGAACAATTATGGACATGTGAATGGCCTCATAGGCTATCAGTGGAAATCACAGATAGCACTTGTAAGCAAAAACACGGACGTCTGAATGAGCCCTTACTCGCCATAAACTGACCTGCGGTGCGTGGTTCAAATCCATAACGTCAATTTTTGTTGAAGGTACGCTGAATTTTATGTACAGATTTTTCCCTCAGACGTGCATTAGATGTGGGAAATCCACAAGTAAAAAACAAACATGCATTTTTAGCGTGTTTCTGCACCGGAAACGCATCATAAAGGCATTTAATCCACACATCACGATATGAATGTAATTTTGTCAAAGCCCAAATACCTGGAAGGATGAAAAACGAAGCAGCTTTGTTTAAAACATAACATATCAACAAGAGACAAAAAACGCAGCGTCAAAAACGCGAAAGTAACGCATGTAAAAAATGTAATGACAAAGGCAGGTAACCTCATTTATTGAATGGGTGTAGAAATTCTGCAACATCAAAAGCTCATCGTGGGAACAGAGCTCAAAAGCTTTACAAATGAAAAGGTCTAGTCTTATTTTATTTTTTTTTGTTGCTAAAACCAAAATCAGGAACAGGGTGCGAGTACTACATAAGGATTAGATGCGGAAGCTCTGGCGGTATTAATAAATTCTGCTTAGTAACTTAGTAAGTCTTCCCCAATGTGTTAATTAAGATGGAACAAGGCACTGCATATGGTGTCAAAAGCCATAATCAAACTGCAAAGAACTTTTTATTTTCTTCAAACTAGAACAAATCAATAAAAAAGGATTTTCCTAATTCTTTCTCCAAATCATCTCTACAAAAATTGTTTCAGCACAATTTTGAAACTTTTTTTTTTCTATTTTAGGCAGGAAGTGTTTAATGAATTCTGCAACATATGATGAAAACAGATAATGCATATCAGCATAAGCACACGCTAGGCATACCGGAATAACACATTAGTGCAAATATTACCCCAAATATGTCTGGATAAAGGTGATGCAACCCATTAGGCAGGTTACACAATTTACTTTTTTTTCTATCTTGTGGCTGGAGAATATTGTCACCGATATTTTATGATAAGAAAAACAAAAGGACATTTTAATGAAATGTTATGCCTTTTACGACTCCCTTTAACCACCTCGTCACCCTTGAACGCAGGTGTAAATATTATAAAAAGCACATGAAAAAAAAAATGAAATTGTTTACAAAACACAAGAAAAATGTGCTACATTTAATGCAGTTGGTGAAGTAAAATCCCATAGTGTCTGCTGTGAAATGTTACATAACTGCTGAAATAACTCATCTGATCCCACAAATGTTGATTGGATGGTTACATTATTGCAGGAATGTCTAGAATAAAAATGGTTACAGGTATGCAGAGTTGGCAGAACCATGTGATGGGGATTAAGGAGCTGTAAGTGATCCCTGCTGCAGAAAGGGGGGAATACTGTAGATTAGATGTCTGCAAGTTATTTCTGTCCTCATTAGAAGTAGGACCACTGCCCCTTGCAGCTGTGGCACAGTATATACATGTGTACACAGGCTGCTCTGGGTGATCGCATCAGGTGATTGCACTGTAATAAACTTGTCTTGTTTTCAATGGAGAAGGGAGAGGGAAAAAAAAATAGCAACTCCCTCCAAGCAAGATGGCGATCAGAGCTGCTATGCTCTTGGCAAGACAATTTAAAAAGGTTTGACATCCTTAAAATCGGCTTAATCCCTTTGTGTTTAGTCATGGACCAAAGGCTGAGATTAGACAGCAGCCATGCTGTATGTGTGGTCAGCCCTATAGTCCTAATCCCCCGCCATAATCGTGCCCTGCTCTCCATGTACATGTGCCCTGCAGTGCCACACACACAGCGGGGGTCTCACCAGGCTCTGTGCCCCCCATACCAGGAGGAATAAACAACCCCATGAGCTCTCATTACTATTACTGGATTCATATATTACAATATTGACATTACACCTATTCATGTCAATGGGTGCAAACAAAAAAATGTGGTGGCAAGACCCAGCTTCATAGCCAGGCACTTTAGGGGGGATCATGTGTGAGACCCCCCCAATAATGGGGGCAGATTAAATAAAGCTCAGTGTACATTATGGGTTTCTTGTAAATGAGGTCAGATCCCCCCTAACATTAGAGCTGCCCCTGCTGGGGCACAGTGCATGCCCCATGCTGAGTGAGGTGGGGGTACACCTGCTGTTGGGGGGTGTCCTGGGTGGGCTCCTGCTGGGGGTCACCTGCTCTGTCCCCCTGCTTTTCTGGCTGCAGCACAGTAATGGCAGCCAATGCACATGACAAAAGTCAGCTGGAAAGTTTTGTCAAGAAGCCGTGAAACATTGCCGGGAAGGGTGCAGGCCGGGGATTTTGGGGGTGCTGGTGCGCGGAGTGTTGGGGTGCACCCCATGCCGTTGCTGTGTCCCCCAGGAGGGCTGCAGACCCTCCCACCTCTCCCTGATGGACACACTGTGCTCTCAGGGCTGTGTGTTAGTTGGGGTCGCTTTTGCCCCCCTCAGTGAGGACAGGGCAGGAGCCAGCAGTCATTTTAGGACCCCCAGTCATGGCTCAGGGTTACACCTACACCCTGCCACAGTCTCACGCCGAACGGGCCCCCAGGGTCTGCTCCACAGGGGCCAGAAAGGACGAAATGAGTGCGATTCCTGTAACACCACGGCGGTTTTCGGGGCTCTCCCGGGGGCTGTGCGATGTCCTGGGACTGGGAGACAAGAGGGGGCGAAAGACCAAAGACTGGGCTCACGGGAGCTCCGGCTGGGAGAATGGCAGAGGCGCCGGGGGCTCAGGGAATGGACACTTTGTGTGCGGGAAGAAACACAGATAGTAGCAGAGCGGCGCCATGTCTGCCTCTTCCCGCCCGCAGCCGCCAGTCTTCAACTCGGTCCGACCTCAGCAAATAAAAGGCGGGAACCGGCGGGAGGGGCCAGCAGAGGGAGGGAAGGTGCTGAGGAGAGAGCGCCTGCGACTGTCACTGAGCGGAGGAGAGACGGCGAACAAACAGCTGAGGGGAGAGAGACGGCTGCCAAGCAATACCTCACACCGAATCTGACAGGAAAACACCGGACTGACACATTGCACCTGGGAGGCAGAGAGCACTGTGAGAGACTGACAGGTGGGAAGAAGTGAGGACTTGTGTGCACAAAGACCAAGCCAGCCTGACATTACTCCTGGGAGTACGCGTTTATTCTGGGGCTGAACTTGGCTGAGAGGAAAGAGTCGGGTCTGCTGTCCTCACCATAGTCCAGAGGAGACAGCTGGGAACACTCGGGGCTGCTGTCCTCACCCATAGTCCAGAGGAGACAGCTGGGAACACAAGTTCTCCACAAAGTTACAGACCCCTGAATTGGTAGAGAAGATGGCAGAGAACTCCGCGTCCACCCCTGCGGCCAAGCCCAAGAGATCCAGGTCAACCAAAAAATCCACCGACCACCCCAAGTACTCGGATATGATTGTGGCAGCTGTCCAGGCGGAGAAGAGCAAATCCGGCTCGTCTCGTCAGTCCATCCAGAAATACATCAAGAACCACTACAAAGTGGGGGAAAACGCCGACTCCCAGATCAAACTGTCCATCAAGAGGTTGGTGACCACCGGCGTCCTCAAGCAGACCAAGGGCGTGGGCGCCTCCGGCTCCTTCAGGTTGGCCAAGGGAGATGAACCCAAGAAACCAGCCAAGAAAGCCAAGAAGGAAGTGAAAAAAGTGGCTTCTCCCAAGAAAGCAGCAGCAAAGCCTAAGAAAGCTGCCAAGTCTCCAGCCAAAGCCAAGAAGGCCAAAGCTCCCGAGAAAAAGGCAAAGAAGGTGGCCAAGAAGAAGCCGGCCCCCTCCCCTAAGAAAGCCAAGAAGACAAAGACTGTGAAAGCCAAACCTGTCAAGGCATCTAAGGTGAAGAAGGCCAAGCCGGCCAAACCCAAGGCTAAGGCCAGCCCAAAGAAGTCCGCAAGGAAGAAGTGAGCGCAGCTGGACAGCTCCCACAAGTCGTGTACATAGTTTTATAACCTTTAACTTTTTTTCTCCTCCTGTGCAACTTTCTTAAGATGATCCGCTTCCCTGTAATTCCTGAGGACAATACCTTTATTTATGGACATTTTTTTTTATTTGATTTTTTTTTGTGTGCGTGGGGGGGAGGGGTGGGAAAGTAAAAGTTTGGCATTATTGTTTTTTTTTTCTGCACTAATTTTCTACTTTTAATTTATAGGCTGTAATCACTGGTAATCCAAGTCCCAATCAGTAGAGATTTCCCATATGTGTAGGCTGTATCCATCCCATGTGTGATCTGTATCGGTGACATTGCTGGAATTATAGCCATATCATGTAATACACGTCTGTGCTCCGGAGCCACCATGTCAATAATTAATCTAGTGTTTTGTTTAGTTTTTTTTGTTTTAAGCTCAGTTCCATCCCCAAGTAAATCCTAGATCATTCTTGCCACGGCTCCACCATGCTGCACTGCAGTCTTACCCGTTTAAATCATTGACAATGAACCGTATGATGCCGACTGTTTCTCATCGACAGAAGAATTGCACTTTTCCAATTTCAGCTCAACTCTATAAACATCACAAATCCGTCACAAACGCTTTACTAGAGGATAAGTCTTTGTTTTTTTTGGCATTGATATTTTTTTTTAAATGTAAAAAGGCGGGAGGCTATACCAGGTTTTTCTTCAATACATGATTTATTAATTATGGACTTAATGGGAGGATTATTTTGTCCTTAGCATTGACGTGTGATTGCTTTGTAGTTTAGCATTGACAAAATCCTAAACTTTGTATTCATAAATTTCAAAATAAAAAAACAGACATGAACCTCATCTGTTGTGTAAGTTATTAATGGTGTGATATTGATTGGCAGGTTTGTTACAGTAACATTCCTTTAATCTGAAAGATTGCCACTGAATGACAATCTAGAATAATGATCTAGTGCCAAACTACAACTCCCAGCATGCCATGAGAGCCTGCACTGGACTACAGTCTCACAAGAGCCAATGGCGATACAACAAAGGGATGTATGTGTCATTTGTAGTTCTCATTTTTCCTTTAATATTTTATTTCGTTATACCCTCCTGAGTGTTTCCACTCTTGCAAGTAAATTATATTTTTTATGTTCATCCAAAGAAACACACTAGGCTAATAGTACTTCAGCTTTCCAGGTAATACCGGATTAAAGGAATTTTACTGCATACATTTCTCCTGATAACATGAACATAGATTACAATGCTTTACTGTTACTTTTTTTTATAATTATTATTATTGAAGGGGTATCCTTACTACTGAACAACCTCTTATTAACAGGACTGGAAAGGTGGGTAAAAAAACAAACTTGTGGTCCGGCATCATTCCTCTGCTCATCCTGGCATCAGTTGAAACGTCATGTGAGTTCTGCAGCCACTGATTGGCTGCAGCGCTCATGTGATGTCCCCATCGGATGTTTATGCCATGAGCCTGGCGGTGGAGGCAGCGATGATTACGGACAAAAGGTGTCTTTTTGCTTAACCTACCAGGAACTATTAATTAGCCATTAACCTTTAAAACACATTAACCCTTTTACCTGCTAATCTGACTCAACTTCACTGTAGAATATTGTATTCCCACTGTTTCTACTTACTATACAGTATTTTCTGGACTATTTTGTAAGCCAAAATCAAGAGGGCAGAATGCAAATATTTGTACCTCTTCCCGGATTGATCTATGAAAAAAAAAGTGTGAAGAGTGCTGAGTTAAAACTTTGAGCTTTGGTTCAGCCCAAGATCAGATTGCTGATTAAAGCTCAAACCTAAAGGGGTTGTCCAGGACTTTAACATTGATGGTCTATCGTTAGTATAGGTCATTAATGTCTGATGGGTGGGAGTATGACAACTGCCACCCCCGCTGATCAGCTATGCTTGGTGCAGGCGGCGGAAAGCATTTCTCAGTTGCAGAGCTCCACAGTACAGCTCCATCAACAGAATAGTGGCTGTAGACAGGTACTGCACATCTACCTCCTGTTGATTCGAGTAGGGGGATAAGTGCAGTACACAGCTGTGGCCACTATAAAGCTGGCAGAGCTGTGTTGTTTAGCTCCGCAACTAAGCAATTCTGCCTGGCACAGGGAATAGCTCATCGGAGGGGGTGCCAGGTGTTACACTCCCACCCATTAGACATTGATGACCTATACCAAAGTTAGGTCATCAGTGTTAAAGTCCCAGACAACTGCTTTAATTACAAAAGAAAATGTTATTACTGTATGGTGGTTGCACACATTGGCGTCAATGGGTAAATAACGGAAAATTCTTTAACAAACAGGATGTGCAGCAGTTTTTAAATATAAAATATGAAAGCACAAAAAGGCAGCAAACAAGCTCCATTTAAAGATCTCCCGTACACATTAAAGTGGATATCCGGGACTATAAAAAACATGGCATGTAGTTACTAACAGAGGCAACTACCTGCCTGTTGTACCCGGCGCCGGTCACTTGCCGCTCCTGCCAGAGATTCAGCTGCTCCCTGTCAATAGAGCAGCAGTTTCTCTTCCTGTTGACAGGGCAGGATTATTGGCGCCATGCTGATTGACAGCCGGATTCTCACAATTAGGCAGCGGGACCAGTAGCCCGTCCTGTCAACAGGAGAAGCTGCTGCTCTGTTCACAGCGAGTAGCTGAATCTCCGGCAGGAGCAGTCAATGACCGCGACGGACACAACAGGCAGATAGTTGCCTGTTAGCAACTACATGCCTTTTTGTCTAAAGTCCCGGATATCCTTTTAGGGTGTATGCACATGTTGCGGATTCTGCTGTGGAGCCGCAGTGGATTTGGCCCTGTGGATCCACAGCAGTTTCTGCTGCGTTGTACAGTACCATTATAACCAATGTAAAAAAAAAAAACCTGCTGTGCACATGTTGCGGATTTTTCCGCGCGGATCCATTATAGAAATCCGCACAAAAACAGCACTAAATCCGCAGTTAAAACGCGGGACGTTTTATATGCGGATTTAGCAAAATCCGCGTGGAAAAATCGCAAGTGAATCCGCAATGTTTGCACTCACCCTTAAGTGTAATTCCAGACAGCCAGTCCTTTGGTTCCTCCGGAGATGAGCCACCATCCGACGTCTGGCAGCAACTTACATATAACACAGGAGCGCTACGCCCGCCAAATAATCTCTGCTGTGCATGGGAGAGATGGCCGTCAGCTGAACCATTGTTGGGCCAACAGCCATCTAATGTGTATGACGGGCTTGAGGCCGGGATCACACATGCGAGGAAATCGTCCGGCACTCGCATGTGAAATCCCAGCTCTGGCGCCGGCACTCGGGAGTGGAGCGAGCAGCTGCATATAAATACATGGAGCCGCGAACTCCACTCCTGAGTGCCGGCGCCAGAGCTGGGATTTCACATGCGAGTGTCGGACGATTTCCTCGCATGTGTGATCCCGGCCTAAGACCATTTATTGATGAGCGTAATATTCCCGCATATTAGTATCTGTGTTACAAATGCAAAGTTTGTATCGCTAGCTATCACATCAAAGGGTTGTATGGCGACTGGAGGTTGGTTCCATACAGTGGGTGAGGATCTTGTGGTCACAATACAGACACCTAAACGCATCCTTATTATAGCCGTATGTAACAGCCCTAAGGCTAGATTTGCTTTTCACTGTTTTTTTTCTTCCAGCTGTGTTTAGTTACATTTGCTACATTTTTGTACAACATTTTTTCTCTTTAATATTACACTACAATACACAGACTTATCCTTAAAGGAAACCTGTCAGCAGCAAAAATGCTATTAACCTGCAGATATGGGGATGATCTGCAAGTTAACAGCATTACTAATCTGCCTGGCGCCTGCACGTAGCCGAACGCTGCAGGGAGAAAATGATCTTTATTCACCCTGGCAGCATATAGTTTGAGTCGCTGTGGCGGCCCTGGTACAGTCACTGTTATGAGAATTCAGAATGGCGGCTGTAACTGCGTCCTCAGCCCTGACTGAGATACCTTCTGCATTAGAAAGTGAGAATCCGGCAGTGTGCTGTTCTGAAGGACTAACAATAGTTTGGACAAGAGAGGGATCAGTTCCTGTGACTAAGGCCAGGGTCCCACTTGCGAGTGCAATGCGAGAAACTTGTGCATCAATACCTGGCACTGCCGCCAGCACTCGGACCGGAGTGTGCGGCTGCATGTATTTCTATACAGCTGCCTGCTTCGGTCCCGAGTAGCGGTGGCAGTGCCGGGTATTGATGCGATAGACTCGTGCAAATTTCTCGCATCACACTCGCAAGTGTGACCCTGGCCTAAGGGCGCCAGTATCGCGCCAGAAACACATCAGGTCTTTTATTTCTTTTAACCATGGCTTGACATGCCGAGTAAAGTTTTTTGATTTTATCTATGGGTTTGTGTGCCAGAGAAAATCCTTTTTCCTTGTCTAACAATATCTTGGAACTCTTTTTTATCTTTCATTTTCTGATCTCCTCTCAGCAGATTTATGATCACAGGCCACATTAAAGTTTAATGTGCAGGGAGACAAAAGGCCTATAAAAGGCAAAACTGCAAAATTTGTGATGAAACCCAATTACAAAAATGAGTAAATGCCAAAATACATACATTTCTGTAAAAGAAAAGAAAATTGTCCTCAAAGGTGACCAACCCCTTTAAGCTGTATTTACACTGAAATATTATCATGAGTGAATATTCATAAGACTCCTTATGATAATCTTACAGTGTAAACAGGCTGGCGTTTACTTAATAAATGATCAAAACAGTTGTTCATCTGGAGTACTGATTTTTGTACTTGCTTGGCAGCGTAATGTCATGTGTAAACAGGACTCACACTGCCGATAACAATGGCAGCCAATGCGCACTGATCAATCTATTACAGATCATTCAGTACTCTTCAGTTAATGTGGTCAGCCTGTGTAAATAGGCTGTTAAATGACTGACAGTTGGTAAATATTTACCAATCGGTAGTCGCCAGTCAGTTTGTGTAAACCAACACTTAAAGGGGTTGTCCAATACTTAGGGGAAGTCCGAGCTCACCTCCTCTGGATGTCTGATTTTTCCAAAGGACAGGAGAGTAAAGTGGCCGCTGATTAGCTGCAGTGATCGCATGACATAATGTCAAGTGAGCCCCTGGAGAGGCAGTGACAACACCGCTGGAACAGTGTCAGCACCTAAAGTGAGTATAGGTGTTATTTTACAAGGGTGGAAACACAGATTGAGAAGGGGTTGTCCAGATAGTGGACAATCCCTTTAAGGATCTGGTATGTCTGATTTCAGACGGCAGATCCTTTTGTTCTCTACATATAATCCACCACCAGAGATGTCTGGCAGAGGCTCTCTTGTAGAGAACGCTGGAGCTGAGCGCTCACTCCTGTGTATGGCCGGGGTCACACTTGCGAGAAACTTGCACGAGTCTCACACCTTAATACCTGGCACTGCCGTCGGCACTCGGACCTGAGCGTTCAGCTTCATAGAAATACAGGCCGCCGCATACTCCGGTCCCGAGTGACGGCAGCAGTGCCGGGTATTAAGGGGCGAGAATCGTGTGAGTTTCTCACAAGTGTGACCCCGGCCTATGGGAGAGTTCGGCACATAGTTGCCAGGAGAACGATTAGTCAAACGTTCATCTACAGCTATGTACAGGTCATAGCCAAAAGTGTTGGCACCTTTTGAAATTGTTCCAGAAAATGAAGTATTTCTCCCAGAAAAGTTTTGCAGTTGCACATGTTTTATTATACACATATTTATTTCCTTTGTATGTAGTGGAACAACACAAAAAAAACCTGAAAAAATGGCAAATTGGACATAATTTCATACAAAACCCCAAAATGGGCAGGACATTGTTGGCACCCTCAACCTAATATTTGGTTGCACACCTTTTGGAATAAATAACTGCAATCAACTGCTTCCTTTATACATCTACAAGCTTCTTAGGGTCCCGTCACACTCTTCAATGTCCCAGCGATCCCGCCAACGATCCAACGTGGATGGGATCGCTGGGACATCGTTAGCTGATCGCTGGTGAGCTGTCACATGGGCAGACTCACCAGCGATCAGGACCAGCGAGCACGCTGGTATCCAATGTACACATCAGGTAACTAAGCACCGCGCCACACCTAGTTACCCGATATATACCCTAGATACCGGCTCTCAGTGCTCTACAGCAGAAGCTGGGAGCCGGTATCCAGGGTACATATCGGGTAACTAGGTGCTGCGCAGCGCTTAGTTACCCAATATGTACATTGGATACCAGCTCCCAGCTCGCTGATCGTTGGTCTCCCGCTGTCACACGCAGTGATGCGCGCTGGCCAGCGGGAGACCAACCATGAAAAAATAGTCCAGGACATTCAATGACGATCAGCGATACCCAGCAGGGGGGCTGATCGTCGCTGCGTGTCACACTAAGCGAGATCGCTGGCTAGGTCGCTGTTGTGTCACAAAATCGGTGACTCTTCAGCGATCTCGCTAGCAATCTCGCTTAGTGTGACGGGGGCTTTACACCTCTCAACTGGAATTTTGGACCACTCTTCTTTTGCAAACTGTTCCAGGTCTCTATGTGAAGGCGCCTTCTCCCAACAGCAATTTTCAGATCTCTCCACAGGTGTTCATTGGGATTTAGATCCGGACTAATTGCTACTACTTCAGAATTCTCCAGAGCTTTGTTTCCATCCATTTCTGGGTGCTTCTCGAAGTATATTTGGGGTTATTGTCCTGCTGGGAGACCCATGCCCGAGGACGCAAACCCAGCTTTCTGACACTGGGCACTACATTTCGATACAAAATCTGTTGGTAATCTTCAGATTTCATGATGCCTTGCACACAGTCATGTAGGTACTGTGTTATTTTCTTTGTTGGCCTCATTCCGCTTTCAGTAAACAGTAGAATGATGTTTTTACTAGTGATATGGCTGATAGACACTCCGGTATTTTGGAGAGCAGAGAGGTGACATCTGGGCCAGAGATGTAGATCTGAGTATCATCGGCATAAAGGTGGTACTGGAATCCGTGGGATTTTATGAGTTGCCCCAGGCCAAGTGTATAGATTGAGAAGAGTAGGGGTCCTAGAACAGAGCCTTGGGGGACTCCAACAGAGAGAGGGTGGGATGAGGAGGTAGTGTTGGAGTGGGAGACGCTGAATGTACGGTTGGCGAGGTATGAGGAGATCCCGGATAGGGCGAAGTCTTTGATGCCAAAGGAAGAGAGGATCTGTAGTAGGAGGCAGTGGTCAACTGTGTCGAAGGCAGAGGACAGGTCTAGAAGGAGGAGTATAGAGTATTGTCCGTTCGCTTTGGCTGTAAGTAGGTCGTTAGTAATTTTGGTCAGGGCTGTCTCAGTGGAGTGATGGGGCGGAAACCAGATTGTAGATTGTCAAAGAGCAGGTTAGATGAAAGATGGGAGGAAAGTTCAGCGTGGACGTGCTGCTCCAGAAGGTTTGAGAGCAAATGGGAGCAGCGATATTGGGCGATAGCTGGACATAGTGGTTGGGTCAATAATTGGCTTTTTGAGAATAGGCGTGATTGTGGCATGTTTGAAAGCAGAAGGGAAGGTACCAGAAGTTAGTGATAGGTTGAAGAGGTGAGTTAGTGATGGGATAAGAGGGGTGGCGAGGTTGGGGAGGAGGTGGGATGGGGTCGAGTGCAAAAGTGGTGAGGTGTGATTTGGAGAGAAGATGAGCAAGCTCCCCTTCCGTGATGTTGGATAAGGAGGTTATTGGGTTTGGGCATTGGTCAGGTATACAAAGGGGTTGTGGTGGTTGAATAATAAAGACTTGCCGTGTTCTATCTTGTTCTTGAAGTGCATGGCGAAGTCCTCAGCAGAGATTAGGGAAGTTGGAGGGGGCAGTGGTGGGCGGAGGAGGGAGTTAAAAGTATTGAACAACTGTTTGGGGTTGTGGAATAAGGAAGATACAAGGGATGTAAAGTAGGCCTGTTTAGCAGAGGTGAGAGCTGATTTGAATGCATGTGTTGCTTGTTTGAGTGCAGTGAAGTCGTCTTGTGAATGCGTTTTCTTCCAGCGCCGTTCAGCAATTCTGGATGCTTGCCGAAGCTTTTTAGTGGTGTTATTGTGCCAGGGTTGTCTATTGATTCGTCGCACTCTGTTATGCATGACAGGGGCAACCGAGTTGAAGGCTGATGCAAGAGTGGCATTGTAGAAACTAGTGGCAGTGTCTGTGTCGTGGAGTGAAGATATGGAGGACAGTGGTAGGATAGAGTCAGTGTGTGAGTGTCTAGATGTGCAAGGTTTCTGCGGGGGTGCGCGGATACTCGGATAACACATTATCCAAGCATGTTCGCTCATCACTATTCTTTACCAAAAAGCTCTATCTAGGTCTCATCTGTCCACAAGACGCTTTCCCAGAAGTATTTTGGCTTACTCATGTATATTTTGTCAAACTACAGTCTAGCTTCTTTATGTCACTGTGTCAGCAGTGGGGTCCTCCTGCGTCTCCTGCCATAGCGTTCATTTCATTCAAAAGTCGACGGATGGTTCACTCTGACACTGATGCACCCTGAGCCTGCAGGACAGCTTGAATTTCTTTGGACCTTGATTGGGGCTGCTTGTCCACCATCTGGACTATCCTGCGTTGCAACCTTTCATTAAATTTTCTCTTTTTCACGTTCAGGGAGATTAACTACAGTGCCATGGGTTGTAAATTTCTTGATTATGTTGTGCACCATGGACAATGGAACATAAAGATCTCTGGAGATGGACTGGTAACCTTGAGATTGTAGATATTTGTAACAATTTTGATTCTCAAGTCCTCAGACATCTTCTAATAAAAAGGAAGGAAAGGGAGAAAGCGCACCTATCTATATGTAGGAGTAAAATAAAATCATAGGTGAATGAGATAACACTCACCTTATATATGTCTTGAATACTTGCATGTAGGTCACTATAGGACCATTAGATGTTCAGAGGTGAGTTTCTTCTGTAATGGGTATGCTGCAAGTCCCCGGTAGCTAGCTAGTGCATGGCTAAAACCAAGCAACCATAGGAATACTAATGAAATGAACTTGATACCAGGCTGTTTGCGCTCCCATAGTAGTAGAGTCCAGAAATTCTTAAAATCCAGATAATCCAAAGAAAGGATTTTTATTATATATAAAAAACAAAGTAAAAAAACGCGTTGTATGTACTTTGTTTTTGATATATAATAAAAATCCTTTCCTTGGATTATCTGGATTTTAAAATTTTCTGGACTCTACTACTATGGGAGCGCAAACAGCCTGGTATCAAGTTCATTTCATTACAAGTCCTCAGACAGTTCTCTTCTTCTCTTTCTGCTCTCCATGCTTAGTGTGGCACACACAGACACACAATGTAAAGATTGAGTCAACTTCTTCCCTTTTTATCTGGTTTCAGGTGTGATTTTCATATTGCACACACCTGTTAGTTACTACAGGTGAGTTTGAACGAGCAGTACATGCTTGAAACAAAGATGTTTATCCATAATTTTGTCCGGCCCATTTTTGGGGTTTTGTGTGAAATTACGTCCAATTTCCCTTTTCTCAGTTGTGTTGTTCCAATACACACAAAGGTAATAAACATCTAAATAACATGCGGGTAATATGGACTGTAGTATGGAAATCATAATGTAGCTTCGAATTGGGAATACTGTGTGATATGTGACATCAAATGGAGATGGCAAGTCCAAATCTTCACTGACGTAAATTATGTAAAAAACAGTTTACACACCCTGAAGAACTAAATTGATGTATTGTTCGCTGAAAAGATAGACCCATTAATGTAAAGTACAAATTATCGAGGACCGCTTTGTTGTTACTTGTGATACAACTGAGACTTTGACAACATGTAGATTTACCTCCAGAGAGAAATATTTAGAGGGATGCTGCAGGCAATATCTGAAAGATTTAATATCTAAATTACACTACCCTGCGTGGCCTATTAATGGTTTCTGGTTTGGCATCGGTAGTCATTAACCTAAAAGGAAACCTTTATAGGAAATTACTCTTTGTGTATGTGCATGCAACTAACTTCAGGAGTAGCCTACAAAACGACCTCCACAGACTCCTGTTCAGCTTGAAATATAGACCCTCTTTTTCTGCTTCTGGTAAATTTGAGAACAAGTATGTTTTCAGTGACATGGTATTGTTTTTCCACTTTCCCATCCTCCTTGAAAGGTCTAATTATGCAATAATTGTAGAAAAAAAGGACATGGATTGCAAATCCAAATATTTTTCATTAATCTTTTGTGTCTAAACTGCCTTTTTCAAAACTGAATATGATGTTGTTAGTTAACATTTTGATTAAATTGTATAAATCCACCTGTTATGATTTCGTAGCCGAGGAGGACAGCAGCAAAAATAGGCTAAGCAACCAGACACCCAGAGAGGTTGGTAACTAGCAGATTGCAGTCCCCTGAACTGACAGCACAACTAGAAGCAGCCGTGGGACATGCCTATGGTTCCCTAGAAGCCTCGACACAGCCGGAGAGTTAACTAAGCCTAAAGAGAGAAAGGGGAAAGCTAACTGCCCCAGAGTAGAGCCCCAAAGGAATAGGTAGCCCCCAAACATATATTGGCGGTGAGACAAGATGAAATACAAACGCAGGCAGAAAACAGAGTAAGCAAATGCTGGGGCCCAAACTGTCTAGTTAGAACAGGACAGGAAAGAATACTGTCTGCAATCCAGCAAAAACTCTAAGAAAAACTCCAACCCGTCTGATATGCAAAAATACGGAGACAACACGATCTCCCCCCGCTAGATCAGAACTCTGGTGTGGACTGGTAGCAAACCAGCAGACACTGAAAAAACAGGGAACTGGAAATACATAAACTGTCTCTGGTGTGAACTGGTAGCAAATCAGCAGATACTGAAACAACAGTGAACTGAAAATACATAAACAGTGACAAATGAGAAAAAGTGTCCAGCGCAGGCCCCGCAGGGGAACCTGGCTGTACAAAACCAAAAGGGCAGAACACGGAGATAGACAAAAACAAAAGTCACAGAAATAAACAGCTAATAACTTATCTGAAAGTTGCAGGACAAAGCAGGAAGCAAGCTGACTTCCAAAAGAGACCAGGAAGGAACAAATCACCGGCGAGGATCATGGGAAGGTTGCTCACTTATATCACAACAGTCATCAACATCTGATTGCCAATCCTCACCCCCAGCTGATAGACCTCTGTTAGCCAAAGCAGCTTTATTACTATCAGCAGACCCTCAGAAGTCAGATCCAGAGCGTTCACAACACCCACCACCATGTTATGGAGAACTATTTATAAGGGGGTCCCTACTCTACTAAGTGCAGCACAGCACCCTAAGGGAGAGCCATCTCTCCTGCCAGGCAAAGCCCTTGGGTCAGACCACCACCCGACCACAGCAGCAATGGCTGCCAAAGCATTAGCACCAAGTGAACTGATCTCATAAACACTCCTTTCCATGCAAATATTTAGATGTACAGTTCAGGACTCCATTATGATAATGTATGTAAACCTGTCTCATTTTGGTATACAGTAATAACTTCCTGTGACCCATATCTCAACCAGATTTGCTGTAAAAATGCTGTTGGAAAGGCTAGAAGACAACAGCGACCTAAAGAGTCTTTTCTTGACCCCATTGTTTTTTAATACGGAAAATATACAATTTTTTTCTATATAGAATAGACAAAGTGTGGTAATCTCAACGACAGTTTAAAGAATTATTTTCAGGTGATCGGACATGACAAATGTGTGAGGAACTGACAATTATGATAATTTGATTTACCGTACTCCCTGACGCTAGTCTGGACTGAGAAGGGTTAAGATGAATAGTATGGCTTAATATCTTGCATGGGTTTGGCAGTGTTATTAAAGGATGGTAATGAAGTGCTTTCTACAGTGTGTGATAGACACTTAACATTCCATCATCATTACTTGTCGGTCCTCAGATGGACGCGTTCCAGGCTTCGATAATCTAATAAGTTTTATTATAAATCAGTAATATGCTGACCATATATTTACTGAGCCTGAGAATAGGCATTGTAACGCGCTAGGGCATTATAGGGCATCATGGCAGTGACCTAGGCAGACATAGTGCATATAAAGAAAGTATGGGACTTTATTTTCGGCCAAAAAGGTAACAAACAGTAAAGAAACCAAAATAACAAAGGCTTGCCCGGCTGGGCGCTAACTAACATACCGCTGCCTCACACTATCAGAGATGTATTCAGGCTTGGCTTTCCGGCAAGTCGGCATTTAGCTCATTTAATAGCTGTGTATTTATTCCTCAGTAACACATCATATCAGTCCGGAGGCTGTGATACTCTGAAGCTTTTCCTTCTGCCTTTTCTTTGTCTGTAATTACACAACCTCTCCCAGCTGAGCTGGCTAAGCCTGCAGTACTAGCCGCACTGAAGAGTGAGCGGGAGTGATGAGTCCCACCACTAAATCCTCCTCATCACTCCAATAAAACCCAGCCGGAATGAAACAGCTCAGCATCGAAGCTTCTGCACCAACTACTACTACCCTGCTTTTAGTATCTCGCCCGACTTAACTTTCTGGAAGAGATATACACTTCGTCCAGTATCTTCCCTGTCGGTCGCCTACAGCATGTAGGTATATAAGAAATCTTGTTATGCCACAATGCGATGCTGAAACTGGAATCGATTTTATTAAAGAAAAGCCGTGTACTGCAAATACCTTATACACCAAGTATTGTGATCATCCACATGCTCCTCATTTATATTTTAAACAAGTTGAATGTCAGAAGGCCCCATACACATTACAGATGTCCAAACCATCTGATTTTGGCAGGGTCATCCAATCATTTGTATATAGGAGCTTACTGATTCCCGTAGGTGGAAAGAAGGATCGGGCAGTTTGGATTTAGACACTTAATCCAGCTGTTCTCCCAGAGATAAGCCAACACCAAAGCTGCTGGACCACTGTAGGGTGGGCCGAAGGTTTAGAGCCTTTGTTTGCCGAAATGTAATGATAGCGCCCAAGATTTATTCTGTAATGTGCCATTATTCTGTAATGTGCCATTATTCTGTAATGTGTATGGTGATAATGATGCTGGTTGGGTACAGTTTTGAACTTAGTCTTGGAGTGAAAGCCCTTTAGGTGCAAAGTATCTATCCCAGAAGACTCTTAGTGCTCATTGACCTCAAGTTGTCACTATAAATGTCCACGTATGTGATATGTGTATTTGAATACTTGACATGTATTCTCTTTTTTTCCCCTCATTCTCTCATGTATCGCTCTCATCATGTACGCGCCTCATAATCCCTTTTTATGATTTATACGTTGACTTTGTGGCAAAGTCATGAAGTTGCCCCAGAATAACAAACATTGTCCCTATTGTTACATAGCAGCCATTCATATACATAACTCTAGATATAATATATGGTAGGGCCACCAGAGCGAGAGACACTGCTTACAACCATAGGACCTCCCTCTACGACCCCCATATGCCCCAATAGGGCTTGCGGAAAGAGCTTTTGTTATGTTTAGGTAGCTGAGGAGAAATAGCAAAACCGATAATACACCAGAGAGGCTGGAACCTATTGAATTGCAGTAACCTGAACTAACCACACAACTAGAGGTAGCCGTGGAGCATTCCTACGTTGATCCTAGATGCCTTGTCACGCCTGAGAGATAACTACACCTAAAGGCAGAAAGATGAAAGCTATCTGCCCCGGAGCAGATCCCCAAAGAAAATAGGAAGCCCCCAAACATGTAATGGCGGTTAGACAAGAAGAAAGCACGGACACAGACAGAAAATAGAATGAGCAAACGCTGTGGCCCAAACTGTCTAGACAGAAAAGTACAGGAAAGAATTCTGACTGCAATCCAAAAAAAACCCTAAAAAATACCAACACTTCTGATTGCAAAAAACCCTGAGATCACACGATCTCAACCACCTAAATCAGATCTCTGGTGTAACAAAACCAAGCCGCAGCCACTGAAAAAACAGGAAAAAGCAAATGAACAAATAACAGTGGCGACAGATAAAAAGAGAGGAGCACAGGCCCCAGGAGGGGACCCGGCTGAACTCCAAAAGTGCAGAAAACTACGAAAAAAGCAAGCACAAAAAGAATAGGAAAACTATCTTATCTGAAAGCAGCAGACGCAGGTAAGACTCCAGCAAACTTCCAAATGAACCAGGAACCACAATTGAGACAAGAACAATTGATCACCGGCAACCATCATGGGAGGGAACCTCCCTTATATCAGTCCAGTCAGTGATCCCAGATTGCCATTCCTCGCTGGAAGGTTCAGTACTGTCTGTAACCACCAGAGGGAGCCTCTGCTCAGAAATCATCTCTAGCACATTCACAACAGCTTTTCTGAGACAACTCCTTGGAAATACGCATATTACCGATTCTTTATGTGAAACATGATTATCTCAGTAATCACCTGTTTGTTGCGTTAGTTCAGTTCCTCTGCCACAAATCACAGTCTACTTTAAATGTGAATGTAAATTATTATGTTGATTGTCCATGATATGCATTTCAGTATATAGATCTTTACATTTACATAAGATATACCCCGCCTTTCTCAGGATTTGTAATTAATTATGAAATTTGGTAGACTATTGAGAATCATTTTGCTGCAACCATTTAGCATGGTGATTACTATCACTGTAAGGAAGAAAAAAAAATAGTCAAAAGTATTTCAGTTTTGATAACAGAATGCACATTATTTCTTTAGGATTAGATTGAAATTTGACACAATCAGAAGTTCTCTGTAAATGGTATGATTATTGTCCATAGGAAGCGACAGATGGCCGCCCTCCTTAGTGGCTCTGTTGGAGCACTTATCCTCAGTAAGCTTAGGTATCTGGTATATAAATAATAGTGTTAGAAATTGCCAACTTCCCAGGAAAACACTGAAGATTACTGCAGAAGACCATGAGAGTACAATACCTTTGGAAACCCTTTTCCTTTTCTTGCTTTCATTTGCTCATGTCTTACATGGAAGAAAAATAAAAGAAAAATTGCAAATGTTTAAAACAAGAATTGTGAACCCAGACTAAAATCCTGGAAAATGACGGATAAAAGTCTTTAAGCCTTTGACTGGTGTTTATACGACCATGTGCCCTGAAAGACCTCATCATACAGAGGTGTATTTGTGTGCAATGATTTATATATTATGTATTCACAGCTGCTCCCCACAGGCTCACAATCACAATGTGACATACAACATTAACGCACACTGCTAACATCAAAAAGGGGTGATACATTTATGCTGAACATGAAGGAAGTCCACACTTCGTAAAGAAGTATCACACACTTTATTCAGTGATATGAACGCTATTGCAATAAAATACCGAATGTGTCAAACTTATTGTGGATGAAGGTAAAAAAATCAATAGAAGTCGACTTTTAAAATTGCCGTAAGTGACGCGGCTAGTCAGCTTCCTTTTTTTTTCTGCCACTCGAGAGATAAAGAGTGGGAGGATGGAGTTCTATGCACAATGATTAACTTTCTTCTTTTGTTAAAAGTACATTTTTTGATACAGTAATTCTGCAGTAAAAAATTTAAACAAAATTGCAAAAAAATGTATGGGCTCTTATATTCTGTAGCATTGTAAACCAAACTGAGTATAAGATCTGATGACGCTAAGGTAACATTGGCAGAGGTTTTCAGGAGATGCTTTTGTTTCTGGTACTTGACTTGTGGCTTCACTTGTTGCTCGAGTGTGGTCTGCTCTCCTAAGGTTGTGTGCTCACAATGAAGTTTTGATGCTGCATTTTTTACGCAGCATCTTCCAGTTCCAGCACAGTGGATGGGATTTATAGAAATCTCATGCCCTCTGTGCTTTTTTTTTTTTTGCTCAGCTGCGTCGCGTGTTTCAAATCCACAGTATGTCAACTTCTTTTGCGGGTACGCTGAGTTTTATGTGCAGATTTTTCCCATAGATTTGCATTTTACACGCAACACCTTTAATCAGACCACAGAGCCACCCGAAGTTTTCCTTTACAAAGCCACGCCAGGGAAAAGACAGCATCTTTTTTCTTGAAGTGTTTTCACCTGCAGTTTTGCCGCCATTTTTGTGACGGCTCTGCTGCTGGCTTCTTTTTTTACTTTATCTTCTATCAAGTGAGCAGGCTCCTTTCCATCAGAAACTGTCCGAAGAATGAAAATGTTACTTCTTTTAACTTCTCCAGGGTTTCCAAACCCTGAAGCAGATAAAAGAAGCAACCAAAGACTGAACATATGCACAGCCATATCGTTCTTCCTTAGACATACATGTGTTCATACTTTTGAACATTTCTTGATAAATCATGTGCACAAAGATGTCACATACACAAAGCCAGTGAGTGTAAGGTCTCCAAAAAATCTTCCTTCAACTCACAAAACTCCTCAAAAACTTTGAATTTCTACTCAGCAAAAAGAGTCAAGCGTGCGTACCCACCTGAAAAATATGTTCTGTACACATAATCTTTCCACTCCAAAAACTCTTGAAAGAAAAACTTAGTGTGAACATATCTTTAAAACAGTGTAGATAGGGGGTACCGAGGTATCAGTCTCACATAAAACTTGTTGCTTGAGTTGACCCAAAGACCCCCTTGTCCTTAGTACCATGGCACGTTAAGCTTGATTTAGGGCTCATTTGGACATCCGTGCATCTTGGTCCGATCATGGACCGCAATGTATGAACTGGCCGTGGCTCTCCTGACCCAAGCATGACAGCCTTGTAGAAATATATGAAGCTGGCATAATCCAGTTGGGAGACCCGCTGCCAGATTGTACATTGTAGTCTTTGATTGGACTGAAATCCACAAATGTCTGAATGAAACTGTACACACAAAGATTTCTAACCATAGTGGTAGATCGGCTCACTTGACTGCACACAGAGGTAGATATAAGAACACTCTTTAAATTTTTCACTGGTTTATTGAAAATACTGCATAAACCAGTGCAACGTTAGCAAAAAACCCAGCCTTCCTGGCCTAACAGGAAAACAAAAACAACACATTGTAATGCCGGTATGTTTGTACCTTGTTTCCCCAGCGTTACTCTGCATGTCTCTGCTTTGCTCCTTTCCCCCTAACCAGCTGGGATACTGTGGTCTGTTAACTGTATGGATGCTGCTCAGTTCCCGACTCTGCTACGTAGCCGTACATGTGTTTTGATGTCTCTGCTCCGCTGCATGACCATCCGCATGTGCGGTCCCTGGCTGCCGCTGTTGAAGCTATCCGCGAATTGTGAGGTCCTCTTCAGCTGGTGCATGACTTTCCACATGTGTTCAGGATTGCTGCCGCTGCCAGATGCCTTAAGCCTCAGTTCCTGTGCTGACTGTGCTGTAATGGTTTCTGTCTGTGCTTAGGGTGCGCGCATCCACACCTTCCCTGCTTTTATCAGGGCAATGTGTGCACTTGAATTACTCTCCTCAGCCTATTGCTGAGGGGCGTTCCTATATAGGGTTCCTCTTGACTGTTGGGCGTGGCCAGAGCTTCGCATTAAGTTCCTGAACCTTGCCATGTGTGTTTGTGTTCAGCTCCTGTTCTGCTTGCGATCATTTCTAGGAAAGCTGATGTCCTTTGTTCTGTCTTGTTTTTCCGCCTTCCCTGGAGGCTGCATATCCATAATAATAATAATAATAATAATCTTTAATAATAATAATCTTTATTTATATAGCGCCATCATATTCCGCAGCGCTTTACAGTTTAACAGTTTCAAAACACAAGTCATAAGTAACAACTTTAACAATACAATAATTAAAGCTAAATAAGCCGCCCCTGCTCGTGAGAGCTTACAATCTACAATGAGGTGGGGGAGATACAAAGTACAGGTGTGTATATACAATGGTGCATTTACAATGATGGTCCAGCCATCTTGAGGGAGTGAGGGATGGATGGAGATAGTGAATGGGCTACACACACACACACTTACACATAGAATGACTTTGATTAGTGAATGTGATAGGCCGCTCTGAACAGATGTGTTTTGAGGGAGCGCCTGAAACCATGCAAATTGTGGATAGTCCTAATTTCTTGGGGTAGAGCATTCCAGAGGATTGGCGCAGTGCGAGAGAAGTCTTGGAGTCGGGAGTGGGAGGTACGGATTAGTGCAGAGGTTAGTCGAAAGTCGTTTGCAGAGCGCAGCAGTCGGTTAGGCCGATAGATAGAAATGAGGGCGGAGATGTAGGGGGGTGCTGCACTGTGGAGAGCTTTGTGGGTGAGAACCAGTACTTTGAATTGGATCCTATAATGAATGGGCAGCCAGTGTAAGGACTGGCGAAGAGCGGACGCGTCCGAGTACCGATTAGCCAGATGGATGACCCTGGCTGCTGCATTAAGGATGGACTGGAGAGGGGATAGTCGAGTAATGGGGAGGCCAAGTAATAGAGCGTTGCAGTAGTCCAGGCAGGAGTGGATCAATGCTACAGTGAGGGTTTTTGTTGTTTGCATGGTGAGAAAAGGGCGGATTCTAGATATGTTCTTTAGGTGTAGGCGGCAAGAGCGGGCAAGAGATTGTATATGGCAGGTGAAGGAGAGATTGGTGTCAAACATAACACCCAGACAGCGAGCCTGCTGCCGGGGTGTTATTATGGTGCCGCCCACGGAGAGGGAAATGTCAGATTTAGGGAGGTTAGTAGACGGCGGGAGCAGAAGTTCAGTTTTGGAGAGGTTAAGTTTCAGATAGAGAGCGGACATGATGTTGGAGACTGCGGAAAGACAGTCGGTGGTGTTCTGTAGTACAGCGGGGGTAAGGTCGGGGGATGACGTGTATAGTTGTGTGTCATCAGCATAAAGATGGTACTGAAAGCCAAATCTGCTGATGGTCTGTCCAATTGGGGCCGTGTAGAGAGAGAAGAGAAGGGGGCCAAGAACTGAGCCCTGGGGTACACCGACATCCAGGCCCTTTTCTGTTGTGTTCTGTTTTCCGCCTCCCTGTGGGCTGCATTCTCAGGCCTGAATCCTTGATCCTGTATTTGTTCCTGTACCTGACCCTGTCTGAACTGTGTCCTTTGTGTTATGTTCCTGAAGTCCCTCTGTGTTTGGAACCATGTACCCAGTGACTGTGAACTAACCTGCGGTTGTCTTTTAGAGATGGAGTCTGGTGTATTTGCTGTGCGTCTACTATGCTGTGCTCAGCCTGCTATGCGGTGCTAGCTCCGTCCGGCCCCGGTCCAACCCGGCGGTGCTTGCACCATCCCACTTGAGTGCCTTCCTAGGTCCGATGCCTGGAGCCTGATGACTGTAGTTTGGAGCCTGACGACTGCTGCCTGGTGCCTGGAGATTGTGTCCGATGTCCGGAGTCTGGCGACTGCTGTCTGGTACCCGGATCCCGACTACCGCTGCCTGGTCCTGTGCCGTCCGTGTCTCAGCCGATGACCTGAGCTGCCACGCCGGTGTTCCTGGACCTGTGCTTTCCGTGTCTCTGTCAATGACCTGAGCTGCCACTCTGTTGTTCCTGGTCCTGTGCCGTACGTGACTCAGCCGATGACCTGAGCTGCCACGCCAGTGTTTCTGGTCCTGTGCCGTACGTGACTCAGCCAATGACCTGAGCTGTCACGCCGATGTTCCTGGACCTGCACTGTCCGTGTCCCAGCCGATGACCTGAACTGCCATGCCGATGTCATGCCTGTGTTCCGATGTCTTGCCGATGTTCCTGATGGCTTGCCAATGTCTCTGATGTCCTGCCAGTGTCCCTGATGTGTCCCGATGTCCTGCCGGTGTCCCTGATGTCCTGCCGGTGTCTCTGATGTGTCCCGATTTCTTGCCTGTGTCCTGATGTACAGCCTGTGTCCAGATGTCCAGTCCGTGGTCCTGGTGGTCCAGCCTGAGTTCCAGAGTTGGTCCCGCTTGTGTTCCTGGATGGACTCCTCCTCCGTGTTCCTGGGGAGTCTCCAGCCTTGTTTCCCGGTGACGGATCTGCCTGTGTGTCCTGGATCTGACCAGATGAAGTCCTAAGCTGCCATGCCGATGTTCCTGGACCTGTGCTGTCTGTGTCTTGCCTGTGTCCTGATGTCCTGCCGGTTCCCTTGGGTCCGCCCTGTGATGACGTCTGTCCGAGATTGCTGTCTGATGTTCTCCTGCTGAGTCTGCGCTACGCCTGAGAAGAGAGGTTCTCCTAGTATGCCCTTGCCAGATGACCCTGGACTGCATCAACCAGTGAGGACCTTTTGTCATCGTCTGATGTTTGTCCAAGGCCAGTGTCTGATATTCTCCTGCTGTGCCTGTGCTAAGCCTGAGGTCCAAGAGAGAGGTCCTCCTAGTATGCCCATGCCATTTGTCCCTGGACTGCATCAATCCGTGATGACCTCCTGCCAACATTTGTTAACCCGAGACGTGTACCCTTCCTTTATGTGCGGAATCGTGAGCCTGGCATTGTTATGTGCTGCTTATGTACTGTGTCTTTGTTTAAGTAAACTTTATGTTTCTTCATACCTGAAGTTGTGCGGTGTCATCTGGTCCTGCATGTCGCCATCTTGTCCACATGCTCAGCTGCCACAGATCCTGGTCGGTGCCCTTCCTAGTCCAGGTAGATCCGGGTCCCCCTCTATGGTCCCGTGGGTCCACATTCCCTTACCATCTGGACGCACTTGCCATGTCGTCGTGGACTGGCGATGTGGAAGCATTGTTTGGGCCGCGTCTGCGGCCGTAGCCGCAACACTTATGGTGCAGTCCTTGTTGCTACGAGAATCCGCCCGCTCAGGAACAAACAACAAAGAGTTCATCTTTTCTTAACAGGAAGAAGGATCTTGGCTTTACATCTCAGCTCATGGACGACAAGGCTGCTGTAAATAAATGCCTGAAGACTTATTATGGAGTTACAGGGCAATGACTGAATCTGAAGTACAAGCAGTCATGCATCTGCATCAAGTGAAAGAAAGCAATTAGAGCATTGCACTTCTGTGCTTTATCAGCATGCCTGTCCATGTAGTGCTAGTGCGCTGTGCTGGAGAGATGATAAATGTTACATGCTTTCCGAAATAATGCAATAGCAAATATTTTGATGCAGATGTGATTTGACTTTTTTTATGATCTATATCCTGGAATACACTGTGTTCCCAATTATTATGCAAATAATATTTTCTGAGATTTTCTCAAATTAACTATATGAATTGCAGTCATTGTAATTTTCCAGTCAAATACTATTAGAGTACAATTGAAAGGTTTTTGTAAAACTGCCTAGATAACAGTATATTTTTTAAATAAAACACTCAAAGCATCAAAATGCATTTTCCAAATTATTATGCACTGGCAGAGTTTTCAACCTTTTTATTTTAATTAAGAACAAAAAATGGTCATTTTTGAAATTATAAGCATTAGCAGGTTCTTACAAACTTAAATCAAACAGTTTTCAACTCAAAACTTATTCTAGGTGATGTTACATTTGCATAGGACCCCTTGTTCGAAAAGAGCTTCTGAATCTTCGTCCATTGAATTTGTCAGGTTTTGAATGGTTTTTGCTCAATGTTTTGCCTGGGATAGAATACCTCCCAGAGCTGTTGGTTAGATGTGAACTGTCTCCGCCATCATAGCATTCCTTTTGATGATGCTCCAGAGTTCTCAATGGGTTAAAGCGTCAGGAGCATGGGGCCACCCATAAGTTGTCCCTTTAGCCCATAGCCAGAGATGCAGATGTTTATGTGCAGCATGAACGTGCATTATCATGATGAAAATGATCTTGCTGCGGATGCGCGGTTCTCTCTTGAACCATGGCAGGAAGTGCTGTTTGAGAAACTCAACATACACTATGGAGTTCATCTTTACCCCTTCAGGCATCCTAAAGGGGCCGACAATCTCTCTCCCCATGATTACAGCCCAAAACATTACTCCATCTCCTCCTTGTTGGCGCCATAGCCTTGTTTGCATGGGGTGTCCAACAACCAGCCATCCTCCACTCCATCCATCTGGACCATCGAGCGTTGCACGGCACTCATCGGTGAACAAAACAGTTTTGAAGTCAGTCTTCATGTATTGTTTGGCCCACTGGAGCCGTTTCTGCTTGTGTGCAGTGGATAGAGGAGGTCGACAGGATGGCTTACGCACAGCTGCAAACCTCTGAAGGACCCTGCATCTTGTTGTTCGGGGGACGATGGAGGCACAAGCAGCTTCAAAAACTTGTCTGCTGCTATGACAAGGCTTTTTTGCCGCTGCTCTTTTAACCTGATGTAATTGCCTGTAGGAAAGAGTCCTCAATTTTCCCTTATCAGCATGCACACGTGTGTACTGTGAATCAGCTACATACTTCTTGATTGTGCGATGATCACGATGAAGTGTCTTGGCAATGTTGATTGCAGTCATGCCTTGACCTAAACACTCCACAATTTGTTGCTTCTCAGCAGCCGACACATCCTTTTTCTTTCCCATTTTGGCAGAAAATGTAGGCTGCTTAATAATGTGGGACAGCCTACTTAAGTAGTCTTGCCTTTCATTGGACACACCTGCCAAACTAATTAGCACAGGCGTCTTCAATTGCTTACAGTGATATAAAGAGCCCTGACACACATACCATCAATGGGTTTAATTGACAAACAAAAAAATTCTTACCTTATAACACCTAAACAATTTTTGCATAATAATTTGGAACATAGTGTAGTGGGTGAAACTGCTGGGGAACATGAGAAACCTAATCTCTGCTTTCAGGTTTATGTCTGTGCTAGGATCAGCAGAGGGCGCTCTTGTAACAATAAGTCCCTGGAGAGGTTGTTCTAAGGACACAATCATCGAGGATTTCTCAGTCAGAAACCTTCTTTTTTTCAGGTGATCACTTCCACATATAATTATTTCCCGAAATATGCAAATAAAGGTCATTCCTCTGATGACTACCTGTTGTACATGTGAGATGGAAATAATACGAAAATGCGCTGAAAAAAGAATGTACAAGTGATGAGCAAACATGCAGAGATAAGGTGTTATCTGAGCATGCTCATGCTAATCGAGTGTCTTCTGCGTGCTCGAAAAACAAGTTTGAGTCCCCGTGGCTGCACGTCTCCAGTAATGGCCGGAGCAGAGCCTCCCTCCCCTCAAGAAAGAGGCGTGGGCGGAGGCCGCATGACGGGGGTTTGGAGGGGTTTACAAAGAGGGAGGAACATTTAAATGAGAGCGGGTGGTGGGGGTTTATAAGGCAGTGATGGGGTGGAGTAAGGTGTCAGTTCCTGTCTTGCCCCATCAGTAGTACAGCTCACCATGTCAGTGAATGCAGCGCTGGAGCAACTCAGGTCTGCGGCCTTGTCGCAGCCGACGGGATGGCTGGAAGCGCAGGTTGCGATCTTTGTCCAGGGAGCGTTCGGTCCATCATCTGGGGCAGCGCAGCGGGAGAGGCGTCCAAGACGGGTGAGGCCTCCAGAGCGACTTTCGCCTGATCAGGCTCCTCAGGCCTCGCGTCGGCGCAGGAGCCCCTCACGGGCCCCTCCAGGCCGAGCGCCACGCGGCGCTCGGGCAAGCAGGCCCAGGCCTGGGAGGAATCCGCTCAGCCGGCGAGGCCTTGCGGCGGTAACCTCTCCTCCGCCGCGTGCTAGTCAGGGGGCGGAGCCGTTACGCGCCAAGCGTCGGGGAAGTACTGCGTCCTCGGGAGGTCGCAGTGGCGATCGCATTGCTATGCGACCTGCTTCAGGCAGCATCGCGGGTGCGTCGGTGGCGGAGCCATTACGGGCCAGGCGTCGTGGAAGTGCTGCGTCCTCGGGAGGTCGCAGTGGTGATCGCATTGCTGTGCGACCTGCTTCAGGCAGCATCGCAGGTGCGTCGGTGGTGGAGCCGTTACGCGCCAGGCGTCGTCGAAGTGCTGCGTCCTCGGGAGGTTGCAGTGGCGATCGCATTGCTGTGCGACCTGCTTTAAGCAGCATGGCAGGTGCGTTGGTGGTGGAGCCGCTACGCGACGGGCGTTCATTGAGAGCTGCGTCTTCGGGGGGTCGCAGTTGCGAACAGTTTGCAGTGCGGCCTGCTTTGGACAGCGATGCAGGTGCGTCGGCGGCTGATGGATTGGCCAGCTTATCAGATCAACAATTCCCCCTCCTGGTTAGCGGCGGGGTCCTAGGTTCGTCGGGGGGCCACAGTGTCAGTGTTGCTGCACCGGGGCCTGCCTCTGTTGACGGGTTCAGAATGTCGGCGGCTGATGGCTCGGTCGGCAGTTCGGGTCAGCAAATTTTATCCCCCATAGTGGCTGGGTTTCCAGATGTTTCGGGGGGCCGTCGCGGTGTGGCGAATCAGGGGCGGCCTGCCTACTCTGCCGTTGCTGGAGCTGAGGCTATGGATGATTCGGTAGTATCATCGGGTGCTACTGCGACCCAGTTGTCATCGCTATTTCAGGACCAGCGGGCTGGATCTCTCTCGGGGTTTAGGCCTTTGTCTGCTGGAGGTCCCGGCGGGGTTTCTGGACGTCAGGATCAAAGCAGCGGAGTCGTGATGTCGGATCAAGGCAGTGGGGATGCATCTTTGGAGCCAGGTTATCCGGCTGGAGGGCTCACAGCACCCTCGCAGCCCGGTGAGTATAATTCTGTGTCAAGTGTCCGTCATTCGTTTTTGTCTTCTTCACCGTTTGGGGTAGTTCGTTCGGGGGTTGGTAATAGTGTTGGGGGGGCTGCTGAGGCAGCTGGGGTTAAGGATATGTTGGTTGACGTGCGCAATTTGCTGTCACGGTTAGAGAGGGGTTTTGGTTCTCCGTCTCCGGTGTCGGCTTGGGTTGGGTCGCAGGTTGGGGGGCAACTGGTTTCGGCCGTTACGGAGCAGGAGGGGCAGGTGCAGAGCCCGTATCTGTGTCGGTGCAGACCGAGAAGGAGCAGGAGTGTCGGGTGCGTTTAGTTCATAGGGACCACGGGGAGGTGTATGTTTGTTTTGAGGGCCCTTTGGGGGCGCATTTGAAGAAGGAGGTGAAAGAGCGTATTTGGAAGGATGAGTATGTTGAAATATTCTCTTTATTGCCTTTAGAGAAATTTAATTTGGATAAAAGTAAGAAGGAGGATAGTAAGAAGGAGGAGAAGGAGAAACGGAGGTGGCGTTTGATTCCTCAGACGTTCGTTAATTGGCAACAAGCGTTTGCCATTTTGGCAAGTGTTATTGGGGAAAAAGCTTCCGATAATTGTTCGGCTTTATTTTGCTACTTTGATGCTATAGGGGAGGCATATAGGGTGTAGGGGGGGCAGGCTTGGCTGCGGTATGACTAGCAGTTCAGGCAAAGGAAGGCGGTTCGTCCGGCGATTCATTGGGATCAGAAGGACATTGGTCTGTGGATGAGAGTCATTGCACAGAATAAGTTTGGGCATTCCTTTCTTGGGGGAACGGGGGGCGCCAGCCAGAGTAGCAGTAACGCGAGGGCAGCTGGAGGAAGTGGTCAAGGACAAGCAGGAGGAAACAAATTTGGGGTGTGCTGGCTGTTTAATGACGGCCAGTGTAAATTTGGGGCGGGGTGCAAATTTAAACATGTTTGCTCCAACTGCAGCGGCGCCTCTCACGGAGCGTCTAAGTGTTTTAAAAAAGGGAAGCAAAAATCTGGGGGAGGTAATTCACAAGAAGAGACTCCAGTGAGACTGGAAAGGATGGTCCCTTATCTAAATAGATATGGGGACAAGGAGAAGGCGGCGTTGTTGTATAATGGTTTTAGGGATGGTTTTGTTATTCCACATCCCCCGTTTGTTATCCCGCGGGTACTTAGGAATTTGCGTTCGTCCCTATTACATAAGGAGGTGGTGGGGGAAAAATTGGCAAAGGAAGTTTCGTTGGGTCGCATGGCGGGCCCTTTCTTGTCGCCACCTTTTTCGGATCTAGTGGTTTCCCCGTTGGGCGTTGTTCCAAAGAAAGAGCCGAACAAGTTTCGGCTCATTCAGCATCTTTCTTACCCGCGGGGGAGATCGGTGAACGATGGTATCGATCCTGAAATTTGTTCGGTGGTTTATTCCTCTTTTGATGAGGCTGCGCGGTGGGTGAGGAAGTGCGGTCGAGGGGCCCTTATGGCTAAGACTGATATCGAATCTGCTTTTCGGCTTTTGCCGGTGCATCCGGATAGCTTGAAGCTACTGGGTTGTTTTTGGGAAGGCGGGTTCTTTGTTGACAGGTGTTTACCCATGGGGTGTTCTTTATCATGTGCATATTTTGAAGCGTTCAGTTCCTTTCTGGAGTGGGTGGTGCGCGAGGTGTCCGGTTGTGAATCAGTTATTCATTACTTGGATGATTTCTTGTGTGTGGGCCCGGCAAACTCTTCGCGCTGTCATGGGATTTTGAGAGCTGTTGAGTGGGTGGCGGAGCGTTTTGGGGTTCCTTTGGCGCCTGGTAAGACTGAGGGTCCATCTACTTGTTTGTGTTTTTTGGGGATAGTCATCGATACGGTGGCATGGGAGTTCAGATTGCCCAAGGAAAAGTTGTTGGCTTTACGGGCTGAAGTGGGAAGAGCGCGCCGTTTGAAGAAGTTGTCGTTGCGGGATTTGCAGTCATTGCTAGGGAGGCTGAATTTTGCATGTCGAGTGATGCCGATGGGGCGAGTTTTTTCACGTAGGCTGGCTAGCGCTACGGCAGGGATAAAAGCCCCTCATCACTTCATACGGTTGTCTGGTGAACTTAAGGCGGATTTGGCTATTTGGGATTCTTTCCTGGGAGGATATAACGGGCGCTCATTGGTCATGGCTGAGGTTGTTGGGAATGATGTGTTGGAGTTGTTTACGGACGCGGCTGGCGGTGTTGGTTTCGGAGCCTATTTCAAGGGGCAGTGGTGTGCATCTCGCTGGCCTGAGGAGTGGGTGTCAGAGGGCTTGGTGCGCAACATAACATTGTTGGAGATTTTTCCGATTCTTGTGGCGGTGCATTTATGGGGGCAGGAGTTTCGGGATCGTCGGGTGCGGTTCAATTGTGATAACATGTGAGTTGTTTGTGCAATTAATGGTCTTACTGCATCCTCTCCTCCTGTCGTTCGCGTTTTGCAACATTTGGTTTTGCTGTGTCTGGCATTAAATGTGCACGTGACGGCGACGCATGTTCCGGGAGTGAAGAACGATATAGCTGATTCTCTTTCTCGTTTACAGTGGGATCGTTTTCGCTCGTTGGCCCCGGAAGCGGAGTACGAAGGTTTAGCCTGCCCGGAGGAGCTGTGGAAGGTGGTTTACGGTCCGCAGAGTCATTGATTAGGGCGTCTTTGGCCCCAAAAACTTGGGCGGCTTATCAGGCAGTGTGGCTTAATTGGGAGAAGTTTTTAGCGGAAACTCTAATTATGGGACAAGGGATGGATCAACAAAGGGCTTTGTTGGCTTGGTTGGGGCAAGGAGCGAGGGAAGGATGGTCTTGTGCCAAAGTATCGCGGGTTTTGGCAGCATTATCTTTTGGTTTTCGTTTGCGTGGGAGTTTTGATTTGTCTAAGGGTGAGTTTCCACGGTCAGGAAACGCTGCGTGTTTGGCGCTGTGCGCTGGCGCAGCGCCAAACACGCAGCGTCCAGATGTTACAGCATAGTGGAGGGGATTTCAAGAAATC
Source organism: Oophaga sylvatica (assembly GCA_033576555.1). Taxonomy (NCBI): domain Eukaryota; kingdom Metazoa; phylum Chordata; class Amphibia; order Anura; family Dendrobatidae; genus Oophaga; species Oophaga sylvatica. The sequence goes on from JARQOD010000009.1 coordinate 13,724,324, forward strand.
CCGTCTCCACTATGCGTAACAATACGCAGGTGGCAAACCTGCGTAAACGGACATGCGGCGCGTCTTTTTAGACCGCAGCATGTCCTCGCGTATTGCGGCGACGGTGCGTCGCCGCAACATAATTAACACAGGGCTATGTAGCCCTGCGTTCTTTCCGGAGGTGTTCCGGAGGTGTCCTGAACACCTCCGGAAAGATCGCGCGTCAGAAAGGGGGCGGGGCTTAGACGGAGCGGAATTTCCGCTCCGTCCAAAGCGCTATGGTTCCGGACCGTGGAACCATAGCCTTAGACCTTTTTGGTATAGCAAGCGGCAAAGGGTTTTCGTCGAACAAAGGGGCTTGGTGACACGAGGCGCCCGGTTTCTTTTGCTTTATTAGAACAGTTGGGTTTTATTTTGGATACGTTGTGTTCCTCTCGTTTTGAGGTTCTTTTATTCCGTTTGGCTTTTTCGTTGGCATTTTTTGGGGCCTTGCGGGTGGGCGAGCTGGTTTCGTGTAATAAGCAGGGGGTAGGTGGTTTGTTGGCTAAGGACGTGCTATTGACGGCGGGTGGTGTTGAATTTTGGCTGCGAAGTTCCAAGACGGATCAGGAGGGAAAAGGCCGTCGGGTAGTGTTGGGCAGTGTACCGGAGTATTTGATGTGTCCGGTGCTATGTTTGAAGAGTTTTTGGGAATTGGGCCCCGGAGTGGGGGGTTCATTGTTGTGCCATGCTGATGGCGGTAGCCTGTCTAGGTATCAGTTTAGCGCCATTTTCAAAAAGTCCATACGAGCTTTGGGTCTGGATAACTCTCGTTTTGGGACTCATTCTTTCCGTATTGGTGATGCGACTGAAGCGGTGGGTAGGGGTTTGGGTGCGTCATCGATTCAACGTATTGGGAGTTGGAAGTCTAATCGATTTCGGAGTTATATTAGGCCTTAGTTCGCGATGTGGGAGTGTCGGCCTTTCTGTTTGGGGCCTGTGATTATTGGTAATAGTTTGAAGGTATTCTTTTGGTATGTTTAGCATTGTTTCTCGTTTCAGCTATCGCCCCCCTGCTGATTTGGATTTTCGGTCATTCTTTTGTCCACTGGGGAGCTTTGCGAGCTGACGTCAGGACTGATGGTCGGCAATTGGGATTTCCCCGGTCTATGGTGGTGGTGCGATGGCTTGGTTTCCGAGGAATGCAGTGGAGGAGAGTGCTGCCTGAAATTCATGGTTGCGCTCGTTTGGACCGTGCTCCTGATATTTTGGTACTCCATGCAGGGGGGAATGATCTTGCGGTGCGAACCTTCCGGGAATTAGTAAAAGATATTAAGCAGGATTGCTTGCAGTTATGGGTGTTATATCCGGGGGTCATTTTGGTTTGGTCTGAAATTGTTCCACGCAGGCGTTGGCGGAACATGAGGTCCCTGGCTAAGATTAACAAGGCCAGGATAAAGGTTAATCGGGCTGTGTCTTCTTTCATGGCCCGGAACGGTAACGTGTCTGTACGGCATTTTGATTTGGAGAAGGGTGAAGGTGATTTTTGGTTGGCTGATGGGGTTCATCTGAATGCCGTTGGTTCGGATATTTGGGCTTTGGGTATTCAGGAAGGTATTGAAAGGGCCATAGCTTTGCGGGTTTAGGGGGTCTCGGGCCATTGAGGTTTCAATGGGCCCTCGTTGTGGTGGCTCAAGGGGGTGGGTAGAGAGTCCTTGAAGTTGGTGGAAATTGGTTTGTGGGGACTCTGTTTAGGGTCTCCACTGTTTGAAGTTACGTGGTGGTGATCTGGTGAATCACCTGTGGGGTAACGGCTGGGAGTAAGAGGTTGGGTGTTGTTCACAGGATATTGGTTCAATTCACCATGATCTTTGTAGCTTCAAGGACTCCTCCCTGATGTTGTTATTATATTGTTAATTATTGTTAATATTGTTTGTATTTAAATAAAGGCTGCTGTGGCCATATACATCCAAAGATTTACTGTCTGTCGTTATTGGTGGAAGGATATCAGGGGTATCCTGATAATGGGGAAGGGGCTCAACGTTGGGAGTCCTTGGTTCCGTACGAGTAAACAGCTCGACTATACCAACGTCACGTCTGTTCGACAGCCAGAACACATGCGGGGATTGTCTGTTTGTTAGGTGATCCCTACATGTGTTGTGTCTGTCGAACAGCCGTGAGACATGCAGCTGCGGTGACTCGTACATAGTATTAGAGCACGCAGAAGACACTCGGTTAGCACATGAGCATGCTCAGATAACACCTTATCCCAGCACGTTTGCTCGTCACTAGAATTAATAACTTGGGGCTGAGTCGTCAAAGCTTTTACACCAAAATTCTGGAATAAAAAGCTTTGAAAAGTCACAAAATGTTGGCACAACACGCGGCCGTGCTAAGATTTAGCGATTTTTACCCAGGTCAGACAGAAAGGGTGGAGCTGGGGTTGTGGCATCTCCGGCTCATCTAATTCATAAGTAGCAGTGTTCCTTATACCACAAATCTAGTTCCTGTCACTGACTGGAGGAAGTTTTGGGACAAGGCGCCCACAGAGTTGCACTCCACTTTTCAGAAGCGCCCCCTCATGAGAACCAGAGTGAAAAACACGGATCTTAATGAATCTGTGCCTTGTCAAAAATGCCAGAAAGCATTGACCAAGTCTGAGACCATCAAGATTGTCGTAAGAAACGCCAGTCCTGATGAAGAATGCCCTGGAGTAAGATGCAACAAATTCATTTGTTGATGCTTTTTAACAAATTTGATGCTTCTTTCAGTTGCCATTTCTGGAATATACTGTATGTGGCATAAATTAATGATTTATTTGTTGGCTGTGTTCTGCCACGTGTTCTTCTGGCTAAGCTCAGACTACTTACCAAAAAGTGGATAGACTATCAAATATGAGCATAACTTATAGAGGGAATCATGCCCCTCCCCCCAAAAAATAAATAAATACTTATGAGGAACACCTAAATAATGCATGGTACCTAAAGAAAGATGAAATATATAGTCCCTAATAAAATAGGCAAAAAGTGTATAAAAGTATGACAATTTTTATTAGATATCAGAAATTACACTATGATTGCACAAAATATTAGTGGTAAAAATGATCAATGGTAAAGGCTCATAAAATGGACAATTACATATATGTTAGAATGATAGGTAAATAAGTATATTGGTGGCTATAAAGTAGAGACTGCTGACGTCAATCAGATGGAATGTGCTTATTTATAAAAAAAAAAAAATACAAGATAAGTCCACAATAGTTATCTTAACCCCCGACACGAACTTGGGATTTTCCGTTTTTGCATTTTCGTTTTTCGCTTCCGTTCTTCCCAGAGTACTGAGTGCATTTATTAAACACACATTTCAGTAGGCCAACATTTCAGATTTTAAAATAATTTTTAAAGCTGGTGTTATACAGAATTCTAGTTTACTGAGATAATGACTTTTGGGTTTTAACTGGCTGTAAGCCATAATCATCAACATTAACAGAAAAAGACACGTGAAATAGATCACTCTGTGTGTAATGACTCTATATAATATATGAGTTTCACTTTTTGTATTGAAGAACTGAAATTAACTTTTTGATGATATTCTAATTTTGTGAGATGCACCTGTACTTGTGACTTTTCCCGTTTTATGCCAAAATTCTACCAAAAACTGTTTGAGGAGTTGGAACTTGCGTCGCTATGTACAAACTAAGGCCAGGGTCACACATCAAGGAAATCTGGCCAATTATGCTAATTTCACTCTGATCAGAGTTCGATCAGATTCTCTCGAATGAGGAGAAGATGGAGGAAAAAATCGTCTCCATCTTCTCCATTCTGTCAGAGTGGGCATGAGATTTCTATAAATCCTATACACTTTGCTAGAACTGTAAGGTTACGCTCTCACGATGAGCTTTTGTAAAGTTCTGCATCTATTATTTAAATTACGTGATTTGTGGTTTTTCATAGCTTTTTTTTTTTAACATGCATTTTTATTGCCATTTTGATCCTGCAGTTTTTGTCTCTTTTTGGTGGGTCAGGCTTTAAATGAAGCTGCTTGATTTTGATGCTTATTGGTATTTGGCTTTGATAAAACTTTATTAAAATACTTAGGTGCGGATTACATTAGTTTTTGATGCATTTCTGTGGCAGAAACTCATTAAATACGCATGTGCATTTTTTAAATGCGGATCTTTTGCATCTAATGCAAGTCTATGGGAAAATCTGCACAGAAAACGCAGCATACCCGCAAGAGAAATTGACATACTGCGGCTTTGAAACTCGCACTGCAGGTCAGTTTACGCTGAGTGAAAAAAAAAGCACAGTGGGCAGATGTCTATATATCTCATCCACTTTGCTGGAACTTAAGGCTGTGGTTCCTCGTTCCGGAATCACAGCGCTTTGGACGGAGCGGAAAGTCCGCTCAGACCAAAGCCCCGCCCCCTACTGAACGCGCAGTGAATCTGGATGTGCTCATTGAACACATCCGGAATCACCGCAGCGCCACATAGCCTGTGTTATTTCCCTTGCGTCAACAGAGCGTCGCCGCAAGGGAAAAGGACATGCTGCGATCTAAAAAGACGCGCAGCATGTCCGTTAACGCAGGTCTGCCGCCTGCGTGTTTTTACGCATTGTGGAGACTGGATTTCTTGAAATCCCCTCCACTATGCTGTAACATCTGGACTCTGCGTGTTTGACGCTGCGCCAGCGCACAGCGTCAAACACGCAGCATTTACTGAAGGAATCCTGACCGTGGAAACATACCCTAAGGCTATGGAAATGGGCCAAAAAACGCTAGGGAATCCTTATGCCAGCTAATTCAATGACAATCCTGAAGTGTTGTGATCAGTAATTTTCCTTGGAGTATTTGCAGTGCATTTTTTTCTGCAGCATGTCAATTCTTTGTATGGATTTTTAGCGTTTTTTCACCCTTTGACTTCAATTGAGTCTGTCAGATCCGCAGCAAAACCGCAGGAATAAAAATGTCTGTGGATTTGCTGAGGTTTTGCTTGAGTTTTTACAAGCTCCCTATGGCATTTCCCACGCTGTCATCTGTGTCACAGCACGTGAAACAACAGCACGTCGGTTCTGATCGGCGGTAACATTACCGCCGATAGTTACCGGTGCAGGGCCACGCTGTCAGATCTCAGCGTGACCCCACAGCTGTGACTGTGACCCACGGTAAAAAGCTGTTCTTCCTGCATCTAAGCCATGCTTTGTCTTTGCACCCCAGCTAAAACACATTTTGATCTGATTGTGTGAGCCCACATGCGATGACAAGGCTTTTTCACCAGATTTCATAAAACAAACTACTTTAAAAATAAAAAGTAAAAACAGTAACACAGCTGGGCCTGGTCTGTGCCGGGCACAGAAGAGCAGCGGACTGCATGCTGGACCAGGAGTTTCATAAGCCTGTTTGCCTATGGTCTCATTCAGATGCCCCTTTTGTTATACTATATATTCATCAGTGTGCTGCATCAGATTCTCACCAGGGTTTAACGGTCAATGTCTTTTTTTGCTGTCAGTGATTTTCTTCTAAGGCCGGCGTCAGACTCACCGTACAAAAATACGGACCGTATTGTACGAGCGTAATACGCCAAAATGTTGCCAGCACAACAATCCGTATTTCATCCGTTATCAGGGTGCAGCTGCGTATTTTGCGCATGTAACCATCCGTATGCAATCCGTATGGCATCCGTATAGCGTATTTTTCTCGCCGCTTTGCAAAATGGACATTTAACGGTTTTTAGGCCTGAAACTCATTCAAATCATCATCAGCAAGGCTATTTATTGGCTCTGCATCAGGTTGCAACCCCAATCTTGCCATTTTTGTGGTCTGCTTGTGTTGGAGTACGGCTGCTTGCTTGCCAACATGTCTGACAGTCTTCAGTTCACCTCAACTGATCGAGTGTTGTACAACTGGGTTTTGTCCCGCCGCTTTGGGCAGCCTTACCCAGTGATCGTTGATCCGCGCAGGAGGAGGCAAATGTGGGTGCATCCGCATTTGAGGCTACGCCTCACTATAGGCCATTTTCACCGCCTCTACGCATCTCTGCGGACTCATCCAGACAAGTTTTTTCTGTTTTGTCGGATGACCATTCCCACATTTGATGTTTTGTTGGAGATTGTGCACCCTGGGATCACCTACCAGGATACCCGAATGCGCAAAGCTATCTCTGCAGAGGAGTGACTTCTCCTTACGCTACAGTATGTATTCCTCAGCTATATACTGCCTGTTGATGTGTTTTCCCACAAGTGTCCCTTTAGCCTTATGTCTGTAGCTGAAATATCCTCACAATATATCCCATATATCACCTAGAACTAGCAGAACTATTATGTGTATGTAAAAATGACATCAACCTTTGACTTGTGGTAAATGTAAGTTATGATTGTTGGTAACTGACATCATGTAAGGGTTATGTATGGTGCGTTTGTTCTACCTTTGTGCATGTGTAATGATTGCTCTCTCTATATTTGGTTACTTGTAGGTTCCTAACTACAGGCATATCCTATGCCACACTCCATCTGGAGTTTTTGATTTGGAGGTCCACCATCTCTGGCATTGTGCGTCATACCAGCTCTCAACTCTGGGACAGACTTCATCAACTGGTGATGCCTGAGCCAAAGATGGAAGACTGGAAGAGGATTGCCAGGGATTTGAGGAGCAATGCCTGTTCCCAAATTGTATAGGAGCCCTTGATGGGAAGCACATCCATGTGCGTAAGCCGCCAAACTCAGGGTCCCAATTCTATAATATAAAACAATATTTTTCTGTTGTACTGTTGGCTCTGGTTGACAGTAACTACAGGTTTATATTTGTAGACATTGGGGCCTATGGAAGAACTGGAGACTCTAGAGTCTTCAATTCTTCCATTATGGGTCAGCGGCTTTGCAATAACGAGTTGCACCTACCACCAGCACGGCAACTTCCTGGATCCAATCTGGAACCAGTCCGATATGTTGTAGTTGGGGATGAGTGTCACCGGTGTGTCACTGCGAAGATCGTCGCGATTGCACACCCTGACTTCTCACAGCTGAGGTTCTGGTGCTGGGTGTTTTTCGGCACTGAGGGAGTTAATTCTTCCTCTCTCTGTGCTGGACTAGACCAGCCTCGCTCAGCTGCAATTAATGTTGTGGTAATTGGTTTCCTTCATATACCTGCCTGTCTGCTGGGGAAGTGTCGGTGAAAGCATTCATGCAGACCAGCAGAACGGATCGTATTGAGAAGTCTAAAGCTAAGAGTACCTGTTGTGGTTTTCTCCTCTCCTCGCTTTATTATTTATCTCCTTACCCGTTGGTGTTCCCTCTGTAGTGATAGTTTTGTATGCAAGGTGGTCTTTTATTTTACCCCTTGTACTGTCTCATTCGTCTTATACTGTGTGTGAAGGCAGTTACCTTCCTGTTCCCTGTGGTGGTAATCAGGGTCCTTCTCAGGACTAGATTACAGTGGTTAGGGATTCACAGGAGATAGGGTTACGCTGGCGGCCTGGACCTCTGTACCATCAACAGTACCTCCACGTAGAGGGATTAGTCAGGACCCCAGCTTAGGGTCAGCATAGACCCCGGTCCTCCTGTATACAGAGACAGCGTGACATTTTCACCGACCATACTAAAGATTCTCCCCAGCCACCATGGATCCAGTAGCCAGTCTAGCTCAGCAGTTGCAGAGTTTGTCCATGGAGCTGAGGGACGTTAAGTCCAAGGTTTTGTATCCCCCGGAGCAGGCCAGACCTGAACCTAAAGTAGCTCTCCAGGACAGGTTCACTGGAGGGCGGGACAAATTTTTTGCTTTCCGGGAGGCATGTAAATTGTACTTTCGGCTGCGACCTCAGTCATCTGGGAGTGAAGATCTAAGGGTGGGAATTGTCATCTCACTCCTACAAGGGGACCCCCAATCCTGGGCGTTCTCTCTTCCCCCGGGCTCCCCGGCTCTCCAGTCAGTGGATAGATTTTTCGCAGCTCTGGGTCTTGTATATGATGACCCGGATCGGGTCTCCCTTGCTGAAACTAAGTTACGTAAGATACAGCAGGGAGATCGTCCGGCAGAGGAATTCTGTTCGGAGTTCCGTAGGTGGGCCACGGACACCCAGTGGAATGACCCGGCTCTTAGGAGCCAGTTTTGTCAAGGTTTATCTGACAAATTAAAAGATGTGTTGGCGCAGTATGACCCTCCCACGACACTGGAAGCCGCTATGGCCCTTGCTATTCGTATTGACAGACGTCTTTGGGAGAGGTGCGGGGTAACTTCGCCCCCTGTGATGAACCTTATACGGAGGTTCCCCTGGTCAGTCCAGAGGAGCCTATGCAATTAGGAGGGACATCATTCCGGGGGAGGGGATCGGTGGGGCGCCACAAAACAAGAAGTTTCTTCTGTGGAAAAAAGGGACATTTTATTAGGGGGTGTCCATCCCGTACTTTGCAGAGTGAGAAGTCGCCAGAAAACTATTGATCCCAGATTGTGTGGTGGACGGCAATCTGGGAATAAGTATTTCGTCCCTAAGTTCGTCTCAGTTTCTCGTACCGGCGGAGGTGGTGGTGGGTGTGAAAACTGAGAGGATATCTGTTCTTCTGGATAGTGGGGCCGGGGCTAATCTGGTGGATGCTCGCTTTGCCCAGGTTCAAGATATGCGTTTGAGTGGGTTGGCTAAACCCGTCCCCATATTCTCGATTGACGCCAGACCTCTCGGTCAGGGAAGTTTTGTGCAAGCAGTGCATAACATAGATCTTCAGGTGGGGGCGCTACATAAAGAACTGTTGTCTTGTTATGTGTTGGAGGGTCTTCCCACTCCTATAGTGCTGGGCCTGCCTTGGCTAACTAAGCATAACCCGGTTATTAATTGGCAATCCAGAGAGATAACCCAATGGAGCGATTTCTGTAATAAAAACTGCATGAATACGGTCATTGGTGCGGTCGCTCCTAGGGCCTTACCTCCACTTCTGGTGGACTTTGAGGATGTATTCTCGGAAAAAGGGTGTCAAGAACTACCTCCTCATCGCGAGTATGACTGTTCTGTTAACTTGCTCCCTGGGGCCAAGTTACCGAAATCTAGGTTGTATAACCTTTCTGGTCCTGAGAGACAGGCCATGAAGGATTATATTTCAGAGAGTCTGGCTAAGGGCATATTAGACCTTCATCTTCCCCGGTGGCCGCGGGGTTCTTCTTTGTGAAGAAAAAAGATGGAGGCCTACGCCCTTGCCTGGATTTCCGTGAGCCTAATCGGATTACGGTCCAAGATCCGTATCCGCTCCCACTTATTCCCGATCTCTTCAATCAGATCGTGGGTGCCAAATGGTTCTCTAAGTTGGATCTCCGGGGGGCGTACAATCTGATTAGGATGAAGGAGGGGGATGAGTGGAAGACGGCATTTAACACTCCGGAGGGGCATTATGAGAACCTTGTCATGCCATTTGGTCTGAGTATTGCCCCGCGGTGTTTCAACACTTTGTAAATTACATCTTTCGCCACCTAATGGGACAGTTTGTGGTCATATATCTGGATGATATCTTAATTTACTCGCCAGATCTTGTGTCTCATCAGGAGCATGTTAGGCAGGTGTTACAGATCTTGCGGGATAATAAACTGTACGCCAAATGGGAGAAGTGTGTGTTCGCCGTACAGGAACTTCAGTTTTTAGGGTTCCTGGTGTCAGCATCCGGTTTTCGTATGGACCCTGGGAAAGTGCGGGCAGTTCTTGAGTGGGATCTGCCAGAGGATCTTAAGGCATTACAACGTTTCCTAGGGTTTGCTAACTACTACCGGAAGTTCATTCGTAATTTTTCGTCCATAGTTAAACCTCTCACAGACATGACTAAAAAAGGGACAGATTTTTCAAAGTGGTCTGACAAGGCTTGTCAAGCGTTTTCCTCTTTGAAAAAATGTTTTGCTTCTGCACCCATACTTATTCAACCTGATGCGTCACAGCCAGGGCCGGCTCCAGGTTTTTATGGGCCCCGGGCGAAAGAGCCTCAGTGGGCCCCTTTAACACAGACCACGATTCATGATGCACAGATACGGCAGAGAAATATAGGTGCAGTACAATGCCAAACACTTCACTTCTTCCATTACATGACTGATATCTATTGTAAATTGTACAATAGCTCAAAAACCGCCAAATCCTCACAGCGCACAGTACAGACTGGACAGTACAGTCCTCCATACAATATTATGGGCACCACAGTCTCCCCCTCATCACCCATATAATACCCCATGCAGGATGTCACCCCCCATATAATGCTCCATACAGAATACTGGACCCAAAATAATGCTCCATACAGAATACTGGACCCAATATAATGCTCCATACAGGATACTGGTCCCCATATAATGCTCCATACAGGATACTGGTCCCCATATAATGCTCCATACAGGATACTGGTCCCCATATAATGCTCCATACAAAATATGGAGCTCTCCTCTGCGCTGTACTGCATTCTGCACTGTTACAGCTCAGGAAAGGGCGCTGTGGAAAGACTCCCCATTATCATCATGATTGCCTCCCCATCATCATCAATGCCTGCCCATCATCATCATCATCTTCTCCCCATCATCATTGCCTGCCCATTATCATCAATGCCTGCCCATTATCATCATCTTCTCCCCATCATCATCAATGCCTCCCCATTATCAGCAATGCCTGCCCATCATCATCTCCTCTCCTCCCCATCATCATCAATGTCTGCCCATCATCATCTTCTCCCCATCATCAATGCCTGCCCATCATCATCTTCTCCCCATCATCAATGCCTCCCCATTATCAGCAATGCCTGCCCATCATCATCATCATCTCCTCCCCATCATCATCAATGCCTGCCCATCATCATCTTCTCCCCCTCATCAATGCCTGCCCATTATCATCATCTTCTCCCCATCATCATCAATGCCTCCCCATTATCAGCAATGCCAGCCCATCATCATCTCCTCTCCTCCCCATCATCATCAATGTCTGCCCATCATCATCTTCTCCCCATCATCAATGCCTGCCCATCATCATCTTCTCCCCATCATCAATGCCTGCCCATTATCATCAATGCCTGCCCATTATCATCATATTCTCCCCATCATCATCAATGCCTCCCCATTATCAGCAATGCCTGCCCATCATCATCTCCTCTCCTCCCCATCATCATCAATGTCTGCCCATCATCATCTTCTCCCCATCATCAATGCCTGCCCATCATCATCTTCTCCCCATCATCAATGCCTCCCCATTATCAGCAATGCCTGCCCATCATCATCTTCTCCCCATCATCATCATCAATGCCTCCCCATTATCAGCAATGCCTGCCCATCATCACACACAGACAGCACACAAGCACTCTCTCACATACATACATACACACACACACAGACATACACACACAAAGCACCGCACTACATACACACACAGAGACACACACACAGAGACGTCTTACCTGTTCAGCGTCCCCGCGCTCGGTGCCACAGCCGGCCGCTGAATGATGACGTCATTCAGCGGCCGGCTGTGAGAGGAAGCGCCGGCGCCCCCTGGAGCCCGGAGCTGCGGCAGCGGAGGCACGGGAGAGGTAAGTATTGTTGCCAGCTGCTGCCGGGGCCCTGAGCAGGTGGGGGGGCCCAGTGGCGGCGCTGACACCGCTCTCCGCGCGGGGTGCCAGACTGCGAGTGGGCCCCCCCGCCTGCTCAGGGCCCCGGCACTGGCCCGGGTGTGCCGGGTGCTGACGCCGGCCCTGGTCACAGCCGTTCATTGTTGAGGTGGACGCTTCCGAGGTAGGGGTGGGAGCAGTATTGTCACAAGGTTCGTCCCCTGGTAAATGGCATCCGTGCGCCTTCTTCTCTAAAAAATTGTCGTCCGCTGAGAGGAATTATGATGTCGGCAATAGGGAACTCTTGGCCATTAAGTTAGCTTTTGAGGAGTGGCGTCATTTTTTGGAGGGGGCAGTCCACCCGGTCACCGTCATTACCGATCACAAAAACCTGCTATATTTAGAGTCCGCTAAACGTCTGAATCCCAGACAAGCTAGGAGGTCGTTGTTTTTTACCAGGTTTAATTTTGTCATCACATATCGTCCTGGCTCAAAAAATGTTAAGGCGGATGCCTTATCTCGCTGTTTCCCAGGGGCTGGGAATACGGAGGACCCGGTTCCGGTCCTTCAGGAGGGGGTGGTGGTGTCGGCAGTATGCTCTGAGCTTGAGGAGGAGGTATTGGAGGCTCAGGGGACGCCCCTGTAGGACCTCCAGGGAGACTGTTTGTTCCAAATCAGTTGCGACAAAAGGTGATCGAGGCACACCATAATTCAGCTTTGGCAGGACACCCAGGGAGTAAAGCAACTGAGGATCTCCTCTCGCGTCGGTTTTGGTGGCCTAACTTACATAAGGAGGTGGTAACTTTTGTCGCGTCCTGCGAGGTTTGTGCGCTCTAAGACCCCACATACCCGTCTGTCGGGGACCCTCTTACCTTTGAAGATCCCGGAGCGTCCGTGGACTCATCTGTCTATGGACTTCTGTTATGATTTGGTAGCTGAGGAGTGCAGGCAAAAAAGGCAATACACCAGAGCAGTTGGAATCTATGAGATTGCAGTACCCTGACTAACCACCACAACTAGAGGCAGCCGTGGAGCGTTCCTACGTTGGCCTAGACGCCTCGTCACAGCCTGAGAAACTAACTATACCTAAAGATAGAAAGATGAAAGCTATCTGCCCCGGAGCAGATCCCCAAAGAACATAGAAAGCCCCCAAACATGTAATGGCGGTTAGACAAGAAGAAATACTGACACAGACAGAAAATAGTATGAGCAAACGTTGGGGCCCAAACTATCTAAATAGAAAAGGATAGGAAGGGCACTTACTGCAATCCCAAAAAACCCTGAAAAGCACCAACTTTACTAATTTCAAAAACACCTGAGATCACACGACCTCTACCACCTAAATTAGTTCTCTGGTGTAACAAAATCAAAACAGCAGCCACTGAAAAAACTGAAAAAAGCAAATGTACAAACATCAGTGGCTGAACAAAACTGAGAAGGCAAAAGCCCCCGAGGGGACCCTGAAGGCCCCCACAGAAGTGCAGGACAAAATGCAAAAATCAAGCACAAAAGCAAAAAGAAGAAAATGTCTTATCTGTTAGCAGGAGATGCAGACACGACACAGCAGGCTACAAAGGAAACAGGAATCAAGGATTGAGACCAGAACAATTGATCACCGGCAACCCTGATGGGAAGGTGACTCCCTTATATAAGACCAGTCAGTAACACCTGATTCCCAATCCTCACAATCTTCACTGGACAGTCCAGTACCGCTTGTAACCACCAGAGGGAGCCTCTGCTCAGAACTCATCTCAAGTCCATTCACAACAGTACCCCCCCCTTGAGGAGGGGTCACCAAACCCTCACTTGAGCAACCAGGTCGGTCAGGATGAGTTCTATGATACGCACGGATGAGTCTCCTAGCATGGATGTCCGAAGCAAACACCCAAGAATTGTCTTCCTGACCATAACCTCTCCACTTAACCAAATACTGGAGTTTCCGTTTAGAAAAACGAGAATTCAAAATTTTCTCAACCTCAAACTCCATATTGCCCTCAACCAGAACAGGGTCAGGAGGCAAAGCAGTAGGAACCACTGGCTCAACAAACCTCTTCAACAAGGACTTGTGGAACACATTATGGATCTTAAATGTCCCTGGAAGAAGCAAACGAAAAGAAACAAGATTAAGAATCTCCATGATCTTATAAGGTCCAATGAACCTAGGCTTAAATTTAGGAGATGCCACTCTCATAGGAATATTTTTTGAGGACAACCAGACCAAGTCCCCCACTTTAAACCGAGGACCATCAGTCCTATGCCGGTTAGCAAACCGCTGGGCCCTCTCCTGAGAGAGGGACAACCTCTGCACTACCTGGTCCCAAATCCACAACAGAGTCAACACCTGGACAGACAGAAGCCTCCGTCTGTCCTGAAGAAAATCGAGGGTGAAACCCAGAATTACAGAAAAATGGAGACATGAAAGTGGCAGAGCTAGCCCTATTATTAAGAGCAAACTCAGCCAAAGGCAAAAAAGAGACCCAGTCATCCTGATCAGCAGACACAAAGCATCTTAGATAAGTCTCCAATGTCTGATTTGTTCTCTCAGTTTGACCATTGGTCTGAGGATGAAACGCCGAGGAGAAAGACAATTGAACACCAAGTTTGGAACAAAAGGTCCTCCAAAATCTGGAAACAAACTGGACTCCTCTGTCAGACACAATGTTCTCAGGAATGCCGTGTAAACGAACCACGTGCTGAAGGAACAAAGGTACTAATTCAGAGGAGGAAGGCAACTTAGGTAATGGCACAAGATGTATCATCTTGGAAAACCTATCACAAATCACCCAGATGACGGTCATTCTCTGAGAAACAGGGAGGTCGGAAATGAAATCCATAGAGATATGGGTCCATGGTCTCTTGGGCACAGGCAATGGCATCAACAAACCACTAGAGCGGGAGCAAGGCTTGGAGCGAGAGCAAGTCCCGCAGGACTGCACAAATTCCCTGACATCACGAGACAAGGTAGGCCACCAAAAGGACCGACTAACCAAGTCTCTGGTACCAAAAATTCCGGGATGACCGCCAACGCGGAACAATGAATCTCAGACATCACACTCTTTTTCCACTGGTCCGGGACAAACAATTTCCCAACAGGGCAGCGCTCGGGCCTATCCTCCTGACACCCCTCCAGAGCCAGTCTCAAATTGGGCGAGATGGCGGAAAGAACTACACCTTCTTTCAAAATAACAGAAGGATCAGATACCTCAGGAGAGTCCGCAAGGAAACTCCTCGAGAGGGCATCCGCCTTAAAATTCTTAGTGCCAGGAAGAAAGGAAACCACAAAATTAAAACGTGTGAAAAACAAGGCCCACCTGGCCTGTCTAGGATTAAGTCGCTTGGCAGATTCCAGATAAACCAGATTCTTATGGTCAGTAAGGACCACCACCTGATGTTTGGCTCCCTCCAGCCAATGTCTCCACTCTTCAAAAGCCCACTTCATGGCCAATAACTCCCGATTACCCACGTCATAATTACGTTCAGTAGGAGAAAATTTTCGAGAGAAAAAGGCACAAGGGTTACTTTTAGAGGTCTCTGGATCTCTTTGGCACAAAACGGCACCTGCCCCAATTTCAGAGGCATCAACCTCCACCTGAAATGGCAGAGAAACATCAGGTTGCCGTAGAACAGGAGCAGAAGTGAATCTCTGCTTAAGTTCCTGAAATGCAGAGACTGCCTCAGGAGGCCAATTCACCACATCAGAACCCTTTTTGGTCAAATCAGTTAATGGTTTAACAATAACCGAGAATTTACCAATAAATTTACGATAAAAATTGGCAAAACCCAAAAATCTTTGAAGAGCCTTTAATGAAGTAGGTTGGACCCAATCACAGATGGCCTGAACCTTGACCGGGTCCATTTCAATAACAGATGGGGACAAAATAAATCCCAAAAATGAGATCTTCTGTACGCCAAAAAGACACTTTGATCCCTTCACATACAGAGCATTCTCTCTCAAAATCTGGAATACAGTTCGAACATGTTTCACATGAGAGTCCCAGTCATTGGAAAAAATCAAGATATCATCCAAATAAACAATCAGAAATTTATCCACAAAATGCCTGAAAATGTCATTCATGAAGGACTGGAAGACAGAAGGAGCATTAGTGAGCCCAAAGGGCATCACAAGGTACTCAAAATGCCCCTCAGGGGTGTTAAATGCCATCTTCCATTCATCCCCGTGCTTAATGCGAATAAGGTTATATGCCCCCCTGAGGTCAAGCTTGGTAAACCAAGTAGCGTTTTTCACCCTGGAAAACAGGTCAGAAATCAAGGGTAACGGGTATTGATATTTCACAGTAATATTGTTCAAAAGACGATAATCAATACACGGCCTTAATGAACCATCCTTTTTGGCCACAAAGAAAAAACCGGCACCTAAGGGTGAAGAGGATGGTCTGATATGACCTTTCTCCAAAGACTCCTTGATATAAGACCGCATAGCGTCATGTTCAGGTACAGACAAGTTAAAAAGGCGACCTTTAGGGAATTTACTACCAGGCACTAATTCAATAGCGCAGTCATAGCTCCTATGGGGAGGCAAGGATGCAGATTTACTTTCGCTAAACACATCAGAAAAATCAATCAAAAAGTCAGGAACATCCTGAGCCTGGGGGGAGCAGAAAAAACAGGAGTGTTGGTATTAACACATTGGCAGCCCCAACTGGTTACAGACACAGATTTCCAATCCAAAACAGGATTATGAGACTGTAACCAAGGGAAACCCAGCACGATAATGTCATGCAGATTATACAGAACCAAAAATTTGCAGCTCTCCTGATGATCAGGTTCAACCCTCATTATCACCTGAGTAGAGAACTGAGGTTTATTCTCAGCCAAATGGGTAGAATCGATCCCCAGTAGGGGAATAGACTTCTGTAGGGGTATCAAGGGAAACCCACAACGTTTAGCGAAATCAGAATCCATCAGGTTAATAGCTGCTCCCGAATCAACGAAAGCCTGAGCAGAAAATGAGGACAGAGAGCATATCAGAGTAACAGTTAATAAAAACTTAGTCTGAACACTACCCAAGACAACTGAGCGTGCAAAACGTCTTCCCCGCTTAGGGCAGACTGAGATAGCATGAGAAGCATCACCACAGTAGAAACATAACCCATTGCGCTTTCGAAACTCATGACGCTGTGCCCCAGAAACCACTCTATCACACTGCATGGGTTCAGAAGCAGGTTCACAAGGCAACACTATTCCACGCATACTTCTCCGCTCACGCAAACGTCTGTCAATTTGAATCGCTAATGACATAGAATCATTGAGACCAGAGGGGACAGGGAATCCCACCATAACATCCTTTACATTATCTGACAGACCCTTCCGAAAAAGGGCTGCCAAAGCGTCGTCATTCCATTTGGTCAGGACTGCCCACCTACGGAATCTCTGACAGTATAACTCAGCGTCATCAAGCCCCTGATTTAATGCCAACAAGGCTTTTTCAGCTTGATCAGTGACATTAGGCTCATCGTACAATAACCCCAAGGCCTGAAAAAATGTATCAACATCACTCAAAACAGGATCCCCAGGTGTCAGGGAAAAAGCCCAATCCTGAGGATCGCCGCGCAGGAGAGAGATGACAATTTGAACCTGCTGCGCTGTGTTCCCTGAGGACTTAGATTTTAAGGCAAAAAACATTTACAATTATTTTTGAAATTCAGAAACTTGGATCGATCCCCAAAAACAAATCTGGCATAGGAATCCTAGGTTCCACAACAGGCAACCTAGCAAGATAGGTAGCAATACTCTGAACCTCAGTGGCAAGCTGATCCACACGGCCAGACAACTGTGCAAACTCCATTGAGAGAAAAAATCCTCCCCAGCACCCAGAGATACAGAGGGAAAAAAAAAAATGCAACAAACAGAAAAATATCTCTGACAACTCT
This sequence comes from Oophaga sylvatica, assembly GCA_033576555.1. Taxonomy (NCBI): domain Eukaryota; kingdom Metazoa; phylum Chordata; class Amphibia; order Anura; family Dendrobatidae; genus Oophaga; species Oophaga sylvatica. The sequence continues at coordinate 13,741,716 of JARQOD010000009.1, forward strand.
GACAACCTTTTTTTTTTTTTTTTTCTTTCAAAATATTTTTTCCCTTCTGTGAGTACCATATAAATTTCAGTTTAGGCCGGTGATACTGTTATGATTTGGTAGCTGAGGAGTGCAGGCAAAAAAGGCAATACACCAGAGCAGTTGGAATCTATGAGATTGCAGTACCCTGACTAACCACCACAACTAGAGGCAGCCGTGGAGCGTTCCTACGTTGGTCCTAGACGCCTCGTCACAGCCTGAGAAACTAACTATACCTAAAGATAGAAAGATGAAAGCTATCTGCCCCGGAGCAGATCCCCAAAGAACATAGAAAGCCCCCAAACATGTAATGGCGGTTAGACAAGAAGAAATACTGACACAGACAGAAAATAGTATGAGCAAACGTTGGGGCCCAAACTATCTAAATAGAAAAGGATAGGAAGGGCACTTACTGCAATCCCAAAAAACCCTGAAAAGCACCAACTTTACTAATTTCAAAAACACCTGAGATCACACGACCTCTACCACCTAAATTAGTTCTCTGGTGTAACAAAATCAAAACAGCAGCCACTGAAAAAACTGGAAAAAGCAAATGTACAAACATCAGTGGCTGAACAAAACTGAGAGGGCAAAAGCCCCCGAGGGGACCCTGAAGGCCCCCACAGAAGTGCAGGACAAAATGCAAAAATCAAGCACAAAAGCAAAAAGAAGAAAATGTCTTATCTGTTAGCAGGAGATGCAGACACGACACAGCAGGCTACAGAGGAAACAGGAATCAAGGATTGAGACCAGAACAATTGATCACCGGCAACCCTGATGGAAGGTGACTCCCTTATATAAGACCAGTCAGTAACAACTGATTCCCAATCCTCACAATCTTCACTGGACAGTCCAGTACCGCTTGTAACCACCAGAGGGAGCCTCTGCTCAGAACTCATCTCAAGTCCATTCACAACAGACTTCATTACGGACCTCCCGCCATCTTCGGGTAAAACAGTCATACTCGTTGTAGTGGACAGGTTCAGCAAGATGGCACATTTTATCGCTCTTCCTGCTCTTCCTAATGCTAAAACTCTTGTGCAGGTGTTTATTGGGGAGATTGTAAGGCTTCACGGGGTACCCTCCGATGTGGTGTCGGATCGGGGGTCTCAGTTTGTGTCCAAATTCTGGAAAGCATTTTGTACATGGCGGGGGATGCAGTTGTCATTTTCATCGGCTTTTCACCCGCAGACCAATGGTCAGACAGAGCGTCTGAACCAGAGCTTGGAGACATATCTCCGGTGTTTTGTGTCAGAGATCCAGGAGTACTGGGCTTCTTTCTTGCCTCTGCCGGAATTTGCTCTAAATAATAGGCGGAGCGAGTCCACTGGTAAGTCCCCGTTTTTTGGGGCATATGGTTTTCACCCCCAGTTTTGTACTTTCAATAGGGGGGGCTCTTCTGGGTTCCTGAGGAGGAACGATTTTCGTCTTCACTTGCTTCAGTGTGGAGAGGAGTGCCGAATAATCTGAGTACTATGGGAACCGATACAAACGTATGGCTGATAGGAGGAGAGTGTCTGGTCCGGACCTAAGTGTGAACGATCTGGTATGGTTGTCTACCAAAAATATAAAACTTAAGGTTCCCTCCTGGAAACTGGGTCCCAGGTTCATCGGGCCGTACAAGATCAGTGCTATAATTAATCCGGTTGCATTCCGTCTTGACCTCCCTCCTACATTTAAAATTCATAATGTGTTCCACAGATCGTTGCTTAAGAGGTATGTGGCGCCGGTGATACCTTCACCTTTACCTCCTCCTCCTGTGGTGGTCAATGGTAACTTGGAGTTCCAGGTGTCGAGAGTCATCGATTCACGTCTGAATCGCCGGTCCCTTCAGTACCTTGTTCATTGGAGGGGGTATGGTCCTGAGGAGAGGACGTGGGTTTCTGCGTCGGATATTAACGCAGACCGATTGGTTCGGGCCTTCCACACTACTCACCCAGATAAACCCGGCCCTGAGGGTCCGGAGGCCCCTCGTAGAAGGGGGGGTACTGTCACGGGTGTGTCACTGCGAAGATCGTCGTGATTGCACACCCTGACTTCTCACAGCTGAGGTTCTGGTGCTGGGTGTTTTTCGGCACTGAGGGAGTTAATTCTTCCTCTCTCTGTGCTGGACTAGACCAGCCTCGCTCAGCTGCAATTAATGTTGTGGTAATTGGTTTCCTTCATATACCTGCCTGTCTGCTGGGGAAGTGTCGGTGAAAGCATTCATGCAGACCAGCAGAGCGGATCGTATTGAGAAGTCTAAAGCTAAGAGTACCTGTTGTGGTTTTCTCCTCTCCTCGCTTTATTATTTATCTCCTTACCCGTTGGTGTTCCCTCTGTAGTGATAGTTTTGTATGCAAGGTGGTCTTTTATTTTACCCCTTGTACTGTCTCGTTCGTCTTATACTGTGTGTGAAGGCAGTTACCTTCCTGTTCCCTGTGGTGGTAATCAGGGTCCTTCTCAGGACTAGATTACAGTGGTTAGGGATTCACAGGAGATAGGGTTACGCTGGCGGCCTGGACCTCTGTACCATCAACAGTACCTCCAGGTAGAGGGATTAGTCAGGACCCCAGCTTAGGGTCAGCATAGACCCCGGTCCTCCTGTATACAGAGACAGCGTGACAATGAGGCCTTCCAGCTGTCAAGGCATGTGATGAGGCCATATCCACGACGACACCTTGACCACCGTCGTCGCATCTTCAACTTGCGCCTATCACGGGCCAGGCACCTGCTGGAGTGTGCTTTGGCATTCTGTGTGCAAAATGGCGGGTTCTCCAGTCTGCTATTCAGCTGAATGAAACCAACGTCAATGAGGTCATCAAAGCATGTGTTGTTCTACATAATTTCACCAGAATGCATGATTGTGGCCCATCTGATGTTGGTGAAAGTGTGGTGACCAATGGGGATATGCCTAGGCCCCATGTCATCCCTTTACGTCACCCACTGTCAGGACTCAAAACCCGTGATATCTTTACCCAATATTTTGTGTCATCTGAAGGTACTACAACATGGCAAGATGAGGCTTTGTCTATGCTGTAATTTTTTTTGTGTGTGTCTCTTTTAAAATTATTGTTTGTATACATAGTCTCTGTCTGTTGTTAATGGTCATAAGAGATGTGTTGGTGTTTGAGTACAAACAACTTATGAAAAAATAGTCCAAACTTTTTAAAAAATAGATAGTTATATGTGCAAAATGCCACTTGAGGTAGTGACTACCATATTTGCTTCATATGGTATATGTATTTACAGCACAATAGTGTAAGTGCGCATTCTTACACAAGTATCAAAATAAGGCATGACAAAAATAGCAATTATTACATACATACATAGTATGTAAAGACAAAAACCAATAGTCAATATGGGTAGTGCTGATCATATGTGACCCATATGTCGGATTGATAACATTACACAAGTGCAAATATGCATTTGACAACTGTCTGAGAAATTAAATGTACTCAAATCACAACATTGCCCAAAATAATAGTATGTACAGCAAATAACCAACGTTCACTATGTATAGTGAAGACCATATGTTACCCTTATGTTTGTTTACCAAGATTAGAGTATTGCAAATATGCAATAGACAACATGGTGTAACATAAACAAAAAATAAATCACTTTCTTTTCCATAAATAATAATACATAAGCAAAATAAAAAAGTTTCACTATCACTAGTGAGCACCATATCTGCCCCATATGGTTGGGTTCTTAGATTAGACTAATGCAATGATGCATTAGCCAACAGTTTTTCAAATGGATGGGGAAAAAATAACAAACACTGGTATAAATTATAAGATATAACGAAATAATAATATTTTGCCCTAGCCCATATCCCACCAGCTAAGTACTATTTGCTCTTTGTAGCCATTAAGATGAGTGCATATATGCTTTACACATAATTGTGTATAAATAAATGTTAACAAATAAGTACCTTTTGTTTTAAGCATAAGACATAATGCAAATACCAAACGTTGAGAAGGCCTGCACAATAGCATATTGTTACCAAATGTAGCTTAGATGCATCTAGATTGGTGCACATTTCTGTAACACAACAGGACTGTAAAGCAAATTTGAAAAAAGTACTAAATACTTTTAAATTCGTAATATGTAAGTTAAAGAAATAATCAGAGCTGGTGGTACGTGGGTGGTGGGGTTGGCGGGTTCCCAGCATCTCTGTGTGGTTGGCTATGATGAGAAGCTTGACCATCACCCTGTTGGGGTTGATTTTCATGACCCTGAGCTAACATCTGGCCACGGTCAGGTTGGTGTGTGGGCACATTGCCATACAGATAAGGGAGATTATATTCTTGTGGAAGATGATAGCCACGAGAATCATACCCCCCAATATGACCATGTTGAGCACATCCAGGTTGGGACCAGCCTACAACACTGGATCTGTACAAGTGGCCATATTGTGAAATCGGATTATAGGCAGCCATTTGACCCTGTTGTTGCCAAGGTTGGTTCGGTGGGGGAATGGGTTGAGGTGTAGGCGCCCGTGCAGGAGGATCATCAGATCCTAACTGGGCATGCACATTTTGTTGGGGGCAAGGCACATAAGGTTACGGGGTGAGAGCTGCCACCTCTCAAGGAATTCAGACACCTCATATGGGGTATTGGGGTGTGTGCATGCATCAATTAGGATGTGCATTGATCCTCGCACACGGAGCCTGACCTCTTGGGGTAGGGACGAAGGTAGCGGGCAAGGCTACGGGCATAGGCCTCCTCACCCTCATCCACAGCTGCCCTGGAAAGGTAATTGAGTACCCCAGTGTCCACATGCCTACGTGTGTCTGACCCAGTGATGTCTCTAATTCTTCTCCCATGGCGGATATAGCAGCAGGCTGGGGGAGAGCGCCAGTGGTACAGTGGGGCTGCTGCTATTGGCTGGTTCCTCTACACTGGGTCCTGCTGCTGCAGCAGGTGGGTCAGGTACAGGTTGTGCTCCAGCTGCTTGGTCATGTCCTGGTGCTTGTGAAACTTGGGGATGCAACAGGGAGGGTCAGACAATGGGCCGGCCACCTCTTCACCTCCCCCAACCGGGTCAATAATGGCCTCTGAGTCTGAGCCAGTCTCCCTTTCAGTGAGGTTGGATTAGGTTCTGTTGGGAAATGAAAGGGGATTAGAACATGTAGGAGGGGTGATAAACTGCATATGTGGTATGTGGTGTGATGTATGTACTTATGGTCTGAGATCCAGAATCGGTGCAAGAAAACCCAGCCTGTCAAAGTACACGTACTTTCGCTTTCTGGGTGCTGCTGACCCGCTCTTGGTCCCCAGCTGGTGTTCCCGCCTGTATTGGTCGCGGATGCTTCTCCATCTTCTCATAACATCATCCACTGCAATGACACATATAATGTAATCAATTAGCTAACAGGACAAAGAGAAATTCTGCTACATACACGTAATATAGTCAAGGGGGCCTAGTACAGTGTTTCTCAACTCCAGTCCTCAAGACCCACCAACAGGTCATGTTTTCAGGATTTCCTTAGTATTGCACAGGTGATAATTTCATCACCTGCTCAAGCAATAATTCCATCACCTGTGCAATACTAAGGAAATCCTGAAAACATGACCTGTTGGTGGGTCTTGAGGACTGGAGTTGAGAAACACTGGCCTAGTAGGATGTGACTATACTAACATTTTTGCGCAAAAAAAGTTAAAAAATAATTTTTTGCGCCTAATTCTGCGCTAGAACTACGCTGTGAGCGTTAAGAAGGTTGTAAAAAAAAATTGAACTTACTGATTCGCTGCTGCTCCTTGCGTGTGCTGTCGCCAAAGTGGGGAAACATCTGCCCACAGATGCGCCTCCATGCCGCCTCTTTCCTTGCGCTGTCAGCGTAATGCGCATCTCTTTGGTCCCATATTTCTGGCCTCTCCTGCACCAATACAATGAGCATCTCCACATTGATGAGGGTGGACATCATGGCCGACTCCGTGGAGGCATTCTTCCGGGATGTCTGGCGCTCTTTTTGAGCTAATTTGCATGTGTCAGCTTCCTCCTGCATGTGTTGCACCATTTCCTGTGAGCTGCAGAAGTTTTACGTATTTCTCGCAAGTCACATGCCTGGTCCGTATGTAATCCGTTGTTTTCTCGCACCCATAGACTTTCATTGGCGTACAACGGGCATAATACGCGTACAATCACAGCATGCTGCGGGTGTCTCGCACCGTAAGATACGCCCGAGAAAAATACGCATGATCAGAGCTGCCCCATAGAGATCTATTGGTCGGTGTGTAATGCGTGGTTTTCACGCCTCTCACTCATCCGTATTCCTACTTAGTGTGACGCCAGCCACAGCCAAAAAAGCGCCTCAATCAGACAGCTGAGTCACGGACGAGCTCTCCCTGTGTTTTTCCCGGACTGACCACATACCCATTATAGTCTATGGTGCAGTTTACATGTCCCTGTTTTATTTGCGGATCGGCAGTCTGCAAAATTATCACAGAGTCAAGGACGAAACTTACCCGTACAAGTCTATGGGTCCGTCTATGCTATCCATTTTAAAATTATAGGTAGGAGAAACTTGGCAATTTTGCAATTTTTTTCCTTTGCCAAAAAATGTCCCCACTGATTAAATACTGATGAGAATCAGATCTAGTGCTCCGATCAGTCCTTTTGTTCACATATTAGAAAAAAAGGGACATCTGAACAAGGCCTAATGCCAAAATGACCATTTTGCCACTTTTAGATTCAGGATTATCCAGCCATTCTGACTAGGAGTATCTCCAGATCTATCTAAAGAAGACCTTTCACCAAATTTTTCATGTTGAGCTGGACACATGACGTGGCGGAGATATTAGATGCATTTGTCTCCATTCCTGCATGACGTGGGCTGCACTGGACAGTCTGGGGTTAAGCAGGAGGTGCTGTCAGAGGAGAGTAGTAATGGGAGGGATACTAGACATTCTGGCTGATGATTGGCTGCAGCGGTACACACCCCTGTGCACATGGTGTGACTGTGACAGTCTGTACTGGAGCAGCTGCAGTGATGTGGACTACATGGGTTTACAGGTTGCCCCTCGGGCCAGGACGTGCACAGTCCACTGTCGCCCACTTTAGAGGGATTTTGAAGAAGGAGATTGAGAACATAAAGGAAGCTGGGACATGGAAGAGCGAGAGGATCATCACCTCCATGCAAGGACCGCACATCACAGTAGATGGCAAGAACACAGGTATCCCTATTGCCAAAACACACAGCATGCCTGACTATACAATCCCTGGGCACGAAATGTCCATAAAAGCCACCAGCACAAAGTGTCATCCTATCTCTGCGTACGACGTGTGAGGTTACATGTACAATACACATCTACACTAGTGATTTATGGCTACCAGACTACAGAACCAGCACAGCGTCAACCCACGGCTGAAAAATGGGGATTGGGCAATGTGATTGGGTTTACTCAAAAAAAATAGTGGCTGGAAAGCTGTGACTACTAATAGTGGAATTGTCATAGCCAAATATCGATGTTCTGCTGCGCTAAACACACAAAATACAGAAAAATATAAGCTGGGCAATGGCGCTGATGATCGGATAGAAAAAGGGCAATGGATCAGTGTTAGAAGTTTAGGGCTCATACTCCTGCATGTAAGTCAGGCGAGTGCAATCCGATTAAAAAAAAAAATCGGATTGCATTCTGCTGTTATTCACTGACTTCGTGCTCATCTGCACAATTTTTTTTTTTTTGTTTGCTCAGCCAGAATCTAAATGACTGAGAAAGAAATTGCCGTTGCCAGATATATAAATGCAAGTCAATGGGTGCGAGAAAAAAATGCTGTCCGAGTTTTACGATACATTACCATTCTGTAGCATAAAACACTGTAAATGATTGTAGAATCTTAGTTGCAGAGAAAGAAAACGCATGTCATATAGATGTCATACGGGTGCTAGGAGAGAATAATCGCATTGTACTCCCGTGACACTCGTCCTGCTTTTCTGGATCAGCATCGAAGCAATGTTTTAAATGCAGATGAATGTGAGCCAAGGGCTGTGTTCACACTGCAAGAGTCCTGTGCCGCTGTGATGTTTCTCTTGCAAAACTGCACAAACTATCAAAATTGTCCTTCAGTTTTACAGGTGAAACGGCTGTTTCCTTGCAAGATAAAGTGATTATACAGGGAAACAATGGGATTTCTGCAGCTGCACAGGGCTACTGCGGTTCTCAGGAGCAGTATAAATGCAACCTTGGGGTATACACCTGTCTCAGAAACATTATTCAGATGTACAGAGCAGACTTTTCAGTAGAAGAAATTTATGAAAAAAAACCTTCCTTGGGTGAATACACACTAAGGGGAAGTTTACCCATTCCATATTTGCTGCTCATGCATTCTGCGGTACGTCCGCAAGTATCCGCAGTAAAGTCAGCAGCGCCAATCCGCACCAAACTGTGTGGATCTGGTTGCAGATTTACTTACGAACTAGTAGCGTGTTTGATTCCCGCCTCCTGCGCCATCTTTCTGTTCCCATGTGACCACAACACCGTATCGTTGGCTGAAGTTTTCACGTGGGACAGGACATCTGCCACTACTCCACTAACATTTCTAGTGTACAAATTGCCAGCATATTTGTCTAGTGGGTGTAGCTACGCCCCATCCAGCTCCATTCATTTGAAAATTCCAAAAGTCGCCAAATTTTTGCACAACTCCACATTGCGCAAAAAAATGTGTGACTTTTCCAAGTGTTTTACTCCAGTTTTCTGGCGAAAACACTTTGATGAATCACCCTCATTCTTTTTGAATATTCCATAATGCCTGTACCCACATGGTGCATTCGTGATCTGTATTTCAAACGTATAATAATCTGACGGAGGAATAAGGCCAAATTCAGTCGTCGGTGACACACGGTCCGAGTACAAACTGTGATGCATGGACAGATTGCGGGACCTGAACTTGGCAGCGCTATAGGAATACATGAGGCTGTGAAGTTCAGGTGAGGAGACCTGCGAATAATCGGCGCTTTGGGGTCGGCACTTGGACCATATGTCACGGACATCTGAATCCAGCCTAAGGACGGGTTCACACAATCATATTTTATAGTTAGAAGGGCACGTAATGTAAGCCCAAAGGGATAATGGAGGGCCACATGACTAGGATGCCTGCTAGGCCTCTCTAAGGTTAATTGCACGAGAAATCCAACATGGCATTTTTGAGGTTGAAGGGCAGGCTTTTAGGAAAATTTTGGGGTGGGGTCCTCCCATTTGGAGTTTACCTGATTGGAAGGGGGCTCTGGGTATATAGGGGGCTGGGGCAGGATAGGCACAGTGCATTGGTGGATCCACGCCCCACTCACCCTCCCTTTGAATGTTACAGGATGCTAAGATGGTTAATGTATATGTTTGATTGTGGGCTTAACCCTAATGTCATGGCAGCTGGCGGGAACTGGTCTGTGGAAAGCCAATTGTGGTATAGAAAGGCAGGGTGGAGGTGACTCATTTTGGTGGGGTCAATCTCATTACCTCCTCCTTCTATAAGTGTAAAAAATACTTGGGTCCCCACTGAGCCAAGTCTCAGGGGACAATCTTATGGGGGTGTGTCATTCAGCAGGAGAGTCCCCGAATCGGTGCGATGTGGTTGTGGTCGGAGAAGAGCAGCTGATGGCACTAGGTTTATTGGTTGAGCTTCCATAGACGCTTCTTCTCATGTTTTAGTTAATATGATAACGTTATTTAATAAAGATTGATGTGGCCAATTTATCCAAACCCTGCAGTGTTTGTCTTTATTATGGGTCAGGGTAAGGTGAGAAGTTAGCAGGGAAGGCAGTAGAGGAATTGGGTTTTGGTTGGGTGCAGGCTGACGTCAGCCATTCCTTAGTCATGTTTACACACCACAATGACTCGAATAACTGTGGGTTTCCCAACCCAAGCGTACAGCCCTATATGTGTCTATGATGCTGTAAATTTGGATGGAGAGACTGCAGTCAGGCTGGCATTGTAGTCCTTGCACGGACCGAGAAGTGCCTCAAGTCATCAACCGCAAACTTCTCCACTATGGATTTTCACCTTGTGTACTCAAGTGCAACCCTGCCAATGCCCTATGACTCTGCCATCCGCACCTTGCAGAAATTATTATAATTATTTATTTTGGATGCGGAGGACATTTCACACTTTCTATAGGACCCCATAATTTCTCTGTATACCCAAGTCCACTTTTATCTTGTACTTTTAATTATTTTTTATACTGGAGCAGTAAGGTGTGGTCCCGATTATGTTCCCTTCCCAGAGACTTCTTAGGTTGAGTTTCCACGGTCAGGAAACGCTGCGTGTTGGCGCTGTGCCTGGCGCGCGCCAAACACGCAGCGTCCAGATTTTACAGCATATGGAGGGGATTTCAAGGAATCCCGTCTCACCATGCGTAACAATACGCAGGTGGCAAACCTGCGTAAACGGACATGCGGCGTCTTTTAGACCGCAGCATGTCCTCGCGTATGCGCGACGGTGCGTCGCCGCAACAAATTAACACAGGCTATGTAGCCCTGCGCTCTTTCCGGAGGTGTTCCGGAGGTGTCCTGAAACCTCCGGAAAGATCGCGCGTCAAAAGGGGCGGGGCTTAGACGGAGCGGATATTTCAGCTCCGTCCAAAGCGCTATGGTTCCGGACCGGGAACCATAGCCTTACTAATTGCCTTATGACGGCTTTACACAATCGAAACTTCCCACAAATCTGCTGATGCACAGATTCGACCCCCTTTTTGACTTGCACAATCCATTTCTTCCCAGGCTTTGTTTAGAGATCACAGAGTTTCTGGACACATATTGGCTTTCATTTTTTTTTAACAATATATGGTTTCCTTTACACAGTATTTTTTTTTCCCTATGGCTTTTTTTCCATCTTGTAATAAAAAAGCTGTGATTTCTGGGCATTTTCTCAGGCATTTTTTATTTTTGGGGGGTGAGGGGACTTTTTCCATTTATATAAGCCCTATCTATAAGAAAACACAGGAACAAAAAAAACCAGACCAAAACAACCATTAAAGACTTCCCAAAAAAAATGCAACAAAAATGTAGCAAAAAAAGCTCACTGCAATCGTCTCATATTTTCCTATTGATTTAACAACCAACTTTTTTACAGAAAAAAAAAGAAAAAACACATCAGAAATGGTGCAAAAGATTAAAGATGTGGTCCGGTCTAAAATGACAAGTGTGCGGTCAGCGTATGTGACTGCAGACTTGTGAATCCTCACATTGTGCGCACTGCATGCTGTGAGGATTCTCCGGTGTCTGCTTCGGGAACGATATGCATACTCCTGGCCACAATCCGACTAGACTGTTTCCGACCTCACTCGATACACTAACATCTAGTTGGATTGTGGCCAGGAGGATACATATCGCATACCGACTCCCCCCCCCCCCCCCCACCAACAACCCTTTTAAGCATCTTTTGCTAAAAAAAAAATCAGAGGGTAGTTTCACAAAGTCAGAGTTCAGACTGAGTTTTTTTAGGCCTTTTTAGAGCAGAAGCTGAGTGCAAACTCTTGAAATCCTTCACAAAAACTCGAAGACAATTGGTTACTACACACTTTTTTTTTCCCAAAGATTCAAAAGTCTCTAAGTTTTTGCGCCATGCAGCGCTGCGCAAACATTTTAGCAACTTTTTCACACCAGTTTCAAGCATTTTCCTCTGATGGAACAGTGATGTGTTTGGGACAAAAGGTCACAGCTCTTTATGAATCAGTAGCCTCTTTAAGGGAATCTGTCAGCAGGTTCTTGTTATGTAATCTAAGAGCATCATGATGTAGAAGCAGAGACCCTGATTCCAGCGATTTGTCACTTACTGAGCTGTGAGTTGTTGCGTCAATACAATCAGTGTTTTCTGAACTGGAGATTATCACATGTGGACTAGTTCTCTTATGCCATGTAGTCGTCCTGCTTTATGTAAGGACCAGGTGATATTTGCTATGCATGGAAGAAAGGCGATTCTGGCAGCTAACTAGGAAAGGGTTCTTTACAGTTAGAGCAGCCAGACTGTAGTATGCCTGACTGCAAGAGGTATACGAGGAAAGGTTGCACTCAAACATACTAAAGCATGACAACATAGAATACATGAAATTTTGAATAGCAATATGGCTTTGGAGTATAAGGAAAAATTTGAGACGCTTAGTATAAACATTTGGCCAAATATTAAAAGCCCACCAACCATCATCAAGGTGGTCTCAAGTCTGGTGAGTCCCTGACCTAATGTGAACATACCTGTATTAGGCTGATATCTGAATTTCTGGGTGAATGTGGCATGTCTGTCAGTAATGCCTGCATTTATGGGTAAGTAGGGACCTGGTGTAATTAAAATCATCACCTATGTTGTCATGCTTTAGTATGTTTGAGTGCAACCTTTTCTCGTATGTTTTACATGGGGGTAGCTCCCCTTGGTTTGCACCTGGTTCACATTAGTCTGGATGTGCCAGTCAGGTTTTTTTGTCTTTTGACTGCAAGAGGTAGTGACAGCAAATACTATATCAGCATTTAAAAAAGAACTGAAGGCTTTTCTCAAAACAAATGGCACTTTGGGTTATAAATAATCTAGCGATAGATAAGGTAAAGCAGGCGGAGAAAGTGTGAACTTGATAGGTTAAAAAATATATAGTTCTATGTTACTAAATTAACAAAACCTTTAATATTTTACGCCCTAAAACCATATAATCATGCCTCAAAAAACCCATTGACGTTGGCATCGTTTTTCAAACATCCTTTTATTTTGTTTGGATGCTAGAAGGCTTCAAAGTTTGCAAAGTTTAGAAGCTATTGTTCTTTTTTCTTTTAAAGATCTTTACAAAACATTTTTTGTGAAATAATAGCAATGAAAATTATTATTTTTTGTCTGAAAATGTTGTGGAAGCTCCAATTTTTTCATTGTTCGGGATGGTCCCAGGGTGGAGCTGAGCCGCCCTGGGACTGTTGGGGTACTCGGACCCGAGCCCGTTGATCTCAATGGGTAATATCACAGCGGCCACGGCTCTGTCAGTGGCCCTGGGCGCTCACCTTCAAAAAAAAGGGGAATACAGGGGAGAATGTCAGTAGATCGTGACGCCACCTGTGGTGTCTGGTGAGGATCACCAGCGCTGCAGCAGTCCACTGAGGCCGGTGTTATGGCAGCTAGGGTGGTATCGCTCCCCACAGGTGGAGCAGGCTTTCAGGGCAGCGTAAGGTATAGGGATGCAGGATGGAGGGAATCCGGCAGGGTAGGAACAAGAAGGTGGACACACACACAAGTCACTTTGGTACCTTTACTGGAGATGGTGCAGGTACATCCCGGAGCACTGTAGGGTGAAGGGTGCACATCCAGATTCTCCCACTGAGCAGGTATAAGGCCTCCTGTTCCTTGCCTTTCTGTAATGAGTTTCTGGCCTGCCTGTAGCTGTGCCTAACTTAGTCTCTGTCCTGCACCGGCTGACCTTGTGGTAGGACCTTCTCCTGGAGTACAATTTCCCTGCTTATCGTATCTCCGTGTCCCATGGCCCTGTTACGTATCAGCTCCGTGGTGCTCCTGGGACCTGTAGTCTTCAGAATTCCGGTTGTCTCCTACTGGGTCGTGGAGATCCCTGTAGGCTCGGACCCGATGTCCGGTTTGTACTTACTGGTGTGAGCTTGTAAGGCTCCTCTGCCCCTCTGCTACTCTCCTCTTGCCTTTGGCCTACTCGGGCCCTCACAAGGTTATACACACTGGCAGTTGGTGGGCCTCCTCTTCTGCCGCTCTCCAGAGCGTCGGCACGCTGTTAGCTCTCTAGCCTGATCTGCTAGACTCCTCAGCTAGACTGAACAGAACTCCTCTGCAGACTCAGATTCACTTCACTCTGCCCTGCAGACTCTCTCTGCTCTGCAGACTGACTGACTTCCTGCCTTCACCCCCTTTTATATCCCAATCAGGGCTCCCTCTGGTGGACTGAGGACGGGTGAAGGTGTGTGTATGTAGTGAGACCTCTAGTGGATGAATCCTTCATGCACCCTTCTAGGATATGTGGAACCGAGCGCAGCTGGGCTCCACAGAGCGACGTGATCTCACCAGGACTCTGATGTCCTGTTCTTGCCCTGGTGTAATGACATCACCAGATTTGTCTGCCTCTGCTTTTCCGCTGCTTGCAGGTGGATTCGCAGGATCCGGTGTTAGGTTAGTATATGAGGTTTTTATTTTAATAGTACTTATGGGGGCCATAATACATTGCAGTAGGGCTACTGTGCGGGCCGTTATACAGCATGGGGACTACTGTGGGGCCATTATAGAGCGTGGGTGCATTATACACACACTGGGACATTACGGTCATTGCTAGATTTCTGCCCAGAGGGGTGCTAGGTACAGAAGGGCTGGATGCACTTGGACTCCTTCTTCTCTAAGTCTACACAACTCTTTATGTAATGCTGTCTGCCAAATGATGGCGGAAGGGGAACATCTCACATATAATTGGGGTGGGGATGATAGGATCATAGAATGGTAGAGTTGGAAGGGACCTCCAGAGTCATCATTGTACAACCCCCTGCTCAATGCAGGATTCACTAAACCATCTCAGACAGATGTCTGTCCAGTCTCTGGTTGAAGACTTCCATTGAAGGAGAACTCGCCACCTCTCATGGCAGCCTGTTCCACTCATTAATCACCCTCACTGTCAAAAAGTTTTTCTAATATCTAATCTGTATCTTCTCCCTTTCACTTTCCTTCCATTGCTTCTCTTGTTTCCTTGTGCAAATGAAATAATGATGATCCTTGTACATTGTGACATCCTTTCAGATATTTGTAGACAGCTATTAGGTCTCCTCTTAGCCTTCCTTTTTGCAAGCTATGACGACACAAGTGGGAGGATTGAGGAACAAACATTTGAGGTACTTTTTATTTTATATATACATTTAATTGTTCTAATTCTAAACTTTTTTTTTTTTTTTTCAGGCATCTTAAACTTTTGTGCCAATAACTACCTTGGTTTCTCCAGTCACCCCGAGGTCATTCGTGCTGGACATGAGGCCCTGCACAGTTATGGCGCTGGGTTAAGCTCAGTTAGGTTTATCTGTGGCACCCAGGTGAGTGCATTGAATGAAAAGATCCTTTTAGTATGGCCGGGGTCACACTAGAGTATAACACGGACGAGTGCAATGCGAGAAAAATCGCATAGCACTCGGCCCAGTGTTACTCTATGGCGCAGATCACATCTGCGATTATTTTCTTACGTGAATCGGCATGTGAGAACAATTGCAGCATGCTGCGATTGTCACTGACACTCGGCCGAGTCTCGGCACACTCATATAAGTCTATGGGTGGAAGTGACACAGCGCACATCACTCAGATGTCATCCGAGTGCCGTGCGATATACACTGGCAGCGGAGGGGATGGAGAAATTACTTTCTCTGCCTCCTCCGCAGCTGTGCTCTGATCCGCTCTGAGAGGCTCGGAGCACACTCGCATGATACGCGGATCACGCTCACAGCAGAGCAGGAGCCGAAGGTCATTAGCATATCGCTGATCTGATGCTCTCGCATCCTATGCCATACGCTAGTCTGACCCCGGCCTATCAGTAAGGCTCCTTTTACTTTGTTTCTGTTTTTTTATTTTTTGGTCTGGCGACGAGAGATGAGTTGGATATGTTGAAGCTATTACAAAGGAAAATGGTTCATGGTTTGTAACCAATCCTTGGAATATTTTTATCTCTTGGTAATTTTTTTTTTCTATTTTTATCCCTTTAGTATTTTACAAATCACTTTGATCTGCTGCTGATTGCAGACTTCAAATTCTGCTGCAAAGTGGTTGTCATTCTCCTCGTTATTGCAATTTTTTTTTTTTAGGACATTGATAGATGTAGAAAAAAAGTTATTCTCAGTTTCCAAAATTTTTCACCCAAAAGGAGGAATTACCGGTGAACTGAGATGAAATACAATCCAGAGACACAGAATAACACCCCTCCTTCCTTCATTGTGCTGGATCCATTTTTAATCCACATATCGAGAGGTCTGTAATTTTTATCTTAAGTACACATCAGTGAGAGACAGAATCTAAACATTAAAACCAGAAAATCACATTGTATGATTTTTACATAATTAATTTGCAATTTATTGCATGAAATAAGTATTTGATACAATAGAAAAATAGAACTTAATATTTGGTAAAGAAACCTTTGTTTGCAATTACAGAGGTCAGATGTTTCCTGTAGTTCTTGACCAAGTTTGCACACATTGCAGCAGGGATATTGGCCCACTCCTCCATACAGATCATCTCTAGATCTTTCAGGTGTCGGGGCTGTCACTGAGCAACAATGAGTTTAAGCTCCATCCAAAGATTTTCTATTTGGTTCAGGTCTGGAGACCGGCTAAGCCACTCCAGGACTTTGAAATGCTTCTTACGGAGCCACTCCTTAGTTGCCCTGGCTGTGTGCTTCCGGTCATTGTAATACTGGAAGACCCAGCCATGACCCATCTTCAATGCTCTTATTGAGGGAAGGAGGTTGTTGGCCAAAATCTCACTATACATGACCCTGTCCATCCTCCCTTTTAATACAATGCAGTCATCCTGTCCCCTTTGCAGAAAAGAACCCCAAAATATGATGTTCCCCCACCATGCTTCACGGTTGGGATGTGTTCTTGGGGTTGTACTCATCTGTCTTCCTCCAAACATGGTGTGTGGAGTGGATACCAAAATTTCTACTTTGGACTCATCTGATGACATGACCTTCTCTGGATCATCCAGATGGTCATTGGCAAACTTGAAGCGGGCCTGGACATGTTCTGACGTGAGCAGGGGAACCTTGCTTGTCCTGCAGGATTTTAATCCATGACAGCGCAGTGTGTTACAAATGGTAATGTTTTAGACTGTGGTCCCAGCTCTCTTCAGGTCATTGACCAGGTCCTCCCATGTAGTACTGGGCTGATTCCTGACCTTTCTCAGAATCGTCCTTACCCCATGAGGCAAGATCGTGCATGGAGCCTCAGGCCAAGGTAGATTGACAGTCATCTTGTGTTTCTTCCATTTGCTAATAATTGTAACAACAGTTGTTGCTTTTCACCAAATTGCTTGCCTATTGTCCTGCAGCTCATTCCAGACTTGTGCAGGTCTACAATTGTGTCCCTCTTTGGTTTTGGGCATGGTGGAGAGGTTGGAGTGTGATTGAGTGTGTGGACAGGTGCAGAGAAGGACGGCTTCTTAGTTTTTATTTAACAGGTCTGTGAGAGCCAGAATTGTTGCTGGTTGGTGGGTGATAAAATACTTATTTCATGTCATTTAGCTATTTAAAAATCATACAATGTGATTTTCTGGACTTTATTTTAAGATTGTCTCTCACAGTGGAAGTGTACCTGCGATAAAAACTACAGACGTCTCCATTCTTTGTAGGTGGGAAAACTTGCAAAATCGACAGTGTATCAAATACTTTATTTTCCCCACTGTATATATATATATATATTGAGAAAAACCATATATAATGTGACTTTCTGGATCTTATTTTTGATATTCTATCTCTCAATGTTAAAATTAACCTACCCTTATAATTATAGACTGTTCATGTCTTTTTAGTGGGCAAACTTACAAAATCAGCAAGGGATCAAATACTTATTTCGTTCACTGTTTATATACAAGAGCAAGCACTAAATACCAGATCCATAGAAGCAGGGATCTACCACACAAGACAAGACTCAAGGTGCAGACTATGGAAAGAAACCTCAGAAACGGTTCAGCACACAGTGGCAGGATGCAAAATTCAGGCACAGCGTACACTGAATGCCACAACCAAGTAGCGGGAATTGTATACCGGAACATCTGCACAGCATATGGGCTAAGTCCCCCTAAGTCCAGGCGTGAGACCCCAGAGAAAGTGGTGGAGAATGAAAGGGCTAAAATCCTGTGGGTCTTCAAGATCCAGACGGATTTGCAGGTGTTGGCTAACCAACCAGACATTGTCATAGTAGACAAGGACCAGAAGATGGCAATGATAATAGATGTGGCAGTGCCAAGTGACAATAACATCAGAAAGAAGGAATATGAGAAGCAGGAGAAATACCAGGGCCTCAATGGAGAACTGGAGAAGATGTGGAAGGTGAAGGCAACAGTGATTCCAGTGGTGATAGGGGCACTTGGAGCAGTGACCCCTAATTTGGGAAAATGGCTACAACAGATCCCAGGAGCAACATCTGAGCTCTCTGTCCAGAAAAGCGCAATGCTGGGAACAGCGAAGATCCTGCGCAGAACCATCAGACTCCCAGGCCTCTAGTAGAGGACCCGAGAGTGAAAAAGGACAACAAAGACCACCCCCCCCCCGTTATATATAACGTTTCTCAAAGTTTCTATCAACCGCTCAGTGAAAAACAGCGACACTTGGATGATGCGACCATATATTTTTCATTTTACTTTAAAGACTCCTTCACTTGAATGGGAAAATTTGGTCCCCAGAGCAGATCAAAAACTGTCATATCCCAGTTTTTTTTTTTTTCTTATTTTATCCTTTCAGACTTCAAAAAGTTGAAAAAAGGTTGGGGGCGAAAGTATACAATAATGGGGATGTCTTGGAAAGAAAAAAAAAAAAACGCCCCCATTCACACATCCATATTTGTTGTATTTGTGTTTTTCACTGGTAACACAGGTACCATTATAGTCTGTATATACAGTTGGACATTTTTTTGTATTTATTTGCTTTTTAACGACTGATGGTCCACAAAAAACTCCAAAACCTTTTCCCAGTTTGGTCGAATTCACAGACCAAGCGTACACGTGTATATGAATGGGTCTGTGGGGTAAAGGACAGCACAGATGTGTGATAATATCCATGGCCGTCTGCACTCTACTCTCATTATCTGATGTGTTGCCTTCATTCCTCAGAACATACACAAAAGCCTTGAGGAGAAGATTGCGCGGTTCCACCACAGAGAAGATGCCATCTTGTACATAAGCTGTTTTGATGCCAACGCTGGCCTATTTGAGGTGAGGAATCTGGTTTTCACCAAGTGCTTCCCAGTTGATATTACTCTCCAATGCCCAGAACACAACAGGACCAATCTTAGCTAAAAGTAGTTAATCATTAGTGATAAAAGAATGTTCTCGGATAAGGTGTTATCTGAGCATGCTCATGTGTTATAAGAGTGTCTTCGGTGTGCTCTAATACTATGTTCGTGTCCCCGCGGCTGCAGGTCTCTCGGTGGTTCGACAGCCACAACACATGTAGGGATCACCTAGCAAACAGACAATCCCTGCATGTGTTGTGACTGTCAATCAGCCGCGAGATATGCAACTGCAAGAACTGGAATATATTATTCGACCACGCCGAAGTCACTCGGTTAGCACCTGAGCATGCTCAGATAACACCTTATCCCAGCACATTCACTCATCACTATTAATAATCATCCATTAAGTTTTATTTTAGAGAAAAAAATGGAAGCAGCCAACTCTATACACTGACTACAGGTGATCACGCACATTACTCTGCATTTCCATTATTCTGTACCGTCATCTGCCATAATTTACTGCTGATGGTTTCTGTCATTAAGCTTTATTTGCAAAAAGCACAAAAAAAACAACTTTTTAATCGCTTTTTGGTTTTGCTCACATGATGCTGATTCTCTGGGTGGACAAATGGCAGCTTAAGGGTATGTGCGCACGCAGCGGATTTTGCCCTGCGGATCCGCAGCAGAACTGCAAGTGATGTACAGTACCATTCTAGTCAACGGAAATCAAAAAACGCAGTGCACATAGCCAAAGCACCTACAAAATGGATAAGATTTAACCAAATCTCAGCTATGTGCTGTGGGAAAAAAATCTGTGTAGATTCCATGCAGAAATTGATCTGCTTCATGCAATGTGTATGGAGCTGATGGAGGTAGCAGAGCACTGTAAGACTGTGTGCACACGTTGCGGATTTGCAGTGGATTTTCCGCACGGAATCTGCAGCGGTTTATTTTCGGCAGCATGTCAATTCTTTGTGCAGATTCCGCAGCGTTTCTACACCCATTTAATTCTAGAAAACCACAGGGGTAAAAACTCAGTAAAATCCGCATTAAATCCACACAAAAAAAGTGCGGATTTTTACCTGCAGATTCTGTCAAGAGATGCAGAATCCGCTCAGGAAATTCCTGAGCCAAATCCGCAATGTGTGCACATACACTAACTCTTCCATTTCTCAACATTCAAGCCCCTGAATACGATTTTTTTAAATTTCCGGTTGTGTTGTAATAATGATATTATTGGTTATACAGTATACTCTTTTTTTTTTTTTTTTTTTCCCTCTTCCTCTCCAGGCCATGCTGACCCCTGAAGATGCAGTACTATCAGATGAGCTGAACCATGCCTCCATCATCGATGGCATCCGCCTTTGCAAGGCCAATAAGTACCGGTATAAACACATGGACTTGGAGGATCTAGAGGCCAACTGAAAGAAGCGCAGGTAGCAACCCTGCAATGATATCTGCCCCCTTGATTAGTCTATGGCGGTAGCAGTGTGCCATATACGATCATTACTGAAGATTTTGGTAATTTTGCAATCCTTCAACACTATAATGCGTTGATCCTTGCACGGTCACCTAATCTTGCAGAGAAACCTCTGCTTTACCAGACTGTCTGGCCAGTACGATGGTCCGCGTTGTCTTGCAACTAAAACGGCTGTTTCTCTGCAAGGGTAAGTGATTGGGCAGGGAAACGGTAGAAAGATCACAGCGACTCAGGACTGTGTGTGAACACAGCCGAAACATGCAGCGATCATGGCGTCAGTGAAAATGTGATAGTTTGTTGTTGGTTGAATCTTTTATGATGGCCTAAAAATTAGACATCTTCTAGTCCTTAGTGCATATAATACCGCCATACAGCATCCACACAATAATGCAGCACAGTGGTTAGTTCACCTTATTCATTGTGGGATGACTCTGGAAACAAGTCCCTGATGTTTTGGTGATAGATAATACTATGTTTTGTCACAAACTACTTGCTATATTATTTAATTTATCAGATGACTGGAATCATGACGGTTAGTTGTTACCAATCACCTGGAGATCGCTGAGGCTCCCAGATTTCAGATCTTCATAAATCATACAGTTATCCCTATTTGGATAGGTAATAATGGACTATTCTGATAACTAATTAATGGGAATCTGTCATCAGGTTTTTGCTACTCCTTCTAAGAGCAACGTGATGTAGGGGCAGAGACCCTGATTCCATTGATGTGTCAGTTAATGGGCTGCTTGGTGCAGTTTTGATAAAATCACTGTTTTATCTGCTACAGATCTAGCAGTTCTCTGAGTAGTGAGCTCTGTATCACCCCCAACACCACCACTGATTGGCAGCTTTCTGCCTATGCACAGTGTACAAAGAGAGCTCAAATTCATTGGTGCAGGCAGAACTATACAGAGCTTATGAATATGGAGAACAACATGGCAGCAGGTTTACTAGTTCTGTAGTGATAATAACCTGCTAATAAGTCAGTGAGTTATTCGAACTGCAGCAAGCAGCACAGTAAGTGACACATTACTGGAATCAGGGTCTCTGTCACTACTTTCTACTGCTCTCAGATTAGGTGGCAGATTTTCTTTAAGAGGCAGTTCCTCTCTGTAGTAAAATTAGTCACTTGTAGATGGCAGCTAGAAGTAGGGGAAAGTAATCATTTCTATGAAGACAGCATTATTATCAGCGTGTGAAAAAAAAGAAAAATAATCGCAGCATGCGTGATTTGACTCCGGAAATCAGATGTGAATCCCCCATTTAAGTTTATGGGTGCAAGAAAAAAAATGGATGCTACACAGTACAGCATCCGATTGTTACGGAAACATTGCACTTCTATAACATAGGAAACTGAAAATTGTTATGTAATTGATTAATAACTGCTGCGGTAAAAAACGGGCTGCACAGGGATGGACGAAAAGTGACAAAAAAGTCATCTTATCTGGATGTAATTCTGAAGAATTATTTTTTTATACTCTTGTGTGAACTTGCCCTTAATTTGATTTCTGCGTTCGGTTATGGGGAGAAATCTGCCGCGGCCTGATTAGCCGTGACTACAGAGGTGACTTACATTTAGCTTAGAGGAATCACAGGGATCCAGGCCGACCATTGTATCCGTACTAAAATGTGGCCACATAATGGACAGTTTTGCATTTTCTTTTTGATATTTTGTGATCAGTGTCTGGTTAACAATATAAATTACCAGTATAAACAATACATAATATAATCAATATAAAATAATAATATAAATTAATGTAACAAACGCCATCACAAATGGTGAAGTCACAGTGCCAGGTGCTGCTGCTTTCTAACATGCGGACATAATGCCGAATAGCTACTGCACCTATAGTTTAGAAAAATAATTCTTGCTTTCTGGTATTTTTTCAGTCTAGCAATGGAAAATGCAGTTTGCTCAGTGTATTAATTGTTAGGCATGTAATCAGTAGAGTTCTGCAGTCGCACGTATGCTCTGAAGTGGAGATTTCTTGCAGGCAGCTCCGCTTTTCAGGGTCCGTATGATTCCTTTTCTCCACGCCTTTTAGATGACATTTTGCATTTGCAGCGTGTTCTACACGGCAGCTCTATTATAGAGACTCCGTCTATACGTACACCGGACGCTTCACTCTCGGTTCCATGTCTCTACACACTAACCTCTCATTTGTTTCCAGAAACACCGGCTGCGTCTCATAGTTACAGATGGTGTCTTCTCTATGGATGGGGATATCGCTCCTCTTCGTGAGATTTGTGACCTTGCGAAGCGATATAATGCCTTGGTATTCATAGATGAATGTCATGCCACTGGCTTTATGGGACCAAATGGACGGTAAGGCACTGATGATAATAAGCAAAGTGCATTTTATTAGATTTCTTGGACATGACAAAAGTGCTATTTCCAGGCACATTAAAAGGAATCTGTCAACAGGTTTTTGCTATGTAATCTTAGAGCAGTATGATATAGAGGAAGAGACCCTGATTCCAGGGATGTATCACTTAATAGACTTGTTGTTGTTTCAATAAAATCAGTATTTTATCAGCAGGAGATTATCAGTACAGGACTAGCTGTCTCGAGCTCCCTAGTCAACTGCGAATGAGCACACAGTGCTAGTCAGGCTTGCGATTTGAAAACTGAGCTTGCCCAGGTTTTAGCTAAGTCAATTAAACCCAGTCTTAGGGCTCATACTCACTGGAGACAAAAACGGACGATTGCAAGCCGATAAAAAATCAGATTGTACTCAGACCAATGTTATTCAATAGGTGACTTCTCATTTGCGATTTTTTTTTTTTTTTTCTCAGCTGAAATCGGTCTGAGAAAAAAATCGCAGCATGCTGCGATTTGCAGCGATTTTTGGCATGATAATCGCTAATGCAAGTCAATGGATGCGATAAAAAAATCGGACAGCACTCGCACCATGCAAGTGCTGTCCGATTTATACGCACCAGTGTCCTTTCAAAAGCCGGCAAATCATCCCCGGCTACTGTAAAATCACACTGACACCTCACAAAACACTAGATATATACACATATATATATACAGTTAGGTCCATAAATATTTGGACAGAGACAACATTTATCTAATTTTGGTTCTAGACATTACCACAATGAATTTGAAACAAAACAAATCAGATGCAGTTGAAGTTCAGACTTTCAGCTTTCATTTGAGGGTATCCACATTAAAATTGGATGAAGGGTTTAGGAGTTTCAGCTCCTTAACATGTGCCACCCTGTTTTTAAAGGGACCAAAAGTAATTGGACAAATGACTTCAAGGCTATTTCATGGACAGGTGTGGGCAATCCCTTTGTTATGTCATTCTCAATTAAGCAGATGAAAGGGCCGGAGTTGATTTGAGGTGTGGTGTTTGCATTTGGAAGGTTTTGCTGTGAAGGAAACATGTGGTCACAGGAGCTCTCCATGCAGGTGAAACAAGCCATCCTTAAGCTGCAAGAACAGAAAAAAAACCATCCAAGAAATTGCTACAACATTAGAAGTGGCAAAATCTACAATTTGGTACATCCTGAGAAAGAAAGAAAGCACTGGTGAACTCATCAATCCAAAAAGACCTGGGAGCCCACGGAAGACAACAGTGGTGGATGATCGCCGCATACTTTCTTTGGTGAAGAAGAACGCGTTCACAACATCAACTGAAGTCCAGAACACTCTCAGTGAAGTAGGTGTATCTGTCTCTAAGTCAACAGTAAAGAGAAGACTCCATGAAAGTAAATACAAAGGGTTCACATCTAGATGCAAACCATTCATCAATTCCAAAAATAGACAGGCCAGAGTTAAATTTGCTGAAAAACACCTCCAGAAGCCAGCTCAGTTCTGGAAAAGTATTCTATGGACAGATGAGACAAAGATCAACCTGTACCAAAATGATGGGAAGCCAAAAGTTTAGAGAAGAAAGGGAACGGCACATGATCCAAGGCACACCACATCCTCTGTAAAACATGGTGGAGGCAACGTGATGGCATGGCCATGCATGGCTTTCAATGGCACTGGGTCACTTGTGTTTATTGATGACATAACAGCAGACAAGAGTAGCCGGATGAATTCTGAAGTGTACCGGGATATACTTTCAGCCCAGATTCAGCCAAATGCTGCAAACTTGATTGGACGGCGCTTCATAGTACAGATGGATAATGACCCCAAGCATACAGCCAAAGCTACACAGGAGTTCATGAGTGCAAAAAAGTGGAACATTCTTCAATGGCCAAGTCAATCACCAGATCTTAACCCAATTGAGCATGCATTTCACTTGCTCAAATCCAGACTTAAGAGGGAAAGACCCACAAACAAGCAAGACCTGAAGGCTGCGGCTGTAAAGGCCTGGCAAAGCATTAAGAAGGAGGAAACCCAGCGTTTGGTGATGTCCATGGGTTCCAGACTTAAGGCAGTGATTGCCTCCAAAGGATTCGCCACAAAATATTGAAAATAAAAATATTTTGTTTGGGTTATGTTTATTTGTCCAATTACTTTTGACCTCCTAAAATGTGGAGTGTTTGTAAAGAAATGTGTACAATTCCTACATTTTCTAACACATATTTTTGTTCAACCCTTCAAATTAAACCTTACAATCTGCACTTGAATTCTGTTGTAGAGGTTTCATTTCAAATCCAATGTGGTGGCATGCAGAGCCCAACTCGCGAAAATTGTGTCACTGTCCAAATATTTCTGGCCCTGACTGTACATGTCATTGTGACACATATATATATATATATATATATATATATATATATATATATGTGTATGTATATATGTGTATATATATATATATATATATATATTTAAAGTCCATACACTTCTACGTACTATAATAGCCGCTAATTAAATTTCCGGCTTTTGTGAAATTACAGCGCCGACATGAAATGACACATGGTTAACTGTATACAGTTAACCATGTCATTTCATTTAGTTTGATATATGGTTTTCACTAACAATGACATGAGTGTATGTGTGCAAAATTTCATACAGCTAGGGGTTAATTAAAGGTGTAAATTCATTGAAAAAAAAAATGTGTGGGCTCCCGCGCTATTTTCTTAACCAGACAGGCAAAGCCAGCGAGTGGGGGCAGATAATAATAGACTAGGGAGGATGCATTTATCTTGTGCCCCCCCCCCCCGGCTACTAACATCTGCCCCCAGCCACCACAGAAAAGGCAAATCTATAATTAGATGCGCCCTTTCTGGCACTTAGCCCGTCTATGCCCATTGCCCTGTAGCGGTGGCTAATGGGTTAATATTGGGTTAAAGCCACCTTGCTATTGAAAGGTGACTTTAAGCCAGGTTAATAATTGAGAGTTGTCAATTAGACAACTATTGATTATTAATCCTATTGTATGAAAAATAAATAAAACACACACACTTCAATAAAAATCATTTTAATGAAATAATGACAGTTTTTGACCATCTTTTATTGTACAGGTAATCCTTGATTCCCTTGCTCTCCTGTAATAAAGAAAAAATAATAAAGCAACATTATTCTTACCTATCCGGTGCTCTGTCAGGTCTCACGCTGTAATCCTTCACAAGGGGTTAACTGGCTTACAGCTAGCAGCACAGCTAATGCTTGCTGCTCAGCTGTAAGTCCCTGAATGAATGAGTTCCTCTCCCAGCGACAGAGAGGAAGTGATTAGTGTGGGAAGCTTAATTGATTGCTTCCCACAGTAATCAGTTCACTTCAGGTCAGCCGGGACTCCCTCTGACGTCACTGATGCTGTGCGGTGTCCCCGGCTGACCTGAAGTGAACTGATTACTGTGGGAAGCAATCAATTAAGCTTCCCACATTAATCACTTCCTCTCCTGTCGCCGGGAGAGGAACTCATTCATTCAGGGACTTACAGCTGAGCTGCTAGCATTAGCTGTGCTGCTAGCTGTAAGCCAGTTAACCCCTTGTGAAGGATTACAGCGTGGGACCTGACAGAGCACCGGATAATTAAGAATAATGTTGCTTTATTATTTTTTCTTTATTACAGGAGAGCAAGGGAATCGAGGATTACCTGTACAATAAAAGATGGTCAAAACCTGTCATTATTTCATTAAAATGATTTCTTATTAAAGTGTGTGTGTTTTATTTTTATTTCATACGATAGGATTAATAAGTGATAGTTGTCTAATTGACAGGTCTCAATTATTAACCTGGCTTAAAGTCACCTTTCAATAGCAAGGTGGCTTTAACCCATTATTAACCCATTCGCCACCGCTACAGGGCAATGGGAATAGACGGGCAAAGTGCCAGAAAGGGCGCATCTAATTATAGATTTGCCTTTTCTGTGGTGGCTGTGGGCAGATGTTAGTAGCCAGGGGGGGGCACTAAATAAATGCACCCTCCTGGGCTATTATTATCTGCCCCCACTCGCTGGCTTTGTCTGTCTGGTTGAGAAAATAGCGCGGGAGCCCACGCATTTTTTTTCAACTAATTTACACCTTTAATTAACCCCTACATGTGTGAAATTTTGCACACATACACACATGACATTGTTAGAGAAAACCATATATCAAACTACATGAAATGACAAGGTTAACTGTATGTAAACCATGTGTCATTTCATGTCGGGTCTGAAATTTCACAAAAGCCGGCAATTGAATTAACGGCTATTACACTATGTAGAAGTGTATGGACTATAAATATTTGTGTGTGTGTGTGTGTGTGTGTGTGTATATATATATATATATATATATATATATATATATATACACAGTACAGACCAAAAGTTTGGACACACCTTCTCATTCAAAGATTTTTCTGTATTTTCATGACTATGAAAATTGTAGAATCACACTGAAGGCATCAAAACTATGAATTGAAACATGTGGAATTATACATTAAACTTTACAAAAAAGTGTGAAACAACTGAAAATATGTCTTATATTCTAGGTTCTTCAAAGTAGCCACCTTTTGCTTTGACTACTGCTTTGCACGCAGAAAAGGTGAACGGATGGACTCTACATGCCTGGTTCCCACCGTGAAGCATGAGGAGGTGGTGTGATGGTGTGGGGTGTTTTGCTGGTGACACTGTTGGGGATTTATTCAAAATTGAAGCGGTGAGCGGTCCAGCTCACCCCAAACCATCTCGATTGGGTTCAGGTCTGGTGACTGTGGAGGCCAGGTCATCTGGCATAGCACCCCATCACTCTCCTTCTTGGTCATATAGCCCTTACACAGTCTGGAGGTGTGTTTGGGGTCATTGTCCTGTTGAAAAATAAATGATGGTCCAACTAAACGCAAACAGGATGGAATAGCATGCTGCTGCAAGATGCTGTGGAAGCCATGCTGGTTCACTGTGCCTTCAAAGTCCATCCGTTCACCTTTTTTGCATGCAAAGCAGTAATCAAAGCAAAAGGTGGCTGCTTTGAAGAACCTAGAATATAAGACATATTTTCAGTTGTTTCACACTTTTTTATAAAGTGTAATGTATAATTCCACATGTGTTACTTCATAGTTTTGATGCCTTCAGTGTGATTCTACAATTTTCACAGTCATGAAAATACAGAAGAATCTTTGAATGAGAAGGTGTGTCCAAACTTTTGGTCTGTACTGTATATATATAATTATTTGCTTTTTGTGTACATTTTTTTTTTACAATGTGATTTTTTTCCATGAGTTTTTACATAGAGATAACTGCTCTATGTAAAACGTCATGTTAAAATCGCATTGCATACAGATGGAAAACGATGGTGCGATTACAAATCGCATGTCAATCGCATGACAATTGCATATAATCGGACCGTTTTTTTTTCCCACAAATGGGTATGAGCCCTTAGGCTGGAATCACAGTAGCGTATGGCATTGGATGCGATATGCTAATGACACTCGGCTCCATCTCTGCTGCAAGCGTAATCCCAGTGTCAGTGGTCTGTGCGCCGATCTGGGGCACACCCAAGGAGGAGACTGAGAAAGTAATTTCTCCATCTCCACCATTACCTGTCTTGATGTGTATTGGATTGCACTGGGATGACATCTGAGTGCAGTCCGATGTTTCACATGCACCCTTAGATTTGTATGGAGATGAGTGAGCCAAGTCTCACTGCCAATCATGGCATGGTGTCATTGTTCACTCTTGCTGAATCGGTATGAAAAAAATAATAAATCGCAGACCTGCACTGCCTCATAGTATAATATTGGGCCAACTGCTAGCTGATAAAGCATCACACAGCACACCATCTTATACCCTAGTGCAGTGATGGCGAACCTTGGCACTCCAGCTGTTGGAGAACCACAACTCCCAGCATGCCTCAACTGCTGCAGGTTGCAAGGGCATGCTGGGAGTTGTAGTTTTACAATAGCTGGAGTGCCAAGGTTCGCCATCACTGCCCTAGTGTGACCCTAGCCTTAGACTTATAGGAAAAGCGCTCAGACAATTATGAATAAGTAATGAACTCTAACTGTATACTTAAAAAAAAAAAAAAAAAAAAAACCTGTCCAGCACCTCCTCATGGAATGAAGGAGTACAATAAGTCTGAGAGCCAGAATGAGGCCAGAACGAGGCTCCCATTGACTTACACTGAGAGCTTGTGACCGTTACCTCCGACTTCCGGTCAGTCAGAAGTTGCAGTTACAAGATTGTGCCGCTGCACCAGAACGGTGTTGATGAAAGGGGTTGACTGCGGCAGGTAGGTATAAGATTAGGGTCAGGGTCCTTAAAAATGTAGCACCACTCCAACATTGAAAAAAACAAAAAAAATGTAGTGGTGCTTTGCATATATCTTGTGGCATGCAGTGTGCTGCCATATATTTTAACATTGCATCTTAAACTGCATTACTGCCAAATTGATTATACTTATAAGAAAAATTGTGTGTGTATGGACATCATTTAGATCATTTAATCTTCAACTTAACTGTTCACAATAACAGTAATTTTGACCAGGGGTGCCCAAACTTTTACATACCCACTGCGTGTGTGTGTACATATCAAGTGTGTGTACTGTAGAAAAGTCAGGTAGGTTAGGGTTAAATCCTAGCTCTACACCAGGAGTGGGGAATCTTTTTTTTTTTTTTTTTTTTTTTCTGAGGGCATTTGGATATTTATACCATTTTTCGGGGGCCGTACAAATTGTGCTCTAACTTCACCAACAAAGTATGTCCTGCACTGGCACTGGTGTCAGGATGTAATCTTTCATTGAACGCACCTCGGCGCTCAGTAGTGAACACTGTGTGTATATGCTCACAGAGCAAGAAGAAATTAATGGGCCGGTGGCCATCAAAATACAGCTGCCAGCCCAAGTTCTGCGGTCCTCAGGAATCTGCACGGGGAATATTGCCCTTAGGCCCCTGCCTAAATGTATAGTCCCCTTTTGGCCTTCTAGATGCCAGATCTGCTTGTCACCTCTTAGATATCATCATTGTATGGTGTTATTTCCAAAACCTAAGCCATACTGTGAGTGCAGTGTGCTCTCTCCCATCCGTACATTTTCATTTACAGAAAGGCTACAAAGCAGAAATAACATCACTTTCCGGATTGCCAAAGTTTACACGCAGTATTTTTGGTGAGTTTTTGACCCTGTGTATTTTTTACTGCTCAAAAATCGCAGCTTCTCACAGTTCCAGCAAAGTGGATGGGGTTTATACGTTTTTTTTTTTTTTTATTTGTGTTTTGAAATCCGCAACATTTCTCTTGTGAATATGTGTAATTTATATGCAGATTTTTCCCATAGGATTGCATTAGATGCTGAAAATCTGCAGGTAAAATACGATATGCATTTATGTTGTGGAAATGCACTAAAAACACACGCTTGCTGCAGATGACGGTAACAAAGATTTGTCAAAGCCAATAAAAACAAAGCATCTTTTTTGAGACATAACACACCAAAAAGACGAAACTGCACCTAAAAGTAACCTAATAGGTGCATAAGATGCAACATCAAAAACTCCCCAAATACGCATTGTGGGAACACAGCCCAATGTGTCCTCCCGCAACGGTCTGAGATCATTGTAGCAGAGAGCAGCCATCTGCATCTCTGTAGACTTCCGGCATGATCTATAGGGGAGGGGAAGGATCGCATATAATATCCAGTGCAGAATAACAGCAGTGTTGCTGATGGCTGCCAGAGGCATTCGCTATTCCAGGCTTTTCCAGGTCAGCATTTACACAATAAAATAACATTTAGAAGGAGCAGCTACAGATTAAGAATAAACCCTGGCGGCTATGCCAAGGAGAGCTGTCATTGTATTCTACACCCGGGCCTGGAATAATCCGACATGGCATTAGATGTTCTCAAAACTCATACTTGCCTTCTGAGAAGGGAGATTTTCAGTGGGGAAAATTTTTGCCTCTTGCCCTTCTATTTATATACAAGTCACATCCATACCCTGATAGCCACCCAGGACGCTACTGTAGGGTCAAGTGAAGCTGAGGGACCCAACTCAAGTACTTCATGCTGGCAGGGTGGACCAGCAAAGTGACTCCCCAATGTCCCCTGAACAAACACGTTCTCGCCCTGCAGGGTGTCCTAGTTTGAACAGGCACAATGAGAAGTCCGTATATTGAAGCAATTTTGCTTCTTCTTCACTTTTTTAAAATTTCTTTAAAAATTAAAAAATTTGTGTGTGGAAAGTCTTACTTATCCATCCTTTCTCATTGACAGGGGCACAGATGAGCTCTTGGGTGTCATGGACCAGGTGACAATTGTAAATTCCACTCTTGGGAAAGCGCTTGGTGGAGCTGCAGGTCAGCACTCATAAATCTTCCATTTTGTCAGTAGCTTACCTGTATTATTTGTCTTTGCACATGGACAACACACATGACCGAAAATACGGCTATCTGCAGACGAGCGTATGAAAAATTGTCCGAATTTTATCCTGAAAACTCGGACGATTTTCAACAAATTTCTGTCCTTGTGCTAGTTTGTCACTTCTGTATGTGATCAGTTTTCATAGATCTACATGAAAAAATGAATAGTATAAAATAATTTCCTAGGTTTATAATAGAAATGTGTCTTTTGCAAAAATTGGATGCTACACCGATGTTCTGCGAGGGATCTGTTTTTGTTTTTTACATTATGCACCCATAGACTTGAATGGGTGAATCTCATCCGATATACGCAAGAAAGTGTCCTGAATCAGCTGAACAGTCCTATTGAATAACATTGGTCAGTATGTGGTCTGATCAAAAAGCACATGACCGATTCGCTCGTCTGTATGAGCCCTAAAGCTGAGTGAACATGCTAAAGTCTGCTGGATGTTCTGATATCGACGTATTAGCCATGGACTTTTCCCATCTTCCCAATTACGTAGCCATGTGTATGGACAGCCTTGTCTGTTCAGGTTGTATACCAACCTATTTTATTTCGGTTAGTTTTCACTTTGTAGTTACATACCATCGATATCTCCAGTCTTCTGTAACATACGGCTGTATCTTTCTAGGTGGTTATACAACTGGACCAAAGCCTTTAATTGACCTGCTACGTCAACGCTCACGACCTTACCTATTCTCAAATACTCTTCCTCCTGCTGTGGTTGGCAGCGCCTCCAAAGCACTAGACCTCTTGATGGAAAGTAATGAAATTGCACAATCTATGTCTGCAAAAACTGCACGGTGAGGACACAGTTTTGGAGAAATTATAGCTACAGGTAGAACATATACTATTATAATAGGAATAGCCATTATATTTATGGCAACCATGGACTGGAAAATAATGACTGTTGGTTACAAGGCACTTGGTCAGTTGGAAGGGGCATTATTTTTTTTTCCTATATATAGTCAGTAGTGTGTGTGCGTGTGTGTATATATACTGTATATAATATATATATATATATATATAATATAATATATATACACTGTTCCAAATTATTATGCAAATAATATTTTCTCAGATTTTCCCAAATTAACTATATGAATTGCAGTCATTGTAATTTTCCAGTCAAATAACTATTAGAGTACAATTGAAAGGTTTTTGTACAAACTGCCTATGATAACAGTATATTTTTTAAAAATAAAAACACTCAAACTGCACTCAAAATGAATGTTCCAAATTATTATGCACAGCAGAGTTTTCAACCTTTTCATTTTAATAAAGAACAAAAAAATGGTCATTTTTGAATTATAAGCATTAGCAGGTTATTACAAACTGAAATCAAACAGTTTTCAACTCAAAACTTTATTCTAGGTGATGTTACATTTGCACATAGGACTCCTTGTTCGAAAGGAGCTTCTGAACTCTCTCGTCCATTGAATTTGTCAGGTTTTGGATGGTTTCTGCTTCAGTTGTTTTGCATGAGGACAGAATACCCTCCCAGAGCTGTTGCTTAGATGTGAACTGCCTCCCACCATCATAGACACTCCTTTGGATGATGCTCCAGAGGTTCTCAATGGGGTTGAGGTCAGGGGAGCATGAGGGCCACACCATAAGTTTGTCCCCTTTTATACCCATAGCAGCCAGAGATGCAGATGTGTTATGTGCAGCATGAGACGGTGCATTATCATGCATGAAAATGATCTTGCTGCGGAATGCACGGTTCTTCTTCTTGAACCATGACAGGAAGTGCTGTTTGAGAAACTCAACATACACTATGGAGTTCATCTTTACCCCTTCAGGGATCCTAAAGGGGCCGACAATTTCTCTCCCCATGATTCCAGCCCAAAACATTACTCCACCTCCTCCTTGTTGGCGCCGTAGCCGTGTTTGCATGGGTGTCCATCAACCAGCCATCCTCCACTCCATCCATCTGGACCATCGAGCGTTGCACGGCACTCATCGGTGAACAAAACAGTTTTGAAGTCAGTCTTCATGTATTGTTTGGCCCACTGGAGCCGTTTTCTGCTTGTGTGCAGTGGATAGAGGAGGTCGACAGGATGGCTTACACACAGCTGCAAACCTCTGAAGGACCCTGCATCTTGTTGTTCGGGGGACGTTGGAGGCACCAGCAGCTTCAAAAACTTGTCTGCTGCTATGACAAGGCTTTTTTGCCGCTGCTCTTTTAACCTGACATAATTGCCTGTAGGAAAGAGTCCTCAATTTTCCCTTATCAGCACGCACACGTGTGTACTGTGAATCAGCTACATACTTCTTGATTGTGCGATGATCACGATGAAGTGTCTTGGCAATGTTGATTGTAGTCATGCCTTGACCTAAACACTCCACAATTTGTTGCTTCTCAGCAGCCGACACATCCTTTTTCTTTCCCATTTTGGCAGAAAATGTAGGCTGCTTAATAATGTGGGACAGCCTTCTTAAGTAGTCTTGCCTTTCAATGGACACACCTGCCAAACTAATTAGCACAGGTGTCTGCAATTGTTACAGTGATATAAAGACCCTGACACACATCACCATCAATGAGTTTAACTGACAAACAAAAAAATTCTTACCTTATCACTCCTAAACAATTTTTGCATAATAATTTGGAACACAGTGTATAATGTGTGTATAATATACTGTATATTACAACCAACGTGCACAAATGTAAGGTAAAGGTCTAGAAAATGCTCTATCGTTCTATGGCATAGTGGCATTCATGAATAGCAAATTGATGCCAGAAATGTGTGGGCAAGTGACTATGAACCTTGGACAGCTAGTTGCCAACCTGCTCACTTACTGGTACCATGTTGATCAGTTGCTGAATTCTCGCTTGCCTTTCCTTAAATGGTGCCCAGTAACATAGTGGGTGTCTTGTATGTATATGTGTCCCTCTGCCCTGACTAAATCTAACCGGGGACCTTTAATTCTCATAATATCGTAATATCCCCTATGAAAAAGAACTATCTGGAATAGACAGCACCGTGCCCTTCGATTTATGACCCTGCGTTAATGACCTTCAATCCACGTGTATGTTGAAGAGTTATCAATCTTATCACTCCATTTTTCATGGTTTTATTTCATGCAGATTGATATCTTAGTAAAGATGTTCTTGGTTTCCTTTCCCAAAAACTGTGGTAAAGCTCCAATATCCATTGCTTCACATTTCAGCTTTTTGGTTGCTGATGCAGGTGACCTAATAGACTAGTAGAGTCACTAGATTTTTTTTTTTTTTTTAGGCTGAATGGTGTGACGCCTTCTTTTACTTCTAACTTTTTTAGACTGTTTTTATTACAGTATGACTCTGTCAGCGCCTAATTCTGCTTTTTAGGTTTCGTAGCAAGATGACGGCTGCAGGCTTCACCATTTCTGGGAAGGATCATCCCATCTGTCCAGTAATGCTTGGCGATGCCAGACTGGCTTCATCTATGGCGGATGAGATGTTAGAAAGAGGTTAGTGACGTTGGTAGCAATAAACCTAGTGGGCGTGGTGACGGGTCCGGTTCACAGGGCAGTTTCAAGCAGGTTTTTAATATATCCTTTTGCCATTAGAGTAGATGTAAAGCAATTGAAGGGTATAAAGGAAAAACTTTCTGTCCTCTGTGTGAACATGACATTGTATAGATCCACTTTCTTTTCATTTTAGAATTTGTAACTTAACATTGTAACTTAACATTTTACCATGTGGAGATGATGCATACTATATAACGGGACATTTTCAGTAGTTTTATTGCTATTTAATCTGAGAGCAGAATGATGTAGGGGCAGACAGCCTGGTTCCAGGGATGTCACTTGCTTAGTAGCTTTCTGTAGTTTTAATACAATTGGTGTTTTATCAGCAGAAGATTATCAATATAGGACTAGATGTCATGTGCCAGGTAGTCCAGCTAATCTGAGTAACTCCGCCCCCACCACTAATTAGCAGCTTGCTGATAATGAGCAGTGTACAAAGAAAGCTGCCAATCGGGAGTGTGGGCGGGGTTATACAGAGATCAGCATTCATAGCACTGCAACATTTACAGCAAGGAAAAGAGGGATTCTATCAAAACTGCACCAAGTAGCTCAGTACGTGACAAATTGCTGGAATCAGGGTCTTTACCCCTACTCATTCTTCTCTCAGATCCCACAGCAAAAAAATCTCTTCACAAATTCCTATTAATTTGTTTTTAAGTAAAAATTGGGACGTAAAAATAGAGTACTCCTCCTTGTGGAACAAAAGTAACCAAGGTTTACTTATGAAGCTGAGGAAACTGCTAATCCTAAAGCTAGGTTCACACTGTGTTCAGACATTGACTCCCATTGACAGGAAAAACAAAAGTTTTCTTGCAGGCTTGGATTTGACGATTTTAATTGGCTATGTACAAAAAGACTCAAATTTGGCCAATAATAGTCTTTGAGTATGTTTTATTCCTGTTTGTATACTGAACATAGTGCCCACATACAGCATGACTAGCCTAATAACAAGGCTGTGCTCAGCTAAAGTAACAATAAAAGGGCCATGACCACCACATAGAGGAGACTGTAAATGACGATACGTCCAATCTGAAGACGATCCATAACCAGACATGAAGAGAAGTCCGAGTCTCCTCATTGCCTGCTCTGCTTGGGTATACATTTTTATTAATTCATATTTCTAAATTAAAACTGTTTTTATTTTATATATATATATAGGAGAGTAAATTAATAATTAGGTCCTTATGACTCGTGTGACCTTTTCTTAGACGAGGACGTGGTGCAGAAGATCCAGCCATCAGGACATAGTATGGTGGACAAGCGATTGCCTAGAATGTCACCCAGTCCTGTGTGCCACCAGTATACCCAGTAATGTATAGTAAATGTACTTCTTCTGAGTTTTTATTTTTGTTTTTTTTCACCCTTTAGGCATTTATGTAATCGGATTTAGCTTCCCAGTGGTCCCTAAAGGGAAAGCTCGCATCCGTGTCCAGATTTCTGCAGCTCACAGTGACGAGGACATTGACAACTGTGTGCAGGCATTTACAGAGGTGGGCCGGAAACTTGGGGTTGTGCCTTAAGGACCAAAGAACATCCCTGACCAAAGCAACTGTGAAGTTGTTATTTACAAAGAAGTTGCTGTGTGCAGTAGAACAAGATTTGATGAAAAAGCTTTATATGCCATTTTGCGACTCTGTGCCAAAGCAAAAGTGCCTCAATAACCAAATCTCTCTCCAACACCTCGTACATGTGTAGCTCCCTGCAGCAGAACACCTTGCAGTTTGACTTAGGAGTCATTTGACAAGTTACTACTATCATAGTGACCTCAATAAAAGCAGATCTGTTCTATGACGTGTATTTTAATGTTTTTTGAATTTATAGTACAATCTTTACATGTTGTGTTTAATTGCTATAAACCTGTCCGAGCTGTTCTAGAATAAGTCGGGGTGTGTACTCTCACTCGCACCAACCACTTGTGTACTGACTCACAGCAACTGTTAGCATTGGGAACTTTTCAGGGCTTCTACACTTAAAAACAGTGTTTTTATTAAAGGGAATCTTTCCCCAGATTTTTGCTGCTTAATCTAAGAGCAGCATGATTTAGAGGCAGAAACCCTGATTCCAGGGATGTGTCACGTACTGGGCTGCTTGCTGTAGTTTTTTATAAAATCACTATTATCAACATGAGATTCTCATTAGAGGGCTAGTAAACTAGCTGCTATGTAGTTCAACCCTGCCATCACAACTGATTGATGTATACTGTGCATAGGCAGAAAGCTGCCAACTAGTGGTATGGGCGGGGTTATACAGAGCTCTGCATTCAGAAAACTGGTAGATTTGCAGCAAAAAAAAACCCAAAGTTTTATCCAAAACTGATGGTCGTATCATGCAGAGAGAAAATATTCCTAGAAGCATAACATCAATGGTAATATAGACTAGCTGTTTGTGCATAATTGCAAAGAAAACACAACAATATCAATGTGGTAGAGGTCATAGATTGTTACCTGATCTAATGAAGACTGTGCTGGAAAGCCTCTCACCCCGACGCGCGCGTTTCGCCAGGTCTGCTTCTTCGGGGGGCGTGTATATGGCAATTCATGGTCAAATAACGGCCTCAGAGTCTGCCGGCCATAGCGGCCTGTTCAGAAGTTAGCGACATTTAGGTGGTAAAAATACTGTTTTTCATCCCTGTTACATCACTTTGTATTAATTCCTGAAAATCATCTGAAGCGTAAATAAACTCCCTGACAGCAGTTTTCAATATGTTGGGGAATGTTGTTTTTAAAATGGTATCACTTTTGGGGTTTTTCCAATATATAGAGCCCCTAAAATCACTTCAAACCTGGATCGGTCCCCAAAAAAAATACATTTTGTAAATTTCCCTTGCAAAAATGAAAAATTCCTGCTACATTTTTAAACCTACTAAAATGCTAACAAAATAAAATAGCATTTTACAAATGGTGGTGATGTAAAGCAGACATGTGGGAAATGTTAGTCAGAGGTGTATCTAGGCTTTCTGGCACCCGGGGCAAGAATTCGGTTCGGCGCCCCCGCCTCCCCCCGCACACATGCGATTTGCACACTTAGTCATGTACCGACGAGCTGCTCTCCCTAATGCTCTTAACCCCTCTCTGACATTAGACGTACTATCCCGTCCATAAAACCCGTGCCATTCTGCCCATGGACGGGATAGTACGTCATAGGCGATCAGCTGCGCTCCTGAGGGGAGCGCAGCTAATCGCCGCCGGATGTCAGCTGATTATCACAGCTGACACCCGTGACTGTGTGTCAGGAGCGGTCACGGACCGCTCCCGGAATATTAACCCCTAGCACACCGCGATCAAACATGATCGCGGTGTACTGGGGGCACAGGGGAGGATCGCGCAGGGTGGGGGCTCCCTGCGCGCCCCCCTGAGACCCTCAGACCAGCGCGATGTGATCGCGCTGTTCTGAGGGCTTCCTCCCTCCCAGGACCCGGATCCAAGATGGCGCCGGGGTCCTGGAGGGAGGCGGCTTCCTCAGTGCCTGCTGAGAGCAGGCACTGAGAAGCCTGCTGCACTGCCTGAGCGATCGCTGGTGTGACAGTGTGCTGTGCACACTGTCACACCAGCGATTTGATAAAATACAGTGATGTCCCACCCTGGGACAAAGTAAAAAAGTTAAAAAAATAAAAATAAACATGTTATAAAAAAAAATCCAAAATAAATTAAAAAAAAAAAAATATTCCCCAATAAATTCATTTCTTCCTGTAAATAAAAAAAACAAAACAATAAAAGTACACATATTTGGTATCGCCGCGTCCGTAACGACCCCCCCTATAAAACTGTCCCACTAGTTAACCCCTTTAGTGAACCCCTTTAAAAAAAAAACGAAGCAAAAAATCAATGCTTTATCATCATACCGCCGAACAAAAAGTGGAATAACGCGCGATCAAAAAGACCGATATAAATAAACATGGTACCGCTGAAAACGACATCTTGTCCCGCAAAAAACGAGCCGCCATACAGCATAATCAGCGAAAAAATAAAAAAGTTATAGCTCGCAGAATAAAGCGATGCAAAAATAATTATTTTTTATATAAAATTGTTTTTATTCTATAAAAGCGCCAAAACATAAAAAAATGATATAAATGAGGTATCGCCATAATCGTACTGACCCGAAGAATAAAACTGCTTTATCAATTTTACCACACGCGGAACAATAAAAACGCCTCCCCCAAAAGAAATTCATGAATTGCTGATTTTTGTTCATTCTAACCTCCCAAAAATCGAAATAAAAAGCGATCAAAAAATGTCACCTGCTCAAAAATGGTACAAATAAAAACGTCAACTCGTACCGCAAAAAATAAGACCTCACATGACTCTGTGGGCCAAAATATGCAAAAATTATAGCTCTCAAAATGTGGAGATGCAAAAAACTATTTTTGCAATAAAAAGCGTCTTTTAGCGTGACAGCTGCCAATCATAAAAACCCGCTATAAATAGTAAATCAAACCCCCCTTTATCACCCCCTTAGTTAGGGAAAAATAATAAAATTAAAAAAATGTATTTATTTCCATTTTCCCATTAGGGTTAGGGTTGCGGCTAAAGTTAGGGTTAGGGTTGGCGCTAAAGTTAGGATTAGGGTTAGGGTTGGGATTAGGGGTGTGTTAGGGTTAGGTTTGTGGTTAGGGTTGGGACTAGGGTTAGGGGTGTGTTGGGGTTAGGGTTGGAGTTAGAATTGGGGGGTTTCCGCTGTTTAGGCACATCAGGGGCTCTCCAAATGTGACATGGCGTCTGATCTCAATTCCAGCCAATTCTGCGTTGAAAAAGTCAAACGGTGCTCCTTCACTTCTGAGCTCTGCCATGCGTCCAAACAGTAGTTTATCCCCACATATGGGGTATCAGCGTACTCTGGACCCCAAGAGTTATTGTGCAATTTGTCCTATTTCTTCTGTTACCCTTGGGAAAATAAAAAACTGGGGGCGAAAATATCATTTTTGTACAAAAAAAATTATTTTTTTGTTTTTACGGCTGTACATTATAAACTTCTGTGAAGCACTTGGGGCTTCATAGCGCTCACCACACACCTAGATAAGTTCCTTGTGGGGTCTATTTTCCAAAATGGGGTCACTTGTTGGGGATTTCCACTGTTTAGGCGCATCAGGGGCTCTCCAAATGCGACATGATGCCCCCAGACCATTCCATCAAAGTCTGCAATCCAAAACGTCACTACTTCCCTTCTGAGCCCCAACGTGTACCCATACAGTAGTTTTCTCCCACATATTGGGTATCAGCGTACTCAGGACAAATTGGACAACAACTTTTGGGGTCCAATTTCTCCTGTTACCCTTGTGAAAATAAAATATTGGGGGCGAAAAAATCATTTTTGTAAAAAAAAAAAAAGATTTTTTATTTTTACGGCTGTGCGTTATAAACTTCTGTGAAGCACTTCGGGGTTCAAAGTGCTCACCACACATCTAGATAAGTTCCTTGTGGGGTCTATTTGCCAAAATGGGGTCACTTGTGGGGGGTTTCCACTGTTTAGGTGCATCAGGGGCTCTCCAAATGTGACATGACGCCCCCAGACCATTCCATCAAAGTCTGCAATCCAAAACGTCACTACTTCCCTTCCGAGCCCCGACGTGTGCCCATACAGTAGTTTTCGCCCACATATTGGGTATCAGTGTACTCAGGACAAATTGGACAACAACTTTTGGGGTCCAATTTCTCCTGTTACCCTTGTGAAAATAAAATATTGGGGGCGAAAAAATCATTTTTGTAAAAAAAAAAAAAAAGATTTTTTATTTTACGGCTGTACGTTATAAACTTTAGTGAAACACCTGGGGGTTCAAAGTTCTCACCACACATCTAGATAAGTTCCTTGAGGGGTCTAGTTTCCAAAATGGTGTCATTTATGGGGGTTTCCACTGTTTAGGCAGATCAGGAGCTCTCCAAACACGACATGGCGTCCAGCCAATTCTGCGTTGAAAAAGTCAGACGGCGCTCCTTCCCTTCCAAACTCTGCCATGCACCCAAACAGTGGTTTACCCCCACATATGGGGTATCAGCGCACTCAGGACAAATTGCACAATAACTTTTGGAGTCTTGTTACCCTTGGAAAAATAAAAATTGGGGTGAAAAGATCATTTTTGTGGAAAAAATATGATTTTTAAATTTTACGGCTCTACGTTATAAACTTGTGTGAAGCACTTGGGGGTTCAAATTGCTCATCAAAAATCTAGATAAGTTCCTTAGGGGGTCTAGTTTTCTCAAATGGGGTCATTTGTGGGGGGTTTCCACTGTTTAGGCACATCAGGGGCTCTCCAAATGCAACATGGCATCCAAACTCAATTCCAGCCAATTTTGGTTGGAAAAAGTCAAATGGTGCTCCTTCCATTCCGAGCTCTGCCGTGCGCCCAAACAGTGGTTCCCCCCCACATATGGGGTATCAGCGTACTCAGGACAAATTGTACAACAACTTATGTGGTCCAATTTCTCCTGTTACCCTTGGGAAAATAAAAAATTAGTGACTAAAAGATAATTTTTGTGGGAAAAAAATAGGATTTTTTATTTTCATGCCCGGGCATTATAAACTTGTGTGAAGCACTTGGGGGTTCAAAGTGCTCACCAAAGATCTAGATAAGTTCCTTAGGGGGTCTAGTTTCCAAAATGGGTTCACTTGTGGGGGGTTTCCACTGTTTAGGCTCATCTGGGGCACTGCAAACGGAACATGACCCCCATTAACGTCTGCATTCCAAAACGTTACTACTTCCTTTCCAAGCCCTGCCGTGCGCCTAAACAGTTTCCCCCCCCCACATATGGGGTATCAGCGTACTCAGGACAAATTGGACAACAACTTTTGGGGTCCAATTTCCTTGGGAAAATTCAAAAATTTGGGACTAAAAAATCATTTTTGTGGAAATTTTTTTTTTTTTTTTTTTCACACCCAGGCTTTATAAACTTTTGTGAAACACTTGAGGGTTCAAAGTGCTCACAACAGATCTAGATAAGTACCTTAGGGGGTCTAGTTTCCAAAATGGTTTCACTTGTGGGGGGTTTCCACTGTTTAGGCGCATCAGGGGCTCTCCAAACGCGACATGGCATCCAATCTAAATTCCAGCCAATTTTAGTTTGAAAAAATCAAACGTCGCTCCTTCCCTTACGAGCTCTGCCGTGTGCCCAAACAGTGGTTTTCCCCCACATATGGGGTATTGGCGTACTCAGGAGAAATTGCATAACAACCTTATCTGTCCATTTTCTCCTTTTACCCTTGTGAAAATAAAAAAAAAGTTTGTATAAGATCATTTTTGTGGCTAAAAAGTAAAATATTCATTTTTTCCTTCCACGTTGCTTTAGTTACTGTGAAGCACCTGAAGGGTTAATAAACTTCTTGAATGTGGTTTTGAGTACCTTGAGGGGTGCAGTTTTTAGAATGGTGCCACTTTTGGGTATTTTCTGCCATATAGACCCCTCAAAGTGACTTCAAATGTGAGGTGGTCCCTAAAAAAAATGGCTTTGTAAATTTTGTTGTAAAAATGAGAAATCGCTGGTCAAATTTTAACCCTTATAACTTCCTAACAAAAAAAAATTTTGGTTCCAAAATTGTGCTGATGTAAAGTAGACATGTGGGAAATGTTATTTCTTAACTATTTTGTGTGATATATTTCTCTGTTTTAAGGGAATAAAAATTCAAAGTTTGAAAATTGCAAAATTTTAAAAATTTTCGCCATATTTGCGTTTTTTTCAAAAATAAACGCAAGTTATATCGAAGAAATTTTACCACTAACATGAAGTACAATATGTCACGAGAAAACAATCTCAGAATCGCGAAGATCCGTTGAAGCGTTCCAGAGTTATAACCTCATAAAGAGACAGTGGTCAGAATTGTAAAAATTGGCCCGGTCATTAACGTGCAAACCACCCTTGGGGGTGAAGGGGTTAATATTCAGTGAAAAACTGAGAGAAGCAGGAAGAGAAGCTCTTTGTCACAGGACCATAAGTATGAAAATCACATATGAGTGAAGTGTCCATGTGATATCTACAGGAACCTGCAGAGCTGAGTCCTGACATTGCAGCTTCTGAATTCTCACAACGGATGCACTGCACACTTTTAGGGTTCTCCATTACCGGTGGCAAGAGTACACGGTCATGTCAGCACAAGCATGTGATCTGTATTCTTCTGGCCACATTCAGACTAGACGTGCCCGGCCTTGCTCCGTTCATTTTTATTGAGTGAGGCCACACACGTCTAGTCAGCATGTGTGTAAGGTTCTATGTATATATTCCTGAAACTCAGTTTGTTCGTCAGCCATTTTACTTTCTGTCTTGCTGTAGCTATCTTGCCCTCAGTCAAAATGGAGTTTCCAGCTTGCATGTTCCCGCCCTGATTCTCTCCTTTGCTTCTTAAGCAGCCACAGCTGAGCAATCAGTGCTTCAGAATCTAGCCTGCAGTGAACCTGTGACTTGACTCCTGTAAGCCTTGGACCTTGTACTCCAGCTATTCCTACTGAGGAACTCTGAAGCACTTGTGGACTCTGAACCCTGCTCTTTGAAAGACCCACGTTTGCATGGACTTACGGTAACAGAGAAGAAGATCCTGAATCTGTATTGGAGAGTGATTGCTGAGCTTGGATTACTCTGGCCTGCTGTGTCTCCTGTTTCTGTGTCTGCAAACTGTGTGACTATTTCTGCCAACTTGTATGAAGTAATACAGGACTTTTCTATATCAAACCTGTGACTCCTGTGTTTTCATCGCACCCAAGCACAAGAC
Source organism: Oophaga sylvatica (assembly GCA_033576555.1). Lineage (NCBI taxonomy): Eukaryota > Metazoa > Chordata > Amphibia > Anura > Dendrobatidae > Oophaga > Oophaga sylvatica. The sequence continues at coordinate 13,785,027 of JARQOD010000009.1, forward strand.
GCTATATGAACTGTACTACATACATTACAAGATTCTGAAGACAAAACGTTAGTGTCTGCTGGGTCTGGAAGGCTGTGTCTGCTGTACTGTGGATATCAGACGTCCGGTTGTGCTTTCTGTGATGACAGTGGTTGTGACTTCTCACAACCATTCCAGGTGAGCAATTCCCTTAAGTTTTTTCTTTTTGCAGTGTTACCACAGGTAAACACTATTGTTTTTTTTTTTTTCCCCTTTCTTTTCTCTTTTTTGTCTGCTGTAACTCTGGATATCGGATGTCTGGTTGAAACTTTCTGTGATGATAGTGGTTGTGACTTCTCACAACCATTCCAGTAATCCTGTCTTAAAAGATCTGGAAAATGGAGGCCCGCATAAAGGAACTTTGCGGAGTGACTGATAATATCCTTGCAGATTTGCAGAATATAAAGACCCGTTTTACAAATCTACAGGACCTCAATAATCACAATTTGCAAGTGGTTGGACAGACTACCCAGGATTTGCGAGCCAGGATTGAGGTTCTAGAGGGGCGAGTCCAGGCTCCTGCCGTAGCCCCGAGTGCTGGGATTCCCAAGTTGCCCCCTTTTCGTTTTGGCGGTGAACGTGAGAAATTCAGGGGATTTATTAATCAATGCAATCTTTTTTTTTCTGCACATGCTTCACAATTTCCCACTGAACGATCTAAGGTGCTTACTATAATTATGTTGCTTACCAACAAGGCTTTAATGTGGGCAAACCCTCTGATTGAGACTGAGGATGATTGTTTGAATCACCTTGATACTTTTATTTCAGCCATGGGGCAGGTGTTTGATGACCCCAATCGAGGTGCAACAGCTGAAGCAGCCATGTTAGCTTTGCGCCAAGGTAAGCACTCGGTAGCTGAATATGCCTTGGATTTCAGGAGATGGGCCCTTGATACCACCTGGGACAGTTCCGCCAAAAAATCTATTTTTCGAAAGGGGTTATCTCCACTGATTAAGGATGAACTTGCTCGTGCCGACCCTCCCACTGCGTTAGGTGACTTTATTAACTACTGCATCCGTATTGATACTCGTCTGACTGAACGCAGGCAAGAGAGATGGTTCGAAAGCAATCGTACTAACCTTTTCCTACCTTCCTCTCCAGCTAAGGAACCTTTGAGTAGGATTACACGGGAACCTGAACCTGAACCCATGCAGGTAGACTCTTTACAACGACGGGTTAGTGATGCACGCAAGGAACATCGTTTTAAGGAGAATCTATGTTTCTATTGTGGTAAGTCAGGGCACTTCATTATAAACTGCCCCAGCCGTTCTCGTAAGACTACTGCAGCACTCATTCATTGTGAGTGTTGCGAGAGGGGATCTGTCAGGTCCGAGCCTCAGGCTCCAGAGAGATCTGCAGCAACAGATCTTGATTTCTCGGACTTAAACTCCGTTACCTCTGAGGACGTTGACTGTGTAAACGCTGCCATTTTTCAAGTTTCCTCAGCGGTGTCCCAGCTGAGTTGTAAGAAAAACAATTCTCATTGCTTTCTTTCCATCAAACTCTGGGTTGACTCAGCTTGGGTGTCTAGCTCTGCTATGATCGACTCAGGGGCAAGTGGAAATTTTATGGATGTCTCCTTTGCTCTGAAACAGGGAATACGTTCAGTGAAGAAGGCTACTCCAGTACAGATGGAAACTGTGGATGGCTCCCTGCTGACCTCTGGACCAGTGGATCAGGAAACAGAGCCTTTGAGGGTTCTTATGGGTAAAGATCATCAAGAGAAACTGTCCTTTATGCTTATCTCTTCTCCCCACTTTCCCATTATTCTAGGGCTACCATGGCTGCAGGCTCAGAATCCTACCATTAACTGGGAGACCAAGGAATTACACTTTCCAGAGAAACAGATGAGTCCAAAAGTTTCAGCTTGCTCTGTTCCTAAAGGAATCATGTCAGTCCCTGAACTACCAGCTGTATACCAGGACTATGTGGATTTATGTGACAAGAAGAACGCTGACCAGCTTCCTCCTCACCGTCCATATGATTGTCCAATTGAATTATTGCCTGGAGCAGAGATACCTTTTGGTAAGATCTACCCCCTGGCGGGGCCCGAGCTAAAGGCTTTAAAGGATTACATAGATGAAAATCTAGCCAAGGGCTTCATACGCCCCTCTTCATCTCCTGCAGGTGCACCCATCTTCTTTGTAAAGAAGAAAGATGGATCTCTGAGACCATGCGTAGACTATAGGGAACTCAATAAGGTTACTATTAGAAACCGTTATCCATTGCCTTTAATCCCTGAGTTATTGGAGAGAGTGCGACATGCCAAAATTTTTTCTAAACTAGATCTTCGTGGGGCCTATAACTTAGTCCGTATTAGACCTGGGGATGAATGGAAGACTGCATTCAGGTCACGCTATGGACACTTTGAATATCTAGTTATGCCTTTTGGTCTGAGTACCGCCCCAGCCACTTTCCAACACTTGGTGAATGACATCTTCAGGATCTCCTAGATACATTCGTGGTAATTTATTTGGATGATATTCTAATTTTTTCTAACTCCACAGAGGAACATCATGGACATGTGAGAATGGTCTTGGAACGTCTAAGACAAAATCATCTTTACATCAAACTTGAAAAGTGTGAATTCCATAGGACCGAAATTCAATTTCTGGGGTATGTACTGTCTACACAAGGAATTAGTATGGATGGAAGCAAAACCCAAGCCATCAAGGATTGGCCAAGTCCTAGAAATGTGAAGGAGGTACAGCGCTTCATCGGGTTTGCCAACTTCTATAGACGTTTCATTAGAAATTTCTCTGAGGTAGTGTCACCTATCACTCAACTTACCCGGAAAGAGTCTAGGTTTTCCTGGACTCCCCAAGCCCAGGAAGCATTTTCCCGTCTAAAAGATAAATTTACCACTGCACCTATCCTAGTACATCCCAACCCCGAGCTTGCCTTCATAATAGAGGTGGATGCTTCAGACTGTGCCGTTGGAGCTATACTCTCTCAGAGAACAGGTGAGAAGAATGTCTTGCATCCCTGTGCCTTCTTTTCCCAGCAGTTGTCTTCGGCTGAAAGGAACTACGATGTGGGCAATAGAGAGTTGTTGGCCATTATTGCCGCCTTCAAAGAATGGAGACACCTTCTTCAGGAGCTGCACAGCAAATAGTCGTCCTGACAGACCATCGTAACCTTGAGTTTATCAGGTCGGCTAAGTGCCTGACTCCTCGCCAGGCTCGCTGGAATCTTTTCTTAAACCAATTTAATTTTATCATCTCTTATAGACCAGGATCGCGCAATGGAAAGGCTGATGCACTCTCTAGGATTTACTCAGCAGAGACACGTCCAATTACTCCTCCTAAGACTATTCTTCCTGACTCTAGATTTCTAGGAGTAATTCATAATCAAGACCTACTTAAGGACATCAAGGAAGCATACCATGCGGATTCCTTTTTGGCACAACCCCCAAGGGACGTAAGTCTTGTCTTTAAGAATGGTGTGTGGATTCAGGGACAACATCTGTATATTCCTGAAACAGTCAGATTAAGAGTATTGCAACTCATTCACGATTCCAAGATAGCTGGGCATAGAGGAATTCTAAAGACACAGGAATTTCTTTCTCGTTTCTTTTGGTGGCCCACTTGCAGGAAGGATGTTTTGAATTATGTCACTTCATGTGAGATCTGTGCAAGATGCAAAACACCTCGCTCCTCACCAACTGGTCTGTTACAGCCTCTTCCCACCCCGTCCCGCCCGTGGGGATCCATTTCTATGGACTTCATTGTGGAGTTACCAACCTCTCAGGGGAAGAACACCATTCTAGTGGTGGTTGACCGTCTAACAAAGGCAGCTCATTTTATCCCTTGTGTCGGCTTACCCACTGCAAAACAGACATCAGATTTGATGATTAAAGATGTGTTTCGCTTACATGGAGTACCGGATGAGGTTATTTCGGATCGAGGGGTGCAATTCACTTCTAGGTTTTGGCAAAATTTCTGTGCAGCATTGGACATTAAAGTAAACCTTTCTTCTGCTTTTCATCCCCAGACTAATGGACAGACCGAACGAACCAATCAAACCCTGGAGCAGTATCTCCGCTGCTTTATCTGCCACCTACAGGATGATTGGGTGGATCTACTTCCATTAGCTGAGTTCTCGTATAACAACTCTCAGAGTGCCTCCACTAAACAGTCTCCTTTTTACTCTAATCTAGGTTATCATCCTAACATTCTACCACGATTTCCCATAGAAACGCCTTTACCAGCAGTGGCTGAAAGAATCACGTCTTTACAGAAGAATATGGATCTTCTAAAGGAAAATCTGGAATCGGCTCAAGAAAGGTACAAGAAAGCAGCAGATAAATTTCGTAAACCTGCACCAGCTTTCAAGGTAGGAGACTTGGTCTGGCTGTCAACCAGAAATCTTAAGTTAAGGATTCCATCGTCTAAGTTGGGACATAAGTACATTGGACCCTATAAAATCAGTAAAATTATAAGTGCCGTTGCTTGTCGTCTTCAACTGCCCAGAACTATGAGAATCCACCCTGTCTTTCATGTATCCCTACTAAAGGCTGCGACACCCAATACGTTTCCTGGACGTTCCTCTCCTTGCCCTGACCCAGTGCTAGTCGATGGTCAGGAAGAATTTGTGGTGGAAAGGATTTTAGATTCCAGGTTGTATAGAAATCAGTTACAATATCTGATTAAATGGCAGGGCTACCCAGTGGAGGACAACTCATGGGAACCGGTCAATAACGTTAATGCTCCTCGCTTGCTCCGTCAGTTTCATCAGAGGTACCCACACAAGCCTGGTCTGAGGTCATCCGGAGGTTGTCCTTAAGGGGGGAGTAATGTAAGGTTCTATGTATATATTCCTGAAACTCAGTTTGTTCGTCAGCGATTTTACTTTCTGTCTTGCTGTAGCTATCTTGCCCTCAGTCAAAATGGAGTTTCCAGCTTGCATGTTCCCGCCCTGATTCTCTCCTTTGATTCTTAAGCAGCCACAGCTGAGCAATCAGTGCTTCAGAATCTAGCCTGCAGTGAACCTGTGACTTGACTCCTGTAAGCCTTGGACCTTGTACTCCAGCTATTCCTACTGAGGAACTCTGAAGCACTTGTGGACTCTGAACCCTGCTCTTTGAAAGACCCACGTTTGCATGGACTTACGGTAACAGAGAAGAAGATCCTGAATCTGTATTGGAGAGTGATTGCTGAGCTTGGATTACTCTGGCCTGCTGTGTCTCCTGTTTCTGTGTCTGCAAACTGTGTGACTATTTCTGCCAACTTGTATGAAGTAATACAGGACTTTTCTATATCAAACCTGTGACTCCTGTGTTTTCATCGCACCCAAGCACAAGACGCTATATGAACTGTACTACATACATTACAATGTGACTGAATGTATATAAATCACCGGCATGAGAGAATCCTAACAGCGTGCAGTGAGCACTGTGAGAATTCTGAAATTGACTAATTCTCATGTTTTTATTTATGTTAGGAGCATTAAAGGGGTTGTCCAGGTTTGTGCGGAGTCTGCAGTCATTCTATGTGACACAGACCTGGAGAACCCCTTTAAGCTCCTAACAAATAAAAACATGAGAATTAGTCAGTATCACAAATAATATTTACATCCAGGTACCTTAAAGAGGACGTCGTCTCTGGAGTCGTTCTCCTTTTCTTCATCTTGTCCAGATCCTATGATGAGTTTTCTCATCCACAGCCGTCTCTGCAGACCTCCATCTTCTCCGCTCTTCTGCACCAACTCTCCGCACGATGCCCTTAAAGACAGAAGAGTCATTATAATGCCCCTAAATAAAAATATCTGCAATATACTGTCACCTCACACTATTCCCCTCCCTCCTCACACTGTCTCCTCTCACATCCCCCTTGTTCACCCTCACTCCCCATACTGTGTCCACATACATTCACCCGTTCGCTCCCCATACTGTCTGCACCCATTCCCCATACTGTTTCCTCATGCATACTCTTCAGTACCCTCAAATCCACCCACACACATTAAATCCCCCACACATACAATAACCCCCCATCGGCACTCCAAATCCCCCCACACATACAATAACCCCCCATCCCCACTCCAAATTCCCCACACATACAATAACCCCCCATCCCCACTCCAAATCCCCCCACACATACAATAACCCCCATCCCCACTTCAAATCCCCCCACACATACAATAACCCCCCATAGCCACTCCAAATCCCCCCACATATAAAATAACACCCATCGCCACTCCAAATCCCCCCACACATACAATAACCCCCCCATCGCCACTCCAAATCCCCCCACACATACAATAACCCCCCATCGCCACTCCAAATCCCCCCACACATACAATAACCCCCCATCGCCACTCCAAATCCCCCCACACATACAATAACCCCCCATCGCCACTCCAAATCCCCCACACATAAAATAACCCTCCATCCCCACTCCAAATCCCCCCACACATAAAGTATCACCCATCCCCACTCCAAATCCCCCCACACATACAATAACCCTCCATCCCCACTCCCCCCACACATACAATAACCCCCCATCCCCACTCCAAATCCCCCACACATACAATAACCCTCCATCCCCACTCCAAATCCCCCCACACATAAAATAACCCTCCATCCCCACTCCAAATCCCCCCACACATAATGTATCCCCCCATCCCCACTCCAAATCCCCCCACACATAATGTACCCCCATCCCCATTCTAAATCCCCCCACACATAATGTATCCCCCCATCCCCACTCTAAATCCCCCCCCCATACACACACACACACACACACACTCACACTCACACAGTATGTCCCCGTTAATCTTCGGTGGTTCTTCAGCTCCACAGTGGAGCACACTTACCATGTGTGGCCCAGCTGCGCTTGGTACACATGTTCCATGAGGATGCACAGGAAGGTAATTGTGAAACCTGATATTCATTCACGCACACTTCCCAACACGACCACCAGAGGGTATCTTAGACTATTTAAGTTAGTGTGACGTAGCAGTAGTGCAGATCTCCTCAGGACACTAAGAGACCAGTTCCTGTCAGGAGCCATTCTAGTTTCAGATTCCAGTCAGAGTACGCTTCCTGTCAGAAGTGTTCAGTGTTCAGTGCTTATGAGTCTTGCTTGGAGGGAGAGGAGAGAAGACTGATTCCTGACAGAGCTTTTGTAGCTCACCTTGAACTGAAGTGGAGGCTAGTACGAGTAGAAAGGAAATTACTCTAGCCTAGTCAGAGCTATAACTGAATCTGCTATCTCAGAGCAAGTGGACTGTGTTCTCTAGAACGTGGAAAGTGACTCTCAGAGCTACAGCGTGTATACAGTCTGACGGAACGTCCAGTGAGCTGCTCTGGACAGAGTTTTGAAGGGAAAGAAGGAAAGGGACTACAGCTTGCAGAACATCGAGTTAACTGAGAGCAGGTCAGTGAGCTTGGAAGAAGAGCTGATTACTACACCTACTGCCACCCGTGCTTATGTTAAGGGTGAGAGCAGGGCGACAGGCGAGTGGAGAAAGAAGGAAGGAGTGTTTTCGGTGACAGATCACCTTCACTCGACTTATCCGGACACCGGGTCCGAAGCATTGCTAGTACTTCACGGCTAGTGATAGAAAAACCGGAATCCTTGCTGGACTTCAAGTCGCAGAAGGTAGCCCTAAGTGTTGATACGTAACTGGAGTCAGGGAGAACAAGGACTTTTAGCAGTGCACTGCATAGGAGGACTTCGTTCTTGCCAACATCTGATTATCAGAGACAGAAAAGGCTCTACCACAATGTCGACCGGGCGTAGCTGTTGCATCTGGAGTTAAACTTGACTTTATGCAAGTTAGGACTCACATACATTTCAAAGGTAAAGGAGGCCTCAAACCTGCTCAGCAATTACCTGAATGTGCATTCTCCACCCTGACCAGCTTCCCGGGACATACCTGCAACCATCTACAGTAAAGGTATGGAAAGAGAACAACTTGTGTGTGACTGACTTATTGCCTGCACCACCATAGACTTTGAGGGAACAGTCCCACCTGTGGGGGACTTAACATCTAGCTGCCTAATAACATCCCCTCAGAAGATTCACCCTGCAGCGCTGGTCTATTTGATCAGAAACCACAGGTGGCGTCACAAACTATTCCTAAAATCCCTGTAAATATCCCCCATTGAATGAGCGCCCAGGGCAACGGACCGAGCTCTGCTGCCAGTGACATTCCCCACAGACTTCCATGGGCTCGGTGCCGAGTACCCCATAACCCTGGTGTTGTGCGACTCAACCACCACTGTTCCCCCTTCTGGGCGCCGCCGGCGAGTGACGTCAGCAGCGTGATCACATGACCTGATCACGCTGCAGACGTCGCTCTGACCCGGAGGTCAGAGCTTCAATTGTACTGGCGTCTGTATAGACGCCAGTACAATTGGTCCCTGGGAGCCGGCACGCAGCAGCTTCTCTGCGCCGGCTGTCAGCATGACAGCAGGCACAGGGAACCGCCGACTCCCAGGCCGGGGGCGGCAGAACGCAGCCGCAGGGGAGACACTGCGGACCGCCGCATTAGGCGGCCTGACTGCGCCCCCCTGCTGGCTGCACCCGGGGCACCTGCCCCGGCTGCCCCCCCCTAGATACGCCCCTGATGTTAGTTATACCACTCAAAAACATTAATAAATATCTGGATTAAAGGGATAATCATTCAAAGTTTGAAAATTGCAATTGTTTTAAATTTGTCAAATTTCTGATATATTTTTTTTAAAATAAGCACAAAAAACAGAGCCTGTGGGGTACTCGGCACCGAGCCCGTTCACTTCAATGGGGAATGTCACGGGTAGCACAGCTCTGTCCGTGGCCCTGGGGCTCACCTCAAATAAAAGGGGGATATTTACAGGGGATTAAAGTATATACAGTTTGTTCGTGACGCCACCTGTGGTACCTGGTCAGGGTGACCAGCGCTGTAGGATAGATCTGCTGAGGGGTTGTTACTGGGCAGCAAGGTGTTAAGTCTTCCACAGGCAAGACTGGATCCCTCAGGGTAAATGGCGGTGTAGGGGTGCAGGAGCAATAAGGCAGACACACACACGAAAGTCACTTTCTGTACCTTTACTGATGGTATAGTTGCAGGCACGTCCCGGGAAGCTGGCAGGGTGGAGGATGCACGTCCAGTATTCCCACTGAGTAGGTGTAGGGCCTCCTTACTCCTGTTGTGTGAGTTTCTGACCTGTATGAAACAAAGTCTAACTCTGTCTTCAATTATACGCCCGGCTGACTTTGTGGTGAGGCCTTCTCTTGGATAGAACAGTATCTCTGTATGCAGCATCCTGCTAGACCCCCGTCTTCCTGACCTCGGTTACGTATCAGCACTGCTGGGCCCCTGCGACTTGAAGTCCCACAGGGTCTCCGGTATCTCCTACTAGTCGTGTAGATGCTAGCAAGCTCGGACCCGGTGTCCGTTGTTCAGAGTAGAGGTAAGCTATCAATGCTGTTTCAACCTCCGCTACTCTCTCTTTTCTTCCACTCACCTTTCGTCCTACTCCGACCCTTAACATAAGCACACTAGCAGTAGATAGCTGATTCTTCCTTCTCTTCACCGCTCTCAAAGCGTCGGCACACTTGCTCACTGAAACTACACTCTGTTGACTCAGTTCTGACCAGGCTGAAGTGGCTATCTTCCTCCACTCGTACTGGCCTCCACACATTAAACTAAGTTCAAGCTGTAGTCTTCAGGCACTTTCAATCACTGCTGTTCCCTTTCCTTCTTTTCCTTCTAACGCTCTGTCTGAAGCAGCTATCAGGACCTTCCGTCTAACTGATCTATGCACACTTCAAGAGCTAACTTTCCACCGTCCAAGGGAACTAACAGTCTGTCACGTTCTGAGGTAACTCTCCCTCTCAGCTCGTCTCTCTGAGATCTAAATCTGACTGCTGTCCTCCACTACCCTTATATATATATATATATATATATATACATACTCTCCAAGGGCTCCCTCTGGTGGCTCCAGGGGATAGTGAAGGTGTGAATGAATATCAGGTGTGTGTGGGTTTACCTTCTGTGCATCCTCCTGGGTACATGGGGCTCCAAGCGCAGCTGGGCTACACATATTGACCTAAAGTTATCAGTATCATAAATTATAATGTGCCATGAAAAAACAATCTTAAACATCACTGGGAATTTTTTTGAAGTGTTACAGAGTTATTACCATATAAAGTGACACTGGTCAGATTTCAAAAATTTGACCTGGTCACTAAGGGGTTTTAACCCCTCTCTGACATCTGACGTACTATCCCGTCCATAAAACCCGTGACAATCTGACCATGGACGGGATAGTACGTCATAGCGATCAGCTGCGCTCCCGGGGGGAGCGCAGCTAATCGCCGCTGGGTGTCAGCTGATTATCACAGCTGACACCCGTGACTGTGTGTGAGGAGTGGTCACAGACCGCTCCCGGCACATTAACCCCTTGCACACCACGATCAAACATGATCGCGGTGTACCGGGGGCACAGGGGAGCATCGCGCAGGGAGGGGGCTCCCTGCGAGCTCCCCTGAGACCCTCAGAACAGCGCGATGTGATCGCGCTGTTCTGAGGGCTTCCTCCCTCCCAGGACCCGGATCCAAGATGGCGCCGGGGTCCTGGAGGGAGGCGGCTTCCTCAGTGCCTGCTGAGAGCAGGCACTGAGAAGCCTGCAGCGCTGCCTGTGAGATCGCTGGTCTCACAGAGTGCTGTGCACACTGTGAGACCAGCGATCTGACATTTTACAGTGATGTCCCACCCTGGGGCAATGTAAAAAAGTAAAAAAAATAAAATAAACATGTGTAAAAAAAAAAATTCCAAAATAAAAAAAAAAAAATATTCCCCAATAAATTCATTTCTTCCTGTAAGTAAAAAAAAAAAACAATAAAAGTACACATATTTGGTATCACCCGCGTCCGTAACGACCCCCCTATAAAACTGTCCCACTAGTTAACCCCTTTTGTGAACCCCTTAAAAAAAAAAATAAAAACAAAGCAAAAAATCAGTGCTTTATCATCATACCGCCGAACAAAAAGTGGAATAACACGCGATCAAAAAGACGGATATAAATAAACATGGTACCGCTGAAAACGTCATCTTGTCCCGCAAAAAACGAGCCGCCATACAGCATCATCAGCGAAAAAATAAAAAAGTTATAGCTCGCAGAATAAAGCGATGCAAAAATAATTATTTTTTATATAAAATTGTTTTTATTCTATAAAAGCGCCAAACATGAATTGCTGATTTTTGTTCATTCTAACCTCCCAAAAATCGAAATAAAAAGCGATCAAAAAATGTCACGTGCTCAAAAATGGTACCAATAAAAACGTCAATTCGTACCGCAAAAATAAGACCTCACATGACTCTATGGGCCAAAATATGCAAAAATTATAGCTCTCAAAATGTGGTGATGCAAAAAACTATTTTTTGCAATAAAAAGCGTCTTTTAGCGTGACAGCTGCCAATCATAAAAACCCGCTATAAATAGTAAATCAAACCCCCCTTTATCACCCCCTTAGTTAGGGAAAAATAATAAAATTAAAAAAATGTATTTATTTCCATTTTCCCATTAGGGTTATGGTTAAGGTTAGGGTTGCGGCTAAAGTTAGGGTTAGGGTTGGCGCTAACGTTAGGATTAGGGTTATGGTTGGGATTAGGGATAGGGGTGTGTTAGGGTTAGGTTTGTGGTTAGGGTTGGGACTAGGGTTAGGGGTGTGTTGGGGTTAGGGTTGGAGTTAGAATTGGGGGGTTTCCGCTGTTTAGGCACATCAGGGGCTCTCCAAATGTGACATGGCGTCTGATCTCAATTCCAGCCAATTCTGCGTTGAAAAAGTCAAACGGTGCTCCTTCCCTTCTCAGCTCTGCCATGCGCCCAAACAGTAGTTTACTCCCACATGGGGTATCAGCGTACTCTGGACCCTAAGAGTTATTGTGCAATTTGTCCTATTTCTTCTGTTACCCTTGGGAAAATAAAAAACTGGGGCAAAAATATCATTTTTTAAAAAAAAAAAAAAAGATTTTTTTGTTTTTACGGCTGTACGTTATAAACTTCTGTGAAGCACTTGGGGCTTCATAGCGCTCACCACACATCTAGATAAGTTCCTTGTGGGGTCTATTTTCCAAAATGGGGTCACTTGTGGGGGGTTTCCACTGTTTAGGCGCATCAGGGGCTCTCCAAATGCGACATGACGCCCCCAGACCATTCCATCAAAGTCTACAATCCAAAACGTCACTACTTCCCTTCCGAGCCCCAACGTGTACCCATACAGTAGTTTTCTCCCACATATTGGGTATCCGCGTACTCAGGACAAATTGGACAACAAATTTTGGGGTCCAATTTCTCCTGTTACCCTTGTGAAAATAAAATATTGGAGGCGAAAAAAATAATTTTTGTAAAAAAAAAAAATTTTTTATTTTTACGGCTGTTCGTTATAAACTTCTGTGAAGCACTTAGGGGTTCAAAGTGCTCACCACACATCTAGATAAGTTCCTTGTGGGTCTATTTTCCAAAAAGGGGTCACTTGTGGGGGGGATTCCACTGTTTAGGTGCATCAGGGGCTCTCCAAATGCGACATGACGCCCCCAGAGCATTCCATCAAAGTCTGCAATCCAAAACGTCACTACTTCCCTTCCGAGCCCCAACGTGTACCCATACAGTAGTTTTCTCCCACATATTGGGTATCAGCGTACTCAGGACAAATAGGACAATAACTTTTGGGGTCCAATTTCTCCTGTTACCCTTGTGAAAATAAAATATTGGGGACGAAAAAATCATTTTTGTAAAAAAAAAAAAAATATTTTACGGCTGCACGTTATAAACTTCTGTGAAGCACTTGGGGGTTCAAAGTGCTCACCACACATCTAGATAAGTTCCTTGAGGGGTCTAGTTTCCAAAATGGTGTCATTTGACGGGGGTTTCCACTGTTTAGGCAGATCAGGAGTTCTCCAAACACGACATGGCATCCAGCCAATTCTGCCTTGAAAAATTGGTGGGTTTCCACTGTTTAGGCACATCAGGGGCTCTCCAAATGCAACATGGCGTCCAATCTCATTTCCAGCCAATTCTGCGTTGAAAAAGTCAAACGGCGCTCCTTCCCTTCCAAACTCTGAAATGCAGCAAACAGTGGTTTACCCCCACATATGGGGTATCAGCGTACTCAGGACAAATTGCACAATAACTTTTGGAGTCTTGTTACCCTTGGGAAAATAAAAATTGGGGTGAAAAGATCATTTTTGTGGAAAAAATATGATTTTTTAATTTTACGGCTCTACGTTATAAACTTGTGTGAAGCACTTGGGGGTTCAAATTGCTCACCAAAGATTTCGATAAGTTCCTTAGGGGGTCTAGTTTCCCAAATGGGGTCACTTGTGGGGGGTTTCCACTGTTTAGGCACATCAGGGGCTCTCCAAATGCAACATGGCGTCCAATCTCAATTCCAGCCAATTTTGGTTGGAAAAAGTCAAATGACTGTTTAGGCTCATCTGGGGCACTGCAAACGGAACATGACCCCCATCAACGTCTGCATTCCAAAACGTTACTACTTCCTTTCCAAGCCCTGCCGTGCGCCCAAACAGTTTCCCCCCCCACATATTGGGTATCAGCGTACTCAGGACAAATTGGCCAACAACTTTTGGGGTCCAATTTCCTTGGGAAAAATCAAAAATTTGGGACTAAAAAATCATTTTTGTGGAAAATTGTTTTTTTTTTTTTTTCACACCCAGGCATAATAAACTTTTGTGAAACACTTGGGGGTTCAAAGTGCTCACAACAGACCTAGGTAAGTTCCTTAGGGGGTCTAGTTTCCAAAATGGTGTCACTTGTGGGGGGTTTCCACTGTTTAGGCGCATCAGGGGCTCTCCAAACGCGACATGGCATCCAATCTCAATTCCAGCCAATTTTAGTTTGAAAAAGTCAAACGGTGCTCCTTCCCTTGTGAGCTCTGCTGTGCGCACAGACAGTGGTTTTCCCCCACTTATGGGGTATTGGCGTACTGGAGAATTGGAGAAATTGCACAACAACTTTATCTGTCCATTTTCTTCTTTTACCCTTGTAAAAATAAAAAAAAAAATGTAAAAGATCATTTTTGTGGCTAAAAAGTTAAATATTAATATTTTCCTTCCACGTTGCTTCAGCTCCTGTGAAGCACCTGAAGGGTTAATAAACTTCTTGAATGTGGTTTTGAGTACCTTGAGGGGTGCAGTTTTTAGAATAGTGTCACTTTTGGGTATTTTCTGCTATATAGACCCCTCAAAGTGACTTCAAATATGAGGTGGTCCCTAAAAAAAATGGCTTTGTAAATTTTGTTGTAAAAATTAGAAATCGCTGGTCAACTTTTAATCCTTAAAATTTCCTAAGAAAAAAAAATTTTGATTCCAAAATTGTGCTGATGTAAAGTAGACATGTGGGAAATGTTATTTCTTAACTATTTTGTGTGACATATTTCTCTGTTTTAAGGGAATAAAAATTCAAAGTTTGAAAATTGCAAAATTTTCAAAATTTTCGCCATATTTGCGTTTTTTTTTCAAAAATAAACGCAAGTTATATCGAAGAAATTTTACCAATAACGTGAAGTACAATATGTCACGAGAAAACAATCTCAGAATCGCGAAGATCCGTTGAAGCGTTCCAGAGTTATAACCTCATAAAGAGACAGTGGTCAGAATTGTAAAAATTGGCCCGGTCATTAACGTGCAAACCACCCTTGGGGGTGAAGGGGTTAAAGATCTGTTTATACTGCATAAATATCACTTTGCAATGATTGTGCAGTGTGAACAGGCTGCCAAACACCTGACGAATGCGCAGGATGCTCATCCATTGGGTGAAATGATCATCTGGTTTGCACAAATGATCATCGTCATCCTGTGTAAACAGGACAGAACAATGGCAGCCTATGTGCACAGAATGGTCTACTCTAGATCGTTCAGTGTACGTGTGCAGCAGGTCAGCCAATGTAAACAAGCCATTAAATGATCGCCAACCAGCCAACATTTAATACCGCATCATGCAGTGTAGACGCACTGAACACTTTATAATGTACACACGGCTAGGATCCGCTTTATTTCACAGTCCGGCGGTCTTCACATCGCTGCTCTTTGCATACTTGTCATCACATGCTGATTGCTTTCTTTTCTGCTTTTAATGCATCAATACGGCCATCAGAATCCGTTTTTAACGAACACCTATTCCCTCGGAAAACTCTATTATCCTGTAGATATGAACGTAGGCTGGATTCACATGACAGTATAAAAAAATCAGTCCCATTCTTATCCAGGACAGTGGGATGATTATTTTTCTCACTTGTCATCCGTGCGCTCGAGCACTGTGCATACAATCCGTTTTTTTTACTCTGCTATTAATCACTTAGTTTCCTATATTAGAGGATTGCAATGTAAAAATCAGATGTCATACTGTGCATGCTGCAATTTTTTTTTTTTTTTTTCATAGATTCTGTTAGTGAAAAAAAATCACCCATCTACACTACCCTATTGAAAAACAAGGGTCCAGTGTGCTATGCGATCAAAAAATCTGGTCTGATTTATACGCTCGTGTGCTCGAGCCCTAATCTGCAATTACAATGCGGCCTGGCTACCTTACTGAAGGTACAGCTACCAGGAGAAAATGAATTTGTTTTCTCCCAGGAGTTGCCAGCTTTCAGTCATGGGGGCGGGGCTGTAAGCCTGCCCCAGAATTCTGATTGACAGCTCACTCTCTACAAAGTGCCGGGCTGTGCTTATAGCCACTGCTCACAGTATGGTGGGTTGTGCTTATAGCCACTGCTCACAGTATGGTGGGTTGTGCTTATAGCCACTGCTCATAGTATGATGGGTTGTGCTTATAGCCGCTGCTCACAGTATGGTGGGCTGTGCAAATAGCCGCTGCTCACAGTATGGTGGGCTGTGCAAATAGCCGCTGCTCACAACATTTTGGGCTGTGCAAATAGCCGCTACTCACAGTATGGTGGGTCGTGCAAATAGCCACTGCTCACAACATGGTGGGCCGTGCCCTCTGAGCGGTCACTGCACACTTCTATGACTGATCAGCTTCCTGGATGAAATAATTTTAATTTCGCCTCTCTGTGGAAATACTTTAATTCAGTGTTTCCCATACTCCAGTCCTCAGGGACCCCACGGGTCATGTTTTCAGGATTTCCTTTGTATTGCACAGATGGTGGAAGTATCATCAAGGCATCAGGAATTCTCTCACCTGTGCAGCATTATGGAAATCCTGAAAATATGACCCGTGAGGTCCGTGAGGACTGGAGTTTGGGAAACACTGCTTTAATTGATAATATCTTGGCAACGTAGGGGTGGAATAAAAGAAAATAAGCAAAAAAAAAGTATTATTCCACTCTGCAGCCACATCACATTACAAATTTTCCCACGTCAGATGAAGTGAGTTCATTGGCTGTGAACTCCCAGGACTTGTTTGACGGCACTGCGAGTATGAGAACTTTCTCACGCTCACGGTGCCTACAAGCAGGGAATAGGATTTCACAGGGAGACACTGAGCAGCGGTAGCACATGCTGCTCCGTGTCTCTGCTGGATGGCAGGCTGTATAGTCGCACCATGCAACCAGTCGCACCATGCAACCATGCAGCCTGCCATCTAGATGTAGCAGAGCTAGACCCGTCATAGGACAAATGGATTATCTTCTCTGCGGAAAGGTGAGGAATATCATTTTTTTTTTTATTTTATCTCTTTCGCAGGAGACAATGATGTCAGTGGAATGGGCGAGGTCGCAAGTATGGTTTAATTAAGATTTATTAAAGGAGTTTGTCATTCTTTAAATTAAACTTTTCTGTGTGTTTTTATATGATACGACTATGGGGTTAGTAATGGAGGTATCTTATTGACGCCTCTCCATTACTAACTTGGGGCTTGATGTCACCTGACTATACAAAGGTGACATCAAACCCCCCCAAACTATCACCCCATTTGCCATTGCTACAGGGCAAGTGGGAAGAGTGAGTCTAAGTGCCAGAATTGGCACATTATTATTATTATTATACATTTATATAGCGCCATTTATTCCATGGCGCTTTACATATGAAAAGGGGAAAATATAGACAGGTACAATAAACATGTGCTGGACAAGGGACACACAAGTACAGAAGGAGAGAGGACCCTGCCCGCGAGGGCTCACAGACTGCAGGGATGGGTGAGAGTACACTAGGAAAGGGTAGAGCTGGTCGTACGATGGTTCAGTACACTGAGGATCATTGCAGGTTGTAGGCTTGTCAGAACAGGTGGGTCTTCAGGTCTTAGAGATGCCTGGGAAGAGGGGTTATGGGGCAGTATCCATGGCCCCTTCCTAGGCAATTAATGATATCAGCCTGCAGCTTTCTGCATTGCCTTTGCTGGTTATTAATTATAGGGGACTTTATGTAATTTTTTGTTGGGATCCCCCATTTTAATAGCCAGTAACGGCTAAGTGTACAGTTGTGAGCTGATATTAATAGCCTGGGAAGCTCCATGGGTATTACCCCCTTCTCAAGCTATCAACATCGTCCCCCAGCCGTCGACTTTCCCTCTGCTGGTTAAGAATATTACACGAGAGCCCACGCCATTTTTTTCAGAAAAATAACCTTTTATTAATTAAATAGATGTACAGTAAGCTGTACATACTGTGCTAATTGTATTTGTCACAGACATCTATATATCTGTCTATTCTACGTGTATATTCTCTATTTAATCCATCTATTCTATCCGGTCAGGTCCTGCTGTGATTTTACAATACGTGGCTTCTGAATTGTCGGCTTTTCTTCTGTCTATCTATGTAATAGATCTATGTAAATATATACACATACACTGCTCAAAAAAATAAGGGGAACACTCAAATAACACATCCTAGATCTGAATGAATGAAATATTCTCATTGAATACTTTGTTCTGTACAAAGTTGAATGTGCTGACAACAAAATCACACAAAAATCATCAATGGAAATCAAATTTATTAACCAATGGAGGCCTGGATTTGGAGTCACACACAAAATTAACTCCTTACTGCCATCGGACGTACTATCCCGTCCATGGTACCTGGGCCCGTATGACCGGGACGGATAGTACGTCATAGGCGATCAGCTGCGCTCCTGAGGGGAGCGCAGCTAATCGCCGCCGGGTGTCAGCTGATTATCACAGCTGACACCCATGACTGTGTGTCAGGAGCGGTCACGGACCGCTCCCGGCACATTAACCCCTTGCACACCGCGATCAAACATGATCGCGGTGTACTGGGGGCACAGGGGAGGATCGCGCAGGGTGGGGGCTCCCTGCGCGCCCCCCTGAGACCCTCAGAGCAGCGCGATGTGATCGTGCTGTTCTGAGGGCTTCCTCCCTCCCAGGACCCGGATCCAAGATGGCGCCGGGGTCCTGGAGGGAGGCGGCTACCTCAGTGCCTGCCGAGAGCAGGCACTGAGAAGCCTGCATCTATGCCTGTGCGATCGCTGGTGTGACAGAGTGCTGTGCACACTGTCACACCAGCGATCTGATAAAATACTGTGATGTCCCACCCTGGGACAAAGTAAAAAAGTTAAAAAAGTAAAAATAAACATGTGTAAAAAAAAAATCCAAAATAAAAAAAAATAAAAAAAAATATTCCCCAATAAATTCACTTCTTCCTGTAAATAAAAAAAACAAACAATAAAAGTACACATATTTGGTATCGCCGCGTCCGTAACGACCTCCCCTATAAAATTGTCCCACTAGTTAACCCCTTTAGTGAACCCCTTAAAAAAAAAAAAAAAAAAACGAAGCAAAAAATCAATGCTTTATCATCATACCGCCGAACAAAAAGTGGAATAACGCGCGATCAAAAAGACCGATATAAAAAAACATGGTACCGCTGAAAACGTCATCTTGTCCCGCAAAAAACGAGCCGTCATAAAGCATCATCAGCGAAAAAATAAAAAAGTTATAGCTCGCAGAATAAAGCGATGCAAAAATAATTATTTTTTATATAAAATTGTTTTTATTCTATAAAAGCGCCAAAACATGAAAAAATGATATAAATGAGGTATCGCCGTAATCGTACTGACCCGAAGAATAAAACTGCTTTATCAATTTTACCACACGCGGAACGGTATAAACGCCTCCCCCAAAAGAAATTCATGAATTGCTGATTTTTGTTCATTCTAACCTCCCAAAAATCGAAATAAAAAGCTATCAAAAAACGTCACGTGCTCAAAAATGGTACAAATAAAAACGTCAACTCGTCCCGCAAAAAATAAGACCTCACATGACTCTGTGGGCCAAAATATGCAAAAATTATAGCTCTCAAAATGTGATGATGCAAAAACTATTTTTGCAATAAAAAGCGTCTTTTAGCATGACAGCTGCCAATCATAAAAACCCGCTATAAATAGTAAATCAAAACCCCCTTTATCACCCCCTTAGTAAGGGAAAAATAATAAAATTAAAAAAAAGTATTTATTTCCATTTTCCCATTAGGGTTAGGGTTAGGGTTGCGGCTAAAGTTAGGGTTAGGGTTGGCGCTAAAGTTAGGATTAGGGTTAGGGTTGGGATTAGGGGTGTGTTAGGGTTAGGTTTGTGGTTAGGGTTGGGACTAGGGTTAGGGGTGTGTTGGGGTTAGGGTTGGAGTTAGAATTGGGGGTTTCCGCTGTTTAGGCACATCAGGGGCTCTCCAAATGTGACATGGCGTCTGATCTCAATTCCAGCCAATTCTGCGTTGAAAAAGTCAAACGGTGCTCCTTCACTTCTCAGCTCTGCCATGCGTCCAAACAGTAGTTTATCCCCACATATGGGGTATCAGCGTACTCTGGACCCCAAGAGTTATTGTGCAATTTGTCCTATTTCTTCTGCTACCCTTGGGAAAATAAAAAACTGGGGGCGAAAATATCATTTTGTACAAAAAAAAAATTTTTTTGTTTTTACGGCTGTACATTATAAACTTCTGTGAAGCACTTGGGGCTTCATAACGCTCACCACACATCTAGATAAGTTCCTTGTGGGGTCTATTTTCCAAAATGGGGTCACTTGTTGGGGATTTCCACTGTTTAGGCGCATCAGGGTCTCTCCAAATGCGACATGACGCCCCCAGACCATTCCATCAAAGTCTGCAATCCAAAACGTCACTACTTCCCTTCCGAGCCCCGACGTGTACCCATACAGTAGTTTTCTCCCACATATTGGATATCAGCGTACTCAGGACAAATTGGACAACAACTTTTGGGGTCCAATTTCTCCTGTTACCCTTGTAAAAATAAAATATTGGGGCAAAAAAAATCATTTTTGCAAAAAAAAAAAGGATTTTTTATTTTTACGGCTGTGCGTTATAAACTTCTGTGAAGCACTTCGGGGTTCAAAGTGCTCACCACACATCTAGACAAGTTCCTTGTGGGGTCTATTTTCCAAAATGGGGTCACTTGTGGGGGGTTTCCACTGTTTAGGCGCATCAGGGGCTCTCCAAATGCGACATGACGCCCCCAGACCATTCCATCAAAGTCTGCAATCCAAAACGTCACTACTTCCCTTCCGAGCCCTGACGTGCGCCCATACAGTAGTTTTCTCCCACATATTGGGTATCAGCGTACTCAGGACAAATTGGACAACAACTTTTGGGTTCCAATTTCTTCTGTTACCCTTGTGAAAATAAAATATTGGGGGCGAAAAAATCATTTTTGTAAAAAAAAAAAAGATTTTTTATTTTTACGGCTGTACGTTATAAACTTCTGTGAAGCACTTCGGGGTTCAAAGTGCTCACCACACATCTAGATAAGTTCCTTGTGGGGTCTATTTGCCAAAATGGGGTCACTTGTGGGGGGTTTCCACTGTATAGGTGCATCATGGGCTCTCCAAATGTGACATGACGCCCCCAGACCATTCCATCAAAGTCTGCAATCCAAAACGTCACTACTTCCCTTCCGAGCCCTGACGTGCGCCCATACAGTAGTTTTCTCCCACATATTGGGTATCAGCGTACTCAGGACAAATTGGACAACAACTTTTGGGTTCCAATTTCTTCTGTTACCCTTGTGAAAATAAAATATTGGGGACGAAAAAATCATTTTTGTAAAAAAAAAAAAAGATTTTTTATTTTACGGCTGTACGTTATAAACTTTAGTGAAACACCTGGGGTTCAAAGTTCTCACCACACATCTAGATAAGTTCCTTGAGGGGTCTAGTTTCCAAAATGGCGTCATTTATGGGGTTTCCACTGTTTAGGCAGATCAGGAGCTCTCCAAACACGACATGGCGTCCAGCCAATTCTGCGTTGAAAAAGTCAGACGGCGCTCCTTCCCTTCCAAACTCTGCTATGCACCCAAACAGTGGTTTACCCCCACATATGGGGTATCAGCGCACTCAGGACAAATTGCACAATAACTTTTGGAGTCTTGTTACCCTTGGAAAAATAAAAATTGGGGTGAAAAGATCATTTTTGTGGAAAAAATATGATTTTTAAATTTTACGGCTCTACGTTATAAACTTGTGTGAAGCACTTGGGGGTTCAAATTGCTCACCAAAGATTTAGAAAAGTTCCTTAGGGGGTCTAGTTTCCAAAATGGGGTCATTTGTGGGGGTTTCCACTGTTTAGGCACATCAGGGGCTCTCCAAATGCAACATGGCATCCAATCTCAATTCCAGCCAATTTTGGTTGGAAAAAGTCAAATGGTGCTCCTTCCATTCCGAGCTCTGCCGTGCGCCCAAACAGTGGTTCCCACCCACATATGGGGTATCAGCGTACTCAGGACAAATTGGACAACAACTTATGTGGTCCAATTTCTCCTGTTACCCTTGAGAAAATAAAAAATTAGTGACTAAAATATAATTTTTGTGGGAAAAAAATAGGATTTTTTATTTTCATGCCCGGGCATTATAAACTTGTGTGAAGCACTTGGGGGTTCAAAGTGCTCACCAAAGATCTAGATAAGTTCCTTAGGGGGTATAGTTTCCAAAATGGGGTCACTTGTGGGGGGTTTCCACTGTTTAGGCTCATCTGGGGCACTGCAAACGGAACATGACCCCCATCAACGTCTGCATTCCAAAACGTTACTACTTCCTTTCCAAGCCCTGCCGTGCACCCAAACAGTTCCCCCCCCCCACATATGGGGTATCAGCGTACTCAGGACAAATTGGACAACAACTTTTGGGGTCCAATTTCCTTGGGAAAATTCAAAAATTTGGGACTAAAAAATCATTTTTGTGGAAAATTGTTTTGTTTTTTTTTCACACCCAGGCATTATAAGCTTTTGTGAAACACTTGGGAGTTCAAAGTGCTCACAACAGATCTAGATAAGTACCTTAGGGGGTCTAGTTTCCAAAATGGTGTCACTTGTGGGGTTTCCACTGTTTAGGCGCATCAGGGGCTCTCCAAACACGACATGGCGTCCAATCTCAATTCCAGCCAATTTTAGTTTGAAAAAGTCAAACGGCGCTCCTTCCCTTACGAGCTCTGCCGTGTGCCCAAACAGTGGTTTTCCCCCACATATTGGGTATTGGCGTACTCAGGAGAAATTGCATAACAACCTTATCTGCCCATTTTCTCCTTTTACCCTTGTGAAAATAAAAAAAAAGTTTGTAAAAGATCATTTTTGTGGCTAAAAAGTTAAATATTCATTTTTTCCTTCCACGTTGCTTTAGTTCCTGTGAAGCACCTGAATGGTTAATAATCTTCTTGAATGTGGTTTTGAGTACCTTGAGGGGTGCAGTTTTTAGAATGGTGTCACTTTTGGGTATTTTCTGCCATATAGACCCCTCAAAGTGACTTCAAATGAGAGGTGGTCCCTAAAAAAAATGGCTTTGTAAATTTTGTTGTAAAAATGAGAAATCGCTGGTCAACTTTTAACCCTTATAACTTCCTAACAAAAAAAAATTTTGGTTCCAAAATTGTGCTGATGTAAAGTAGACATGTGGGAAATGTTATTTATTAACTATTTTGTGCGACATATTTCTCTGTTTTAAGGGAATAAAAATTCAAAGTTTGAAAATTGCAAAATTTTAAAAATTTTCGCCATATTTGCGTTTTTTTCAAAAATAAACGCAAGTTATATCGAAGAAATTTTACTTCTAACGTGAATTACAGTATGTCACGAGAAAACAATCTCAGAATCGCGAAGATCCGTTGAAGCGTTCCAGAGTTATAACCTCATAAAGAGACAGTGGTCAGAATTGTAAAAATTGGCCCGGTCATTAACGTGCAAACCACCCTTGGGGGTGAAGGGGTTAAAGTGAAATATAATGTCCTTAAAGCAAGTAAAAATGATGCTCAGTAGTGTGTGTGGCCTCCACGTGTCTGTATGACCTCCTACAATGCCTGGGCATGCTTCTGATGAGGCGGCTGATGGTCTCCTGAGGGATCTCCTCCCAGACCTGGACTAAAGCATCTGCCAACTCCTGGACAGTCTGTGGTGCAATGTGATGTTGGTGGATGGAGCGAGACATGATGTCCCAGATGAGTTCAATCGGATTCAGGTCTGGGGAACGGGCGGGCCAGTCCATAGCTCCAATGCCTTCATCTTGCAGGAACTGCTGACACACACCAGCCACATGAGTTCTTGTCCTGCATTAAGAGGAACCCAGGGACAACCACATCAGCATATGGTCTCACAAGAGGTCTGAGGATCTCATCTCGGTACCTAATGGCAGTCAGGCTACCTCTGGCGAGCACATGGAGGGCTGTGCGGCCCTCCGAAGAAATGCCACCCTACACCATTACTGACCTACTGACAAACCAGTCATGCTGAAGGATGTTGCAGGCAGTAGATCACTCTCCTCGGCATCTCCAGACTCTGTCACGTCTGTCACATGTGCTCAGTGTGAACCTGCTTTCATCTGTGAAGAGCACAGGGTGCCAGTGGTGAATTTGCCAATCCTGGTGTTCTGTGGCAAATGCCAATCCTGCACGGTGTTGGGTTGTCAGCACAAACCCCATCTGTGGACGTCGGGCACTCAGACCATCCTCATGGAGTCGGTTTCTAACCGTTTGTGCAGACACATGCACATTTGAGGTCAGCTGGAGGTCATTTTGCAGGGCTCTGGCAGTGCTCCTCATGTTCCTCCTTGCACAAAGGCGGAGGTAGCGGTTCTGCTGCTGGGTTGTTGCTCTCCTACGGCCCCCTGCACGTCTCCTGGTGTACTGGCCTGTCTCCTGGTAGCGCCTCCAGCCTCTGGACACTACGCTGACAGACACAGAAAACCTTCTTGTCACAGCTCGCATTGATGTGCCATCCTGGATGAGCTGTACAACCTGAGCCACTTGTGTGGGTTTTAGAGTCCGTCTCATGCTACCACTAGTGTGAAAGCACAACCAACATTCAAAAGTGACCAAAACATCATCCAGAAAGCATTGGTACTGAGATGTGGTCTGTGGTCCCCACCTGCAGAACCACTCCTTTATTGAGTGTGTCTTGATAATTGCCAATAATTTCCATCTATTGTCTATTCCATTTGCACAACAGCATGTGAAATTGATTGTCAATCAGTGTTGCTTCCTAAGTGGACAGTTTGATTTTACAGAAGTTTGATTTACTTGGAGTTATATTCTGTTGTTTAAGTGTTCCCGTTATTTTTTTGAGCAGTGTATATCTGTGTGTCACTGACATTTATATCTCTATCTATTCTATGTGAATCTATCTATTCTATTGTAACCTGTCACTCTGATTTTACTGTACGCGGCAGATGAATTGCCGGCTTTTCAAAGGACATTGGTGCGTAAAAATCGGACAGCACTCGCATGGTCCATTGTCACTGAGAACAGTGATGGCAGGAGCTGCTGATGGGAGACGTAGTCTCTTGTCAGCCGGCACCTGTGCTCACACTTAAAAGAAAAACACACATGTAAAATAATTACATAGATATTCAAATAAAAATCACATTATATTCACCTAACACCAAATCCCCAATGCCCTCGTCTCATAGAAGTAATCTAAAATAATAAACCACCATATACTCACCTGTCCGCTGTAGTCTACATAATCCCGAGTGTCCCACGGCGATCTCACTTGTAGAACAGTCGCATAGAGGGATGTGACCTGTTATGATTTGGTAGCTGAGGAGTGCAGGTAAAAAAGGCAATACACCAGAGCAGTTGGAATCTATGAGATTGCAGTACCCTGACTAACCACCACAACTAGAGGCAGCCGTGGAGCGTTCCTACGTTGGTCCTAGACGCCTCGTCACAGCCTGAGAAACTAACTATACCTAAAGATAGAAAGAGGAAAGCTATCTGCCCTGGAGCAGATCCCCAAAGAACATAGAAAGCCCCCAAACATGTAATGGCGGTTAGACAAGAAGAAATACTGACACAGACAGAAAATAGTATGAGCAAACGTTGGGGCCCAAACTATCTAAATAGAAAAGGATAGGAAGGGCACTTACTGCAATCCCAAAAAACCCTGAAAAGCACCAACTCTACTAATTTCAAAAACACCTGAAATCACACGACCTCTACCACCTAAATTAGTTCTCTGGTGTAACAAAATCAAAACAGCAGCCACTGAAAAAACTGGAAAAAGCAAATGTACAAAACATCAGTGGCTGAACTAAACTGAGAGGGCAAAAGCCCCCGGAGGGGACCCTGAAGGCCCCCACAGAAGTGCAGGACAAAATGCAAAAATCAAGCACAAAAACAAAAAGAAGAAAATGTCTTATCTGTTAGCAGGAGATGCAGAAACGACACAGCAGGCTACAAAGGAAACAGGAATCAAGGATTGAGACCAGAACAATTGATCACCGGCAACCCTGATGGGAAGGCGACTCCCTTAAATAAGACCAGTCAGTAACACCTGATTCCCAATCCTCACAATCTTCACTGGACAGTCCAGTACCGCTTGTAACCACCAGAGGGAGCCTCTGCTCAGAACTCATTTCAAGTCCATTCACAACAGTACCCCCCCCCTTGAGGAGGGGTCACCGAACCCTCACTTGAGCAACCAGGTCAGTCAGGATGAGTTCTATGATACGCACGGATGAGTCTCCTACCATGGATGTCCGAAGCAAACACCCAAGAATTGTCTTCCTGACCATAACCTCTCCACTTAACCAAATACTGGAGTTTCCGTCTAGAAAAACGAGAATTCAATATTTTCTCAACCACAAACTCAATATTGCCCTCAACCAGAACAGGGTCAGGAGGCAAAGCAGTAGGAACCACTGGCTCAACAAACCTCTTCAACAAGGACTTGTGGAACACGTTATGGATCTTAAATGTCCCTGGAAGAAGCAAACGAAAAGAAACAGGATTAAGAATCTCCATGATCTTATAAGGTCCAATGAACCTAGGCTTAAATTTAGGAGATGCCACTCTCATAGGAATATTTTTTGAGGACAACCAGACCAAGTCCCCCACTTTAAACCGAGGACCATCAGTCCTATGCCGGTTAGCAAACCGCTGGGCCCTCTCCTGAGAGAGGGACAACCTCTCCACTACCTGGTCCCAAATCTGTTGCATACGCTCCACAACAAAGTCAACACCTGGACAGGCAAAAGCCTCCGTCTGTCCTGAAGAAAATCGAGGGTGAAACCCAGAATTACAGAAAAATGGAGACATCAAAGTGGCAGAGCTAGCCCTATTATTAAGAGCAAACTCAGCCAAAGGCAAAAAAGAGACCCAGTCATCCTGATCAGCAGACACAAAGCATCTTAGATAAGTCTCCAATGTCTGGTTTGTTCTCTCAGTTTGACCATTGGTCTGAGGATGAAACGCCGAGGAGAAAGACAACTGAACACCAAGCTTAGAACAAAAGGTCCTCCAAAATCTGGAAACAAACTGGACTCCTCTGTCAGACACAATGTTCTCAGGAATGCCGTGTAAACGAACCACGTGCTGAAGGAACAAAGGCACCAATTCAGAGGAGGAAGGCAACTTAGGTAATGGCACAAGATGTATCATCTTGGAAAATCACAAATCACCCAGATGACGGTCATTCTCTGAGAAACAGGGAGGTCGGAAATGAAATCCATAGAGATATGGGTCCATGGTCTCTTGGGCACAGGCAATGGCATCAACAAACCACTAGAACGAGAGCAAGGCTTGGAACGAGAGCAAGTCCCGCAGGACTGCACAAATTCCCTGACATCACAAGACAAGGTAGGCCACCAAAAGGACCGACTAACCAAGTCTCTGGTACCAAAAATTCCGAGATGACCGGCCAACGCGGAACAATGAATCTCAGACATCACACTCTTTTTCCACTGGTCCGGGACAAACAATTTCCCAACAGGGCAGCGCTCGGGCCTATGCTCCTGACACCCCTCCAGAGCCAGTCTCAAATTGGGCGAGATGGCGGAAAGAACTACACCTTCTTTCAAAATAACAGAAGGATCAGATACCTCAGGAGAGTCCGCAAGGAAACTCCTCGAGAGGGCATCCGCCTTAACATTCTTAGTGCCAGGAAGAAAGGAAACCACAAAATTAAAACGTGTGAAAAACAGGGCCCACCTGGCCTGTCTAGGATTAAGTCGCTTGGCAGATTCCAGATAAACCAGATTCTTATGGTCAGTAAGGACCACCACCTGATGTTTGGCTCCCTCCAGCCAATGTCACCACTCTTCAAAAGCCCACTTCATGGCCAATAACTCCCGATTACCCACGTCATAATTACGTTCAGTAAGAGAAAATTTTCGAGAGAAAAAGGCACAAGGGTTACTTTTAGAGGTCTCTGGATCTCTTTGGGACAAAACGGCACCTGCCCCAATTTCAGAGGCATCAACCTCCACCTGAAATGGCAGAGAAACATCAGGCTGCCGTAGAACAGGAGCAGAAGTGAATCTCTGCTTAAGTTCCTGAAATGCAGAGACTGCCTCAGGAGGCCAATTCACCACATCAGAAGTTCAGAACCCTTTTTGGTCAAATCAGTTAATGGTTTAACAATAACCGAGAAATTACCAATAAAATTACGATAAAAATTGGCAAAACCCAAAAATCTTTGAAGAGCCTTTAATGAAGTAGGTTGGACCCAATCACAGATGGCCTGAACCTTGACCGGGTCCATTTCAATAACAGATGGGGACAAAATGAATCCCAAAAATGAGATCCTCTGTACGCCAAAAAGACACTTTGATCCCTTCACATACAGAGCATTCTCTCTCAAAATCTGGAATACAGTTCGAACATGTTTCACATGAGAGTCCCAGTCATTAGAAAAAATCAAGATATCATCCAAATAAACAATCAGAAATTTATCCACAAAATCCCTGAAAATGTCATTCATGAAGGACTGGAAGACAGAAGGAGCATTAGTGAGCCCAAAGGGCATCACAAGGTACTCAAAATGCCCCTCAGGGGTGTTAAATGCCGTCTTCCATTCATCCCCGTGCTTAATACGAATAAGGTTATATGCCCCCCTGAGGTCAAGCTTGGTAAACCAAGTAGCATTTTTCACCCTGGAAAACAGGTCAGAAATCAAGGGTAACGGGTATTGATATTTCACAGTAATATTGTTCAAGAGACGATAATCAATACACGGCCTTAATGAACCATCCTTTTTGGCCACAAAGAAAAAACCGGCACCTAAGGGTGAAGAGGATGGTCTGATATGACCCTTCTCCAATGACTCCTTGATATAAGACCGCATAGCGTCATGTTCAGGTACAGACAAGTTAAAAAGGCGACCTTTAGGGAATTTACTACCAGGCACTAATTCAATAGCGCAGTCATAGCTCCTATGGGGAGGCAAGGATGCAGATTTACTTTCGCTAAACACATCAGAAAAATCAATCAAAAAGTCAGGAACATCCTGAGCCTGGGGGAGGCAGAAAAAACAGGAGTGTTGGTATTAACACATTGGCAGCCCCAACTGGTATTATTATCTGACAGACCCTTCCGAAAAAGGGCTGCCAAAGAGTCGTCATTCCATTTGGTCAGGACTGCCCACCTGCGGAATCTCTGACAGTATAACTCAGCGTCATCAAGCCCCTGATTTAATGCCAACAAGGCTTTTTCAGCTTGATCAGTGACATTAGGCTCATCGTACAATAACCCCAAGGCCTGAAAAAATGCATCAACATCACTCAAAACAGGATCCCCAGGTGTCAGGGAAAAAGCCCAATCCTGAGGATCGCCGCGCAGGAGAGAGATGACAATTTGAACCTGCTGCGCTGCTTTCCCTGAGGACTTAGATTTTAAGGCAAAAAACAATTTACAATTATTTTTGAAATTCAGAAACTTGGCTCGATCCCCCAAAAACAAGTCTGGCATGGGAATCCTAGGTTCCACATCAGGCAACCTAGCAAGATAGGTAGCAATACTCCGAACCTCAGTGGCAAGCTGATCCACACGGCCAGACAACTGTGCAAACTCCATTGAGAGAAAAAAAAAAACTCCCCAGCACCCAGAGATACAGAGGGAAAAAAAAATGCAACAAACAGAAAAATATCTCTGACAACTCTGACAACCTTTTTTTTTTTCTTTCACAATATTTTTCCCTTCTGTGAGTACCATAGAATTTTCAGTTTTAGGCCGGTGATACTGTTATGATTTGGTAGCTGAGGAGTGCAGGTAAAAAAGGCAATACACCAGAGCAGTTGGAATCTATGAGATTGCAGTACCCTGACTAACCACCACAACTAGAGGCAGCCGTGGAGCGTTCCTATGTTGGTCCTAGACGCCTCGTCACAGCCTGAGAAACTAACTATACCTAAAGATAGAAAGAGGAAAGCTATCTGCTCCGGAGCAGATCCCCAAAGAACATAGAAAGCCCCCAAACATGTAATGGCGGTTAGACAAGAAGAAATACTGACACAGACAGAAAATAGTATGAGCAAACGTTGGGGCCAAAACTATCTAAATAGAAAAGGATAGGAAGGGCACTTACTGCAATCCCAAAAAACCCTGAAAAGCACCAACTCTACTAATTTCAAAAACACCTGAGATCACACGACCTCTACCACCTAAATTAGTTCTCTGGTGTAACAAAATCAAAACAGCAGCCACTGAAAAAACTGGAAAAAGCAAATGTACAAAACATCAGTGGCTGAACTAAACTGAGAGGGCAAAAGCCCCCGGAGGGGACCCTGAAGGCCCCCACAGAAGTGCAGGACAAAATGCAAAAATCAAGCACAAAAACAAAAAGAAGAAAATGTCTTATCTGTTAGCAGGAGATGCAGAAACGACACAGCAGGCTACAAAGGAAACAGGAATCAAGGATTGAGACCAGAACAATTGATCACCGGCAACCCTGATGGGAAGGCGACTTCCTTAAATAAGACCAGTCAGTAACACCTGATTCCCAATCCTCACAATCTTCACTGGACAGTCCAGTACCGCTTGTAACCACCAGAGGGAGCCTCTGCTCAGAACTCATTTCAAGTCCATTCACAACAGTGACCGCTCTTCCCGGTCGCCGGCGATACACTGCAGAAGCGATTACCTCCTGTCAGTGTATCACTGAGCTGCCGTGAGAGAGTTCACCAGAGTTCATCAGGTCTTGTGAAATAAATTAACTTTTTGATGATGATCTAATTTTGTGAGGAGCACCTGTAAGTCTGTTGGTGGAAAAGTAACGTTCTAGCTCTCAGAATACAGCGATGCAAAGATATATTATTTTTATAAAAAGCAGATTTCACTGTGCCAAGGTAGCAATACATAAGAGATGCATGTGATATACTGACCCGAACAATAAAGCCATCGTATCGCTTTACCACACAGTGAACTGCATAAAAAGTCTATAATTCCCAAACTGCTGTTTATTTGTTCATTATGCTTCTTAAAATAGGTATAAAGGCTCATTCACACGTCTGATTTTTCCACATACAAGAAAAACAAACCAATTTTTTTTTTGAGAATTTGAGTGTGCTCCGAATGTTATCAATTTTTCTCATACGTAGAGAAAAAAAAAAAGTTTCCCCACCTCGATTTTTTTCACGGACCAATAGACTTGCATTCCTGATTGTGATCTGACTCCTGGATCATTATCGGACATGTCTCCATTATATTCCGCAGGCCACTCATTCCAAGGAAAAAATCAGATGTGCACAGCCCCATAGAATATGATAGCGAGTGCTAGCCGTGAAAACCGCTGATGGCACTCTTAGGCTAAGTGCACACGTTTGCAGAATGTTTGCAGAATATTCCTGAGCAAAACCGGACTTTTTTGCGCGGCAAAAACGCGCGTTTTTTTGCGCGGATTTTGCGCGTTTTTGGTGCGTTTTTTGCGCGGTTTTGACGCGTTTTTACCGCGATTTTTCCTGAACTTTCTAGGTCAATAATAAAGAGGGAAAAACGCTAGAAATCCGCAAAATTAATGGACAAACTGCTAGATTTTCCGCGATGCGTTTTTT
This sequence comes from Oophaga sylvatica, assembly GCA_033576555.1. Lineage (NCBI taxonomy): Eukaryota > Metazoa > Chordata > Amphibia > Anura > Dendrobatidae > Oophaga > Oophaga sylvatica. Next base: position 13,816,222 of record JARQOD010000009.1, read on the forward strand.
TTGCGGAAAAAAACGCACCATGTGCACAAAATTTGCGGAATTCATTCTAAATGATAGGATGCTTAATACATGCGTTTTTGACGCGTTTTTTCCCGCGAAAAAACGCGAAAAAAACGCAAATATTCCTGAACGTGTGCACTTAGCCTTAGGCTGGGATCACACATGCAAGAAACTCGCACGATTCTCGTGTGAGTTTCTCACATCTCGCATGAACACCCAGCGCTGCTGCCGGCACTCGGACCGTAGCGTGCTGCTGCATGTATTTCTATGCAGCCGCACGCTCTGGTCCGAGTGCCGGCAGCAGCTTCTCATGCAAGAGACTCGCACGAGAATCGTGCGAGTTTCTCGCATGTGTGATCCTGGCCTTATAGGAAAATTTGATGTGTGAACGTGGCGCCACAGAGGTACAGCACCTCAGCCAGAGGTGTGGTGCTCTGCTCTCGGTAAGGAGGGGACATCACCCAGAACCCACACACTTACATCCAACACCAGACCACTCAAAGCTCAGGAGGAGCTAGGTAGAGGGTGTGGGTGGAGAAAGAAGAGAAGGGGAGGAGCTTAGTGAGTGGTCTGAGAGACCACAGACAGTTAGGGACAGTTGAGTCGGTGCTTGGGACTTGAGCAGAGAGAAGGTCTTCCCTAGACCAGACGACAGATGAGAGAGAGAGAAGAAAGACAGAAAGAGAAAGAAGCTTCAGTGAGAGAGAGGAAGAAAGGGTCCTAGGGGCACGGGTAGTGAGAAACTCACCCGTGGGGCCCGTATCCATGCCGACTGTAGTTGGGTGGAGGGACCAGGTCGCAGTTAGGGGACTTGCCCCAGTCTAGTGGAGAAAATAAGGACTCATCTAGCTAACCGGAGGCTGCAGTATCTGCATGTGCTACAGCCAAATCTGCACACATTCGCTGAAAAGGCAGCCATATAGGCTCAAGGGGACTAGAAAACATCGCCCGACAGGAACCGAGGCTGCTGGCTTGGGACACTGTATGGCAGGCGCAAGGCAGGAGAGGTGGGAGCCAGCGCAGAGAGAGGGCCAGGTAAGGATCATCTGAGGGGGGTTCTGAGACGGTGCACCCCAATTTACCTGAGAGCTGTCTGGACCACTTACCCAGAGGACACAGCACCCCGGCTGGGGATTGTACCAAACAACTGTGAGTAAACTGAAAAGACTGCACCCTGCTGTATTCTCACAATTATTTACTGCGTCATCTGCCCTGCACTACAACCACCATCATCATCTCTTACACATACAGCTGCCCTGGGGCCTAGCTCTACCTGTGGAGAGCTGTAACAACTTTGCTGCATCTCCATCAGCCCCAGCAGACTTTGAAGCAGCGTCAGCTAACATCTTTATTGCCAAGTACCACAGGTGGTGTCACAAACTATTTCCCTTAATTCTCTTTTATTTTACTTGATCATTTTGAATGGATGCCCAGGGCCACGGACCGGGTCACTGCTACCGTGACAGTTCCCCTGAAGAACCGTCTGATCCGGTACCGAGTACCCCCACGGCCCTTGGGGGCGCTCCACAAACAAGCCCTGAAGCTCCATCCACATTTATCCTTTGCTATGCAGAGCACTTATGTCGGGATTCCTGTCTAAATCTCCAAAATCCAATCCAAAATGTTATATACCCCAATACGTTGTTAATAAAAACTTCAACTCATTCTGCAACTAAAAAAAAAAACCCTGCTCAGGTCTGTTACCTGTTAATGGCAATATAGGGGGATTCTACGGTACTGGTAGCACAAATTCTCTGGAAAATTGACATGGAAGAATTCCGTGAAAGGTGTCATTTTCAAAGTGTGATCGCTTGTGGAGAAAAAAGGGACATACAAGTGCTTCTCACTAAATTAGAGCATCATCAAAAAGTTAATTTATTTCAGTTCTTCAATACAAAAAGTGAAACTCATATATTATATAGTCATCACAAACAGAGTGATCTATCTCAAGTGTTTATTTCTGTTAATGTTGATGATTATGGCTTACAACCAATGAAAACCTAAAAGTCATTAATCAATTAATTCTTCTAGCTGAAATACCCCTTCAGTCCGGTTTTACAGCCATTCACTATATTTGCTCCTAACGATGCATTATCCACACTTGTGCATCACTTTTGTGTATTCCATCTCCACTGCTGTAATGAGTGAGAGGGCAGTCGAAGTGGAGAGTAATTATAAAAGTATGTCAAGGAGCAGATTGATGCAGAAGACAGATCCAGGGTCAGACAGACCGCAGAAGATAAGTGAACGAAGGTAGACAGAAATAGAGGGACGTGAGCATACGAGTATGCAGCGTAAAGGACATTACATCTAATAACCAGACAGCTGCACACATACAAGAGAAAAGAAGAGACGGCATAGTCCAATAAACTGACAGAACCAGAAGATAGGATCTGTGGAAATGTTCTCTCTCTTCATCGGGTTAATGCTTCTTTTAATTCAATTGTCTCCGGTTTACTTGGACAATACGGCTGACACCAAACGTTTCGATGACAACCAAGCAGACACCGAATTGGGCACCCTGCGACGGAGAATCTCCTCTGGCACGCGTCCATACAGCCTCTCCCGATCGCCACTGGATTACCACTATTCTCCAAAACCCAAGCACTTAAAAACCCCTCGTCTTCTCCGAATACTAGGATCCTCCTTTGATCCATTCTGGATGTCGGTGGACAAACCTGCAGAAAACGATACCAACAGCCACTTATCTGCGCTCAGCCAGGATCTTTTCGATGGTGCCAGTCGTTACCGCAGGAAGCTTACCCAGGAGGCTCAAAACATCAATTTTGCTTCACTGAAACTTCCGGCAGAACTCTCTGCTAACAGCAGCCATGTTGTGCTTGATGAACTGCGGCGCTGGTTGGTGCAGCGAGCAAGCTGCAAGCTAACGTCCACATGGGTGGATCTAGGTTCCGTTTTTTGGCCACGATGGGTGAGGCACACGGACTGCGATGAGAGTAACACCGTATGTTCCTGGCCGCCAGGGATGGAGTGTCGCCAGGCGCAGATTACTCATATTAAGTTATTGGCGTGGCACTGCTGGATGCAGGATGCTGGTAAAGGCTGGGCATCCCAAAATTGCATGTGGAGGCAGGTACCTTACCCGGTGGTGGCGGCTTGTAAGTGTGCATGTAGGTAATAATGTATTAGGTTGCCTGCTGAGACTATTTGGGGCTGATCTCTCACCGCCATAAAAGGTACAACTGGTGCAAAAGTTTTCTGTAAGATCACCAAATAAAGCAGCTTTCCAAACTTTTACTTTGTAAAGTTTTTATATAGGCAATGCATGGCAATGAAAGGATTAATTCTGGACAGCATGCGCCCCTGTAGGATGTTTGTTAGGAGTCAGTGAGACAGGCTGTCTGGGATAAGAGTGAAGGTCACAGGGGAACCCAAACAGCTGGCAGTACACAGGGTGCAAGCAATCAGGGCATGTATGCATTAACTCAAGCGTGCCACTGCCTAAGCGAGCACGAGTATCATTCACTCCTGCATATGACTACAGACATCATGTACTGATGAGGAGAGTAGTCCCTAGTAGTGCTGGGATACGGTGTTATCTGAGCATGCTGGGGTGCTATCCGAGTGTCTTCGGCGTGCTTGAATAATATGTTCCAGTCCCTACGGCTGCATGCCTCGTGGCTGTTTGACAGCCGCAACACATGCAGGGATTGTCGATTTGTTAGGCAACCCCTCCATGTGTTGCAGTTGTCAAACAGACACGAGGCATGCAGCCGCAGGGACTTGAACCTATTTTTTTGAGCACGCCGAAGACACTCGGCACACGAGCATACTCCAATAGATCCTTATCCCAGCACATTCACTCATAACTAGTCCCTACTAGAAATCAGTGGCACAAAGCTGTTAGTCAGTGTTTGCCGTAATGCCAATGAGCAAAGTCTTCCATGGCAACTAATTGTTCAGGGATGGCAACTGAGGTCCTAAAGGAGCAGCTACAAGTACAGTTCTATGCGATCCGATAAACATGGATAATATATTGTGGTGCGAAGAAACTGTATGTATAAGAGGTCTCTGCTTACACAGCAAGATCCCTGAGAACAGGGTAATATGGCGCTCCACATGTCCGTCTCCATATTTACCTCCGCATGTAGATTTTATCTATAGACTGTTTATTGAGAATATATAATAATTACCTATGCACAAAATGTATGACCGATGGGGGTCCAAGTCCCCAGAGCCCCACAGAATAGCAGTATATATGGATAAGTCATTTATATCACTAGGAAAACCTCTTTGCGGCTATGGCCATACAGAACGTATTTGCAGAATTTCTAGCCAAATTATCCAGAGGGAAAATCCACAGTGTGTCACAGTGCCAGCCCCGAGGATGAGAGGTCATGTAATGTCATCCACAGGCTGCAGAGAAAACCTGCAGCATAAACTGAGCCGCGCTCCGGATCGGACACCCGCAGTCTGTACTGTGCGTAGTCACTGCAGATTTCACCCTTTGCAGTGCACTGCAGTGTGCGGAGGAATCCACGGCGATATCTGCACTTCATCCAGAAAAGTGGGACCATTTTTTTCTCACTTGTGCTCCATATGGCGTCTGATTTATTTTCTTTCGCACCTATAGATTTGAATATGTGAGTCACATCCGATTTACCAGGTTTTTCCAGTGAAATAGATGACTTATCCATATATACTGCAGATTGGCCAGTTAAATAGAAAAAAAAAAATCCTCATCCACACTGCTCCATTGAATAACATCGGTCAGAGCACGGTCTGGTTTTATTTTTTCATGGACAGCATTCAGACCGAAAATATGGTTGTGTGCACAAGCCCTAATAGTGGTGAAAACAGGATTGGACCAGATTAATGGGAGACTCCATGTGCCACCACATAACCTCACATCATGTAAAAATGATGCTGTGGAACCATCATAAAATCTTGCCATAAACGTTGGATTTCACACCCTGTGTTGCAGTGAATGAAAAGATGTGACAATCCTCAGTATGCCCTATCTGCTGCTGATTTTCCCCCTTAGGTCGGAGTCACATTACCGTAGAATAAGGACTGTGTGTCGCATAACACTCGGCCTGGTGTTAATCTATGGGGCAGCTCACATCAGCGTTTATTTTCTCAGGCGCATTCAGCGTGCGTGTAAAATCACAGCATGCTGCAATTGTCACCGAGACTTGGCCGAGACTCGCCAATGCAAGCCTATGGCTATTGAGTATTTGCTTGCAGAAATTTCTGCATCTCTGCACCAGTTGCTTGTGCACCATTTTCTACCACACTTTTCCTTCCACTCCACTTTCCAGTAATATGCTTGGATACAGCACTCTGTGAACAGCCGGCTTCTTTAGCGATGACCTTTTGCAGCTTACCCTCCTTGTGGAGTGTCAATGACTGCCTTCTGGACATCTGTCTAGTCAGCAGTCTTCCCCATGATTGTGGAGCCTACAGAAAGAGACTAAGGCCTCTTTCACACATCCATGTCTTTGGTACGTGTGGTGACAGTTTTCACACGTACCGGAGACACTGACACACACAGACCCATGCAGATGTCAATGTTTTTCCACGGACCATGTGTCCGTGTGAACCACACATATCCGTTTTTTATTATTTAAATAAATAATTTAAAAAACAGCGTGGGGACCCCACTATTCTTGATAACCAGCCTTGCTGAAGCTGAGGGTTGTAGCCCCCAGCTGTGAGTTTTGCCTGGTTGGTTAAAGAAGATAGGAGGGAACTCACGCCGGGTTTTTCATTTATTTACTTATGTCGCAGGTGGCTGGGAGGGAATACCCTGATCATCCGCTCCTGCTGTTACTGTTATTAGCAGCAGCAGGTGTCGGATGATGGGAGTAATAGTGTGTAACGACTCTATATAATAGATATGAGTTTCACTTTTTGTATTGAACTGAAATAAATTCACTTTTTGATGATATTCTAATTTTGTGAGAAGCACCTGTATATGACGGCTTTATTTTTGGAGGGATGAGGAGTTGTTCTCAGTAATGCCACATACAATTTTTTAAGTTGCAGCTTTCACAATTGACTGCGGCATCAGGGGTGTCTGTCTTTTATTTTTTGCTGGACTCATAAAATGCTCATTTTAGTATGAGAATTAGGCCGGGGTCACACTTGCGAGTGCAATGCAAGAAACTCGTGGGAGTCTCTCACCTCAATACCCGGCACTCGGACCGGAGTGAGCGGCTGCACCTATCTCTATGCAGCTGAACGCTCCGCTCCGATCCGCCTGCGGCAGTGCTGGGTATTGAGGTGAGAGACTCCCGCGAGTTTCTTGCATTGCACTCGCAAGTGTGACCCCGGCCTTACACCGCCATTCTGCAGGGTTTTCACAAGACGCTGGCACTAATTACTGACTGCAAAGTTCATGTTGCTGTTTGTGAAATACAGGGCTCTGTCACACCATTTTTGCAGTATGCAAATTGCCTCTTCAAACAAAGAGGACTTGTACTCTATAGCGCCACCTATTGGAAGTAGCGATCCTACAAGTCACAATCAACCTTTAACGAGTCTTGTAATATGACTTAGGATAAAAGCCAAATCAGAATCTCCATTTGCAGACACGGTGTTTCGGACTATTGGTCCTCGTCAGTGCAAAGTAGGAGAGATCTGATTTGGCTAGATGAGAGGCTCTGGACTGGGGTCTGGGGGTAAGGTTACTCCTTGTGGAGAGTGACATACCTGCTCTGGCGTGTCGAGGTAAGGAGGCTTATTCGCCGTGCAATGCTCCTCTGGGAAATTTAATATGCAAATTGCATTTTTGCAGTGGTATTTACCAGTGTAGATTTTATTGCAGGATTATGGCTAAGGGAGGTCAGCCCACCAGTGTACTATACCCTAAGGATATATCAGACATTTTTCTACAGCAATACCCAAGTGTTACACATGCAACAAGCAAGTGGTTTACGAGTCCAAATGTGAGGGGTTTGCAGAAGAAGCAACTCCGAGAACAGCTGGCAGGAGGCACTGTGTGCAGCAATGACCGCCAGAGGGCGCCAGACGCTCAGCAATCACGCTGCAGCTATCTCCATTAGGCAGCCTTCTGTCAGATACACGTGTGGTTTCTGTGTCGACCCTCGCTGCTGGTAGCGGCCATTTTGAAGAAGCCTCAATGTCTTCACAGTGACAGCGCCGCCCCCAGCGCAGGCAGAGCGCAGTGTGACCGGCGGTGAGTACCGTGCACGGGGGCGAGACACTCGTTAACCCGTCCTGTGCTGGAGGCAGACGTGTTTCTCATTGTTCCATGTTGGGCATTTAGTTATTAATGTTCCATCATAAAGCTGCCGTTTCCTGCCCTGTTAGATGACAGACGAGCATGGCATGTTCTTACAGAAACAAACAAAAAAATATCAGTTTCGTAAAAAAACACAAAAACTTTTTTTCACATGCACACTAATTATGCCATTTTTTTTATATGTTGCCTGAAATATATATATATATATATAATATATAATTTATATCTGTTAGTACACTTGTAGTCCATTATTGGTGACCGGGATCACACGGCAGCGCCTGCTCCTCCCAGACATGGTTTAGGCACCTCACAAGTATGAGCGGCGAGCAGACGAGAGCTCAAACCGGCAAGGAGAGCGGAAACCTGACGCCGTGTATCTAAGATATAAGGCCACGTTCACACGGTCAGTATTTTACCTCCGTATGTGTAAGTTAAACTTTATGAATCTATTTTTTTATATACTTTTGTTTTCTTTTTCCTGACTATACCGATCTACTCCATCTATTAACAAGCACTTTAGCGTTCGCCTTTCATCCAGCTCTTCGACCTCACTGAGGTTATACTGGGTTTAGGATATGAGGAGCTGCCAGACATTGCCACTAGTACTAGCGGATAATGACACGTCCTATGTTAGGAAATCGTCCAAACTTAGCTGTCCTTTTATTTAGAGGTGGGACGCCCCCTTAGGGTGGTTACACAGTGCGTTTGGCCCCGTTCTTACATCAAACCTCCCTCAAATCAAGATTTGGACATATGCACCAATGAGGCCATAGACTATAATGGTGAGGGCAGAGCGAACGTGCACTATGCAGTGCATCGTTTCCGGGCGTGTACGCCTACCGGTGGCAGACACCCAGATGCAGTTTATATCTGAGTATCCTCCCGAATCCCGTTTTGCAAGGGGGTTGGACGCAAGCCCCGACAGGGCCACCGAACGGGTGCCTGAACGCAATGTGAAAGCTCCCTTAAGAGTTTGTACACCTTGTTTTCCCTGCTCTTACACAAATAATCTAATTCTCTACAGCTCACATAATATGGACGGGCATGAAGGAGACTCCACTGCTCAAGAGCCCAAGAAAAAGCTCACACTTGACCGTAAAGTAAAAAGACGGACAAAGAAAGAAGGTGTGAGAGCTTATAATGTAATGATATGAGGGGGACCCGACCATCAGGGTGAACGACTGGTGGCACCTACCCTTCTCCATGGAAGTACTGGAGAAATACTTTGTAAATAATACTTGTGTCTAAATAGTATTCATTGGACATATAGATACAACCTCCGCATATTTAAATGTGAAATATGAAGAAAAGGATTCTGCGTTTTACTTTTTTTTTTTTTTTTTTTTATTTAGATAATCTAAAATCGGAGCCTTACAAGAAGCGAAAATCAAAGAAAACAGAAACTGCAAGCGAATCCCAGAGGCAGAATGCAGAATTTGTACCAACAGATCGGAAACCTGATTGTAAGTGCTACCAACAGCTCTCCGATCACAGAACCAGAGACCTCTCAAGACCGGAGATAGCCGGCTCTGAGCCGCACCAGAGACGTTCTCTATAGCAGAGGTGGCCAAATAATAGGTGATTGGTTACTAGTCGTGAGCGAACGTGTTATCCGAGTATCTCTGGCGTGCTGTTGAGTAATATTGTTAGAGCCCTGCAGCTGCATGATTCACTAGCTACATTGGCAGCCTCAACACACCCTTTTAGGCAGCATTACCTATCACACTGTGAAATCATGCAACTGCGGGACTGGAAGTATATACCAGCTGCACCCAAGATACCTGATAACACCGTATCCGAACACGCTAACCATACTAATTGGTTTGCATTGACCCTCCAATGGAGAAAAATTAGATCTTGATGCCAGGCCACCAGTGTGTATTACTAGGTTCTGTACAGAAAAAGAAGACCCCAGTGATTCGGTGTGCCGGCTGTCCCTGTATCCTATTGAATTATTGACAAAGCAAATTGGGACTTTTGATATTAGCTGGTGTGATGATCACACTCTCCCTGATGGCTATATACTGTAGATCAGTACAGGAAGACGGATGGTCATGGATTAAAGGCTTTCTCTACTTTTAACGCCTTAGTGACAGAGCCACTTTGTACTTAATGACCGGGCCAATTTTTACAATTCTGACCACTGTCACTTTAGGATATGAGGTTATTACTCTGGAATGCTATAACAAATCCCACTGATTCTGAGAATGTTTTTTCATGACATATTGTACTTCATGATAGTGGTAATTGCGTTTATGAAAAAAACGAAATATTGCGAACATTTTTAAAATTTTGCATTTTCAAACTTTTAATTTTTATGCCCTTAAATCGGAGAGAGATGTCACACAAAATACTTAACAAATAACATTTCCCACATGTCTACTTTACATCAGCACAATTTTGGAAGCAATTTTTTTTTTAGTTAGGAAGTTATAAGGGTTAAAAGTTGACCAGCGATTTCTCATTTTTACAACAAAATTTACAAAACCATTTTTTTTAGGGACCACCTCACATTTGAAGTCACTTTGATGGGTGTACATGACAGAAAATACCCAAAAGTGACACCATTCTAAAAACTGCACCCCTCATGGTGATCAAAACCACGTTCGAGAAGCTAATTAACCCTTTACTTGCTTCACAGGAACTGAAGCAATGTGGAAGGAAAAAATGAACCTTTTCCTTTTTTTCACAAACATTTTACTTCAGAACCAATTTTTTTTATTTTCACAAGTGTAAAAAGAGAAAGTGAACCACAAAGTTTGTTGTGCAATTTCTCCTGAATGTGCCGATACCCCATATGTGGTGGTAAGGCTACTTTCACACTTGCGTTTTTTTGCGCAGCGCATCGTGCGCACATGAAACGCATTAAAAAAATGCATGCAAACGCTTATAAACGCTGCGATATTTAGTCGCATCAGCTTGCGCATTATGACCAAAAAACGCAGCGTTTGTATGCGATTTCAAGCGTTTTTGCATGCGTTTGCGTTTTTTTCAGCGCATGGGTTGTCTACGTGTCACATTTCTATCAACTCTGTCTCTATCATCTGTCTCTATCATCTCTATCATATCTCTGTCTCTATCATCTGTCTCTATCATCTGTCTCTATCATCTGTCTTCACTTCATCATCTCTGTCTCTATCATCTGTGTCTCTATCATCTCTGTCTCTATCATCTGTTTCTATCAATCATCTCTGTCTCTATCATCTCTGTCTCTATCACCTGTCTCTATCATCTGTCTCTATCATCTCTGTATCATCTATCATCTGTCTCTATCATCTGTCTACCATCTGTCTCTATCATCTGTCTCTATCATCTCTGTCTCTATCATCTGTCTCTATCAACTTTTTATCTACACTCCTCACAAACAATGTATCATGTGTAGGGGGTGGTTTAAACAAGTGTTTAGACATTATTTACTCCAAAATCGCATGCGCGCAAAAGCGCTGACGAGCGCAAAGCCATGCGCACGCCAGCGCACCCATAGACTGCAATGTTATTTTTTGCGCATAGCATGCGCACACGCGTTTTTTTTAAAGCGGTTGGGCGGAAAAAAAAAGCAACATGTAGCGTCTAGCGTGTATGGACGCACACCTGGAAAATGTGCAGCGCACGGCAAACGCAGATGAACGCGTGCAAGCGCTAGACCCTGCGCCCGCCATGTTAAAGATAGGGGAACATTGCGCATGCGTCCGATAGCGCACGATGCGCTACGCAATAAAACACAAGTGTGAAAGTAGCCTAAACCACTGTTTGTGCACACGGCAGAGCTCAGAAGGGAAGGAGCGCCATTTGACTTTTTCAATTCAGAATTGTCTGTAATTGAGATCGGACTCCATGTTGCGTTTGGAGAACCCCTGATGTGCCTAAACAGTGGAAACCCCCCACAAGTGACACCATTTTGGAAACTAGATCCCCTAAGGCAGTGTTCCCCCAACTCCAGTCCTCAAGGCCCACCAACAGGTCATGTTTTCAGGATTTCCTTTGTATTGCACAGGTGATGCAATTATCACCTGGGTAATATTAAGGAAATCCTGAAAACATGACCTGTTGGGGAACCCTGCCCTAAGGAACTTATCTAGATGTGTGGTGACCATTTTGAATCCCCAAATGCTTCACAGAAGTTTATAACGTAGAGCCATGAAAATAAAAAATTATTATTTTTTTCTACACAAAAATGATCTTTTCGCCCCCAATTTTTTATTTATTTTCCCAAGGGTAACAGGAGAAATTAGACCCCCAAAGTTGTTGTGCAATTTGTCTTGAGTACGCCGAGACCCCATATGTGGGGTAAACCACTGTTTGGGCGCATGGCAGAGTTCAGAAGGGAAGGAGCGCCATTTGACTTTTTCAACGCAGAATTGGCTGGAAATGAGATTGGACGCCATGTTGCATTTGGAGAGCCCCTGATGTGCCTAAACAGTGGAAACCCACCAATTCTAATTCCAACCCTAACCCCAACACACCCCTAACCCTAATCCCAACCATAACCCTAACCACAACCCTAACACCAACACAACCCTAACACCAACACACCGCCAATCCCAGCCCTAACCCTAACTTTAGCTCCAACCCTAACCCCAAGCCTAACTTCAGCGACACCTGGAAGTACGGGGGGGAATCGGGACCCTATTTCTCTCTCCTCTCATGTGCGATCACATCAGAGGAGAGAGAAATTAAATGGCAAATCTGACTTTTTTTTTTTTTTTTTTTGCGGTCGCCGTTACACCGACCCAAATCATGTTCTCTGGGGTCTTGGCTATCCCCGGCAGCGGAGACCCCGGAGAAATTCCGACTCTGGGGATGCGATATACTTTTTCCTCAGCACCGTTAAATAACGGCGTTGTGGTTTAAGTACCCTTAACTGCCACCGTTAAAAGGTATATCGGTGGTCGTTAAGGGGTTAAAGGGGTTGAATCAAGTTTGGAAGTTATCCCCAATCAATAGTAGGGGAAAGCTTCCTGATCGCAAGAGGTTGGAACCTCTGGGACCACCATGATCCTGAGAACTGGGTCTGTGAAACTGTGGTCGATCATGCACACCAAAGTGCCTTTCATTCTCTATGAGACTGTCGGTGATGGCGGAGCCCTGCGCTCATATTATCTTTGGCACTCCTATTAAGAATGAATGGAGTGCAGTGTGCGTGCTCGACCACCGATTCAGTCGCGTGGAGCTCCTCAGAGCCCTGATTCTCTGGATCGGTGAGGGTCCCAACAGTTAGACCCCTAATGAATTTGGAAGTTATTGCCTTGCTTATAACTTCCAAACTTGGTACAACCCTTTCAATGGGCCAGGGCGATGTAGGAAAAAAACAAAACGATCATCTACCAGTCAAATAGGAAGAAAGTATTCTGATAGAATCTACTATATAATTGTCTAATCCCGTCTGTCTGTCAGTCTGTCTGTCTGTCCAGGAAATCCCGCGTCGCTCATTGGTCCGGCAGCGGCCAATCAGCGCCGCGGGATTTCACAAAAAAAAATGGCGGCCATTAGCGGCTCATCTGCTGGACGGAGGTCAGCGGCGAGGCAGCGGAGAGATGACCGGCGCAAGGCGCTCATCTCCCGGCCGCTAGCAGCAGAAGGACCTCGACCGATGGCGCCGCTGACCTCCATGCAGAAGGGAGGACCGGGATACTTCTGCTGCGAGCGCCCGCTCATGTCCCGGGTTTTCGCAGCGGAAGTACCCGCACAGGCAGCGGCACTGACATCCATGCAGCTAGGATGTCAAGAGAGGACCGGGAGCGGCGCTGCGGGTCGGGATACTTCTGCAGCGAGCGCCCGCTCATGTCCCGGGTTCTCGCAGCGGAAGTAGCCGCATAGGCAGCGGCGCTCTCCATTCCTCACAATACAATTCGATGATTGGTCGCGGTCTTTCACCGCAACCAATCAATGATCTTGCCACTAAACTTAAACACCGCTGTGTTGATTGTTCGCGGACGCTGCCCGCGACCAATCACCGATTTGGGCGCCACATTTAAATTGCGGCCGCGACCAATCACTGATCTTGCCGCAAACGTTAAACAGTGCTGTGTTGATTGGTCGCGGACGCTGCCCGCGACCAATCACCGATTTGGGCGCCACATTTAAATAGCATCCGCGACAAATCTGCACATTCTTTGTCCCGGCGTGAAAAGGAACAAATCTACCGACAAACCCGCCCCCAAGCCATCATTCACTGTGGTACACGAAACAAAATACCCCTGGCTGCAGCAGCAAATAGTAGTCATGTCAGCGGAAACAACAGCCGGCTGCAGCCGGGAAAATTACGTGCTAGCTGTGCGTCGTCTGCGATGTTGTCACAAGCACTATTCACAACGTGACGTCATAACAAAATTCATTCGGTGCCCTGGAGAGATACATAGTAACGTTAATTTAAAGTAGTGCACAACCCATTTAAACACTGCTTCACTGCTTAGGCGCACACGGTCGGCTGCATACATATTCTAGAATACCCGATGCATTAGAATCGGGCCCCATCTAGTATTAGAATATTCTGATAGTATGTGACAGTTACAGCCATTTACTGGCAGCTGATTGGCTGCAGTGGTCACGTGATGTTGATACCAGTAGAGGGGTGGGGGATACACTGGAGTGCAGAAGAGGTTCAGCACTGGTCTGATAGGTGGGTATAGTTTTATTTTATTTTATTTTTTTGTTACAAAAAATATTTTTTTTATTTTTTCTTTAACTTTTGTTATCTTGGACCCCTATAAGAAGGTATAGCTTTGAAGCAAGTCAAATAATTAACTTACTGTGGCTGCTAACACTGGGGACTTCATAAAGAGATATATATATATATATAATAACTTTATCCGTGTGGCTGTCCCTGCTGTAGATTTTCTAATTGATGATCCCTTTACAGTAGATTTCATTTCCATTTCCCCCTTAGTGACCATATAGTAAGGCGTGTTGGCTTATGTGTGTATCGATGTGTATACTGTAGGTATACTTGTATTACATGCCCTTAAAAAGCCTCGAGGTTTCCTAAAAGTGGACATGATGTAGGCGCTTATTACGGTGACATGCACTTTAGTGGTTTAACGCTGATATTATTTCTATGAGTAGCGATAAATGAGATTAGAATTGAACCAAAGGATTTGCAGGACCCTCGTCCAGGGGTCACGTTGGAAGTCTGTGGCTGCCGGACCAAAGACATGTGAGCTTCCTTCTCCCTGCCGTCATCCCTGGTGACTCTCTTTACTAGTAAGCCCAGACGTCATGCCGGACCTACTAATTGGAAGAGGCGCATGAGATGCTGGCATGTAGGAGGAGGCTCGCAAGGCTCTCATTAGAGTTGAGCAGTAAGATTTGGTGGACCCTAGCCCAGGACCATGTTGGTAGTCTGTGCCTGCCGTATCGGGGTCCACTGAATCTTTTTGCTCCACACTACATGAGACATTCCTGTGTGTCTGGCCAGAGGTGGTGTATAAACAAAGTTGTGAATTTAGTAACAGTGTGTCCTTCTTGCACAATCTCGTGTGATCTTGTTACTTATTTTTCTAATCCACTTTGGCAAAATCTAACATAGATCATAACAATATTGAATCCTTCTGTCCCAGACAGTTTTGATACTTGAGGCCCAAAAATATGTGTAGAGTTGTTGTTGGCCGTGATAGGGAACAGCATTTGCCGAGTCCAGATTGATGATTTGCTTATATGTATATTGCATCTATGTATAAGGATTATTGGGGCTGGCGTGGTTTTCAATAACCATAGATGGGGTATAGGTCACAGTTTCGACACAAAGTTTTTTTTTTAATGTTTTTAAAGTTTTCGATTTGTAACAACCACTGACGTGAATTATTTTGTTGCTTTTAGTTCTTCCTGAGCTTATGGATGAGAAAGATGGTTCCATTGCAGGCAAAGAGGACAAGAAAAAAGGCCCAGATGGTGACAGACCAAAAAGGCGAAAGAGAAAAGATGGTATCTATATTGATAGTATGGAATAATTAAAATTGACCTGTCACTTAGAGATGCTGTGTAATCAATATGATGCACGTCATAGAACCGGAGACACCGAACTGATTGAGCTACAAGTTTGTGGGAAAAGTTTTAGTACTGTAGAACTTACAGTTTACTCATTAAAATCAGCAAATTACAGTATTTGTGAAGTCTGTCCATGTTCCTGGCTGAAAGCTTTCAATATGGCTGATAATGTCTGTATGGCCTGCATTAGAGGGGCGTATTTGGGCATTTGCAATTGCCAAAGAGTATGCCAGGTATTGTTTACCATTTCTGCTCAGGGAAACTGTTATTCAATTCACCTATTAAGGGAAGTCAGTCACCCACAAAATGCATTTTAAATGGGCGCTACAGCGTTGCAGGGGATTGAGCCCCTATACCAACCATACTAGCACTGTACTTGTTACTGGTACAACTCCTAAGAAGATAACTTAATTCTCATGCAAACAAGGAGGCAGGGCAGGTTCCAGGTTTTCGTGGGCCCCGGGCGAAAGAGTCTCAGTGGGCCCCTTTAACACATACCTGTTATGATTTGGTAGCTGAGGAGAGCAGGCAAAAAAGGAAATACACCAGAGCAGTTGGAAACTATGAGATTGCAGTACCCTGACTAACCACCACAACTAGAGGCAGCCGTGGAGCGTTCCTACGTTGGTCCTAGATGCCTCGTCACAGCCTGAGAAACTAACTACACCTAAAGATAGAAAGAGGAAAGCTATCTGCCCCGGAGCAGATCCCCAAAGAACATAGAAAGCCCCCAAACATGTAATGGCGGTTAGACAAGAAGAAATACTGACACAGACAGAAAATAGTATGAGCAAACGTTGGGGCCCAAACTATCTAAATAGAAAAGGATAGGAAGGGCACTTACTGCAATCCCAAAAAACCCTGAAAAGCACCAACTTTACTAATTTCAAAAACACCTGAGATCACACGACCTCTACCACCTAAATTAGTTCTCTGGTGTAACAAAATCAAAACAGCAGCCACTGAAAAAACTGGAAAAAGCAAATGTACAAAACATCAGTGGCTGAACTAAACTGAGAGGGCAAAAGCCCCCGGAGGGGACCCTGAAGGCCCCCACAGAAGTGCAGGACAAAATGCAAAATCAAGCACAAAAGCAAAAAGAAGAAAATGTCTTATCTGTTAGCAGGAGATGCAGACACGACACAGCAGGCTACCAAGGAAACAGGAATCAAGGATTGAGACCAGAACAATTGATCACCGGCAACCCTGATGGGAAGGCGACTCCCTTATATAAGACCAGTCAGTAACACCTGATTCCCAATCCTCACAATCTTCACAGGACAGTCCAGTACCGTTTGTAATCACCAGAGGGAGCTTCTGCTCAGAACTCATTTCCAGCCTATTCACAACAGTACCCCCCCCCTTGAGGAGGGGTCACCGAACCCTCATTTGAGCAACCAGGTCGGTCAGGATGAGTTCTATGATACGCACGGATGAGTCTCCTAGCATGGATGTCCGAAGCAAACACCCAAGAATTGTCTTCCTGACCATAACCTCTCCATTTAACCAAATACTGGAGTTTCCGTCTAGAAAAATGAGAATTCAATATTTTCTCAACCACATACTCCAGATTGCCCTCAACCAAAACAGGGTCAGGAGGCACAGTAGTAGGAACCACTGGCTCAACAAACCTCTTCAACAAGGACTTGTGGAACACGTTATGGATCTTAAATGTCCCTGGAAGAAGCAAACGAAAAGAAACAGGATTAAGAATCTCCATGATCTTATAAGGTCCAATGAACCTAGGCTTAAATTTAGGAGATGCCACTCTCATAGGAATATTTCTTGAGGACAACCAGACCAAGTCCCCCACTTTAAACCGAGGACCATCAGTCCTATGCCGGTTAGCAAACCGCTGGGCCCTCTCCTGAGAGAGGGACAACCTCTCCACTACCTGGTCCCAAATCTGTTGCATACGCTCCACAACAGAGTCAACACCTGGACAGACAGAAGCCTCCGTCTGTCCTGAAGAAAATCGAGGGTGAAACCAGAATTACAGAAAAATGGAGACATCAAAGTGGCAGAGCTAGCCCTATTATTAAGAGCAAACTCAGCCAAAGGCAAAAAAGAGACCCAGTCATCCTGATCAGCAGACACAAAGCATCTTATATAAGTCTCCAATGTCTGGTTTGTTCTCTCAGTTTGACCATTGGTCTGAGGATGAAACGCCGAGGAGAAAGACAATTGAACACCAATTTTAGAACAAAAGGTCCTCCAAAATCTGGAAACAAACTGGACTCCTCTGTCAGACACAATGTTCTCAGGAATGCCGTGTAAACGAACCACGTGCTGAAGGAACAAAGGCACCAATTCAGAGGAGGAAGGCAACTTAGGTAATGGCACAAGATGTATCATCTTGGAAAACCTATCGCAAATCACCCAGATGACGGTCATTCTCTGAGAAACAGGGAGGTCAGAAATGAAATCCATAGAGATATGGGTCCATGGTCTCTTGGGCACAGGTAATGGCATCAACAAACCACTAGAACGAGAGAAGGCTTGGAGCGAGAGCAAGTCCCGCAGGACTGCACAAACTCCCTGACATCACGAGACAAGGTAGACCACCAAAAGGACCGACTAACCAAGTCTCTGGTACCAAAAATTCCGGGATGACCGGCCAACGCGGAACAATGAATCTCAGACATTACACTCTTTTTCCACTGGTCCGGGACAAACAATTTCCCAACAGGGCAGCGCTCGGGCTTATCCTCCTGACACCCCTCCAGAGCCAGTCTCAAATTGGGCGAGATGGCGGAAAGAACTACACCCTCTTTCAAAATAACAGAAGGATCAGATAACTCAGGAGAGTCCGCCAGGAAACTCCTCGAGAGGGCATCCGCCTTAACATTTTTAGTGCCAGGAAGAAATGAAACCACAAAATTAAAACGTGTGAAAAACAAGGCCCACCTGGCCTGTCTAGGATTAAGTCGCTTGGCAGATTCCAGATAAACTAGATTCTTATGGTCCGTAAGGACCACCACCTGATGTTTGGCTCCCTCCAGCCAATGTCTCCACTCTTCAAAAGCCCACTTCATGGCTAATAACTCCCGATTACCCACGTCATAATTACGTTCAGTGGGAGAACATTTTCGAGAGAAAAAGGCACAAGGGTTACTTTTAGAGGTCTCTGGGAATCTTTGGGACAAAACGGCACCTGCCCCAATTTCAGAGGCATCAACCTCCACCTGAAATGGTAGAGAAACATCAGGCTGCCGTAGAACAGGAGCAGAAGTGAATCTCTGCTTAAGTTCCTGAAATGCAGAGACTGCCTCAGGAGGCCAATTCACCACATCAGAACCCTTCTTGGTCAAATCAGTTAATGGTTTAACAATAACAGAGAAATTACCAATAAATTTACGATAAAAATTGGCAAAACCCAAGAATCTTTGAAGAGCCTTTAATGAAGTAGGTTGGACCCAATCACAGATGGCCTGAACTTTGACCGGGTCCATTTCAATAACAGATGGGGACAAAATGAATCCCAGAAATGAGATCCTCTGAACGCCAAAAAGACACTTTGATCCTTTCACATACAGAGCATTCTCTCTCAAAATCTGGAACACAGTCCGAACATGTTTCACATGAGAGTCCCAGTCATTGGAAAAAATCAAGATATCATCCAAATAAACAATCAGAAATTTATCCACAAAATCCCTGAAAATGTCATTCATGAAGGACTGGAAGACAGAAGGAGCATTAGTGAGCCCAAAGGGCATCACAAGGTACTCAGAATGCCCCTCAGGGGTGTTAAATGCCGTCTTCCATTCATCCCCGTGCTTAATGCGAATAAGGTTATATGCCCCCCTGAGGTCAAGCTTGGTAAACCAAGTAGCGTTTTTCACCCTGGAAAACAGATCAGAGATCAAGGGTAACGGATATTGATATTTCACAGTAATATTGTTCAAGAGACGATAATCAATACACGGCCTTAATGAACCATCCTTTTTGGCCACAAAGAAAAAACCGGCACCTAAGGGTGAAGAGGATGGTCTGATATGACCCTTCTCCAATGACTCCTTGATATAAGACCGCATAGCGTCATGTTCAGGTACAGACAAGTTAAAAAGGCGACCTTTAGGGAATTTACTACCAGGCACTAATTCAATAGCGCAGTCATAGCTCCTATGGGGAGGTAAGGATGCAGATTTACTTTCGCTAAACACATCAGAAAAATCAATCAAAAAGTCAGGAACATCCTGAGCCTGGGGGGAGGCAGAAAAAACAGGAGTGTTGGTATTAACACATTGGCAGCCCCAACTGGTAACAGACACAGATTTCCAATCCAAAACAGGATTATGAGACTGTAACCAAGGGAAACCCAGTACGATAATGTCATGCAGATTATACAGAACCAAAAATTTGCAACTCTCCTGATGATCAGGTTCAACCCTCATTATCACCTGAGTAGAGAACTGAGGTTTATTCTCAGCCAAAGGGGTAGAATCGATCCCCAGTAGGGGAATAGACTTCTGTAAGGGTATCAAGGGAAACCCGCAACGTTTAGCAAAATCAAAATCCATCAGGTTAATAGCTGCTCCAGAATCAACAAAAGCCTGAGCAGAAAATGAGGACAGAGAGCATATCAGGGTAACAGTTAATAAAAACTTAGTCTGAACACTACCCAAGACAACTGAGCGTGCAAAACGTTTTCACGCTTAGGGCAGACTGAAATAGCATGAGAGGCATCACCACAGTAGAAACATAACCCATTGCGCTTTCGAAATTCATGACGCTGTGCCCCAGAAACCACTCTATCACACTGCATGGATTCAGAAGCAGGTTCACAAGGCAACATTATTCCACGCATACTTCTCCGCTCACGCAAACGTCTGTCAATTTGAATCGCTAATGACATAGAATCATTGAGACCAGAGGGGATAGGGAATCCCACCATAACATCCTTTACATTATCTGACAGACCCTTCCGAAAAAGGGCTGCCAAAGCGTCGTCATTCCATTTGGTCAGGACTGCCCACCTGCGGAATCTCTGACAGTATAACTCAGCGTCATCAAACCCCTGATTTAATGCCAACAAGGCTTTTTCAGCTTGATCAGTGACATTAGGCTCATCGTACAATAACCCCAAGGCCTGAAAAAATGCATCAACATCACTCAAAACAGGATCCCCAGGTGTCAGGGAAAAAGCCCAATCCTGAGGATCGCCGCGCAGGAGAGAGATGACAATTTGAACCTGCTGCGCTGCGTTCCCTGAGGACTTAGATTTTAAGGCAAAAAACAATTTACAATTATTTTTGAAATTCAGAAACTTGGCTCGATCCCCCAAAAACAAATCTGGCATGGGAATCCTAGGTTCCACAACAGGCAACCTAGCAAGATAGGTAGCAATACTCCGAACTTCAGTGGCAAGCTGATCCACACGGCCAGACAACTGTGCAAACTCCATTGAGAGAGAAAAAAATCCTCCTCAGCACCCAGAGATACAGAGGGAAAAAAAAATGCAACAAACAGAAAAAAAAAATCTCTGACAACTCTGACAACTTTTTTCTTTCACAATATTTTTCCCTTCTGTGAGTACCATATAATTTTCAGTTTTGGCCGGTGATACTGTTATGATTTGGTAGCTGAGGAGAGCAGGCAAAAAAGGAAATACACCAGAGCAGTTGGAAACTATGAGATTGCAGTACCCTGACTAACCACCACAACTAGAGGCAGCCGTGGAGCGTTCCTACGTTGGTCCTAGACGCCTCGTCACAGCCTGAGAAACTAACTACACCTAAAGATAGAAAGAGGAAAGCTATCTGCCCCGGAGCAGATCCCCAAAGAACATAGAAAGCCCCCAAACATGTAATGGCGGTTAGACAAGAAGAAATACTGACACAGACAGAAAATAGTATGAGCAAACGTTGGGGCCCAAACTATCTAAATAGAAAAGGATAGGAAGGGCACTTACTGCAATCCCAAAAAACCCTGAAAAGCACCAACTTTACTAATTTCAAAAACACCTGAGATCACACGACCTCTACCACCTAAATTAGTTCTCTGGTGTAACAAAATCAAAACAGCAGCCACTGAAAAAACTGGAAAAAGCAAATGTTCAAACATCAGTGGCTGAACTAAACTGAGAGGGCAAAAGCCCCCGGAGGGGACCCTGAAGGCCCCCACAGAAGTGCAGGACAAAATGCAAAAATCAAGCACAAAAGCAAAAAGAAGAAAATGTCTTATCTGTTAGCAGGAGATGCAGACACGACACAGCAGGCTACAAAGGAAACAGGAATCAAGGATTGAGACCAGAACAATTGATCACCGGCAACCCTGATGGGAAGGCGACTCCCTTATATAAGACCAGTCAGTAACACCTGATTCCCAATCCTCACAATCTTCACAGGACAGTCCAGTACCGTTTGTAACCACCAGAGGGAGCTTCTGCTCAGAACTCATTTCCAGCCTATTCACAACACATACCACAATTCATGATGCACAGATACTGCAAAAAAATATAGGTATAGTACAATGCCAAATACTTCACTTCTTACATTACATAAGTGATATCTATGGAAAATTCTACAATAGATCAGAAATTGGACAGTATAGTTCTCCATACAGTATTATGGGCACCACATAGTGATCCATACAGAATAATGAGCTCCATATATTGCTCCATACAGAATAATGGACCCCATATAATGCTCAATACAGTATAATGAGCCACATATGATGCTCCATACAGTATAACGAGCCCATATAATGGTACAGTATTATGGGCACCATATATTGCGCCATACAGAATCATGGACCCCATATTTTGCTCCATACAGAATAATGAGCCCTATATATTGCTCCATGCAGAATAATGAGCCCCATATATTGTTCCATACAGTATATAATAGGGCCCATATATTGCTCCATACAGAATAATGGACCCCATATAATGCTCCATACTGTATAATGGGCCCCATATATTGCTCCATACAGTATATAATAGGCCCCATATATTGCTCCATAAAGAATAATGAGCCCCATGTATTGCTCAATACATAAAGGGGCCCATATAATGTTCTATACCGTATATGATGGACTCCATATAATGCTCCAGTATATGATGTGCCCGTATAATGTTCCATATATTATTGGCCCCTGATGCTCCAGTGTATAATGGGCCCCAAACACGATGCTTCAGTGTATAATAGGCCCCATATATGATGCTCCAGTGTATAATGGGCTCCATATACGATGCTTCAGTGTATAATGGGCCTCATACCAGTGTATGATGGTCCCTATATATAATACTCCAAACATAAAAAAAAATAATATGAAATACTCACCTCTCCTTGCTGCTCTGCTCCGGACTCCTCAGTGTCACCATCTTCCAGCTCTCTGCACTGTGACTGTTCAGGCAGAGGGCGCACAGACGTGACGTCATAGCGTCCTC
Organism: Oophaga sylvatica; assembly: GCA_033576555.1. Lineage (NCBI taxonomy): Eukaryota > Metazoa > Chordata > Amphibia > Anura > Dendrobatidae > Oophaga > Oophaga sylvatica. The sequence goes on from JARQOD010000009.1 coordinate 13,838,823, forward strand.
TGACCTGAACGTCACAGTCAGAAGACGCCACAGTGATGGAACGGGGAGAGGTAAGTATCACAAATGACAGGGACCTGAGCAAGCGGGGGGCCCACTCACGGGAGTCAGCACTGGCACAGACACCGGGCCCCCATAGTGTGCCGATGTCCCTGACGTCGAGTGGGACCCCCAGCCTGTTCAGGGCCCCGGCACTTGCCGGGTGTGCCTGGTGCTGACGCCAGCCCTGCGAGGAGGGTTCGGTGCCCCCTTGGTGTGACCAAAAGTTTGGTGCACTGTTATGCCTCCTCAGTTGTATATTGGGGCCCTTCCCCCGCTTTGGATTAACAGTGCTCGCTTCCAAGAGCAAACCCTGCATGCTGCTGTTGTGTGTGCAGTCACGCTCCTCATCCTCCCTGCTTCCTTTCTTCTGATGCCACTCACTAATCTAATGCATCCAGAAGTGCAGCATCAGAAGAAAAAAGGCCAGGAAGAGACGGGTGGCCACACTGCGTGCACATGCTGCCGCAGACACGATGGCGGCATTCAGACAGTGTTCTATCTGGAAGCGAGCACTGTTAAGCAGAAATGGAGGAAGAGCTCTAATATGCAAATGAAGAAGCGTAATGTTCCCCCCAGTACCCATAGCCCATTTAATATGCATATTGCGGGTGGTGGAGTCCCTTTAAGGATCAGTCTTAGCAACCTGGTACAATATATGATGCAATTAAAAACAACAACTGGTACTGCAAAAAAAAAAATCTGTTCATAGAAAAATAAAAATGTTATAGCTATGGAAAGTGAGATTGGCGGAAAAAAGTTGCTGCCAAATACAACTAAGTTAGGAACAGGTTGAATAGTCACATGCCCGATCCATCACGGATTAGCTGTAAACGTTGTGATCGTGGTCACTCCATCATTTTGCCAGCAGTGAGCGGCTGTTTTTTTTGTTTTGTTTGTTTAAGCGAACTGTATGAATTGCCAACTAATATTTAGACTTTGCTGATAGAAAATATCGGGTTGGATGGCGAGTCTGAATCAGAACCCAACAGAAAACAAAAATCAAAGAAAAAAGAAACTTCAGTCGAAGTCCAGCAACAGAATACAGACGCTGACATGAAACCAGAAATGGGTGAGTCTTAAAGTGGAGCATCTAAAAGCGCTGCCCTGTGCCTCTATTAGCCAAAACTGCACCAAAAAATAATTTTGCTCAAAAAAGCATTCAGATGTCAGGTCTGGTTTAAGAAATCTTCAGTACTGGCACCAATGAGCAAATGGCAATACGCAATATTTCCTTTAGGAGTAGCTCTTGGATGGCGCACATCCTCATTGATATATTTCTAAATGGGTACATCAGATCTCGTTTAGCTAAATATGTCTTAGAATAACCCCCACCCCTGACCGTATATTTGGCTATACATTTCTGATGTACAACTACAAATTTGGACTTAGCTATGCTGCAGATGCCACTGTGTACTTTTTTTTTTTGCCCCAAACTGGGTAACTCGGTGGCATTATTTTGAAGGAGGCCTCCGTGGAATGGACACAGCGAGGAGTTTATTAGCACCGGTCCCACCCATGGAAGAACACAGGCAAGGTGCAAGTCTGTACTCGCTCACATGGAGGTTTAAGAAGCCAAGATCTGGGATGCTTTTTAGACACTTCTTTTCCTCCCCATTTACATGGATGGGACATAATGATTGGTTACCTTACTTCTAAAATCATGGCTCTGTAGGGTTATAAAAAGTCTGTTTCTTCCCTGCCCACTTTCTACCTGCATGAAAGGACTCTCCCCTGTTAGGGCCTGTGCACACGTTGCGGATTTGCCTGCGGTTCCGCAGCGGTTTTTGCCCTGCGGTTCCACTGCAGTTCCGCAGGCAGGGCACTGTGTAATGTAAATCTATGGAAAAAAAAAAAGCTGTGCACATGATGCGGAATTTTCCGCGCGGATTTGGTGCGGTTTTAAAACCGCAGCATGTCAATTCGTTGTGCGGATTCCGCTGCGGTTTTACACCTATTCCATTATAGATGTAAAACCGCAGGGCAAATCCGCACAAAAATCGCATCAAAACTGCATAAAAAACGCACCTGCGTTTTCTGCCAAGAGGTGCGGATTCTGTGCGGAAAAATCCGCAGGCAAATCCGCAACGTGTGCACAGGCCCTTAGCCAGTGTAGTGAGCAAAAAGCATCCTCCTTCTCTCCCTCTCAATGATTTCAATTGGCACAGTGAGGACGTGGCTGCAGTTTCTTCTGCCATTAGGGCCCTGTGCACACATTGCGTTTTTAGATGAGTTTCCGCTGCGTTTTTCAACGCAGCGGAAACGCATCCAACCCGCAGCACAGTGCACAGCCAAATGTATTTCTATGGGAACCGCAGGTCTGCTGTGCACATGCTGCGGAAAAAAACGCGCGGATTCACCACGCATTTTTTTCCGCAGCATGTCAATTCTGTTTGCGGTTCCGTAGTGGTTCCGCACCCATTAAGTTCAGTGATGTCCGTCAAACCTGCAGCAAAACCGCAGATGGAAAAAAGATCTGCGGTTTTGCTGCGGACTGGGGTGTCAAAGGGGGAAGTGATGTCAGGCAAGAGGAAGTGTGTGGGCGGAGATTTGTGTTTGTGTGGAGAAGACGTCGACATGCTGCAAGCAGCATGGAGGGCTATCGTCGCATGGGGATGGTACGTATGTGTGCGTCTGTCTGTGTGCGTCTGTCTGTATCTGTCGGTCCCCATGCGACGATAGTGCGAGAATTGTGCTCAGTCGCCGTATGGGACTGCTACTCCCATCCGGCTATAGGATGTGAGTAGTAGTCCCTGTGTCCGGCGACTGAGCACAATTGTGAGTGAAAAGAACACAAAACACATAACACATACACATAACATACATGACAGACAGTACATACAACATGCAACACAGAGTACATACTCACCATACAGCACACCTTCCCCGAAGCCCTCGTCCCCTAGGAAAAAATCCCCAAAAAATAAACCAATAAATACTCCCTGGTCCGCAGAAACCCAAATCGAGTGTCCCACGGCGATCTGTTCTGTCCTCCGGCGATATACTGCCCGGAGCTACGCTCCGGTCAGTGTATCGCGGAGTTTCCCGGAGTTCTGCAGCTCCGTGCTGTCTCTTTACCGCACTAGAGCTGCGTGAGAATTTTCCCACGCAGCTGTGCCGTAAAGCGAGAGTACCAGAGTCAATGAACTCCGGTAAACTCTCGCGCATGCGCAGTAGCACACTGCAGGAGCTTAGCTCCTGTCAGTGTGTTGCCGGAGCCATGGAGAGCACTCACATCTCCTGATGTGAGTGTTCTCCATGGCAGATCGACACTCGATATTAATGGACTGCGTCGGACCAGGGAGTATACAATTGCTTTGTTATTTTTTTTTTCCTAGGAAAACGAGGGCTCCGGTCGGATACCAGTAAAATAAAATTTGGTCAAAAACTTTGCTTATTTATTTCATTAAAGTATTTTTATCTAATGTCTGTGCGTTTTATTTTACCTTTTATTACTTTCGGATTAATAATGGATCGGCGTCTTATGGGAGAGACGTCAATTATTAACCTGGGTTAATGTCACCTAACAATCAAATGTGACGTTAACCCCTTATTACCCCATATCCCACCGCTACAGGGGAGTGGGAAGAGAGAGACTAAGTGCCAGAATCGGCGCATCTTAGAGATGCGCCATTTCTGGGGCGGCTGCAGGCTGGTATTTGTAGCCAGGAGGGTACGCCAATATCCATGGCCCCTTCCTAGGCTATTGAATATCAGCCCGCAGCTGTCTGCGTAGTCTTTCTGGCTATAAAAATATAGGGGGACCCCACGTCATTTTTTTTTGGGTTCCCCTATTTTTATAGCCAGTAAAAGCTACGCAGACAGCTGCGGGCTGATATTCATAGCCTAGGAAGCAGCCATGGATATTGGCGCCCCTCCTGTCTACAAATACCTGACCGCAGCCGTCAGCTTTCCCACTCTGGCGCAGAAAATTGCGCTGGAGCCCACGCATTTTTTTCCCCATGCCCCTTTGGTTAAAACCCCCAAAAAATGGTCTAAAAAAAAAACCAAACTTTTTTTTTTGCGTTTTCATTTATCGCTCCCCTTCTTTCCAGAGCCATAATTTTTTTTATTTTTCCGTCAATATGGCCATGTTAGGGCTTATTTTTTGCGGGACGAGTTGTACTTTTGAAGGACACCATTGGTTTTACCATGTATTGTACTTGAAAACGGGAAAAAAATGCCAAGTGCGGTGAAATTGCAAAAAAAATGCAATCTCACACTTGTTTTTTGTTTGGCTTTTTTGCTAGGTTCACCAAATGCTAAACCTGACCTGCCATTATTATTCTCCAGGTCATTACGACTTCATAGACACCAGACATGTCTATATGGGCACGGGATTATGGGATGGAGGATACTTATGATGGGTATATGGGCACTGGACTGTGGGAAAGAGGACATCTATGATGGATATATGGGCACGGCACTGTGGGAAGGAGAAGAATCTTGATAATTTGTTTGAACAAACCCCACTTAGTAAATAGAAAACATAACGCACATGAAATTAACAAGTCAAAATTTTGTAATGACATAGAAATGCATACAGATTCCTTTCAAACTGGAGAATGGAAGAGAAGGGGTTGGACAAGGAAATGACATCACACTTTTTTTTTTCCTCAGTCAAGTTTGTCAAAGTTTATATATCTTTATTGCTGTTAAAAACGCTGACAATTCAAAGGCAAAACCGCACTGGAAAACCACATTAAAACCGCGCCAAAACTGCATCAAAACCGCGCCTGCGTTTTCTGCCAAGAGGTGCGGTTTCGGTGCGGAAAAATCCGCAGGCAAATCCGCAACGTGTGCACAGGCCCTAAGGCTAAGTTCACACGAGCGTGAAAACGCAGACACGTTTATTTTCTCATTTGTCATCTGTATGCAATCTGTTTTAATACATCAGCAGTTACTATAAATTCACAAGACTAAATACAGTTTCTTATGATAAAGAATTGCAATGTATCCATAACAATCGGATGCTATATGGTGGCTTTGTATGTAATCCGTTTTTGTTTTTTTTCGAGCACCTATGCGCTTGAATGGGTGAGTCCCATCCTGCATAGACAAAAAAATGCATGCTGTAATTATTATTTTATTTTTTTCACTTACGAATTTAGTCTGTGAAAAAAAGCCGCTCATTTGCACTACCCGACTGAATACCATTGGTCTGAGCGCTGTCCGTTTTTTCACAGACCGCACTCGGACTAGCAATACGGTCGTGTGAACTTGGCTTACGGTAATTGAGGTCTGCAGCAAAACACATACGAACTGCTCCTAATTGGTGACTGGTTATCTTGTAAGGAGTAGTCCAAACTGGACAACCATGGGTTTTTGACATTTATTAGAATTTTACACTCTTGGAAAAATTCTAATTCAAGGAGAGATGATCACACAAAATGATACTGAAAATATTCAAGGAGGTGAAAAGTGTAGATGATGTTATCTATGTGCACCATATAGTGTCTGAACTGAGTTATAAAAGTTCTAATATTAATTAACAAATATGTAAACTATTACAAAACCTTGTGATATGGGCCATATAAGATTTTTGTGACTGTTCTCTATTGATTTCATCATTTAGATGAGTTCAAAATTCAAACATCAGAGAGAAAGAAAAGACCAGGGAGGAAACCTAATACTGTGACCACCAAGAAGGAAGACGTCAAGGTGGCTGAGACTGTATCCAAGCCTCTCCACTTCCGTTTGAGCTCTCACAAGTATGTAGGAGCACATGTATCCATTCAAGGTAGGTGAAAGCAAGTCTCATTCATGGGGTAATTGACAGATCAGATTTCCGTACATCGTATTTACTGTATTTTCTTTTATGAGTGTGCAGGAGGACTGTGGAAAGCCGCGCTGGAGGCCAAACGTATTGGAGCCAGAGCATTTGGTCTGTTTCTGAGGTCGCAGAGAACCTGGAGCAGTAAACCCCTAGAAGAAGAGGCTGCTGAGAAGTTCAGGAGAACATGTGATGAGTTGGGCTTTGAGTCCCGTTATATACTGCCACATAGCCCTTACCTTATGAACCTTGGCTCGCCTAAGCCAGGTATACCTAGAATTACCATAGCTCTGATACGGTTTTACTTTATGTGCATTCTTTACTCTCACATTTTATTTAAAGATGTGTTTCAGAAAAGTCGCGCTATGCTAGTTGAAGAACTAATCCGGTGCCAGAAGCTTGGTCTTACATTATACAACATTCACCCTGGATCCCATATTGGTGAAATGCCAGTCAGCAAGTGCCTGGAACTCATTGCTGACGGGATAAATCACGCCCACTCACAAGTGCCAGGAGTAGCAGTAGGTATGCAGATTTTTGGCCTAAAAAAGTAAAAAAAAATTTAACTGCCTATCCTTGATTTTCTTAGAACTGTTTTTTTTTTAAAGGCATCCAACCTTCATATTCAAAGAGTTTAAAGAAATGTGTTATCTATATAGCTATATTTGGACATACAGAAGGGAAAATACTGTAAGTGTTTGATACACTGCCGATTTTGCAATTCTTCCCACCTACAAAGAATGGAGAGGTCTGTAACTTTTATCGTAGGTACAACTGTGAGACAGAATCTAAAAATCTAAACCAGAAAATCACATTGTATGAGTTTTACATAATTAAATTGCATTTTATTGCATGAAATAAGTATTTGATCACCTATCAACCAGCAAGAATTCTGTCTCTCACAGACCTGTTAGTTTTTCTTTAACCTCTTTCCGACATGGGCGTAATAGTACACCGATGTCGGACACCCTCCCCTTGATGTGGGCTCCGACGGTGAGCCCACATCTTTCCCAGCACATGTCAGCTGTTTTGAACAGCTGACATATGCCCGGAACAGCCGCTGGTGGAATCGCGATCCACCCGCGGTTATTAACTCGTTAAATGCTGAAATGCGGAAATCCTGCCCATCGGTAACCCCGTCACATGATCGCAGGTGACCGATGGATTAGCATGAGAGCCAGACGCCTCCTGGAGACCTCTATAGTTGTCAGTGCCGGATTGCTATGAGCGCCGCCCGGTGGTCGGCGCTTATAGCAAGTGGGTAATTCTGCTACCTACAGGTGGTGATCACCACCTGTATGTAGCAGAGCCGATCAGGTTAAGGCAGCTTCTAGTCTCCCATGGAGACTATTGAAGCATGCTAGAAGTAAAAAAAAAAAAAAAAAGTTTTTAAAAATATAAAAAAAATAAACAAATATAGAATTATAATAGTAATAAAAAGTTCAAATCACTCCCTTTCGCCCCATTCAAAATAAAAAAAAAATCAAACATACACATATTTAGTATTGCCGCTTTCAGAATCACCCGATCAATCAATTAAAAAATATTAACCTGATTGCTAAACGGCGTAGCGAGGAAAAAAAGTCAAAATGCCAGAATCACATTTTTTTGGTCGCCGCGACATTGCATTAAAATGCAATAACGGGCGATCAAAAGATCGTATCTACACCAAAATGGTATCATTAAAAATGTCAGCTCGGTACGCAAAAAAATAAGCCCTCACCCAATCAGAGATCACAAAAAATGGAGACGCTAAGGGTGTCAGAAATGGCGCATTTTTTTTTTAACAAAATTTGGAATTTTTTTTCACCACTTAGATAAAAAAAGAACCTAGACATGTTTGGTGTCTATGAATTCGTAATGACCTGGATAATCATAATGGCAGGTCAGTTTTAGCATTTAGTGGACATAATAAAAAAGCAAAACAAAAAACAGGTGTGGGATTGCACTTTTTTTTTGCTATTTCAACGCACTTGGAATATTTTTTCTCGTTTTCAAGTACACGACATGGTAAAACCAATGGTGTTCTTTAAAAGTACAACTCGTCCCGCAAAAAAAAAGCCCTTGCATGCCTGTTTTGACCAAAAAATGAAAAAGTTATGGATCTGTGAAGAAAGGGAGCAAAAAATTAAAATGTGAAACCAAAAATACCTCTGGTCGTTAAGGGGTTAAGAAGCCTTCCTACTCTACACTCCTTACCTGTATTAATTGCACCAATTTGAACTCATTACCTGTACAAAAGTCACCGGTCCACACACTCAATCACTCGCCAACCTCTCTACCATGGCCAAATCCAAAGAGCTGTCTAAGGACATCAGGGATAAAATTGTAGACCTGCACTAGGCTGGGATGGGCTACAGGGCAATAGGCAAGCAGCTTTGTGAGAAAGCAACAACAGTTGTCGCAATTATTAGAAACTGGAAGAAACACAAGATGACTGTCAGTCTTCCTCGGTTTGCGGCTCCATGCAAGATCTCACCTTGAGGAGTAAGGATGATTGTGAGAAAGGTCAGGAATCAGCCCAGAACTACATGGGAGGACTTGGTCCAATAACCTGAAGAGAGCTGGGACCACAGTCTCAAACATTACCGTTAGTAACACACTACGCCTTCATGGATTAAAATACTACACGCCAGCACATGTCCAGGCCCGTCTGAAGTTCGCCAGTGACTATCTGGATGATCCAGAAGAGGCATGGGAGTTTTAGTATCAACTCCACTTGCTGTGTTTGGAGGAAGAAGGATGAGTACAACCCCCAAGAACACCATCCCAACCCTGAAGCATGGAGGGGGAAACCTCATACTTGGGGGGTGCTATTCTGCAAAAGTGACAGGACGACTGCACTGTATTGAAGGGAGGATGGACGGGGTCATGTATCGCAAGATTTTGGCCAAAACCTCCTTTCTTCAGTAAGACCATTGAAGATGGGTCAATGCTGGGTCTTCCAGCATGACAATGCTCCAAAAGAAGCATTTTAAAGTTCTGGAGTGGCCTTGCCAGTCTCCAGACCTCATCCAAATAGAAAATCTTTGTAGGGAGCTGAAACGCAATGTTGCTCAGTGACAGCCCCGAAACTGTAGAGTAGGTTGCCCGTACCTTTTTACCGTTATTGCTGTTCTTGCTCATCCTACATCTATCTGAATGTTCTACAGAGCTTGCTTTTTTCTCTACCATTTTAGTTAGTTCTTTATCCTCTTGTGTCACCGAGCTGTTTATTATTCTGTCATCTTCTAGTGTTAGAGAATATGAGCTGTCAAGGTAACACGGTTGGAGGTCGTTTCGAGGAGCTGCGAGGAATTATTGACCACATCAAGGATAAGTCTCGTATTGGTGTGTGCCTAGACACGTGTCACGCCTTTGCTGCCGGTGAGCTCTGTGCTGTTTATATCCTGTCTATAACCTCTTCTCTGTCTCAGTCATAAATGCTGACAGGTTGGTGTTGAATTTCTGGCTTTTAATTTCAGGTCACAATTTGTCAGAAAAAAATGGACTCCAACATATGTTAGATGAGTTTGAGAAGATTGTTGGGCTTTCATACCTTAAAGCTGTCCACCTGAATGACTCCAAAGGTCAGTCTTTAGGATTTGTCCATCCCAAGGATAATATATAACCAATGATTCACATTGACGTGTCCTGCACTTTGATGTACATGTGCCTCGGGGTCCACAAGTATCGAGCTGCCTGAGGGACTGTCTGCACCATACATGGCGTGTGAGAGCTGTGTTACATGCGCCGGCACTTTGACAGCTCTGTGTAGCGCATCTATGCAGAGCCAAAGTTCTGGGGCGTGCTTACAGCCGCGGCGCGCTGTGCACTGAGCGGTGTCTGTAGCTGCTCTGTGTATGCCCCAAGGACTAAAAGCCAACGGCTCACAGGAGCAAATAGGTTCAATTCCTCCAGTTAGTCGCACTTTCAGTAAGTCACCCCAACAGCACTGAAAGCCTATTTATATTAACCCTATATCTGCAGGATAATAGTGTTTGGTGACATAATGGCTTCCCTGTCACCATTTAGATGCCCCTGTCCTGTTGCCATTATCCGCGTATCCCATTACACCCTGTTCCACCGCAAGGCAATTGCAAGATGCCGATGGGGTTACCATAGCAGCTGGGGGCCTACCAAAGGCCTGTCACTGCCATCTTAGTACTCGCATGACTCCCTGTGGCTGGTCTTCACAGGAGACCAGGAATTCACCATATATTGCCCCAGTTTAGTACTGCATTATATACTGTAGTATAAGCCATCAAACAATTGCAGGTTCCAGTCCCCCCAAAAAATTAATAGAAAAGTAGAAGATTCAGTGCCGATTCTTTTTATATAGACATGCTCGCTGTTCTCAAAATGGCTGATAGAAGAGCATGTGACCAGAGCCGTCCATCAAGCTTCATCCAAATGAGAAACAGCTTTTAAGTGCACGGTGTTCTTGTGTGGGGCTGATGGACAGGTCTGGTCACATGCTCCTCTCAGCGGCCATTTTGAGAACATGAGCGCTATGCAGTCTTGTAAGGAAGGTTGAACTAATAGTGATGAGTGAATGTGCTGGGATAAGGTGTTATCTGAGCATGCTCGTGAGCTAACTGAGTGTCTTCGGCGTGCTTGAAAAATGTTCGAGTCCCCGCGGCTGCATGTCTCTCTGCTGTTTGTTAGCCAGTCCCTGCATGTGTTGCGGCTGTTGAACAGCTGCAGAGAAATGCAGCCACGGGGACTCGGACATATTATTCAAGCACGCTGAAGACACTCGGCTAGCACACGAGCATGGTCAGGTAACGCCTTATCCAGCACGTTTGCTCATCAATACGTATTAACAAATGGGCAGCACTTCACATAGAAGGAGGAGCTGTAGTTTTGTAGGCATAAGCCAGCTGTGTAGGCGTAGAGTCTCCTCTAGACACAACGTCCTGTCGTTAGCAGATGGACTGGCACAATGTGATGTGCGCTAAGAATTTCAATTTGATACAACAATATAATCTGTACAGCCCCAATGTACATATACATTCACCTATTCAGTGTTTGCATATACACTCACGCGCTCATGTCATGGAGCATGTCGAGGTGTGAGCTGTTAACCCCTCATATACCGCTTTCAAACACTTACCATAGCATTTAAAGAAGTTGTCTACTACTTGAACGACTTCTTCTCACACCGCTTGCTTGGCCCCAATAAAATAATAAAGCTAATGCTCCCCTCCCGTGCCGGCACCTTTCCCGCAGTGTTGGCTCTCATTCTCCCCGGCGCTCTCGTGTGGTGTTGTGACACGTGACCCAGGCGCCCACTGTCTCTGCCTTCGGACTAATCCAACATGTAGAAGAAGTCCAGGCTGCCGCTGATCCCCGGCTTCCTCTTCATGTTCGATTTATGCGAAGGCAGTGACAGTGACTCAAGCGCTGATTGGGCACAAACGTCACGTGTCAACACCGCACAAGAGCCTCAGGGAGAGCGAGTGATGACACTACAGGAATGGCCCTGGCACGGGAGGTGAGTATAGGCTTTCTTATTAATCAGGGACAAACATTTTGATCTAGAAGGGATCGTCCTAGTAGTGGACAACCCTTTTAAGCTCAGCTTTCAGAATCAGGCATTCATTCATTTGGGCGCCCACTGGCTTCCCTGCAACACAGTTGTAGAGTACTGATGGGTTTCTATGAAAGCCAGGGGCAAGCTTTTGATGGCCCCCATGCCTGTCATAGTAAGTCTCTTGTGATATCCAGCCACAGCCTATGTACAGTGCCTTGTGAAAGTATTCGGCCCCCTGGAACTTTTCAACCTTTCCCACATATCATGCTTCAAACATAAAGATACCAAATTTAATGTTTGATGAAGAATAAACAACAAGTGGGACACAATTGTGAAGTTGAACTAAATTTATTGGTTATTTAAAATTTTTGTGGAAATACAAAAACTGAAAAGTGGGGCGTGCAAAATTATTCGGCCCTTTAACTTAATACTTTGTTGCGACAACTTTTGCTGCGATTACAGCTGCAAGTCGTTGGGGTATGTCTCTATCAGTTTTGTACATCGAGAGACTGAAATTCTTGCCCATTCTTCCTTGACAAACAGCTCGAGCTCAGTGAGGTTGGATGGAGATCGTTTGTGCACAGCAGTTTTCAGCTCTTTCCACAGATTCTCGATTGGACTCAGGTCTGGACTTTGACTTGGCCATTCTAACACCTGGATACGTTTATTTGTGAACCATTCCATTGTAGATTTTGCTTTATGTTTGGGATCATTGTCTTGTTGGAAGACAAATCTCCGTCCCAGTCTCAGGTCTTTTGCAGACTCCAACAGGTTTTCTTCAAGAATGGTCCTGTATTTGGACCCATTCCATCTTCCCATTAATTTTAACCATCTTCCCTGTCCCTGCTGAAGAAAAGCAGGACCAAACCATGATGCTGCCACCACCATATTTGACAGTGGGGATGGTGTGTTCAGGGTGATGAGCTGTGTTGCCTTTACGCCAAACATATCGTTTGGCATTGTTGCCAGAAAGTTCGATTTTGGTTTCATCTGACCAGAGCACCTTCTTCCACATGTTTGTGTGTCTCCCAGGTGGCTTGTTGCAGACTTTAAATGACACTTTTTATGGATATCTTTGAGAAATGGCTTTCTTTGTGCCACTCTTCCATAAAGGCCAAATTTGTCAGTGTACGACTGATTGTTGTCCTATGGACAGACTGTCCCACCTCAGCTGTAAGTCTGTGCAGTTCATCCAGAGTGATCATGGGCCTCTTGGCTGCATCTCTGATCAGTCTTCTCCTTGTTTGAGATGAAAGTTTAGAGGGACGGCCGGGTCTTGGTAGATTTGCAGTGGTATGATACTCCTTCCATTTCAATATGATCGCTTGCACAGTGCTCCTTGGGATGTTTAACGTTTTGGAAATCATTTTGTATCCAAATCTGGCTTTAAATTTCTCCACAACAGTATCACGGACCTGCCTGTTGTGTTCCTTGGTCTTCATGATGCTCTCTGTGCTTCAAACAGAACCCTGAGACTATCACAGAGCAGGTGCATTTATACTGAGCTTGATTATCACAGGTGGATTATATTTATCATCATTAGTCATTTAGGACAACATTGGATCATTCAGAGATCCACAATGAACTTCTGGAGTGAGTTTGCTGCACTAAAAGTAAAGGGGCCGAATAATATTGCACGCACCACTTTTCAGTTTTTGTATTTCCACAAAAATTTAAAATAACCATTAAATTTTGTTCAAGTTCACAACTGTATCCCACTTGTTTTTGATTCTTCACCAAAAATTAAAATGTGATATTTTTATGTTTGAAGCATGATATGTAGGAAAAGGTTGAAAAGTTCCAGGGGGCCGAATACTTTCGCAAGACACTGTATTCCAAAAACTATACGTTTGGTATTGCCGTAATTCTTTTAAATGCACATGTTACGGCTTATTGTAAGGGGTGAGCAATAAATGGAAAAGCAAAAATAAAAATTAGCTTCGGAGGTGAGAGGTTAATGAGAAATTGTGGTTTAATACAAAACTGAAATTGTCACAGTTCCCGCTGTTTCCTCAACTGTGACCAGTAGGGGGAGTGCTGTCATTATATTTGGGTTTTTCTTCTGCGATGTAATAAAAAACTTCAGTCCGTAACTTACAAGACACCGTTTCAACCTAACTTTCTACAAGTGACGAAGTGTTGCTGGTGGGTGAGGGACTGCTGAATTTGTTGACTTTAACATCACAAACCTTTAAAAAAAATAACAATAAAAAAACAAAACAATGAAGTTAAGGTATTTACAGTACATTCTTTTTTTGTTTGTTTTTTTATTTACGGTATGTCCAAATATGAGAGTTCATCATGCACCCCCTCCCAAATCCCAGGCTCTCTGGCAGTAATCGCAGCGCGGGTGACAGCTGCTTGGGTTGGGCACGGCACACTGATCACAGTATGAGAGCTACTAGTGACCTGCTCCTTCAGTTTCCTCCAGTGACCATTACACTGAAAGCAGCAGAAGAGGCACACCGAGCGATGGCGGTTGTAGCACCGGCACTGTGATCGGAATGAGCACTGCAGGGTATCCTTTACATCATATGCCACGGGATGCTCTGTCCTGTAGCCTGCCCAGTTCCGCTTCTGGGGATGCTGCTGCATCCTGTCATGGGATAATTATAATGATGAGATTCTGGGATCTGTATATACTTAAAGGGAATCTATCATCTGAAAATGACCAATTGTTTAAATCAGGTGTTTTTGTTACATGTATTTTTAAGGGGTGTAAAGTAGAATGTTTCTCATTGTGGTGATCCGGCTTGGCACTCTCCATAAGGAAAAACGTTCCCCCTTAGACCTCCTATCAGGGGCCTCTCACCCTGCCAAATCAGAGTTTCTGCTTTACACTGATGAGAGGCAAACACCCCAAAACACGTGTCTGCAAATTGAGTGTCTGGTTTTGGCTTCTTATTCTAAGACATATGGCAAGGCTTCTTAAAGAGTCGATATTAAAGGTGGCACTAGAGTTCCTGTCCTCTTCGTCTTTGAAGAGTCAATTTGCCTATGTATTTTTTTAAAAAATTGTTGCCAATGTTTTATCTCATATCACAATCTTTTATTTTAAAAAAAATAGTAATCTTGTAGTTTTCACCCTGGTCACTGCGGCTTTTTTTTTTAGATTCATACTGCCTGTTGTCTCAAGAAGAGTATTTAGCAGTCTCCTTATCATAAAAGGCAGGATTACAATGATCGGTGACACCTCCATACACATGTGATAAAACAAGATCCACCAATCATAATAGGCAATGTCACAGCTGACCCTGCTCCCCTCCCTTCACAAATGACTTTTGCACACACTCATTAGAATCTCCAATACAAAAGATGGGGTTGGGGGTTGACCATTGTGTGTAATTTGTGTGTGTGTGTGTGTGTGTATATATATATATATATATATATATATATATATATATATATATATATATATATGGTAAGACCCTTTTTTTTTGCTGGGAATAACCTGTAAAGTGGGGAAAAACGACTTGAAGTGATACTGGTGTCAGTTTTCATGAAGCTTAAAGAGGTTGTGAGGTCCAGATCGAGGTTTGCAGTTACTCTGTGTGACGTCAGACTTATGAATACCCCAGTGCACGCACTGTGCTCAGCTGGGATTCGCCGGTTTCTGAGCTGGGACCGGAGGGTATGTATGAGTTATACATACTCCTGGCCAGGGCCTGTCTAGTGGGAGTGGCCTCGCTCCACACACTTGTATTAATGGGGGTCGCGCCCCATCCAGTGACGCAGCTGTCCAGTGGACATGGCAGATTAGAAGGAGTCACCTCGCTCCATACAAGTGTATGGAGAGCGAGGCTGCCCCCACTGCCCTGGAGTATGTATAACACTTACATACCCTCCGGTTGTGGGTCAGAAACCAGCGAATCCTTGCAGCGTACAGTGCGTGCACTGGGGGGATCCATGAGTCTGCAGTCACACAGAGTGACTGTAGACTTATCGATTTGGACAAGATCACCCCATTAAGGATTTTTCAATATACGTGTATATCTGAGGGTCGCTGGTTGACTATGGCAGCGCTGCTGCGCAGTGATAAGTGGACCAAATCTATTTAGTCGGCAGCCATCTCATGTTTCCATACGCTGCTTTGCTTATTCTCCTCCTCATCTCCTTTTCCCGTTTACGCCATGTTTATCTCTAGTCTGTGAACAGAATGCTGGAGTTTTTTCTTTTTCCAGTTCTCCACCTATTACAGTAAGGATTACCTTGCCGATAACATCTTCCCATTACAGTAGCAGTATGCTGACAATTGGTTACTTTTCCATTCATAAGATGGATTCATCAGTCATGACTGCTACCGGGGAATTATACTTTGTGTCTTATTTTTAAATGCATAATATTGAAGAAATAAGAAATAAAAAAGAAAAGAGAGAGTGCAAGATCCTCCCAAAATATTGTTTTCCATTGTAATTGAATAAGGGGTTGTCCACTACTTTTGACAGCCCCTTTTGAAATACTGTAGTCCACCAAGTAAAATATAGCCGCCGTATAGTCGCCTGGCACACTGGCAGCATTCCAGCAATGTTTTTGCTTAGTCTTCTGGTGTGGAAGCGTAATTGCCTGCAGTGCTCCCGTTACCTAAAAATCAATGGCCGCTAATGGGTTGCGTCACGTTAACTTTCCTCGGATGAAACTTGCACGTCTGGGGGAGACAATACCTTTAAAAAATAAAAATAAAAAATCCCCCTTTCTGACAGAAGTGTTCTGTTAATGGACTTCTGATATGGCAGTTATTGTTGCAGCTCAGTTTTCTTGGTTTTGGATCGCTCTGGATGTGTATTTACTCTTATCAGGATCGTGTTTAATAAAGGATTAGCTAAATCCTTCTTTAGAACTGAAACAGGATACAAATGTTTAACCATGAAGTATTAAAGGAGTACTTCAGCCTTAAATCATAGTCTGATGTCTGCCCCCCTATTCCCAATGTGAGCAGACGATCACGTGAAACCGGATGAGTCTAGTTGGCATATGACCACAAGCATGTAACTCGCATGCGATCATGTCACCACGTGCTCACTCAGGGCATACAGGGTATCTATGACCGTGATTGCATTGCCCACTGTCACATAGTGACTGAAGACTTTGAGGCTAAGTGCACACGTTCAGGAATGTTTGCAGAATATTCCTGAGCAAAAACTGACTTTTTTCGCGGCAAAAATGCGCGTTTTTTGCGCGGATTTTGTGCGTTTTTTGCACGTTTTTTTTGCGCGGATTTGATGCGTTTTTATCGTGATTTTTTCCCTGAACTTTCTAGGTCAATAATATAGCGGGAAAAACGCTAGAAATCCGCAAAATTAATGGACATGTTGCTAGATTTTCCGCGATGCGGTTTTTTCGCGGAAAAAAACGCACCATGTGCACAGAAATTGCGGAATTCATTCTAAATGATAGGATGCTTAATTCATGCGTTTTTGACGCGTTTTTTCCCGCGAAAAAACGCGAAAAAAACGCAAATAATCCTGAACGTGTGCACTTAGCCTGAAGATGGGAAAACCCCTTTAATGGTACAAATAAAAATGCAAACATTGCTATAGTTTGACCACCTTTCAAGATGTGTGTGTTTGTGTATACAGGTCCTTCTCAAAAAATTAGCATATAGTGCTAAATTTCATTATTTACCATAATGTAATGATTACAATTAAACTTTCATATATTATAGATTCATTACACACCAACTGAAATTTGTCAGGTCTTTTATTGTTTTAATACTGATGATTTTGGCATACAACTCCTGATAACCCAAAAAACCTGTCTCAAAAAATTAACATATCAAGAAAAGGTTCTCTAAACGACCTATTACCCTAATCTTCTGAATCAACTAATTAACTCTAAACACATGCAAAAGATTCCTGAGGCTTTTAAAAACTCCCTGCCTGGTTCATTACTCAAAACCCCCATCATGGGTAAGACTAGCGACCTGACTGATGTCAAGAAGGCCATCATTGACACCCTCAAGCAAGAGGGTAAGACCCAGAAAGAAATTTCTCAACAAATAGGCTGTTCCCAGAGTGCTGTATCAAGGCACCTCAATGGGAAGTCTGTTGGAAGGAAACAATGTGGCAGAAAACGCTGTACAACGAGAAGAGGTGACCGGACCCTGAGGAAGATTGTGGAGCAGGACCGATTCCAGACCTTGGGGGACCTGAGGAAGCAGTGGACTGAGTCTGGTGTAGAAACATCCAGAGCCACCGTACACAGGTGTGTGTGCAGGAAATGGGCTACAGGTGCCGCATTCCCCAGGTAAAGCCACTTTTGAACCAATAAACAGCGGCAGAAGCGCCTGACCTGGGCTACAGAGAAGCAGCACTGGACTGTTGCTAAGTGGTCCCAAGTACTTTTTTCTGATGAAAGCAAATTTTGCATGTCATTCGGAAATCAAGGTGCCAGAGTCTGGAGGAAGACTGGGGAGAAGGAAATGCCAAAATGCCTGAAGTCCAGTGTCAAGTACCCACAGTCAGTGATGGTGTGGGGTGCCATGTCAGCTGCTGGTGTTGGTCCACTGTGTTTCATCAAGGGCAGGGTCAATGCAGCTAGCTATCAGGAGATTTTGGAGCACTTCATGCTTCCATCGGCTGAAATGCTTTATGGAGATGAAGATTTCATTTTTCAGCACGACCTGGCACCTGCTCACAGTGCCAAAACCACTGGTAAATGGTTTACTGACCATGGTATTACTGTGCTCAATTGGCCTGCCAACTCTCCTGACCTGAACCCCATAGAGAATCTGTGGGATATTGTGAAGAGAAAGTTGAGAGACGCAAGACCCAACACTCTGGATGAGCTTAAGGCCGCTATCAAAGCATCCTGGGCCTCCATAACACCTCAGCAGTGTCACAGGCTGATTGCCTCCATGCCACGCCGCATTGAAGCAGTCATTTCTGCCAAAGGATTCCCGACCAAGTATTGAGTGCATAACTGAACATTATTATTTGATGGTTTTTTTGTTTGTTTTGAAAAAACACTTTTATTTTATTGGACGGTTGAAATATGTTAATTTTTTGAGACAGGTTTTTTGGGTTATCAGGAGTTGTATGCCAAAATCATCAGTATTAAAACAATAAAAGACCTGACAAATTTCAGTTGGTGTGTAATGAATCTAAAATATATGAAAGTTTAATTGTAATCATTACATTATGGTAAATAATGAAATTTAGCACTATATGCTAATTTTTTGAGAAGGACCTGTATATTGTAGGGATGTGGTCTCGCTGGTGTGCGACCGGAGGTAAGCAGAAGGACGACTCTTCCCGGTTCTTTAAGCAAGTTTATTAAGACATCATAAACTTGCTGTCAAACAGAAAACAAAACAGCCTTCTCCGGCACAAAGTAACAAAAAACAGCTGTAACGTCCTGGCACTCTGAGTACTCTCTTCAGCACACACACTGGAGGTCTCCTCAGAACTCCCACACTGGAGGGTTCCACGCCTCCAGCCACTCACACCTGTGGTCAGCATTAGGCTCATTTATATATACCAGACATTCAGCTAACACAGAGCACATGACAGGTCACATGGCAGTGACCTCATCACAGGTCCTCAAACCACATACAAAGGTATAGTGAAGTCTTACTATCGCTACATACCTCCCCCCTCTGCCTAAAGCCGTAGGCTTGGCACATTTCATTCACCGACTAGAAACTTTTTCAGTCGTCTCCACAATTAACCGGTCTGTCACAGTATGGCTTAGGTCACTGAGTCCTGAGCTAATTAAGGTGTCACTGCCTCTACCTCTCATTTCAGGCCATCTATGTTCCGTCTTAGTTTCACTTCGATGATTTTCACTCTGAAGCGAACCTCTGCGCCTCTCTATACTGTGGGTTAAAGGTGACTGCCTTTTTCCCCCCAACTCTTGCAGCTGTCTGTTGGTCTGCTCCTTCTCAAGTTTTAGCTGCTCTATTCTTCCCTGGTATACCTCCAGGAGCATCCGGATCTTCCTAAGGCTTTCCACCAACCCCCTCCGACTTGGAGGTTTTCTTGTTGGCTCCCGACATCTCTGCTTCTCGCGGAGGTATTGTAGTGGCATAGCTCTTATGTCCGCCTCCCGCTTCACTGTGACTTTCCGGGTGTGGCCATCTGGGTGGCGGTTCCCTTGCTGACTTTCTTCCGCCGTCGAGGCCCCTTCTTTGGTCAGCCTCTTCAGTTCACTCTCCTCCCGTACACTCGGACTGGGAGTGCGCAACCATTCGATTTCCCGGTCTGTCGTGGATTTCCTGAGCTGGGTATTAGCCTCCTTCTCTATCTGGAGTTTCTGGAGAATTTTCTCTTGCTCCTCTGTCCAGCAGCGGTGCTCATCCTCTCTCCGTAGAAGTTCCTGCTGAAACTTCTCCTGGGCCTCTCTGAGCATCTCCGTATCTTTCACTAGAACTTGGTTCGCCGTCTGGCACGCTGATAGTTGACCTTGGACTTTAGAGACTTCTTTCTCCAGATCCTTCACTCGTTGCTCAATCCCTTGTCTCCGTATCCTTTCTCGCATGACTGTCTCTTTAAGCAGCTCTATCTCATGGTCTTGCTCTCTTTTATCCCGTACATGTGGCACCATCATTTCCCCCTTATTTCTCTTCTTAGAGAGCATAGGCTGTCTGGCCTTTCCGCAGCCCCTGCGGGGAGGAGAAGATCCGCCACTGGTACCCAACTCCACCTTGCTGCACTCGCTTTCACTTGCGGTTAAGTTACCGTCTGCATAGGAGTCTTTCCCACTCCCCCTGTCGTCTGGGAACAGCAAGTCCCCACTTAACCAGGTGTCGGCCCCTATTTCTGGAGCTACCCAGTTTCCTCCGGTCCTATATTTGGTCACCCCAAAGTCCCCACTTTGGTCTGAGCCACACTTTCTACCCGTCACCAGGCACTGGGTATCTTTGACTATAGGGGGTGCTACCTCTGTTTTGCCCCCTACACTATCAGCAGCCACTACAGCCGCCTGCAGGGATGGGTCTCCCCTAGGGTCATTCTGGTTCCCTTCTGAGCACTCAGCCAGTCCTTCGTCCCACACCTCCCAAAACCGTTTAAAATCCTGGCCTATTATTATAGGGTATGGTAAGTCTGGGACTACAGGGACATCATGGGTAGAAATAATAGTGGACGTCTCAATAATTAGCCTGGTTACCTGATATCCCTAGTGACCCCATGATTGCAATTGACTTCCATTTTCCTTCCGGGAATTAGATACAGGGAGTGTGTCGCTCATTAGTGTCACCTGGCTCCCTGAGTCTAGAAGTCCACTCACACACTCTCCATTCACTATTAGAGAACAGTTCAGTGCCCCCCGGTCAGATGTAAAGTCAGTACACCATCCTGGACATACGCTGTTCGAACCCTGAACCTGGCAATAGTCCGTCTGTTTATTTGTTGCCCCTCTTTTTCTCCTCATCGACTCAGTTTTGGACTCCGCCCTCTCTGAGTGTGGCAGTACTTTATTAGGGTTTACTGGTTCCTCATTCTCGCTAGGGACCTCAGAACCCTTTCCCCACAGATCCCAAAACAGACAAAAATCCTGGCCTATAATTATAGGACGCACCAAGTCCCGAACGACGCCGACTTCATGGGACTCAGTGCCATGCGTCGTTTCGATGTCCACTCTGGCCATAGGGTAGTCCTTTACATCACCATGTATGCATTGAACACCAACTTTTTTTCCGGGTAATATGTTGAGAGGAAAAGTGGACCTCACCAAGGTCACTAAGCTCCCAGAGTCTAACAGTGCCGTTACTGCTTCACCGTTCACCTTCACGGGACAGACTTGAGGACCCTGGTTGGGGAACGGGTTCCTACTGCAGGCTGGATATGCATACCATGAAATACGGTGTCCTATGCTGCAGTCCATCTGCTCGGTAGTCTGGGGACACCAGGCAGCTATGTGTCCTGGCTTGCGGCACCTCCAACAAATAATATCACCCGCAGTGACCTTGGGCACCACCTCCCCCCGCCATTTTGACCTGGGGCGCCCCACCCCTTTTTGGGACTCTGCCCCTGTTGGGGCCGCCAGTACGGAATGGGCTGCTTCCCCAAGGCACCTTCCATTCCCTGGTACCTCTCGACCAGTCCGACCAGTTCATCAGCATTCCGGGGATCACCCTGGGCAACCCAAGTCTGTAGGGGCTTTGGCAGGGAGTGCACAAACCGATCCATGACGACTCTTTCTACCATCTGTGCCGGCGTAGCGGACTCTGGCTGTAGCCATTTCTGGACCAGGTGTAGCAGGTCAAACATTTGGGAGCGAGGTGGTTTGTCCCGGTGATAAGCCCAGCGGTGCACCCTCTGTGCCCTGACAGTCATTGTTACCCCCATACGTGCGAGGATCTCCACCTTTAGCTTGGGATACTGCTGAGCGTCCTGCACAGTCAATCATAGTACGCCTTCTGGGGTTCCCCTGTCAGGTATGGGGCCAATATCTCTGCCCACTGCTCTGGGGAAGTCTTTCCCTCTCAGCAACCCTCTCAAATACAGTCAGGAAGGCCTCCACATCATCCCCGGGGGTCATTTTTTGTAATGTGCGTCTTACCGCCTTTCTGACGTGGTTGTCATCAGCCAGACCTGGGGTTGGGGCACTCGTCCTGCCCTGGATGGCGGTTGTCAGAAGCTGTATCTGCTGCCGATGCTCCTGCTGGCTCTGCTGCATCTGCTGTTGGTGCTCCTGCTGGCTCTGCTGCATCTGTTGCAACAACCTCCTGTTGACCTCTTGCTGCTGCACCTGTGCCTGGACCAAGTGTTTTAGAAGGTCCTCCATTTCTCTGCTGGGAACGCTGCTCGCACGTCTCCACCAATTGTAGGGATGTGGTCTCGCTGGTGTGCGACTGGAGGTAAGCAGAAGGACGACTCTTCCCGGTTCTTTAAGCAAGTTTATTAAGACATCATAAACTTGCTGTCAAACAGAAAACAAAACAGTCTTCTCCAGCACAAAGTAACAAAAAACAGCTGTAACGTCCTGGCACTCTAACTGAGTACTCTCTTCAGCACACACACTGGAGGTCTCCTCAGAACTCCCACACTGGAGGGTTCCACGCCTCCAGCCACTCACACCTGTGGTCAGCATTAGGCTCATTTATATATACCAGACATTCAGCTAACACAGAGCACATGACAGGTCACATGGCAGTGACCTCATCACAGGTCCTCAAACCACATACAAAGGTATAGTGAAGTCTTACTATCGCTACAATATGTATATTATATCATATTTTAAAGCTTGAATCGGATCGGTTATTATATTTCACAATCCAAACTGCATACATTATATAGGTCTTTTTGATCTGAAAAACTGATGTTCTTACTTTGAAAATCCACATCATAATGGCTTTATAATCTTTTTTGAAATGTTAAACTTATTCTTCCCCCTTCTTTCTTGATTGACACCTCCTCAGTGTCCCTCCTGCTGGTGAAATCTCACACTGCTCAGTACAAGCTGCAGCTGTCAGGCTGGGTGGGCAGAGGCAGAATATACTTGGACTCATGAGTAGAGCTGAGCGAATCCGAACTGCAGAGTTTACAGTTCGTACCGGACACCTAGTGTCTGGTGCTGAACTCCGAACACAGACTTCTCCCGGAAGTCCGTTTTGCAGTTCAGAATTCTGGGTGAGAGAGACCATTTTACAACACCAAAGTTTCGGTCCTACTGACTTCTCTGGGGTTTGGGTAGAGTTCTGGTACCAGAATCGAACTTTTGGCTAAAGTTAGGACGAACCCAAACTTCCACGGGTACTTTCATCTTTACTCATGAACTATTTACTCTATAGCTGGACTCATAAATTGCTCATTTTAATATCGAGATTAAACAGCCACTCTGACATAGATTTTCACAGTACATGCACCAGCTTCATCAGGTCTAAGAGCTGTATTTAAAGTGAACCTGTCAGGTCTGATAACACTATTAACCTGCAGATATAGGGTTCATCTGCACGTGAACGATGTTATGGCGATGCCCGGCCGCTATACTGAAAATGCTGCACCCAGGAGAAAATTAACTCCATTTCTCCCAGGACTTCCGGCTTTTAGCCATTGCTTAAGTAAATCATTGTTTTCGGCTGCCTTTTGTCTTTTGTAAATGGGACATATCGTAAACAGGAGATACAGTGGGTTCGGAAAGTATTCAGACCCCTTTAAATTTTTCACTCTTTGTTTCATTGCAGCCATTAGGTAAATGCAAAAAAGTTCATTGTTTTTCTCATTAATGTACACTCTGCACCCCATCTTTACTGAAAAAAACAGAAATGTAAAAATGTTGCAAATTTATTAAAAAAGATAAACTGAAATATCCCATGGTCATAAGTATTCAGACCCTTTGCTCAGACTCTCATATTTAAGTCACATGCTGTCCATTTCCTTGCGATCCTCCTTGAGATGGTTCTACTCCTTCATTGGAGTCCAGCTGTGTTTAATTAAACTGATAGGACTTGATTCGTAAAGGCGCACACCTGTGTATATAAGACCTCACAGCTCACAGTGCATGTCAGACCAAATGAGAATCATGAGGTCAAAGGAACTGGCCAAAGAGCTCAGAAACAGAACTGTGGCAAGGCACAGATCAGGCCAAGGTTACAAAAGAATTTCTGCAGTACTCAAGGTTCCTAAGAGCACAGTGGCCTCCATAATCCTTAAATGGAAGAAGTTTGGGAGCACCAGAAGTCTTCCTAGACCTGGCTGTCCAGCCAAACTGAGCAATCGTGGGAGAAGAGCCTTGGTGAGAGAGGTAAAGAAGAACCCCAAGATCACTGTGACTGAGCTCCACAGATGCAGTAAGGAGATGGGAGAAAGTTTCACAAAGTCAACTATCACTGCAGCCCTCCACCAGTCAGGCCTTTATGGCAGACTGGCCCAACAGAAGCCTCTCCTCAGTGCAAGACATATGAAAGCCCGCATAGAGTTTGGTAAAAAACACATGAAGGACTCCCAGACTATGAGAAATAAGATTCTCTGGTCTGATGAGACGAAGAAAGAACTTTTTAGTGATAATTCTAAGTGGTATGTGTGGAGAAAACCAGGCACTGCTCATCACCTGCCCAATACAATCCCAACAGTGAAACGTGGTGGCAGCATCATACTATGGGGGTGTTTTTCAGCTGCAGGGACAGGACAACTGGTTGCAATTGAAGGAAAAATGAATGCGGCCAAGTATAGAGATATCCTGGATGAAAGCCTCTTCCAGAGTGCTCTGGACCTCAGACTTGGCCGATGGTTCACCTTCCAACAAGACAATGACCCTAAGCACACAGCTAAAATAACAAAGGAGTGGCTTCAGAGCAACTCTGTGACCATTCTTGACTGGCCCAGCCAGAGCCCTGACCTAAACCCAATTGAGCATCTCTGGAGAGACCTGAAAATGGCTGTCCACCAACGTTCACCATCCAACCTGACGGAACTGGAGAGGATCTGCAAGGAAGAATGGCAGAGGATCCCCAAATCCAGGTGTGAAAAACTTGTTGCATCATTCCCGAGAAGACTCATGCCTGTACTAGCTCAAAAGGTGCTTATTCTCAATACTGAGCAAAGGGTCTGAATACTTATGACCATCTGATATTTCAGTTTTTTTTTTTTAATAAATTTGCAAAACTTTCTACATTTCTGTTTTTTTCAGTAAAGATGGGGTGCAGAGTGTACATTAATGAGAAAAAATGAACTTTTTGCATTTACCTAATGGCTGCAATGAAACAGAGTGAAAAATTTCAAGAGGTTTGAATACTTTCCGTTTTGGGAGGCACACAGGGACAGTCCAGGGCTGGCTAATGACAGGGCTTCCTGTGGACTGCCCTTCTAAGGGCGGTAGTTTTGGGGTGTTAGGATCAGTTCAATGATAGTGATAATATATGGACCCCTGCTCCTTGAACTGGATAAAGAAAGACCAGTAATGGGTGAGATTGATCCTTTTATCCATTTGAATGTTTGATGTGGATATCATATCATTTTTTGAGCTCTGAGGAAATGTTTTTGAATAAGTTGAGCTAATTTTGGAACCACATAGGCTCCATTAATATGGTGTAACAGAAGTTAAGGAATTAAGTTCTCTTCCCAAACAAGGAGTAAATAAGTTTATAAAGTATCCCAGACAGGGAATGTAATTAAGTGTTTTTATATTTCATACAGTACAGACCAAAAGTTTGGACACACCTTCTCATTCAAAGATTTTTCTGTATTTTCATGACTATGAAAATTGTAGAATCACACTGAAGGCATCAAAACTATGAATTAACACATGTGGAATTATACATTACACTTTACAAAAAAGTGTGAAACAACTGAAAATATGTCTTATATTCTAGGTTCTTCAAAGTAGCCACCTTTTGCTTTGATTACTGCTTTGCACGCAGAAAAGGTGAACGGATGGACTCTACATGCCTGGTTCCCACCGTGAAGCATGGAGGAGGTGGTGTGATGGTGTGGGGGTGCTTTGCTGGTGACACTGTTGGGGATTTATTCAAAATTGAAGCGGTGAGCGGTCCAGCTCACCCCAAACCATCTCGATTGGGTTCAGGTCTGGTGACTGTGGAGGCCAGGTCATCTGGCGTAGCACCCCATCACTCTCCTTCTTGGTCAAATAGCCCTTACACAGCCTGGAGGTGTGTTTGGGGTCATTGTACTGTTGAAAAATAAATGATGGTCCAACTAAACGCAAACCGGATGGAATAGCATGCTGCTGCAAGATGCTGTGGTAGCCATGCTGGTTCAGTATGCCTTCAATTTTGAATAAATCCCCACAGTGTCACCAGCAAAGCACCTCCACACCATCACACCACCTCCTCCATGCTTCACGGTGGGAACCAGGCATGTAGAATCCATCCGTTCACCTTTTCTGCGTGCAAAGCAGTAATCAAAGCAAAAGGTGGCTACTTTGAAGAACCTAGAATATAAGACATATTTTCAGTTGTTTCACACTTTTTTGTAAAGTGTAATGTATAATTCCACATGTGTTAATTCATAGTTTTGATGCCTTCAGTGTGATTCTACAATTTTCATAGTCATGAAAATACAGAAAAATCATTGAATGAGAAGGTGTGTCCAAACTTTTGGTCTGTACTGTATTTGTGCACTAGTGTATTGGTTCACTTGAGAATTATGGAGGTGAAAACCTTTTTATATAAGACTAATACCGTATATACTCGTGTATAAGCCGACCCGTGTATAAGCCGACCCCCCTAATTTTGCTACAAAAAACTGGGAAAAATTATTGACTCATGTATAAGCCGGGTGTATAAACTGTCCTCCTGCTCTGTGCTGCCCCCGTCCTCCTCTATGCTTCCCCCGTCCACCGATCTCCCCCCCCCCCCGTCCTGCTCCACGCTTCCCCCGTCCACCGATCTCCCCCCCGTCCTGCTCCACGCTTCCCCCGTCCACCGATCTCTCCCCCCGTCCTGCTCCACGCTTCCCCCATCCACCGATCTCCCCCCCCCCGTCCTGCTCCACGCTTCCCCCGTCCACCGATCTCCCCCCCGTCCTGCTCCATGCTTCCCCCGTCCACCGATCTCCCCCCCGTCCTGCTTCACGCTTCCCCCGTCCACCGATCTCCCCCCCGTCCTCTATGCTTCCCCCGTCCTCCTCTATGCTTCCCCCATCCACCGTTCTCCCCCCGTCCTGTTCCGTGCTCCTTGTCCTCTCCTCCATCATACTCACCCCTCCCCGTGCCATCGCTGAGCGTCCCTGCAATCCTGCGTTCTCCCCGTCTTCCTGCAGCTCTTCATCACTGAGCGGTGATGTAATACCGCTCATTAAGGCCATGAATATGGAGGCAACGCCTATGGGAGTGGCGTCGCGTCCATATTACATGACCTTAATGAGCGGGTATTACGTCACCGCTCAGTGCTGAAGAGCTGCAGGAAGAGGGGAGAACGCAGGATTGCAGGGACGTTCAGCGATGGCACGGGGAGGGGTGAGTATGATCCCAGCCACCGGCTCCTGCTGCGGCATCCCCTCCCCCGCTGGTTTCTGCCCTATGACTCGTGTATAAGCCGAGGGGGCATTTTCAGCACGAAAAAAGGTGCTGAAAATCTCGGCTTATACACGAGTATATACGGTAAGTAAAAGTTAAGTTTTAAACCACTATTTGCTATATTTCGTACTTTATTGTTGTGCGGTAGAGACAGTGGAGGGAGATTGCTGTTTTGCTTCTCTTGCTATATACAATACTTTCCGTACCCACTCTATGCTGCTGAAAACAGTGTCGGTGTCACCATCATTCTGTTTGCATTCTGTGTCGGCTTGTCAAAACAGGCTATTAAATGACCATCAGCTCCTACTGATTGACTGATCAGCCAGCGTAAATCCACCTTCAGACTATGGCGTTCTCCTATCCGGTATTGATGGCACATCGCTTGATAGGTAGAATGAATTGGTGGCGGCACTATATAACAGTCATTGTCTGCTGTTTGCTCCTTGTTTTCCGGGCTCTTGTGTGACGGGACAGTGACTATAATCACTATCCATGTGACTGCCTGGTAAAAAGATGACAGTGGCACACTGATTTATTGAAAATTGATGGCAAATCAACAAGTATTCTAATAATTTCTGTCCTTGTTTCTACTAATAACTTTTCATATCTCAGGTGAAGTTGGCTGTCGGCTTGACCGTCATGAAAATATTGGTAGAGGTCACATTGGCGTAGAGGGATTCAGGAAGGTGATGAATGAGCCACGGTTTAATGAGATTCCCATGATTCTGGAGACGCCTGCCAGGTTTGTGTCTTCTGAATATATTTTAATCTGCTTACCCTTCTCATAAAATATATCTGAAGATGTGAATCTGATTTAGCAATGAAATAAGTGAAACTTTCTAAAATATCTAAAGGGACTCTGTCAGCACTGAATGACTGTTCAAACCAAGCACAGGCGATCTGTGCATCCCGGCGAGGCCAATCGTTTACATACACCTTCCTGCCTGCTTGGTTTTCATCTATCTCCGCCCTTCTCTGGCTATATGAAGCCGTAGTTGTCAATCAAATAAGGGGGTAGAGATAGATGGAAAACAATCAGGTGGGAAGGTGTATATAAATGATTGGCCCCGCTGTGAAGGACCGAGCGTCGGGACTTAGTTTGAACAAACAATCTGTGCTTGACAGTCCCTTTAAAATACTGCCTGATTTGACTCCTTAAACCTAAAACATTTGACTACCATGTGTGAATCTGCTGTACACATAAGTCCATGTATGCAGCACAACCATAGATTTATCATACGGTCCCATAATTACTTGGTTCCTGTGATCTGTTTCGTGACAGCACTCCAATTATGTTGCTGACACAGAACCAATGTGTTAAAGGGGTTGTGACCTATCAGAAAATCTATCGCCTCGGGTGCAGTTTGCTATTAGAAAAACACAGCTGCACCTTACTTGCCGTCCCTGGGTCCATCACTAAGTGTCTGGCGCTGCTCCCAGTATCGGCTGCGGCACTGACGTCACGTCAAGAGCTCGGCTGCCAGTCAGTGAGCTCATCGGCTCTGCCCATGTAGACGGTATGCTGTCAGCCGCTGAGCGCCGTAGCAATACTAGATACCGGGAGCAGAGACTCAGCGCTGCATCTAGGGGCAGTTAGTAAAGGAGACAACCCCTTTAACTATAAATCTGTAAAGAGAATGTGTCATCAGAAAATGACCTACGGTTACATTCCAGTTTTTATGTTCAGTGTATTGTTTTAAATATTTTGGTAATTTTTTTTATTTCTCATACCCCTCCAAAAAAGGAAAAATCTTGTAATTTATACCCTGGCCACTCAAGCTATTCTAGACCCATACATCCTGTCCTTTCAGGAAATAACACATGTACACATGTACATTAGCAACAATAGACAGACTCTCACCCTATGTTTTATATTGAAGCTTCTAATGAGCGTGTGCAAAGCTCATTGTGAAGGGAGGAGTAGGTGAGCCGAGGCATCAGCTATTGTATTTGGATCCTATATTATCCACTAAAGGTATTACCTGTCATTGCAATCCTGCCTCTGTTGATAATGAGACTTCTAAAAAATATTCAATAAAAACTACGAAGTGTGCGATCCGTATAAGATCAACTCCTGTCATTAAATGTGTAGAAATAGCGGGCCGTCTGGACATCATTGGCTTATATGCCGATGATATGGTGATATTCATGGACAAAGCTGAAGAAACACTGCCCCATGTGATTGCTACTATTGACAAATTTAGTAATTATTCAGGATTGTACATAAATTGGGATAAATCCGCCTTAATGCCTCTCTCCTTAGGCCCAATAAATCACCTTGAACCGTTATCCCCATTACCGGTCGTAACTAACTTTAACATACAAGAAGAAAAGGTAGCACACTGTAGCGCTATAGCTTGCAAACACGAAATATGAAAAATATGAAAAATGAATTTCATCATTACCTTAGAAATATGAAAAATTGAGAAGTCTTAGCGCATAAGATGGCCAAATTATGTGAGCCTGATAGCCACGTCAAGGCTCTTCTCGTATATCAGGTCCCTAACTAATGCCTATCCTCGCTTTAGAAAAGTCTGTCTGCATGGGAACCTATGAATCCTCTTTTCAGACTAAAATCTACATCTCTGTGGAGGGGTGATGAACCTGCTGTAATTAAAAGGCCTGTGACCACCAGGTGGAGTGCTCAGGCAGAAGGTAAATGAATACATATCAAAAAACTGACCGGCACATCCAAACTTAGATTCAGTGTGAACAGGTGCTAAACCTAGAGTCACCAACTCATATACATACAAGAAGAAAAGGTAGCACACTGTAGCGCTATAGCTTGCAAACACGAAATATGAAAAATATGAAAAATGAATTTCATCATTACCTTAGAAATATGAAAAATTGAGAAGTCTTAGCGCATAAGATGGCCAAATTATGTGAGCCTGATAGCCACGTCAAGGCTCTTCTCGTATATCAGGTCCCTAACTAATGCCTATCCTCGCTTTAGAAAAGTCTGTCTGCATGGGAACCTATGAATCCTCTTTTCAGACTAAAATCTACATCTCTGTGGAGGGGTGATGAACCTGCTGTAATTAAAAGGCCTGTGACCACCAGGTGGAGTGCTCAGGCAGAAGGTAAATGAATACATATCAAAAAACTGACCGGCACATCCAAACTTAGATTCAGTGTGAACAGGTGCTAAACCTAGAGTCACCAACTCATATACATACAAGAAGAAAAGGTAGCACACTGTAGCGCTATAGCTTGCAAACACGAAATATGAAAAATATGAAAAATGAATTTCATCATTACCTTAGAAATATGAAAAATTGAGAAGTCTTAGCGCATAAGATGGCCAAATTATGTGAGCCTGATAGCCACGTCAAGGCTCTTCTCGTATATCAGGTCCCTAACTAATGCCTATCCTCGCTTTAGAAAAGTCTGTCTGCATGGGAACCTATGAATCCTCTTTTCAGACTAAAGCTATAGCGCTACAGTGTGCTACCTTTTCTTCTTGTATGTATATGAGTTGGTGACTCTAGGTTTAGCACCTGTTCACACTGAATCTAAGTTTGGATGTGCCGGTCAGTTTTTTGATATGTATTCATTTACCTTCTGCCTGAGCACTCCACCTGGTGGTCACAGGCCTTTTAATTACAGCAGGTTCATCACCCCTCCACAGAGATGTAGATTTTAGTCTGAAAAGAGGATTCATAGGTTCCCATGCAGACAGACTTTTCTAAAGCGAGGATAGGCATTAGTTAGGGACCTGATATACGAGAAGAGCCTTGACGTGGCTATCAGGCTCACATAATTTGGCCATCTTATGCGCTAAGACTTCTCAATTTTTCATATTTCTAAGGTAATGATGAATATTCATATTTTCATATTTCGTGTTTGCAAGCTATAGCGCTACAGTGTGCTACCTTTTCTTCTTGTATGTATATGAGTTGGTGACTCTAGGTTTAGCACCTGTTCACACTGAATCTAAGTTTGGATGTGCCGGTCAGTTTTTTGATATGTAACTAACTTTAACCCCTTAGTGACAGAGCCATTTTGCAGCTTAATGACCGGGCCAATTTTTACAATTCTGACCACTGTCACTTTATGAGGTTATAACTCTGGAACGCTTTAACGAATCCCGCTGATTCTGAGATTGTTTTTTCGTGACATATTGTACTTCACGTTAGTGGTAAAATTTCTTTGATATGACTTGTGTTTATTTATGAAAAAAACGGAAATATGGCGAAAATTTTGAAAATTTAACAATTTTCAAACTTTAAATTTTTATGCCCTTAAATCAGAGAGATATGTTACACAAATTTCTTAATAAATAACATTTCCCACATGTCTACTTTACATCAGCACAATTTTGGGACCAAAATTTTTTTTTGTTACGAAGTTATAAGGGTTAAAAGTTGACCAGCGATTTCTCATTTTTACAACACCATTTTTATTTTAGGGACCACCTCACATTTGAAGTCACTTTGAGGGGTCTATATGATATAAAATAGCCAAAAGTGACACCATTCTAAAAACTGCACCCCTCAAGGTGCTCAAAACCACATTCAAGAAGTTTATTAACCCTTTACGTGTTTCACAGGAAACTGAAGCAATGTGGAAGGAAAAAATTAACTTTTTAACTTTTTTTGCAAAAACTTTAATTCGGAACCTATTTTTTTTATTTTCACAACTGTTAAAAGAAAAAATGAACCACAAAATTTGTTGTGCAATTTCTCCTGATTAAGCGATACCCCATAGTGGGGGTAAACCACTTTTTGGGCGCACGGCAGAGGTTGCAAGGGAAGGAGCGACATTTGACTTTTTCAACGCAGATCCCATTGGCTGGGAAGGGGCCATGTACCCGGCGTTTGTAGAGGCCCAGATTTTGAGGTGTCCCTAAACCCAGTGGAAACCCTTTTTCAACAGACTGGACCCCAAATTTGGAAACAGGACCCCCACTTACAATGTTTTGGGAAAAATTGACCCCTAAGAACACTAAGTGTGGTGAGAATTTTAACCCCCCAAGTGCCAAGAAGTTTTAAATAGAAAAAAAAAAAAAAAAAATCTTTTTTTTCCCAAAAAATCTGTTTACCCAATTTTTTTTTCCAAAGGAAAAAACCCCAAAAAATTTTTTTGCAATTTTGCCCTGAACATGCCATCCCCCCTATGGGGGGGAAAAACCCCTTTTTTGGGCGCCGGCGGGCTTGGAAGGAAGGACGCCGTTTGATGTTTCAAACCAAAATTGGCGGAATTAAATTGGCGCCATGTCGCGTTTGGAGACCCCCCGATACGCCTAAATCGAAACCCCCCCCAAATCACCCTTTTTTAAAATAGCCCCTTTTAAGGCTTAAGATGTGTGGTGAGCACTTTGAACCCCCAAGTGCTTCACAGAAGTTTATAACAGTAGAGCAGTGAAAATAAAAAATATATTTTTTTCCACAAAATGATTTTTAGCCGCATTTTTATTTTCCCAAGGGTAAACAAGACCCAAAAAGTTTTTGTACAATTTTTCCTGAGCATGCTGATCCCCATATTTGGGGTGTAAACCACTGTTTGGGTGGCAAGGCAGAGCTTGGAAGGGAAGGAGCGCCTTTTGACTTGTCAGCGAGAATGTCTGGACGTCATGTCGTGGTTTGTAGAGCCTTGATGTCCTAAACAGTAGAAACCCCCCAAGTGCACCATTTTTGGAAATTAGACCCCCTAAGTAAGCTTATCTAGATGTGTGGTGAGAACCTTGAACCTCCAAGTGCTTCACAGAAGTTTATAAACATAGAACCGTGAAAATAAAAAAATCATATTTTTTTCACAAAACGTCTGTTTACCCCATTTTTTATTTTCCCAAAGGTAACAATAGACCCCAAAAGTTTTGTGTGCAATTGTGTCCTGAACTAGTCGATACCCCATATGTGGGGGTAAACCACTGTTTGGGCGCACGGCAGGGCTTGGAATGAAGGAGCGCCGTATTGACTGTTCAACCAATTATTTTTGAGCCTCGGTTTGGGCCCCCCGGTTTCCTAAAAGTGGAAAAAAACCCCAATTTGGAAACCCCAACC
>JARQOD010000009.1:13872166-14073491 GCA_033576555.1 Oophaga sylvatica
AGATACCTGCAGGACAGAGAGGGAGCAGGAGCGGGGGAGTTCGCGCTCAATATTCGAGCTGGCGGGGGCGTGGCCTAACGATTCCCGGTCTTCTGAGCAGGAAGACGCGCGCTCTGGCGTTTCTCCTGCGACTCCCTCACTGTGGCGGCCATTACACAGGCTCCTGGGCTCCTCAGACCGCTCCTCTCCTCATAAGACACTACGGCCAGCTGGGTGAGTGCTGATTCCTCACCCCGCAGCGCAGCGATCGCTATCCTGCAGCTGCAGTCTCATTAGAGACATAAAAATTGGCTGGGGCTCACAAATATATATATATTGTGGTGAGTTTGCAATATTAACCCCTCTGAGGGTTATTTCTACCAGCTAAATTTTTTGACTGAATACCGCTGGGGTAACCCTGCTTGGTGGAGCGTTAACCCTTCAGCGTTTAAAAAAAAAAAAAAAAAAACGCATAGTTTTTGCTGGTATTACCGCTTTGACCTGCTCATACAGGTGAGACATGTCTGAACAGAGTTCAGATGCCGCGGACCACGTCCCAGTGCCATTGCGGCAATCAGATACGCAGACCTCAACAGCGTCTAGCGCTGCGGTCGACAGCGGTGGAAAATTGGACGATATCGCTCGATCGATCAACAACTTGTCTGACCTTTTAGGTCAATATGTGTCTGCTAATTCCTCTCAGAGGAAGCGACGCAGGCCGTTACCGGCCTCTACACGGAGCGAGTCAGATGTATCTGATATTGGGCAGAGTTCCCCTTTAAATTCGGATGGAGAAATATCCGATTCAGATGCGGACGAGCCGCAGGGTGTTCCTCTATGGCGAAGCGTACGGAGGCATTAATTGAAGCCATGAGAGATATATTACAGTTACCGGAGGAGGTAACTAGTCGTCCTGGTAAATCAGCACGCATGTTCCAGGAGTCCCGTGCTTCGCGTACAACATTGCCAGCTCTGGATGAGCTTAATAGTGTAATAGAGGAGGAACGTCTGTGTCCAGATAAGCGTTTTCATGGAACGCATTTCTTTGATACACTTTATCCTTGCTCTGCGGAGTTAAAGGCTAATTGGACTTCTGCTCCTGAAGTGGATGTGTCTTTATCTCAGCTTAGTAAATCCTCACTACTCCCTATTAAGGGAAAAGCGAGCTTACAGGAGCCTTTGGATAGAAAAGCAGAATTGGCGGCAAAAGCAAGCTATGAGGCTGCGGGTCATGGATTCCGAGCAGTGCTAGGATCCATGTGTGCTGCTAGAGCTTCTCTAGGCTGGTTGGCACGTCTGAAGACGGAGTTGCAAAAT
This sequence comes from Oophaga sylvatica, assembly GCA_033576555.1. Classification (NCBI taxonomy): domain Eukaryota; kingdom Metazoa; phylum Chordata; class Amphibia; order Anura; family Dendrobatidae; genus Oophaga; species Oophaga sylvatica. The sequence goes on from JARQOD010000009.1 coordinate 13,873,463, forward strand.
GAATCTCCGTTATCTGAGATACGGGAAACTTGTGAATGGTTAGAAACGGCAGCCTGTTATATATTTGATGCCGGTCTGGATACGGCATCTCTGCTGGCCAAAGCGCAAGCTTCAGCGGTCACAGTCAGAAGAGCTTTATGGCTCAGACAGTGGCCGGGGACGCAGTTTCCAAACAAGGGTTGTTGGCCTTACCTTACAAGGGTGGCCATCTTTTTGGATCCGACCTCACAGAGCTGATTTCCAAGGCTAAGGCGAAGGAATCAGCATTACCACAGCGTAGGGCCATGGCCTCGGTGTCCAGTAAGCCTGGTGTCTATAGTGGTCGGCGGTCCTTTCGGGGCCGAGGACGATCTAGTCACTCCTCGTGGGGATCGGGTCGTCCTTCCTTCTCAGGAAAGAAATCCTCTCGGAAAACTCGTACTCCCTGGAAGCAGAGTTTCCGCCAGGACAAGCGGGAACTTGACAAGAAGCCCGCAAAGTCGGATTGACGCCAGGGGTCCACTCGAGGATTCTCGAGTGGGGGGTCGCCTGCTTCTTTTCAAGGAGACTTGGATGGCTCGCGTTCCAGATTCCTGGGTAACGCGGATAGTGTCGGCAGGCTATTTCATAGAGTTTGCTTCTCGACCCCCAAATGTTTTTTGTCAATCTCACGTTCCGTCGGAACCCGAGCTTGTTGTCGCTCTACAGCGAGAGGTCGAATCTCTGCTACAAAAGGGTGTAGTGATACCGGTTCCGTCAGAGGACCGAGGGAAAGGTTTTTATTCCAACCTTTTTATAGTTCCCAAAAAGGAGAACAAATTTCGCCCGATTCTGGATCTCAAGCGATTAAACCGGCATGTCCATGCCCGGAAATTTCGCATGGAGTCGCTTCGTTCCGTTGTGGCAGCTCTGTCACAGAACGATTTTCTGGTGTCAATCGACATTCGCGACGCCTATTTGCATATTCCCATCGGAAAGGCTCATCAGCGCTTTCTTCGATTTGCCATAGGTCAGAATCATTACCAGTTCGTGGCTCTGCCGTTCGGCTTAGCCTCAGCGCCAAGGGTCTTTACAAAAATTCTGGCGCCCCTCATGGCAATCCTTCGAAGACAGGGGATTACGATTCTCCCTTATCTGGACGATCTTTTGATCGTGGCTTCCTCGGAGGAGGAGGCGTTGACGGCTCGGGATTTGTCTCTTCAGTTTCTGAAGGACTTCGGTTGGCTGGTCAATTGGGAGAAGTCGTCCCTGGAACCATCGAGGACAATCCTCTTTTTGGGAATGCATCTCGACACGTTTCGGTCGGTAGTTTCCCTACCACCAGACAAACAGTCATGTCTTCTTCGACATGTACAGATTATGAAATCCTCAACGGCAATGTCCCTACGGAAGTGTATGCGTCTTCTGGGACTGATGGTGGCGTCCATGGAGGCAATTCCTTTTGCCCAGTTCCATTCCAGGACTCTCCAAAGGTTCATCTTGAGTCGGTGGAACCAGTCGCAATCGCTGGATTGCAGTGTCACCATTTCTCGCGCGGTGCGGGATTCTCTAGAATGGTGGTTATGTCCAGGGGCATTCTCCCTGGGGAAGTCTTTCCTCCCTCCGAAGTGGTCAGTCATAACCACCGATGCCAGCCTGACGGGCTGGGGGGGTGTTTGGAACAATCTCTGGATTCAGGGGGTATGGTCATCGGAAGAGTCTGTTCTTCCGATCAACATCCTGGAATTGAGGGCGATTTTCCTTTGCCTCCAACATTGGACGGTCCCTTTGAGCGGTCTGCCAGTCCGAGTGCAGACAGACAATGCGACGGCTGTCGCGTATATCAATCACCAAGGTGGGACAAGGAGTTCCAGACTCATGGTAGAGGTGTCCCGAATTCTGATTTGGGCAGAGGCCAGTGTACCAGCCATTTCGGCGATTCACATTCCAGGGGTTCAGAATATTACAGCGGACTTTCTCAGTCGCAGAAGGATGGATCCCGGGGAATGGAGCCTCCACCCGGAAGTTTTTGCACTACTGTGCTCTCGCTGGGGAACCCCACAAGTGGATTTGATGGCATCCAGGTCCAATGCCAAGTTACCGACGTTCATGTCCAGGTACAAGGACCCGAAGGCTGTGGCGGTGGATGCTCTAGTGGCTCAGTGGGATTAGTTCGAGCTGATCTATGTATTCCCGCCGATATCCTTACTTCCTCTAGTACTGCGTCGGATCAGACTAGAGAGAATTCCAGCTATTTTGATAGCTCCAGACTGGCCAAGAAGAGTGTGGTTCTCGACAATAATGTCGCTGTTGGCGGCACCTCCTTTTCCACTCCCTCTTCAACCGGACTTGTTGACTCAGGGGCCCGTTTGTCATCCGGACTTGATGTCCCTGCGTTTGACGGCGTGGCTCTTGAGACCGAAATCTTGACCCGTAGAGGTTTCTCAGCCGAGGTCATTGCTACCCTTCGGCTGCAAGAAGTCCGGCTACTACTAGGATTTACCACAAAATTTGGGAAACCTTCTTTTCGTGGTGTTTGGGGTCCTCTCGGAACCCGAGAAAATTTTCCATTCCCAACCTGTTGGCTTTTCTGCAGCATGGGCTAGACAAGGGTTTGGCAGTCAGCACCCTGAAAGGTCAGATTTCTGCTCTGTCCTTATTGTTCCGGAGAACCATTGCTTCAAATAGAGACGTGCTCTCCTTTTTCCGAGGTATATCTCGTAAGTTCCCGCCGCGGAAGGCACCCGTGTCTCCTTGGCGGCTCAACCTTGTTTTGGAGGCTCTTCAGCATAAACCTTTTGAGCCTATGGTTTCTGCTAGCCTTTCTTTACTTTCTTGGAAGGTGGCTTTCCTTGTTGCAGTCACTTCCTTGAGGAGAGTTTCTGAGTTGGCAGCTCTTTCTTGTTCGCCTCCTTTTCTGGAGTTTTTTCCGGATCGTGTAGTGCTTCGCACTCGGGGTGATTTTTTGCCTAAAGTGGTGTCACAATTTCATGTCAACCAGGATATTGTGTTGCCTTCATTCTGCCCGGATCCGAAGAATGTGAAAGAGCGTGCTTTACACACATTGGATTTAGTGCGGGCCTTGAAGTTTTATCTATCTATTACTCAAGGTTTTCGTAAGACGGACTCCCTATTTGTGGTTCCAGTCGGTCGTCGGCGTGGTCAACGAGCTTCCAAGGATTCTATAGCTCGTTGGATTCGGTCAGCTATATTGGAAGCTTACCGTCTTCAGGGTGAATCTTGCCCGATTAAGATTCAAGCCCATTCCACGAGGGCTGTGGCTTCATCGTGGGCTTTTCACCAAGGTGCTTCGGCAGTGCAGCTCTGCCGGGCGGCGACTTGGCGCTCTGTCCACACGTTTACGAAGTTTTATAAAGTGGACGTCAGTGCTTCCGCTGATGCAGCCCTCGGACGTAGGGTCCTGCAGGCAGCTGTAGTTTAAAGTTCTGGATGAACTTGTGTTTAGCGCTGGTTGCGCTTTGTTGTTAAGGTTGTTGGGTTTCTGCCTCTTGTTGGTTTTTTCCCACCCTTATTTTTGAACTGCTTTGGGACGTCCCATCAGTAATGAATACTGTGGCTCTCTTCCTTCCATCTGCAGCTGAAACACGGATTTTGGTAAGAACTTACCTGTAAAATCCTTTTCAGCGAAGGAAGGAAGAGAGACACAGCACCCTCCCAAGGCAGAAGTGTGTTGATGTTTTCAGATGCAGCGCGACCCTTATCTGATAGCGATTATCTGGGCTGAGGTCAGCGCGCTAAGGCTCTGTTCCAGCATCGCCAGCTCATCGCAGTAGTCAGGTTCCGTGAGTAGTACCTGGAACTCTGTGGTTTTTGGCTTTCTTTGCATGCATAACCTGTATCCTTGTGTTTTTTCTCTGAAGTTCCTTCAGAAGGGGTTATGTTGCTCCGCTGGTGATTTTGGCTCTTTTCCTAAAAGCTTTGGTACGACTGGAGCTGAGTAGGAGGAGCCCGAGCTGGAGGGGCCAGCCAGTCAGCACTCTTTTGATCTGAGGTGACATCCTGATCTGGGGCTCCGCCTACCCATCAGTAATGAATACTGTGTCTCTCTTCCTTCCTTCGCTGAAAAGGATTTTACAGGTAAGTTCTTACCAAAATCCGTGTTTTTCCACAAAAATGATCTTTTCACCCCAATTTTTATTTTCCCAAGGGTAACAAGACTCCAAAAGTTATTGTGCAATTTGTCCTGAGTACGCTGATACCCCATATGTAGGGGTAAACCACTGTTTGGGTGCATGGCAGAGTTTGGAAGGGAAGGAGCGCCGTTTGACTTTTTCAACGCAGAATTGGCTGGATGCCATGTCGTGTTTGGAGAGCTCCTGATCTGCCTAAACAGTGGAAACCCCCGACAAATGACACCATTTTGGAAACTAGACCCCTCAAGGAACTTATCTACAGTCATGGCCAAAAGTTTTGAGAATGACACAAATATTATATTTTCACATTATCTGCTGCCCTCTGGTTTTTATGTGTGTTTGACAGATGTTTTTATCACAGACAGAAATATAATAATTGCAAACATATGAGTAACAAAAGCTTATATTGACAGTTAGAATGAGTTAATGCAGCAAGTCAATATTTGCAGTGTTGACCCTTCTTCTTCAGGACCTCTGCAATTCTCCCTGGCATGTTCTCAATCAACTTCTGGACCAAATCCTGACTGATAGCAGTCCATTCTTGCACAATCAATGCTTTCATTTTGTCAGAATTTTTAGGTTTTTGTTTGTCCACCCATCTCTTGATGATTGACCACAAGTTCTCAATGGGATTAAGATCTGGGGAGTTTCCAGGCCATGGACCCAAAATCTCTATGTTTTGTTCCCTGAGCCATTTAGTTATCACCTTTGCTTTATGGCAAGGTGCTCCATCATGCTGGAAAAGGCATTGTTGATCGCCAAACTGCTCTTGGAGGGTTGGGAGAAATTGCTCTTGGAGGACATTCTGGTACCATTCTTTATTCATGGCTGTGTTTTTAGGCAAGACTGTGAGAGAGCCGATTCCCTTGGCTGAGAAGCAACCCCACATATGAATGGTTTCAGGATGCTTAACAGTTGGCATGAGAGAAGACTGGTGGTAGCGCTCACCTTGTCTTCTCCGAATGAGGCATTTTCCTGATGTCCCAAACAGTCGAAAATGGGATTCATCAGAGAAAATAACTTTACCCCAGTCCTCAGCAGTCCACTGCCTGTACCTTTTGCAGAATATCAGTCTGTCCATGATGTTTTTTTCTGGAGAGAAGTGGCTTCTTTGCTGCCCTCCTTGAGACCAGGCCTTGCTCCAAGAGTCTCCGCCTCACAGTGCGTGCAGATGCACTCACACCTGTCTGCTGCCATTCCTGAGCAAGCTCTGCACTGCTGGTAGCCCGATCCCGCAGCTGAAACACTTTTAAGAGACGGTCCTGGCGCTTGCTGGTCTTTCTTGGGCGCCCTGAAGCCTTTTTGGCAACAATGGAACCTCTCTCCTTGAAGTTCTTGATGATGTGATAGATTGTTGACTGAGGTGCAATCTTTCTAGCTGCGATACTCTTCCCTGTTAGGCTATTTTTGTGCATTGCAATGATGACTGCACGTGTTTTCTTTAGAGATAACCATGGTTAACAGAAGAGAAACAATGATGCCAAGCACCAGCCTCCTTTTAAAGTGTCCAGTGGTGTCATTCTTACTTAATCATGACAGATTTATCTCCAGCCATGTCCTCATCAACACCCACACCTGTGTTAATGGAGCAATCACTGAAAAGAGGTTAGCTGGTCCTTTTAAGGCAGGGCTGCAATGATGTTGAAATGTGTTTTGGGGGATAAAGTTCATTTTCTAGCCAAATATTGACTTTGCAAGTAATTGCTGTTAAGCTGATCACTCTTTATAACATTCTGGAGTATATGCAAATTGCCATTAGAAAAAGTGAAGCAGTAGACTTTGTAAAAATTAATATTTGTGTCATTCTCAAAACTTTTGGCCACGACTGTAGATGTGTGGTGAGCACTTTGAACCCCCAAGTGCTTCACAGAAGTTTATAACGTACAGCCGTAAAATAAAAAATCTTTTTTTTTTTTACAAAAATGATTTTTTTGTCCCCAATATTTTATTTTCACAAGGGTAACAGGAGAAATTGGACCCCAAAAGTTGTTGTCCAATTTGTCCTAAGTACGCTGATACCCAATATGTGGGAGAAAACTACTGTATGGGTACACGTTGGGGCTCGGAAGGGAAGTAGTGACGTTTTGGATTGCAGACTTTGATGGAATGGTCTGGGGGCGTCATGTCGCATTTGGAGAGCCCCTGATGCGCCTAAACAGTGGAAACTGTTATGATTTGGTAGCTGAGGAGTGCAGGAAAAAAGGCAATACACCAGAGTAGTTGGAATCTATGAGATTGCAGTACCCTGACTAACCACCACAACTAGAGGCAGCCGTGGAGCGTTCCTACGTTGGTCCTAGACGCCTCGTCACAGCCTGAGAAACTAACTATACCTAAAGATAGAAAGAGGACAGCTATCTGCCCCGGAGCAGATCCCCAAAGAACATAGAAAGCCCCCAAACAAGTAATGGCGGTTAGACAAGAAGAAATACTGACACAGACAGAAAATAGTATGAGCAAACGTTGGGGCCCAAACTTTCTAAATAGAAAAGGATAGGAAGGGCACTTACTGCAATCCCAAAAAACCCTGAAAAGCACCAACTCTTCTAATTTCAAAAACACCTGAGATCACACGACCTCTACCACCTAAATTAGTTCTCTGGTGTAACAAAATCAAAACAGCAGCCACTGAAAAAACTGGAAAAAGCAAATGTACAAAACATCAGTGGCTGAACTAAACTGAGAGGGCAAAAGCCCCCGGAGGGGACCCTGAAGGCCCCCACAGAAGTGCAGGACAAAATGCAAAAATCAAGCACAAAAACAAAAAGAAGAAAATGTCTTATCTGTTAGCAGGAGATGCAGACACGACACAGCAGGCTACAAAGGAAACAGGAATCAAGGATTGAGACCAGAACAATTGATCACCGGCAACCCTGATGGGAAGGCGACTCCCTTAAATAAGACCAGTCAGTAACACCTGATTCCCAATCCTCACAATCTTCACTGGACAGTCCAGTACCGCTTGCAACCACCAGAGGGAGCCCCCGCCCAGAACTCATCTCAAGTCCATCAACAACAGGAAACCCCCCACAAGTGACCCCATTTTGGAAAATAGACCCCACAAGGAACTTATCTAGATGTATGGTGAGCACTTTGAACCCCGAAGTGCTTCACAGAAGTTTATAACGTACAGCCGTAAAAATAAAAAATATTTTTTTTTTTTACAAAAATTATTTTTTTCGCCCCCAATATTTTATTTTCACAAGGGTAACAGGAGAAATTGGACCCCAAAAGTTGTTGTCCAATTTGTCCTGAGTACGCGGATACCCAATATGTGGGAGAAAACTACTGTATGGGTACACGTTGGGGCTCGGAAGGGAAGTAGTGACGTTTTGGATTGCAGACTTTGATGGAATGGTCTGGGGGCGTCATGTCGCATTTGGAGAGCCCCTGATGCACCTAAACAGTGGAAACCCCCCACAAGTGACCCCATTTTGGAAAATAGACCCCACAAAGAACTTATCTAGATGTGTGGTGAGCACTTTGAACCCCGAAGTGCTTCACAGAAGTTTATAACGTACAGCCGTAAAAATAAATTTTTTTTTTTTTTTTAAAAAGGATATTTTTGCCCCCAGTTTTTTTTTTCCCAAGGGTAACAGAAGAAATAGGACAAATTGCACAATAACTTTTGGGGTCCAGAGTACGCTGATACCCCATGTGGGAGTAAACTACTGTTTGGGCGCATGGCAGAGCTCAGAAGTGAAGGAGCACCGTTTGACTTTTTCAACGCAGAATTGGCTGGAATTGAGATCAGACGCCATGTCACATTTGGAGAACCCCTGATGTGCCTAAACAGCGGAAACCCCCCAACCCTAACACACCCCTAACCCTAATCCCAACCATAACCCTAATACTAACTTTAGCGCCAACCCTAACTTTAGCCGCAACCCTAACCTTAACCCTAATGGGAAAATGGAAATAAAAACATTTTTTTAATTTTATTATTTTTTCCTAACTAAGGGGTGATAAAGGGAGGTTTGATTTACTATTTATAGCGGGTTTTTATGATTGGCAGCTGTCACGCTAAAAGACGCTTTTTATGCAAAAAATAGTTTTTTGCATCGCCACATTTTGAGAGCTATAATTTTTGCATATTTTGGCCCACAGAGTCATGTGAGGTCTTATTTTTTGCGGTACGAGTTGACGTTTTTATTGGTACCATTTTTGAGCACGTGACATTTTTTGATCGCTTTTTATTTCGATTTTTGGGAGGTTAGAATGAACAAAAATCAGCAATTCATGAATTTCTTTTGGGGGAGGCGTTTATACCGTTCCGTGTGTGGTAAAATTGATAAAGCGGTTTTATTCTTCGGGTCAGTACGATTACGGCGATACCTCATTTATATCATTTTTTTTATGTTTTGGCGCTTTTATAGAATAAAAACAATTTTATATAAAAAATTATTATTTTTGCATCGCTTTATTCTGCGAGCTATAACTTTTTTATTTTTTCGCTGATGATGCTGTATGGCGGCTTATTTTTTGCGGGACAAGATGACTTTTTCAGCGGTACCATGTTTATTTATATCGGTCTTTTTGATCGCGTGTTATTCCACTTTTTGTTCAGCGGTATGATGATAAAGCACTGATTTTTTGCTTTATTTTTATTTTTTTTTTTAAGTGGTTCACAAAAGGAGTTAACTAGTGGGACAGTTTTATAGGGGAGGTCGTTACGGATGCGGCAATACCAAATATGTGTACTTTTATTGTTTTATTTTTTTTATTTACAGGAAGAAATGAATTTATTGGGGAATATTTTTTTTTTTTCTATTTATTTTGGAATTTTTTTTTACACGTTTATTTTTATTTTTTTTACTTTTTTACATTGTCCCAGGGTGGGACATCACTGTAAAATGTCAGATCGCTGGTCTCACAGTGTGCACAGCACTCTGTGAGACCAGCGATCTCACAGGCAGCGCTGCAGGCTTCTCAGTGCCTGCTCTCAGCAGGCACTGAGGAAGCCGCCTTCCTGCAGGACCCAGCGGCCATCTTGGATCCGGGTCCTGGGAGGGAGGAAGCCCTCAGAACAGCGCGATCACATCGCGCTGTTCTGAGGGTCTCAGGGAGCGTGCAGGGAGCCCCCTCCCTGCGCGATGCTCCCCTGTGCCCCCGGTACACCGCGATCATGTTTGATCGCGGTGTGCCAGGGGTTAATGTGCCGGGAGCGGTCCATGACCGCTCCTGGCACACAGTCCCGGGTGTCAGCTGTGATAATCAGCTGACACCCGGCGGCGATTAGCTGCGCTCCCCCCGGGAGCGCAGCTGATCGCTATGACGTACTATCCCGTCCATGGTCAGATTGTCACGGGTTTCATGGACGGGATAGTATGTCGGATGTCAGAGAGGGGTTAAACGAGAAGTCCGTTTTGTTGACGTTATAGCCGAGATGCCATTATGGAATAATTCTTGTTTCCTGATGCTATTAAACCACCCGTCCACTCAATTCTGGATCTCATATAATATTTCCTTGATTAAAGATTTATATGATCACAATGTCCTAATGTCCTTTGAACAAATGCAGCTTAAACACAGTGTCCCAAGGTCACAATTTTTCCGATATCTACAGCTTAGATCAGCAATTCAATCGTATGTACGCACCAGAAACTTGACCCAAGCAATATCGTACTTACCTTTGATAAGGATTCTTAAATCACAAGGCCCCCAGGGTCTTATTTCTACCCTGTATACTTATATGTTGTCCGCGGGCTCTGACTCTGCTTTATCGTCAGTAAGGGAGAGGTGGAGGTCTCTAGTTCCAGATATTCAAAATGAAGATTGGGAGGGAGGTTCTTGGATCTTCAATCAGAGTGTCTCCATCAGCCAATAACAAAATGACGCAAATGTACATAGTGCACCAGTCATATCTGACCCCACTACGGCTATTTAGGATGGGGTGGTCCCAATCCTCAGAATGTTTAAGATGCCATACAATGGATGCAGATTTCATACATATGGTGTGGGGATGCCCGATTATCCTATCTTTTTGGAGCGAGGTGACCTCGTTGTTAACCTCCCTTTTAGGCATTCCTGTCCCTCTCACTCCATTAGTATGTTTATTTGGTGTGCTGGAGGAGGAGATATAGGGACACCACGTAAAAATTCTTCTGTGGGAGACACTTTTTTTAGCCAGGAAAATATTGGCCCTACGCTGGATGGGTACTCAACATCCTTCTCTTAGAGCTTGGATTGAACTGGTGAATTCAATTATACCATATGAGCGGACACTATACCAGAACAGGGGTTGCTTGGGGAAGTTTAATAAGATCTGGGATGTATGGAATACATCTCACCTCACTATAACAGCACGTAGATAGTGGTTTGTTATTACTAATACAATTGCTGTAGAGAATATGTGTCGGTTTCTACTTTACAGGCTATTACATCATCAATGCTATGGAAGTTGTTTTGGCAGCAGGATAGGAAGTTAAATATGTTGGTTGTAATGTATTATCCAGAGATATGCGGAGCCAAGCATGTGTATAGATGAATAACGGGTTCTCGCAATTACTTCCAGTTTATTCATAAACCTTGTGTGAGACAGTGAAGGAATATGTGGTGAATGAGGTGTATATTTCACCTAAGTACCTTGCTGACTGGTATGAGCGAAATGTGTGGCTTTGTAAACCTGGTGGTAAAGAAAGGTCACTACACCTGCCATTCAGTACACGCTTGCAGCTCAGACCTGAATCCACTCAGGTGTTGATTAGGAAGCCAGAAGTAGGTGCTTGTGAGCACAGTCAGAGAGCTCATTCAGTCTGGACAAGGGGTCCAGACACAGAAGGTGTCTCCAAGAGTGTGGGAGCTGTCTTTAGCCCGGACACAGGGAGGTGTCCTGGCACAAGGAAGCAGTCTCTAAGAGTGTGAGCTATCTCAGTCTGGGTGCAGGAAGTACCCCGGACACAGGAGTAGTCGCAGTGAGAATCCGTGCGAATAGCGACTGAATAGGAGGTGACCTATCTCAAGTCTGGACATTGGAGTTGCCTTCGGACATAAAGAGGAGTGTCTGTGAAACTCCATACTGGTAACATTATGTGATATGTGTTGTTTTGGGCACAGACTGGTAGAGTCTGGGTCCCGGATAGAGAGGGCCATCTATCTAAGTGTAATTTAGTGGCTAGACAAGCCCAGGTTTTCTGTTTATGATTTGTTTTTATCTGTGTGCTGTGGACTTTAATAAAACTGGTTGCGGCCAGTTTTCACCAAACTGCTGTCTGAATGAACTGTTTCCGTGCCATTCTGTCTACCCAGACAGCGATCCTAGAGCTAAACCCCCCGGAAAGCTTACAATTGGCGGAGAATGCTGGGGCAGCGCAGGGCCTGGTACAGTTAGTGCTGGAGTGTGCATGCAGCACAGTGGCGAGAGACAGCATTAAAGGTGAAGTCTATTGAAATAGCAACAGAAAAAAAAAAAAGTGTGTGTCAGCAGAAACGTCTGTTTGGAGCAGTCTTGGAGAGACAGTGGCCCTGATAGGGTCTGCAGAGAGAAAATGTATGCACAGCAAAGCTGAACTTGTTGTGAAAATGACTGTGGAATGTGCAGCAGCAAAAGAAAAGTTTGTGGAGCAGTCTTAAAGAGACAGTAGCCCTAATAGACTTTGCAAAGGAAAAAAAAAAAAAAAAAAGTGGTTGCACAGCAAGGCTGAATTTTCTGTGGAAAAAAGCTGTGTAGTGTGTATGTCTTGAGTGAAGACTGCCGTTGTTAAGACAGAGAAGTCTGACAGCATGGATGACAGCATGGAGGCGCTGTTTGAACAAATGGCACAAGTTAATGTGCAACATAAAACTGCCGTGGTTGAGACAGATAAGTCCGGCCGTGTGAAGGAGCTCATTGAGTACCTGGTACAGGCCCAGCGAAGCATGGAGCAGCAGCGCCTGCAGTACCAGCGGCAAATGCAGCAGTACCAGCAGCAAATCCTGCAGCAGCAGCAGGAGAATAACCGGTTGTTTTTTGAGCAGGTTGCAGCACTGCAGGGGACTTGTGGTGCATCGTCCCAAAGTAATGTTGCAAAGTCACCTGACTTGTCCGCTGTGAAGAGGGCGGTAAGACGGTCCTTGAGAAAAATGACACCTCGTGATGATGTGGAGGTATATCTTACTAGGTTTGAGAGACTGGCAGAGAAGGAGAATCTGCCACTATCTGAATGGGCCATGGCGGTCGTACCCTATCTGATTGGGGAACCCCAAAAAGTCTGGGCTGACCTGAGCAAGCAGGACAGCGAAGACTATGCCAAGTTGAAAGCGGCGATTCTTACCCGGCTGGGTGTTACGGTGACAGCCCGTGCCAGGGGAGTTCGTGACTGGAGATACAGTTGGGAGTCTGCAGTCAGCAGGCCTGATTATGGAGTTGAAAAGGTGATAGTGGACCGCTACACCCAAGCACGTCCTCCTGAGGTACAGCCGTCTGAGAGGTCGTCACTTCGGAGTTCCCGGACGCTGAACTCTCGCGGTAAGAGCGTTCCAGCTGTTGGGGACATGGGGTATGCTGATAAGCGGGTTCAGGCCCGAGGGGACATGTGGGTGGGAGAATGTGATGGACAGTGTTGGAGCTGGCGTGAAATTGCAGCCAACTGTCCAATAGAGGGGGAGCCTATGTGTTGTGATGATGGCAGATCCCTCTCTCTCTGTGCAGAACCTGTGTGTGTGTCCACCTCAGCCGAAGAGACTGGACCACAGGGGTCCCCGGTGGTTGTAAGTGACTGCCCAGCACAGGCCCTCTTGGACTCAGAGAGTCCAGTGACTTCCGTATGTGACAGCCTGAGTGATAGGGACTTCATCCCTGATAAGCACCTGAGTGTGGTGTACATCCATGAAGACACCAAAGTCTACCCAGAGACTGCCGTGGACTTGGTTCCCAAACTCGGGGAGGTTTCATATGAAGTGGGGGTAGTGAAGACCCTGGTGCACCCCGTTATATTGGGTAATGACTTTCCCCGGTCTAAGGATCTCTGGGGGAAAAATGTTTCTGATGGACAGTGTGATGAAGCTCCTACTGAGGGTGCGCAGTCCCGAGGGGCGGAACACAATGCTAGTGGGCCGTTAAACTTATGTGATAATGATGATGACCATGATAATATTGATAATGATAATGATGATCATGATAATGATGATGACCATGATGAGGATGCTGATATTGATAATGATGATAATGCTAATCATAATAGTGATGATACTGATGATGACCGTGATAAAGATGACATTTCTTTGCAGGTGATGTTGGGAGACGAGGATGGTGGTTCTCGGGAACCGAGTGTCCCTGACCTGCCTGGCTCCTGTGACAATTTTGGGAGTGAGCCGGTGCGAGACCCCACTCTTAAAACGGCACAGGAGAATGTAATTGTTCTGAATGAGGTTCCCCAAGAGCCTGGCTCTGAGGAGAGGTTTCCTCATGCTGCCATGAACAATAACCTATTGTATAGGGACACTGAAGTCCAGGGAGAGGTCGTAAGTCAGCTCCTGGTATCTGAGCTATATGGAAGTATAGTGCTGGGGTTATCACATAGTCACATACTTGAGGGACCACCTGAGGGAAACCAGGGACCAGATGGTGAAGTTAATGTTGTGGATGACATGTTAACTAAGGTTCCAGATCAAGATGTGAATGAGAATGAATTGTATAACCCTGACAGTGAGCCGGATGTGAATGAAAATGAAGTGTCTAACCCTGGAAGTGAGCCAGATGTGGCTGAGAAAAGGGGGTCAGACAGGGATAGTGGTGGTGATGGTGAGTCATCTGATGACAATAAAGCAACCAGTGCAAGTGAGGAAGGCATGGTAGCAGAGGAGATTGAGAGTCCTGAGAGGAAGGCTGAGGCTGACCTTGCAGTCGGACGGAGGATGGCATCTGAAGATGTTGTACAGTTGGCCGGTTCCCTGGCGAAGACTAAGGTGAAAGACAGGTCTCTGAAACTGAACACAGCACAAGTGGATGCTGTTGAAAATGAGAAGTTATCAATGTATGGTGTGGATCTGCATCAGGCCAAGGACTCGGAAGGTGATGCTGCAGAGGTGGAGAAAGCCATGGAAGTGGTGGACACCAGGCCAGGTGCCTCACCAGAGGCTGATGTCTCAAGTGAAGCTGTGAGGAACAAGACTGAAGATGTGGGGAATGACTCTGCCCCGGAATATGTTTCTGCCGGAGACAGCGGCATGGACGGTGTACTGTCCGGATCCGTGGCTGCGACTCGCGAAGCTCGGGCCGGAAGTTTGGCGCCTGGTGCGCCATCGGAGTTCCCGAGCGACCCAAAGGATCTGGATAAATCCCAAGATGAGATTTTGAGACCTCGGGTTGGCCTTGGTGAGCTCAGGCGCATTTTCATGGAGTCTACACTTGAACCACGTCCCAGTGAGTGGGAGGGGCGATGTGTCGCTCCGTTGCCGCTGCCGATACACGGGAGCTCAGATGGGATGCAGAACGTGGTGGAAAAGAAGACTGACGGTAGGGCTTCTGAGCATGTCCTACCAGAAGAGCCTGAAAAAGGGGCCGAAGACGTAAAGGACGTCCAACAACTACAGGAGAAGATGCGTAGCCATGAGGATCTCCTGGAGAAAGAAGTAAGAGCTCTGAGTCTTATGCAAAGTGAGCCTGTACAAGAAGAGGATAAATTATGTGTACCGACCAAGAAAAACGATCAGCTCCCTCTACAGTGCCAATCGTTTGACCAGTGTGGCTCGGAATGGTCAGAGACCATAACAGAGGCGCTTGGGTTCTGTGAGATAGAATTTATGAATCAGCTGATATTTAAGAAAGTAGATGTGCTAAAGAAAGTTCAGGGGGAATTAGAGAAAACCCCTATACCTCCTGTAACAGTTGGTGACACAGGGTCAGTGCCCCAAAAACAGGAGGTACGAAAGTTTCTGAGGAAGAATCAGCAGAGCTGTTCTGACGTGCCTGGTCGTACTTATCTGGTGAGCCACTATACCGAGACTGAGGCTGGCACTAAAGTCAAGATGAAACAGTGCAGGATACCCGAGGCCCGCAGAGAGTATAGGCCTGGGAGGGTACAGGGTAGTGCGGAGGCTTCAGATGAAGAGAAAACTGATGTTGGCTATGACAGTGGTGAGGATGAAGCTGATGAGGGCCATGACTGGTCCAGAGTTCACTGTCTCTGTTGGATTGTTGACCAGCCCTCCGGTCTGGATGACCAGCCCTCCGGTCTGGAGAAGAGGGAGGGGATATGTGAGACAGTGAAGGAATATGTGGTGAATGAGGTGTATATTTCACCTAAGTATCTTGCTGACTGGTATGAGCGAAATGTGTGGCTTTGTAAACCTGGTGGTAAAGAAAGGTCACTACACCTGCCATTCAGTACACGCTTGCAGCTCAGACCTGAATCCACTCAGGTGTTGATTAGGAAGCCAGAAGTAGGTGCTTGTGAGCACAGTCAGAGAGCTCATTCAGTCTGGACAAGGGGTCCAGACACAGAAGGTGTCTCCAAGAGTGTGGGAGCTGTCTTTAGCCCGGACACAGGGAGGTGTCCTGGCACAAGGAAGCAGTCTCTAAGAGTGTGAGCTATCTCAGTCTGGGTGCAGGAAGTACCCCGGACACAGGAGTAGTCGCAGTGAGAATCCGTGCGAATAGCGACTGAATAGGAGGTGACCTATCTCAAGTCTGGACATTGGAGTTGCCTTCGGACATAAAGAGGAGTGTCTGTGAAACTCCATACTGGTAACATTATGTGATATGTGTTGTTTTGGGCACAGACTGGTAGAGTCTGGGTCCCGGATAGAGAGGGCCATCTATCTAAGTGTAATTTAGTGGCTAGACAAGCCCAGGTTTTCTGTTTATGATTTGTTTTTATCTGTGTGCTGTGGACTTTAATAAAACTGGTTGCGGCCAGTTTTCACCAAACTGCTGTCTGAATGAACTGTTTCCGTGCCATTCTGTCTACCCAGACAGCGATCCTAGAGCTAAACCCCCCGGAAAGGCTACACTTGCAAAAGAAAGAGGCCCTGTGATACCAAAACCTGTACTAATTCAATGTGTAAGCTGGATGGCTTTCTTTCATGATAGCTGTCATGATAATTATATATACATTGCATTGGCTATTTATATAATGTATGTGTCTGTTTGTTGTTGTTTAATAAACGAATTTAAAAAAAAACAAACTACGAAGTGTAAATCCAAGTGATCAGTGTGAAAATAGGAAGATTTATAATAATAAAATACATGTGGAACAAACGCTGACTTATACGATGAGTAATTTTCTGACAATAAATTCCCTTTAAACAACAGTTTAGTTGTGACAAGCCCTTCATAAAATAATTTTGCAGTATGTTTTCCTTCACTACCACCTTAGCAGCAGCCAGAAGATACATGGTTTTTGGCACGGGCACACAGTGTCTGCACACAATAAACAATGGGAGGGTGGCATAAATCTGCAGCTGTGATCATTGTGTTCTTTGTTTTTGTGGAATGATTTGCTCACAAACTATGTTGTGACCAAATAAAAGGGCTTGCATGGGACTGTTTCTTCACCGGTTGCATACCTTTCGGATTGCAGATTGAGGGTCATGCCGACCCTATTCTGATCAGACCCTTATGACCTATGCTGACGTTGTCCTACACATGTCTGTGAATGAAACTGTTATCTAAAAATAAATGCTCCGTACCTAACATTCCGGAGTTCTACTTTAAAAAATCCTAATAATGTTTAATTTTTCATCATTTCAGTTACTGCAAGTGCATAATAGCGGCAGCATGCGGGGATAACTGTGATCTCAGAGACTAAACATCTGTTGTTTTTTATTTATTTTTATTTAATAAACCATTTCTGTCATTTGACATATGGCTGCCTCTGTAATTTGCATTTTTATATATATAAAAAAAATTACACTGACTTGAACCTGGGTGAAGAAGTGGACTGGTGTGTGTGTGTGTGTGTGTGTGTGTGTGTGTGTGGGGTGTGTATGTATAGATCGTCGGCCTGTAATATCAGCTCCAGGTTTGATCCTCAGTCCCCGCAGGAAGCTGAACCACTGATCTCCTTACAAGTAAATCCAGTCTGAGATGATGCTGTATAGTCATTAGCGGAGATACCCAAGGTGGGGGCGCATGCAAATGAGCGGAATCATTCTAATAATAATTAAAAGCACAACATGTTAAGTATCAGGTTGTTATGGCGATAGAATGCTAACACTTAACCCCTTCACAGCCCCGTAAACAATAAGCACTTACTCTGAATTTTGCTACTTAATTATGCTTTTGAACAGTGTTCATACTTCTCGTAAGTAAATAAACACTAGTTAAGGAAGAGAAGTCTTGGTGCCTATTTAGCCTGTGAATCCCCATGATCATTACTGACTACTCTGGGACATGCTGTGGTTGTATGATGGACTCTCGAATTGAGAGGTCCCAAAGTCTGGATCTGATAGGGACATCTTTTATAGAAGGACACTAGATCTCAATTTTACCAGTCCAATAACATACTAAGGGCTCATTCAGACGTCCATGCACATCGATCCGAGATCTGACCGCTAATGCATGGACCAGCCGCAGTTCTCTCATTCGGAGCATGACCACTTTGTGTATTTCTATGAAGTTGGTACGCTTGGTTCGGTAGAGCCATGGCCAGTCTGTGCATTGCGGTCCAATCTCTGACCTATTTGCATGGACGACCAAACGAGCCCTCAGGCTGGAGTCACACAAAACGTATGAAAAATCGGTACGAGTCTCCTTGCCTAGAGTCGCACGAGTGTAATGCAAGTGTCATGTGAGTACAATCCGATTTTTTACACCTAGCATCCGATTTAGGCTGGAGTCACACTAGCAATTGTAAAATCGGTCCACTTTTGTTCCTGCAAAGTCGGACGAGTGTAATGCAAGTGTTATGCGACTACAATCCAATTTTTCACAATTTTTTCCGATTTACATCCGAATGCAGTGTGACTGCTATCCAACTGCAACGTGTGCCGCTAATTAAGAGAAATAAGTATTCACCGCATTCCACTCCAATGGGTGTGGAATGCAGTGAATATTCATTTCTCTTTAGCAGCGGGCATAGGAGTTAGCCGCAGCAGCTGGCTCCTGCCTCTGTGTCCCGCTGCTCCGCCGGTACCGCTTTCCCACCTCCTCACCACAGCCAGAGCCGATACATCCGGAATATAAGATGCACCCTCCTATTTTCCTCCACATTTTTGGAGGAAAAAAGTACGTCTTATAGTCTGAAAATACGGTACATACAGTAAATACACATAGAATAGATAGATATATAGATGTCAGTGACACACACACACATACAGCTCTGACAAAAATTAAGAGACCACTGCACAGTTTTATAAAAATCAGCTTCTCTACATGTCTGACAGCCATTCCATTCCAGTGTCAGTTGAATTCCAACCAGAGTTCACCTCATTCTACTTAATGTGCTTCTGATTAGGTGATCACCTGAACCAAATCTTATTTACTGAAGGAAAGTATAAAAAAACACTGCTGTGGTGTTCACAATCCTCTTGCAATAGGGCAAGCTGGATGGCAAAACAAGTGCTAGTAATATCTCAAAAGTAATAGGAATGAAAAATTAACTTTTAACCATGCCAAAGGAGTTGAAAAGAAAAGTCTTGAGTGAGGAAAAGAAGGGCTCAATTCTGGCTTTACTAGCAGAGGGATACAGTTGCCCCCATCCTTAAAATTTCTAAGACAGCAGTCCATTACAACAAGGTGAAGCAGCAGACATTGGGGACAACAAAGCTACAGACCGGCAGAGGGCGAAAACAACTCTCCACTGACCGGGATGACCGTCATCTTATTCGAATGTCACTCAGCTACCACAGGATGACATCAAGTGACCTACAAAAGGAATGGCAAATGGCAGCTGGGGTGAATTGCACGGCAAGAACAGTTCATAACAGGCTCCTAGAAGCAGGGCTCAAGTCATGTAAAGCTAGAAAAAAGCCTTTCATCAATGAGAAGCAAAGGAGAACCAGGCTGAAGTTTGCCAAAGACCATAAGGATTGGACCATAGAGTGATCTTCTCTGATGAATCTAATTTTCAGCTTTGCCCAACACCTGGTCGTCTAATGGTTAGACGGAGACCCGGAGAGGCATACAAGCCACAGTGTCTTGAACCCACTGTGAAATTTGGTGGGGGATTGGTGATTATCTGGGGATGTTTCAGCAAGGCTGGAATTGGGCAGGTTAATCTTTGCGAAGGACGTATGAATCAAGCCGCATACAAGGTTATCCTGGAAAAACAGTCGATTCATTCTGCTCAGGCATTGTTCCCCAACTCTGAGGACTGTTTTTTCCAGCAGGACAATGCGCCATGCCACACAGCTAGGTCAATCAATGTGTGGATGAAGGAGCATGACATTAAGACCCTGTCATGGCCAGCCTAATCTCCAGACCTGAACCCCATTGAAAACCTCTGGAATGTAATCAAGAGAAAGATGGATAGTCACAAGCCATCAAACAAAGAAGAACTACTTATATTTTTGTACCAAGAGTGGCATAAGGTCACCCAAAAGCAGTGTGAAAGACTGGTGGAAAGCATGCCAAGACACATGAAAGCTGTGATTAAAAATCATGGTTATTCCACAAAATATTGATTTCTGAACTCTTCCGGAGTTAAAACATTAGTATTGTTGTTTCTAAATGATTATGAACTTGTTTTCTTAGTATTATTTGAGGTCTGCAAGCACTGCATTTTTCTGTTATTTTGACCATTTCTCATTTTCTGAAAATAAATGCAAAATGTATTGCTTGGAAATTCGGTGACGTTTTGTCAGTAGTTTATAGAATAAAAGAGCAATTTACATTTTACTCAAAAATATACCTATAAAGAGAAAAACTGAAAATTTTGCGGTCTCTTAATTTTTGCCAGAGCTGTATATGTGTATATATTACATATATGTATGTGTGTCACTGACATCTATATAGCTATGTGTTTTATATCTATTCTAACCTGTCACTGTGATTTTACTGTATGTGTCAGAAGAATTGCCGGCTTTTCAAAGGACACCGGTGCTTAAAAATCGAACAGCACTCGCATGGTCCAAGTGCTCTCGCCCGTATTCTACGGTAGTGTGACGCCGGCCTTACAGTGTGATCCGTGCATCTACCTTCATAGTGGGGACCACTGGGAACACACGAGGTTAATAGAAAAACAGGACACAGTGTTATGGAATTAAACCAGTCAGTGTAGCTATAAAACCGGAATCCCATTCATTATAGCAAACAAATAAAGAAAGAATACGCCGTGCTACCACAAAGGCCAAATGGGAAAACTTCAAAATATAAACTCACCAACGCGGAGAGTTAAAAAGAGAATAGGACAAAAGTCCATGCACAAAAGTAGCCCTCTGTATCAGGTTTATGTATTGGTGGAGACACTTTTGTGCTTGGGCATTTTTTCAGCCAGTTCTCTTTTACAAATTTTCCGCAGTGATGAAATTATATCTTAAACTTTTCTTGTCTGCCCTGAAAGGTAGGCATATTCTTTGCAGGCTTTTATGCAACATCTAAACTGTCATTTCCGGCCAGCTAGGTCTCTGGATAAGTTGTCATTGTCCTTAGTGATGTAAGTTTGGCATGCAGCTGCTCGGCCAGGTAGACCCATGTAATAAAGCTGCCGGCGCACAGTTTTTGAGTTGACGTTCTTTCCCTAGATTAGAGCTGTGCAGTTATTGAGCGTTGTCCACTTTTATGCTCTTTGTGCCTGCTTGATTAGGTTTAGTCTCCATTAATGACAGCCAACTTCAGTCTCTCCCTCTCATTCTCGATAACCCTTGAACACCTATCTAAGATCAAATATGATTTGATCTGAGCTTAGATGCGACATCAGAAGGAGAGGGCCTCGAAACTCACCCTCAGGCTCGTGCACATGATCGATTCTCTTGTATGAGTGCTATCCGTTGTTTTCATGGGCAGCACTCGTATCTATGATAGTCTATGGGTGGTGCACA
Source organism: Oophaga sylvatica (assembly GCA_033576555.1). Lineage (NCBI taxonomy): Eukaryota > Metazoa > Chordata > Amphibia > Anura > Dendrobatidae > Oophaga > Oophaga sylvatica. The sequence continues at coordinate 13,894,474 of JARQOD010000009.1, forward strand.
CGTCCTATTTTTTTTTTTTTCTTTTTCTGGAGATGTCTAATTTTTAGCCGAGAGGTCGGATCAAAATCAACAATGCAAGTCTATTGGTCCATGAAAATAATTGGCTGCATTCCGACAACATCAGAGTGCTGTACAATTTTCACGAACTGGCAGAAAAGACAAGGTGTATGGTGTAGACACTGTATGTACAAGAAAAACTGATGCAGGTCTGATCAGATCGGTCCGTTTTCCTCGTTTGTGGAGAAATCGGTTGTGTGAACCTCCCCTTATTATTGGTACTCCATGCAGCCTGGTGGGCTTCACAGTGTGGGAAACATGGAGCTCCGGTGATGGTTTTTCTTTTAGAACAAAAGAGAACGCCCTGTTCGAGCCATCTTTACAATATCAATTTCCGTCAGTATGTTCTGTAGCTTTTTATCACTCCATATGTTCAAAAAGAGTGTCACCCCCAAAATCAATATTGAATAAGCCATACTGTGTTATAACTGACCTGGCCCATATAAAAGTCATACTAATAATGTACCTGTAACGGTCCTGTGCCTGAGAAAGTTACATAAGTAAGGGCAGCCTTCAGTACACCGCTTCCCCCCTCATTTTGCATGTTGCTCCTGATTGACAGCGTGCACTGTTTGAACTACGCCCGTTTGTGTATGCGTGCACTCTGACACTGCCTGAGCCTAACGACACAATGCACACGGTGTTATTATGGATGGGCAACTGCGTTCTCCTTCGTTCCTCTGTCTGTCCATTTGCTACACTAAGACACACAGAAAGATAGCTGGCAAGAAGCTTTAGAGAAGAGGAGAGGGCAGAGAAGAAATGTGTGGCTCCTGATTTTATTCCATCACCGAGTAGGTGATGGTCACCACTGCCACCAAATTTCAGGAAGCACTGGACCCAAGAAACGAGCAATGACAATGAGAAGTGGAGAAAGTCCTCAACATGCAAGATAAGGGGGTGCAATGGTGCATTGAACCCTTTGCACCAAAGCCCCCTTATTTGCTTGAAAATGTAAAAATATTTTTCTCAAGCACATTCCCTGTAACAGGTTAAATAGTATGACTTTTATAGGGGCTAAGTCCCCTAAATCACTATATTGCTTCTTTAATATTGATTTTGGGGATCAAAAGTCTGATTTTCATTGTTGGAGTTGAAAAAAACTAAAAACTCTCAGTATATGAGCTCCTGAGGAATCATACATAAGTGTCCACTCCAACACTGTATGAAACATCTCACTGCTGGATAATAAGGGATTCAGATGAGTTTTTATTACCCCAAGGACAAGGTAGATCATGACGCGACTTTATGCAGACAGTGTGTTGTTGTGAACGTGTTGGAGACGACTTTGGAGCTGAGTCTCCCTCTGGTGGTTGCTGAGGGTATTGAACCTATGTTGAACAGCAAAAGTCCACCACCTGCAATGGATGAATGGTTATCAGGGGGGAAGGACTGGCCTGATATAAGTGAGCTGACCTCCCATGATCCTCGCCGGTGATCAATTGCTTCCTGGTCTAGGTTGGAAATCAGCTTGCTTTTCTGCTGTCTCCTGCTATCATTCAGATAAGTTACTTTCTGTTTTTTCTTCTGTGGATTGATTTTCCTTGTTTTTGCTGCCTTGCTTTTGAGTTCGGCCGGGTCCCCTTTGGGGGCTTGTGCTGGTCTCTGTTCTCTTTTTGTATTTGTTCATTTGCTCAGTTCCTGTGACTTTTTACTGCTGGGTAGCTGCGTGTTCACACTAGAGATCTGATGTAGGTGGTCGAGACTGTGTGGTCTCAGCATTTTTGGAATCAGAAGTGTTGGAGTTTTTCCTAGGGTTTTGCTGGGTTGCAGACAGTATTCTCTCCTGTACTGTCCTATCTAGACAGTTTTGGCCCCAGCGTTTGCTCAATCTATTTTCTGTCTGCGTTCGTGTTTTCATCTTGTCTAACCGCCATTATATGTTTGGGGGCTTCCTGTTCCTTTGGGGCTCTACTCCGGGGCAGTTAGCTTTCCTCTTTCCATCTTCAGGGGTAGCTAATCTCTCTGGCTGTGACGAGGCGTCTAGGGCAGGGTTCCCCAACTCCAGTCCTCAAGGCCCACCAACAGGTCATGTTTTCAGGATGTCCTTAGTATTGCCCAGGTGATAATTGTGATGGAGCATTGTCCTGCATGAAAATCATGTTTTTCTTGAACGATACCGGCTTCTTCCTGTACCACTGCTTCTAGAAGGTGTCTTCCAGAAACTGGCAGTAGGTCTGGGAGTTGAGCTTCACTCCATCCTCAACCCGAAAAGGTCCCAGAAATTCATCTTTGATGATACCAGCCCATACCAGTACCTCACCTCCACCTTGTTGGTGTCTGAGTCGGAGTGGAGCTCTCTGCCCTTTACTGATCCAGCCTCGGGCCCATCCATCTGGCCCATCAAGAGTCACTCTCATTTCATCAGTCCATAAAACCTTAGAAAAATCAGTCTTAAGATATTTATTGGCCCAGTCTTGACGTTTTATTTCGTTTCTTGTTCAAAGGTGGTCGTTTTTCAGCCTTCCTTACCTTGGCCATGCCCCTGAGTATGGCACACCTTGTGCTTTTTGATACTCCAGTAACGTTGCAGCTCTGAAATATGGCAAAACTGGTGGCAAATGGCATCTTGGCAGCTTCACGCTATATTTTCCTCAATTCATGAGGAAACCTCAGCCCATCTTGCCCAAACACATCTCAGAAAAAACCTACTTACAACTACCTGCTCTTTATCTTCCTACTGATTTCAGGGGACATCTCCCCCAACCCTGGTCCACCATCCCCCAACCTCAATCCCTACCCTACCTCATATCGAAACCATAATAATCTTAATAATATTACTTGCACTCCCTCATCTCCTTCTTTTAATTGTGCCCTCTGGAATCCACGGTCTGCATGCAACAAGCTATCCTTCCTGCATAACTACTTTCTGAACAAGTCTCTTCATCTGTTGGCCCTCGCTGAAACCTGGATTCAGGATTCTGACACGTTCTCCCCTGCTGCCATTTCCTATGGTGGCTTACAGTTCTCCCATTCCCCAAGACCCGCAAACAGACATGGTGGTGGAGTTGGCATACTCCTGTCCCCACAATGCACTTTCCAGGTCAACCCCCAATTCCATCACTCTCATTCCCTTCTTTTGAGGTCCACACCATCAGGCTCTTCCGTCCCCTCTCCCTCAGAGTAGCGGTCATATATCGGCCCCCAGGCTCGCCCACCCAGTTCCTTGACCATTTCTCAGCCTGGCTGCCGCACTTCATGTCCTCAGAACTACCAACCCTTATCCTTGGGGACTTCAACATCCCCATTAACAGCCCTACTTCCACATCTGCATCTCAGCTTCTATCACTAACCACTTCTCTAGGCCTCTCACAGCTTTCAACCTCTGAGACACACAAGGATGGTAACACCCTTGACCTGGTCTTTGTCCGCCTCTGTGCAATCTCCCACCTAAATAACTCTCCGCTTCCACTCTCTGACCACAACATTCTCTCCTTCACCTCACAAATCCTCGACCACCCCAGCGCACTCCTACCTACCACACATTCAGAAATCTACAAGCCATTAACCCTCAGACACTTTCAGATTCCCTACACTCATCACTGTCCCCAATCTCCTCTTTTTCCTGTCCTGATCTGGCTGTTCATCACTACAATGACACTCTTAAAAGCACCCTTGACCAAGTAGCACCGCTCACCCTCAGAACTTCCAAACACACAGTAAAACAGCCCTGGCTCACATTGCAAACTCAACTTCTTCAGCGATGCTCTAGGAGTGCTGAACGCCTTTGGAGAAAAACCCGCACACCAGCAGACTTCATCCACTTTAAATTCATGTTAAGAACTTACAATGCTGCCCTTCACCTCGCCAAACAGACCTACTTCACCACCCTGATCTCCTCACTAGCCAACAACCCAAGAAACTTTTTGACACTTTTCACCACTCCCTCCTCAGGCCAAAAGCACAAGCCCCTATCACAGACATTTGTGCTGACGACCTGGCCTCCCACTTTATAGAAAAAATAGATACTATCCGTCAGGAAATCTGCTCTCAACCACCAAGTGCTGTGACTCCCATCCCTCCCTGTATTTCCCCTGGCTCTCTTTCCACATTCGATCCCATCACAGAAGAAGTCTTCAGACTCCTCTCTTCCGACTACATGCACTACCGAGCCCATTCCCTCACATCTCCAGTCTCTCTCTCCAGTTGTCACAACTCGCCTAACTACAATCTTTAATCTCTCACTCTCCTCTGGCATTTTCCCATCCTCCTTCAAACACTCCATTACTCCATTACTAAAGAAACCCACTCTCGACCCTTCCTGCACAAACAACTACAGACCGGTCTCCAATCTCCCCTTCATCTCTAAACTTTTGGAGCGCCTAGTCTATTCCCGCCTTACCCGTTACCTCTCCACTCACTCCCTCCTAGACCCTTCACAGTCTGGCTTCCGCCCTCTACATTCGACTGAAACTGCACTCTCTGTCCACTCTCTGCTCATTCTTCTCGACCTTTCTGCAGCTTTCGACACAGTTGACCACCGTCTCCTCCTGTCTAGGCTCCAGTCACTAGGTATTAAGGACACTGTTCTCTCCTGGTTCTCTTCCTATCTTTCTGACCGCTCCTTCAGTGTTTCGTTCTCTGGCTCCACGTCATCTCCTCTTCCTCTCACTATCGGTGTACCCCAGGGCTCAGTCCTTGGCCCCCTTCTCTTCTCTCTCTACACGGCCCCAATTGGACAGACCATCAGCAGATTCGGCTTTCAGTACCATCTTTATGCTGATGACACACAACTATACACGTGATCCCCCGACCTTACCCCCGCTGTACTACAGAACGCCACTGACTGTCTGTCCGCAGTCTTCAACATCATGTCCGCTCCCTATCTGAAACTCAACCTCTCCAAAACTGAACTTCTTCTGCTCCCGCCGTCTACTAACCTCCCTAAATCTGACATTTCCCTCTCCGTGGGCGGCACCATAATAACACCCCGGCAGCAGGCTAGCTGTCTGGGTGTTATGTTTGATACCAATCTCTCCTTCGCCTCCCATATACAATCTCTTGCCCGCTCTTGCCGCCTACACCTAAAGAACATCTCTAGAATCCGCCCTGTTCTCACCATGGAAACAACAAAAACCCTCACTGTAGTATTGATCCACTCCCGCCTGGACTACTGCAACGCTCTATTACTTGGCCTCCCCATTACTCGACTATCCCCTCTCCAGTCCATCCTTAATGCAGCAGCCAGGGTCATCCATCTGGCTAATCGGTACTCGGACGCGTCCGCTCTTCGCCAGTCCTTACACTGGCTGCCCATTCATTATAGGATCCAATTCAAAGTACTTGTTCTCACCCACAAAGCTCTCAACAGTGCAGAACCCCCCTACATCTCCTCCCTCATTTCTATCTATCGGCCTAACCGACTGCTGCGCTCTGCAAACGACTCTCGACTAACCTCTGCACTAATCCATACCTCCCACTCCCGACTCCAAGACTTCTCCCACGCTGTGCCAATCCTCTGGAATGCTCTACCCCAAGAAATTAGGACTATCCACAATTTGCATGGTTTCAGGCGCTCCCTCAAAACACATTTGTTCAGAGCGGCCTATCACATTCACTAATCAAAGTCATTCTATGTGTGTGTGTGTGTAGCCCATTCACTATCTCCATCCATCCCTCACTCCCTCAAGATGGCTGGACCATCATTGTAAATGCACCATTATATATAAACACCTGTACTTTGTATCTCCCCCACCTCATTGTAGATTGTAAGCTCTCACGAGCAGGGGCGGCTTATTTTGCTTTAATTATTGTATTGTTAACGTTGTTACTTATGACTTGTGTTTTGAAACTGTTAAACTGTAAAGCGCTGCGGAATATGTTGGCGCTATATAAATAAAGATTATTATTATTAATTCATGGGCAGTCATTTTACGTCTTTTTTTATCAACACGCTTCTTGCGACCCTGTTGGCTATTTGCCATGAAACACTTGATTGTTTGGTGATCACCCTTCAAAAGTTTGGCAATTTCAAGACTGCTGCATCCCTTTGCAAGACATCTCACAATTTTTGACTTTTAAGAGTCCGTCAAATCTCTTTTCTGACCCATTATGCCAAAGGAAAGGAAGTTGCCTAATAATTAAGCACACCTTATATAGGGTGTTGATGTCATTAGACCTCACCCCTCCTCATTACAGAGATGCAAATCACCTGATTTACATAATTGGCAGTTGGCTTTCAAGCCTATACAGCTTGGAGTAGGACAACATGTATAAAAAGGATGATGTGATCAAAATACTCATTTGCCTAATAATTCTGCACACAGTGTAGTTGTGCGGTTAGTTTAGGGGTCTGCAACCTATTAGATCCCAACCTCTCTGGTGTTTGGCTGCCTTTGCGGTTTTTTGCTCCTGCTCTCCTCAGCTACCAAAACATAACAGTGTGTAACGTGAGATCTGACATATTAAACACATATGGACAGTCATGGGGATTTTTTGTTTTCATATTGTCATTCTTTTTTTTCCTAGCTCTGAATTTGAAGACTATTCAAATGAGATTGATCTTCTGTATTCTCTCTGCGAATGAGAACAACAGTAAGTGACATCAAGAGGATGTGCGGGACATGGACGGTGTGGTGCTCAGACAGCATGTTTTTGACATACAGTTGATGGATCTGTTTTTACTGCAAATTAAAAAAAAAAAAGTATTGCTAAGGCTATGTTCACACTACAGAGGTTCTGCTATGCTGAGCATATCCCCGCATCTGAATTATTTTTTTGTAGAATAAAGACATAAGCCCTAATAAGTTCTTAGCGTAGAACATGTCTGTAGTGTGAACACGTAGTGTAAACATACAGTTGGATCCTGCTGCTCATGACTTCTATTATTACAAAAAAAAGCAGTATAGTCTAGATATTGTTTCTTCATAGGTTGGGAAAACGTAACAATATTCACTTTTCTGTTTTGTCAGGAAGCAGTATGTTTGTATTTTTTTTTATAGTTGGTAGTAAATAAAAAAAAAAAAAGTGGTTTGAATGTAGATTGCTGTTATGGAAGTACAAGTAATCACAGAACATTTTTTTTTTTATCTCCAACTAGATTAACTTCCATGACTATTTGAGACACTGCAAGCAAGTATCCAGTGTATAGTTGTTGCTGCTATGCGAAAAACACCAACCATTTTTTTGGGGCACTTCATTTTTTTTTTTCTCTCGCAATAAATACTTACTCTATACCGACAGAATTTTTTTTTTTTGCAAAGAAAAGATACAAAATATTTGCCAACATACTTGGTAAAGACGTTGGAGCTACTGATTCACTTCTTCAGCCTTTCCATTACACTTGTTTTAGGATTTTTGAGATGCAAAATGATGTAACGTTGTAAACATTTTGCAGCTTTATAACTAGTACAATTCTGTAGTAATGTTCCTGCAGGGTTGCATTTATATCTAACAGGTATTTTCTAATAAACACAAAAGCATCTGATGTGAAATGCTGCCTTGTGAGACACATTTGCCTATAACAAGCAGCAAATCTGGAGCGGCGCAGAATTCTCCTGGCAGTTTCTGGAGCTGCATTGCTTGGCATTATGACTATGCCATACCTTACACATAGATATTCCCACTACAGGTCTGTCTGCTCTCTGTAGCCATTGTTGCTCTCCCATTCTTCCCTGTCCAGTGTGAAATGCAAAGTGTGCGGACACCGTGTGCCTACATCATGTGACCTGTATATTTGCTTGTTTCAGTACTTTATAACTATCTCCATAAAAAAACCTTTGTATTATATTTATTACAGAAATACACTCCCTGACAGAAGTTATGTCGCTTATCCATGTTATGTAAATAAAAGCTTATAACCTGACGTTAAATTCATCCGTTGGTTGTATAAATTACTCTTTTGAAAGCTGAAACCCTCCGAAGTGTGGTTTAGGTTAAGAACATAAATTGGCATCAATGCAGAAATATTGATCATTTAATGGACACAGAATGGTCAGATTTTGGCAAGACAAAAGTTTTGTCATCTGGTCATATAATGCACCCAATCCTAGTTTACATCCTCACCTGTGCTCAGTAAATGATCGGTTAATTAGTGGGTGTGCATAAAATGAAACCCAGCACCCCAGACCTTCACTTGAACTGCAACTTGAGCTCTGACAAAATTTCTGTTTTCCATTGAAGCGCTTTAATCTACACCAGGCACTGTCTGCTGATTCCACACGGCACACACGTCGCCATGGTAACATAGACGCCACGTTCCTCAGCATTAGTATGCCTCCTCACACTATACAATGGGAGGAAGCCCTGCGCTCCAAACCCTCCCCTTTATGTGTTTCAAGCCTCATCTTGGGATTAACCTGCCCGGGAAGCGACTACACACACTGCTATTAAAAGCGCTTCCTCCCACATGTGCATAGGCTACTCCACCAGACGTGCAGGACATCTGTTAACCCCTCAGTGGTATGCCTGTTTAACCTTTCACTTACTGACTGTATACCTACTTCCAAGCGTGGGTTCTCATGTTTCTTCTTTTTGTTCCTATCCAGCACATTGGGGACTTAACCCTTACTGAGTCTAAGTGCTATCCCATTCTTCTCTATAAAGGTTAGTGTATTTCTCTGCCGGTTTGATCATCTAGCCTACCATTCCTGTGGGGTTTTTTTTCATTCAGGGATTTGCGTTACTCTGATTTCTCTCTGCTCCATACGTGTTTCTACGTTTATATTGCCGCATGAGGTATCCCTCATATTTGGATGCGTATTTTATGCAGTTTGATGTATATATCAATGCCTTGTATATAACCTTGTATATATTCTATTTGTAATTTATTACACTTGGAGTCATCATATTATTTTATTGTGGTCGTGCACGTGTATATATATGTACAGCGTACTTATATTTTATGTTTATTTTTTCAGTGAAGTTCTGAGAAAGACCATTACTGGTTGAAACGTTAACCCTCTTCGCCTGCAACTGAAATATATTTCATACATTTATGCACCTGGTGATATCTGTAATAAAGCAACTCTCGTTTTTTGCATTAAGTGCCGCTGTTTTCTCAAATTTTTGGACTGCTATTGTTCAGCCAGCACCTCCCACTTTATACAGAGTGCACATCATTCTCTTTAATACTTGAGCTCTGACAACATGCCAAAAATCCACCCTGCGACCAAAGCCTGGATTATCAAGAGGCTGAAGACCAGTTCCACTGCAGAGGTGGCTGGCACCTTTGGTGTGTCTCAGCGTCAAGTACAAAGAATTAAAAAAAGATTTGAAGAGACTGGAGATGTGTTTGACAAGCCCAGGTCCGGCAGACCCCGCAAGACAACTGCTCATGAGGAACTTTTGTTGGTTAGAAAATCCAAAGCAAGCCCCTCTTCCACTGCAGCAGAGCTCCAACAGGCCTGGTCACCTCAAGTCCCTGTGTCAACTAGAACAGTTCATAGGATTTTGTCTCGAAATGGCCTCCATGGTCAAATCAGTGCCCAGAAGCCAGCACTAAAAAAAAAGACAAATAAAAAACCGTGTGGCATCTGCAAAGTCCCACAGCCTGCTAAACAGATGGACGCTGGAAAAGTGGCAGAAGGTGGATTTCTCTGATGAATCTTCAGTAGAATTACACCACAGCAGCCGCAAATACTGCAGGAGACCTACTGGAGCCCATATGGATCCAAAATACAACCAGAAAACAGTTAAATTTGGTGGTGGAAAGATCATTGTCTGGGGTTACATTCAGTATGGGGGTATGCGAAACATTTGCAAGGTGGAAGGCAATATCAATAGCCTAAAATATCAAGAAGTATTAGCCACCTCTTATATTCCAAATAATAAAAGGGGTCAAATTTTGCAGCAGGATGGTGCTCCATCACCTACATCCATCTCTACAACACAGTTCCTCCAGGCACAAAAGATCAAGGTGCCCAAGGACTGGCCAGCCCAGTCACCAGACATGAACGTCACTGAGCATGTTTGGGGTAGGATGAAAGAGGAAGCTTGGAAGACAAAACCAAGGAATCTAGATGAACTCTGGGAGGCATGTAAGACTATTCTCTGCTATTCCTGATGACTTCATTAATAAATTGTAGAAATCATTGTTGAACCGCATAGATGTAGTCCTTCAAGCTCATGGAAGTCACACAAAATATTAAATATGACTAATAGCACCACAACTTCATTCACCAATGTTATGCAACATATATTTGTATTTTAAGTTAATTCTTTGTTTGAATATCACATTACTTTCTGTGGGCGACAAAACTTTTGTCTTGCCAAAATCTGACCATTCTGTGTCCATTAAATGATCAATATTTCTGCATTGATGCCAATTTACTTTCTTAACCTAAACCACATTTCGGAGGATTTCAGCTTTCAAAAGTGTAATTTATAAAACCAATGGATGAATTTAATGTCAGGTTATAAGCTTTTATTTACATAACATGGATAAGCGACATAACTTCTGTCAGGGAGTGTACAGTGGGTTCGGAAAGTATTCAGACCCCTTTAAATTTTCACTCTTTGTTTCATTGCAGCCATTTGGTAAATTCAAAAAAAGTTCATTTTTTTTTCTCAATGTGCACTCTGCACCCCATCTTTACTGAAAAAAAAATATAGAAAGTTTTGCAAATTTATTAAAAAAGAAAAACTGAAATATTACATGGTCATAAGTATTCAGACCCTTAGCTCAGACAATCATATTTAAGTCACATGCTGTCCATTTCCTTGTGATTCTCCTTGAGATCAACTATCACTGCAGCCCTCCACCAGTCGTGCCTTTATGGCAGAGTGGTCCGAAGGAAGCCTCTCCTCAGTGCAAGACATATGAAAGCCCGCACAGAGTTTGCTAAAAAAATACATGAAGGACTCCCAGACTATGAGAAATAAGATTCTCTGGTCTGATGAGACGAAGATAGAACTTTTTGGTGATAATTCTAAGCAGTATGTGCAGAGAAAATCAGGCACGGATCATCAACTGCCCAATACAATCCCAACAGTGAAACATGGTGGTGGCAGCATCATGCTATGGGGGTGTTTTTCAGCTGCAGGGACAGGACGACTGGTTGCAACTGAAGGAAACATAAATGCGGCCAAGTACAGAGATATCCTGGATGAAAACCTCTTCCAGAGTGCTCTGGACCTCAGACGTGGCCGAAAGTTCACCTTCCAACCAGACAATCACCCTAAGCACACAACTAAAATAACAAAGGAGTGGCTTCAGGACAACTCTGTGACTATTCTTGAATGGCCCAGCCAGAGCCCTGACCTAAACCCAATTGAGCATCTCTGCAGAGACCTGAAAATGGCTGTCCACCAACATTCACCATCCAACCTGACGGAACTGGAGAGGATCTGCAAGGAAGAATGGCGGAGGATCCCCAAATCCAGGTGTGAAAAACTTGTTGCATCATTCCCAAGAAGACTCATGGCTGTACTAGCTCAAAAGGTGCTTATTCTCAATACTGAGCAAAGGGTCTGAATACTTATGACCATGTGATATTTCAGTTTTTCTTTTTTAATAAATTTGCAAAAATTTCTACATTTGTTTTTTTTCAGTCAAGATGGGGTGCAGAGTGTTCATTAATGAGAAAAAAAATTAACTGTCATGGTCCAGACCAGGTTTTGGTCTTGTATCTCCTTTCCCGGTCTGGTCATGTCAGGGGTTAACTTTCTCTGCTTCGTTACTGTGTTAGGTCTGCTATATCCCTGCGCTGCATACTGCTGGCAGTGCCAGTTATATTTCCTGCCTACGGCGTGTGTAGCTGGCTCTGGTGAACCCCTGGTTTGTCCTGCTGTGTTTAGTTGACTTTGCCAGTGTCTGTATACTCCTCTCCTACCCGTCCCATCTCTGGGTTTTCCTTTTTTTTGGATTCGCCTGTACTCGACTCTGCTTTGGTTATGACCTGATTCTGTTACTTCCTTGTGATACCTCTGCTACCGACCGACACTGACCTTGGCTATGAGTTGATTCTGTCACTTCCTTCTGATACCTCTGCTACTGACCGGCACTCAACTTTTGGTGCTCCTCGGACTCTGTGTTTGGAATTCCCCTCTGTACTACGCTACTCTCTGGTATCGACCTGGCTTGCTGACTATTCTGCCACCTAGTGGTAGCTTCGCTGCAGTTCTGCTCTCAGCAGGATTTCAGCTCTCTCTCCACTCTGCTGCCATCTAGTGGAGTTTGCGTTACCCTGCATTTACCTGCAGTGCTGCAGCGTGACATGAACTTTTTTGAATTTACCAAATGGCTGCAATGAAAAATTGAAAGGAGTCTGAATACTTTCTGTACCCACTGTATGTTCCTTTGTACTCCCATACTGATCATTCACTTAGTCTCAGTTCATTAGTCAAATCTATCCTCTGTAAAGACAGGTTTTTATTTACAGAGCTATAAGGTATGAAAAAAAAAATGGATCGTATAGAAAATCTAAAATTCTAATTTTTATTCCATTGAATTAAAAAATAGGATATCCATAGTGCAAAGTTAAAATCGTGTTCACTCTGACACGTTTTTGGCAGAAGTATATAATCCTTATATGATTTTTTGCATACTTACTCTCATATGTAAATCTTCGATTACGTCACATGAGATGTAACCTTTAAATAGCGTTTTCTGTGGTATCCTGATATACTCTATGACTAAGGACATCGGCCGGAAACGCATCATTGAACATGATTTTTTACTTTGCACTATGGATATCTTATTTTTTTTATTGAATGAAATGAAAATTTTAATTTTACATTGTCTATACAGATCCATTTTCTCTTTTTTTTTTCTGCACAATTTACTGGTGTTCAGTGGTTGATGGATTGATGCCGGTGCCATAGCCACTCTACACCATGATTTAGCTTAATTTTCCCTACATAGTTAGGGCTTGTGTACACGTTGCAGATTTGGTGAGTTTTTACCATGCAGATTTGCTAGCAAAACCTGAAGCAATACTGATGTCAGCAAAGTGAATAAGAAGCCTGAAGTGTCATGTATTTTTTTTACCTGCAGATTTGGTGCAGAAAATCATCTTCAGCATGTAAATTCTGTGTGTTTTTCACCATTAACCTCACTCAAATCAGTAAAAAAAAATGCAGGTCAAAAACACACATTTTTTGCAGCTGCATTTTTCCTGCCAAGAGATGCAGAGATTTCTGCATCCATTTACTCTGTGCACATACCCTTAGGGTATCAATTCACTGTTTGCTTGTTCATTGTTCTACTGGGTTCAGGGATATATTTCTACATATTACCATTGATCGGATCTGCCAATTACCGTATATACTCGTGTATAAGCCGACCCGTGTATAAGCCGACCCCCCCTAATTTTGCCACAAAAAACTGGGAAAACATTGACTCGTGTATAAGCTGGGTGTATAAACTGCCCTCCTGCTCTGTGCTGCCCCCGTCCTGCTCCTTGCTCCCCCATCCAGCTCTGTGCTCCCCTATTCTCCTCAGTACTCCACCCCTCCTGCTCTGTTCTCCGCTGTGCTCCCCCATTCCTTCTCCGTCCTCCTGTGCCCCCCGTCCTGCTCCATGCTTCCCCCGTCCTCTATTCTCCTCCCCGTCCTCCATGCCTCCCCCGTCCTCCGTTCTCCTCCCCGTCCTCCTCCATGCTTCCCCCGTCCTGCTCCATGCTTCCCCCGTCCACCGATCTCCTCCCCGTCCTGCTCGTGCTCCTTGTCCTCTCCTCCATCATACTCACCCCTCCCCGTGCCATCGCTGAACTTGCCTGCAATCCTGCAGCTCTCCCCGGCTTCCTGCAGCTCTTCAGCACTGAGCGGTGACGTAATACCCGCTCATTAAGGCTATGAATATGGAGGCGACGCCCATGGGAGTGGCGTCTCGTCCATATTACATGACCTTAATGAGCGGGTATTACGTCACCGCTCAGCGCTGAGAGCTGCAGGAAGCCGGGGAGAGCTGCAGGATTGCAGGCAAGTTCAGCGATGGCACGGGGAGGGGTGAGTATGATCCCAGCCACCGGCTCCTGCGCGGCACCCCTCCCCCGCTGGTTTCTGCCCTATGACTCGTGTATAAGCTGAGGGGGCATTTTCAGCACGAAAAAAGGTGCTGAAAATCTCAGCTTATACACGAGTATATACGGTAGTTCATCCACCAGGATCCATATTGTATCGCTATTATTTTAATTTTTGGAGTGATAAATGGATAAAATGTATTTTACAATGGCAGGAAAATTCCTACATTCCTTACATAGTCAGGTATAAAACTAATTGGTCATATGCAAATCTCCAGTATTAAATAATTGCTACAGATTATGTTGATAAAATAGAAAAGTTTTTATTATTTTGGTGTACACCAAAATAAATACATTATCATTAGGCAAAATAGGCAATATATATTGACTGCAAATCACTGATTGTATACCCCGGCCATCCCAGCGTTGGGCTGCTGAGTTTCAATATCCTGATCATGTATTGATCCATAAAAATAAGTTGCACAAGAGCTCTAGAAAAATACTTGGCCAATCTCTTAGGGCAGGGATGTCAAAGTCAAACACACCGAGGGCCAAAAAAAAAATTTGCTACAAGCCGAGGGCCGGACTGACGCCCTGTTACCGGTGCATTGTGGGAAATGTAGTGTTGGTGCCAGGGCCGGCTCCAGGTTTTTATGGGCCCCGGGCGAAAGAGCCTCAGTGGGCCCCTTTAACACAGACCACGATTCATGATGCACAGATACAGCAGAGAAATATGGGTACAGTACAGCGCCAAATACTTCACTTCTTCCATTACATGACTGATATCTATTGTAAATTGTACAATAGCTCAGAAACTGCCAAATCCTCACAGCGCACAGAACAGACTGGACAGTACAGTCCTCCATACAATATTATGGGCACCACAGTCTCCCCCTCATCACCCATATAATACCCCATGCAGGATGTCACCCCCCATCCCCATATAATGCTCCATACAGAATACTGGACCCAATATAATGCTCCATACAGAATACTGGACCCAATATAATGCTCCATACAGGATACTGGTCCCATATAATGCTCCATACAGGATACTGGTCCCCATATAATGCTCCATACAAAATATGGAGCTCTCCTCTGCGCTGTACTGCGTTCTGCACTGTTACAGCTCAGGAAAGGGCGCTGTGGAAAGACTCCCATTATCATCATCATTGCCTCCCCATCATCATCATGGCCTCCCCATTATCATCAATGCCTGCCCATCATCATCATCTCCTCCCCATCATCATCAATGCCTGCCCATTATCATCAATGCCTGCCCATTATCATCATCTTCTCCCCATCATCATCAATGCCTCCCCATTATCAGCAATGCCTGCCCATCATCATCTCCTCCCCATCATCATCAATGTCTGCCCATCATCATCATCTCCTCCCCATCATCATCAATGCCTGCCCATTATCATCAATGCCTGCCCATTATCATCATCTTCTCCCCATCATCATCAATGCCTCCCCATTATCAGCAATGCCTGCCCATCATCATCTACTCCCCATCATCAATGCCTGCCCATTATCATCAATACCTGCCCATTATCATCATATTCTCCCCATCAATCATCATCTTTCATCAATGCCTGCCCATTATCATCTTCTCCCCATCATCATCATCAATGCCTCCCCATCATCATCAATGTCTGCCCATCATCATCTTCTCCCCATCATCAATGCCTCCCATTATCATCATCTTCTCCCCATCATCATCATCAATGCCTCCCCATCATCATCAATGTCTGCCCATCATCATCTTCTCCCCATCATCAATGCCTCCCCATTATCATCATCTTCTCCCCATCATCATCAATGACTCCCCATTATCAGCAATGCCTGCCCATCATCATCTTCTCCCCATCATCAATGCCTCCCCATTATCAGCAATGCCTGCCATCATCACACAGACAGCACACAAGCACTCTCTCACATACATACATACATACATACATACACACACACACACATACATACACACACAAAGCACCGCACTACATACACACACAGAGACACACACAGAGACGTCTTACCTGTTCAGCGTCCCCGCGCTCTGTGCCACAGCTGGCCGCTGAATGATGACGTCATTCAGCGGCCGGCTGTGAGAGGAAGCGCCGGCGCCCCCTGGAGCCCGGAGCTGCGGCAGCGGAGGCACGGGAGAGGTAAGTATTGTTGCCAGCTGCTGCCGGGGCCCTGAGCAGGCTGGGGGGGGGCCCAGTGGCGGCGCTGACACCGCTCTCCTCCGCTAACGGGCGCGGGGGTACCAGACTGCGAGTGGGCCCCCTCGCCTGCTCAGGGCCCCCCCGCCTGCTCAGGGCCCCGCCTGCCAGGGGGCCATAGATAATCAATTTGCGGGCCGGATGTGGCCCGCGGGCCTTGACTTTGACATATGGGTCTTAGGGCGTCAAAAAGCTTAGCCATAAAAAGCAGAAGGCTATGTGCGCACGATGCGTAATTTCTACATCTCTTGGCAGAAAAACGCAGCGGAAAATACTTACATTTTTATGCGTTTTTGTAAATCCATAGAGCTAAATAAAGATATATTAATAAAAAAAGAAATTGTGATGTAATTTCCTTGTTCAACCTCTTCTTTTTCATTCTCCATTGAAGACCATAATGTCATTACATACCATGTTCAAATATAATGTTTACACACACAACACAAATATAAGTGAATATATATATACTAGATGGTGGCCCGATTCTAACGCATCGGGTATTCTAGAATATGTATGTAGTTTATTTATGAAGATTTAAGAATAATGCAATGAATACACAGGATTTCCCGGGTAAAATATATACATTATCATTAAATGTTATTGCTCATAGAACTTAATACAACTGAACGAAATTATTAAACAGATCATCAAAATATATAAACTATTACATGAATATCTAACTGTTTTTAAATAAATCATCAGACGAAAGAAGTACATCAACACTACAATATATTTGTTAACAAATTACTACCAAAATATTTTTGTACACCACATTTCTTGTGAATACCTTTTGACTATAAGCAACTTTCCTTGTAAAGGGGTATCCAAAACTTGCACCTTGACGTTGGATCTCATTTTAACTCTTGAAAATGCAACGTAGAGTTGTCCATGACCAAAAACGGGCTCCGGTAGATATATGCCAACACGCTGTAGAGGTTGCTGGGGTGTATATAGAGGCTGCTGCTGGGGTGTACGTGGAGGCTGCTGCTGGGGTATATGTGGAGGCTGCTGCTGGAGTATATGTGGAGGCTGCTGCTGGGGTATATGTTGAGGCTGCTGCTTCTGGGGTATATGTGGAGGCTGCTGCTGGAGTATATGTGGAGGCTGCTGCTGCTGGGGTATATGTGGAGGCTGCTGCTGGTGGGGTGTACGTGGAGGCTGCTGCTGCTGGGGTGTATGTGGAGGCTGCTGGAGTATATGTGGAGGCTGCTGCTGCTGGGGTATATGTGGAGGCTGCTGCTGCTGGGGTATATGTGGAGGCTGCTGCTGGTGGGGTGTACGTGGAGGCTGCTGCTGGGGTTTACGTGGAGGCCGCCGGTCGGGGTACTTCCGCTGCAAGCAGCCGGGAGATGACCGGCTAGCGCCGGTCATCTCCAGGCTGCGTCGCCGCTGACCTCCATGCGGCAGGAGATGACCCGCGGCTAATGTCACGAGATCAGCGGCTAGTGCCGCTGATCTCCCATTGATAGCGGTGGCGTGTGTGGTTAAAATCCTGCGTCAATTCGCGGCCGGACTGTGCCTGTCGCTGATTGGTCGACCAATCAATCAGCGACGCGAGATTTCCGTTACAGACAGACAGAATTAGACGATTTTATATATATATATATATATATATATATATATATATATATATATATATATATAAATCCCAAGCCCCAGGCTTAGTAATGAACAGGTGTCAGCCAGATACCCTCATTAATAAAACGGTACATAAAGAGTTAAAGACACAGACACACAGTCACCAGCCTATGTAGGAGCATTAACATTATTAACCTACATATGCTGTAACAAATCAGCAACTGTCAGAAATATGCGTGAAACGCAGTATGTTTATTTTTCAAATTTTTTTTTTTAAAAATTGCATGGGCTCCTGTGTAATTTTCTTAACCAGCAGATGGCTGGTGTTAATATTCTGGGAAGGAAACATAAAGGTTCCCAGGATATTAATATCAGCTCACAGCTGTTTGCTTAGCCTTTACTGGCTAGTTTACAGGGGAACCCCAGAAAAAAAATTGCCATGGGATCCCCCTATAATATCGAACCAGCAAAGGCTAGGTAGACAGCTGCGGGCTGACATTAATAGCATGGGAAGGGGCCATGGATATTGGCACTCCCCCAGGCTAAAATCATCAGCTCTCAGCCGCCCCAGAAATGGTGCATCTTATAGATGCACCAATTCTGGCACTTAGCCTCGCTCTTCCCACTTGCCCTGTAGAGGTGGCAAGTGAGGTAATGGTTGGGGGGAGGGTTGATGTCACCTTTGTATTGTCAGGTGACATCAAGCCCACAGGTTAGTAATGGAGAGGCGTCAATAAGACACTCCCATTACTAACCCCATATTGATATTGTATAGAACACAAACACTCAGAATAAAGTCTGAAATAATCACACAGACTCCATTAATGAATCTAAATTTACCATAATTACTGAACGCCTAATCCCCGACACCCTCGTCTCCTGCAAACAATCAAAAAATAATAAACCAATATACAATACTATCCTGTCCAACATAGTCCATTTAATACCGAGTGTCCCATGGCGATATCACTTGTAGAACAGTCACATCAGGAGATGTGATCTCTCTACCCGGCCTCCGGAGATACACTGACAGGAGGTAATCGCTCTCACAGTGTATCACTGCGCTGCTGTGAGAGTTCACTGGAGTTCATCAGCTCCGGTGCTCTCACGGCATCGCTGCGTGAGAGCTGGAACTGTTCAGCTGATGAATGCCGGTGAACTCTCATGGCTGCACAGTGATACACTGCGGGAGCAATTACCTCCTGTCTGTGTATCACGGGCGGCCGGATGACATTGATGTGGGACACTTGGTATTAAATGGACTACGGCGGACAGGGAGTATAAGTTGGTTTATCATTTTTAATTGCAGATGTGGGCGTTCGGTGAGTGTGTATATTGTATGTGAATATGTAATTATGTAAATGTTTAGTTTTTTTTTACAATTGAGCACAGGCGCCGGATGATGGGACTATTCTCCCATTATCGGCTCATGCTGTCTGTTATATGTGACACAAGACGGAGCCGGATGGGAGTAGTAGTCCCATCAGACGACGCCACACACACACACAGACACATGCAGACACACACAGACAGACACGCAGACGTACACAGACGCACACATATTCGCCGCTCACACACATTCTCCACCCACACACTGTTCCTCCTTCTGACATCATTTCCTTTGACAATTCTGCAGCTTTTTTGGCAGCAAATCTGCAGCAAATAAGCAGTAAACACGCAGCAAAGACACAAACCTTTTTACACCTGCGTTTTTGCTGCAGATTTGCTGCAATTTGACTGATCAAAATGAAGTCAAAGTATGACATGCTGCAGAAAATAAAACGCTGCAACTACGGACAGAAATTTATGGATCATGTGCACAACACTTCAGGATTGTCATTGCATTACCTTGCTTTAGTATTCCATTGCGTTTTTGGAGCATTTACACGCAAAAAAAAACGCTGCGAAAGCGCATCATGTGCACATAGCCTAAAAGTGACCCAGTTTGTCTACAGAGCATCATTTTATTTATACAAAGATATTTACAAGTTTATATGCCAAATATATTGGATTATCAGGAAAGAGACCAAAATATAAAGCAAAGAAAACGACCCCCTTATCTAAACCAGATTTCCTGTGTCTTATTGTCAGTACCAGCAGATTTAAGCATCATCTTAAGAACTCGACTTGCTGCATCCCTCCCCAGAAGAGCAATTTTAATGCACTCTTAGTTGGCCCTCTCAACGGCTTCACTCCTCACCCAATTCTGGAATGAGTTAATGGGCAGGTAGAGTAAATTCAGATGGAACCTGCCCTTCCCTTAGTTCGTGGCTTGTTCAATGCGTCATTAGGGATGAGTCCTGAAGTCATTAAACTGGCATCGGGAGACTAAGCTTCTTGCCACGAAGAACTGTTTAATGAGACAGAAAAATTATTCATATTTATATATTTGAGCACTATATACAGTACAGACCAAAAGTTTGGACACACTTTCTCATTTAAAGATTTTTCTGTATTTTCATTACTATGAAAATTGTACATTCACACTGAAGGCATCAAAACTATGAATTAACACATGTGGAATTATATTCTTAACAAAAAAGTGTGAAACAACTGAAAATATGTCTTATATTCTAGATTCTTCAAAGTAGCCACCTTTTGCTTTGATGACTGCTTTGCACACTCCTGGCATTCTCTTGATGAGCTTCAAGAGGTAGTCACGGAAATGGTCTTCCAACAGTCTTAAAAGAGTTCCCAGAGATGCTTAGCACTTGTTGGCCCTTTTGCCTTCACTCTGCGGTCCAGCTCACCCCAAACCATCTTGATTGGGTTCACGGTCTGGTGACAGTGGAGGCCAGGTCATCTGGCGTAGCACCCCATCACTCTCCTTCTTGGTCAAAAAGCCCTTACACAGCCTGGAGGTGTTGAAAAATAAATGATGGTCCAACTAAACGCAAACCGGATGGAATAGCATGCCGCTGCAAGATGCTGTGGTAGCCATGCTTGTTCAGTATGCCTTCAATTTTGAATAAATCCCCAACAGTGTCACCAGCAAAGCACCCCCACACCATCCCACCTCCTCCTCCATGCTTCACAGTCGGAACCAGGCATGTAGAGTCCATCTGTTCACCTTTTCTGCGTCGCACAAAGACACGGTGGTTGGAACCAAAGATCTCAAATTTGGACTCATGAGACCAAAGCACAGATTTCCACTGGTCTAATGTCCATTCCTTGTGTTCTTTAGCCCCAAACAAGTCTCTTCTGCTTCTTGCCTGTCCTTAGCAGTGGTTTCCTAGCAGCTATTTTACCATGAAGGCCTGCTGCACAAAATCTCCTCTTAACAGTTGTTGTAGAGATGTGTCTGCTGCTAGAACTCTGTGTGGCATTGACCTGGTCTCTAATCTGAGCTGCTGTAAACCTGCGATTTCTGAGGCTGGTGACTCGGATAAACTTATCCTCAGAAGCAGAGGTGACTCTTGGTCTTCCTTTCCTGGGGCGGTCCTCATGTGAGCCAGTTTCTTTGTAGCGCTTGATGGTTTTTGCAACTGCATTTGGGGACACTTTCAAAGTTTTCCCAATTTTTCGGACTGACTGACCTTCATTTCTTAAAGTAATGATGGCCACTCATTTTTTTTAGCTGCTTTTTTCTTGCCATAATACAAATTCTAACAGTCTATTCAGTAGGACTATCAGCTGTGTATCCACCAGACTTCTGAACAACACAACTGATGGTCCCAACCCCATTTATAAGGCAAGAAATCCCACTTATTAAACCTGACAGGGCACATCGGTGAAGTGAAAACCATTCCCGGAGACTACCTCTTGAAGCTCATCAAGAGAATGCCAAGAGTGCGCAAAGCAGTCATCAAAGAAAAGGTGGCTACTTTGAAGAACCTAGAATATAAGACATAATTTCAGTTGTTTCACACTTTTTTGTTAAGTATATAATTCCACATGTGTTAATTCATAGTTTTGATGCCTTCAGTGTGAATGTACAATTTTCATAGTCATGAAATACAGAAAAATCTTTAAATGAGAAGGTGTCCAAACTTTTGTTCTGTACTGTGTGTATATACACTGTGTTCCAAATTATGCAAATAATATTTTCTCAGATTTTCCCAAATTACCTATATAATTTCAGTCATTGTAATTTTCCAGTCAAATAACTATTAGAGTACAATTGAAAGGTTTTTGTACAAACTGCCTATGATAACAGTATATTTTTTAAAAAAAAATAAAACACTCAAATGCATGTTCCAAATTATTATGCACAGCAGTTTTCAACCTTTTCATTTTAATAAAGAAAAAAAAAATGGTCATTTTTGAAATTATAAGCATTAGCAGGTTATTACAAACTGAAATCAAACAGTTTTCAACTCAAAACTTTATTCTAGGTGATGTTACATTTGCACATAGGACCCCTTGTTCGAAAGGAGCTTCTGAACTCTCTCGTCCATTGAATTTGTCAGGTTTTGGATGGTTTCTGCTTCAATTGTTTTGCATGAGGACAGAATACCCTCCCAGAGCTGTTGTTTAGATGTGAACTGCCTCTCGCCATCATAGACACTCCTTTTGATGATGCTCCAGAGGTTCTTAATGGGGTTGAGGTCAGGGGAGCATGGGGGCCACACCATAAGTTTGTCCCCTTTTATGCCCATAGCAGCCAGAGATGCAGATGTGTTATGTGCAGCATGAGACGGTGAATTATCATGCATGAAAATGATCTTGCTGCGGAATGCACGGTTCTTCTTGAACCATGGCAGGAAGTGCTGTTTGAGAAACTCAACATACACTATGGAGTTCATCTTTACCCCTTCAGGGATCCTAAAGGAGCTGACAATCTCTCTCCCCATGATTCCAGCCCAAAACATTACTCCACCTCCTCCTTGTTGGCGCCGTAGCCGTGTTTGCATGGGGTGTCCATCAACCAGCCATCCTCCACTCCATCCATCTGGACCATCGAGCGTTGCACGGCGCTCATCGGAGAACAAAACAGTTTTGAAGTCAGTCTTCATGTATTGTTTGGCCCACTGGAGCCGTTTCTCTGTTGTGTGCAGTGGATAGAGGAGGTCGACAGGATGGCTTACGCACAGCTGCAAACCTCTGAAGGACCCTGCATCTTGTTGTTCGGGGGACGTTGGAGGCACCAGAAGCTTCAAAAACTTGTCTGCTGCTATGACAAGGCTTTTTTGCCGCTGCTCTTTTAACCTGACGTAATTGCCTGTAGGAAAGAGTCCTCAATTTTCCCTTATCAGCACGCACACGTGTGTACTGTGAATCAGCTACATACTTCTTGATTGTGCGATGATCACGATGAAGTTTTTGGCAATGTTGATTGTAGTCATGCCTTAACCTAAACACTCCACAATTTGTTGCTTCTCAGCAGTCGACACATCATTTTTCTTTCCCATTTTGGCAGAAAAATGTAGGCTGCTTAATAATGTGGGACAGCCTTCTTAAGTAGTCTTGCCTTTCATTGGACACACCTTGCCAAACTAATTAGCACAGGTGTCTGCAATTGCTTACAGTGATATAAAGAGCCCTGACACACATCACCATCAATGAGTTTTACTGACAAACAAAAAAATTCTTACCTTATCATTCCTAAACAATTTTTGCATAATAATTTGGAACACAGTGTATAAACATATATACAGTTGTGCTCAAAATTTACATACCCCAGCAGAATTTTTCCTTTCTTGGCCTTTTTTCAGAGAATATGAATAACGCCAAAACTTTTCTCGACTCATGGTTAGTGGTTGGGTGAAGCCATTTTTTGTCAAACCACTGTGTTTTCTCTTTTTAAATCATAATGACAACCCAAAACATCCAAATGACCCTGACCAAAAGTTCTCATACCCCATTTCTTAATACCGTGCCTTGCCCCCTCTAACATCAATGACAGCTTGAAGTCTTTTGTGGTAGTTGTGGATGAGGTTCTTTATTTTCTCAGAAGATAAAGCTGCCCACTCTTCTTGGCAAAAAGCCTCCAGTTCCTGTAAATTACTGGGCTGTTTAGCATGAACTGCGCGCTTGAGATCTCCCCAGAGTGGCTCAAAGATATTGAGGTCAGGAGACTGAGATGGCCACCCCAGAACCTTCACTTTGTTCTGCTGTAGCCAATGACAGGTCGACTTGGTCTTGTGTTTTGGATCCTTGTCATGTTGGAACGTCCAAGGTACGTCCCATGCGCAGCTTGCAAATTTGGCTCCAGTATTTGCTGATAACGTGCTGCATTCATCTTTCATTCAACTTTGACCAAGTTTCCTGGGCCTTTGTAGCCAACACATCCCCAAAACATCAGCGATCCACCTCCGTGCTTTACAGTAGGAATGGTGTTCCTTTCATCATAGGCCTTGTTGGCCTCTCTCCAAATGTAACGTTAATGGTGTTGGCCACAAAGTTTAATTTTGGGCTCATCACTCCAAATTACCTTGTTCCAGAAGTTTTGAGGCTTGTCTCTGTGCTGTTTTGTGTATTGTAGGCGAGATACTTTGTGGCATTAGCGCAGTAATGGCTTTCTTCTGGCTACTCGACCATGCAGCCCATTTTTCTTCAAGTGCCTCCCTACTGTGCATCTTGAAACAGCCACATCGCTAGCTTTCAGAGAGTCCTGTATTTCAGCTGATGTTATTTGTAGGTTTTTCTTTGCATCCCGGACAATTTTACTGGCAGTTGTGGACAAAATTTTTGTTGGTCTACCTGACTGTGGCTTTGTTTTTACAGAGCCCCTGATTTTCCATTTGTTAATCACAGTTTGAACGTTGCTGACTGGCATTATCAATTCCTTGGATATCTTTTTGTATCCCTTTCCTGTTTTATACAGTTCAATTACCTTTTTCCCGTAGATCCGTTGACAATTGTATTGCTTTCCCCATGACTCACAATCCAGAAATGTCAGTGGCTGGATGAAAGATGCAAAAGTCTGTCTGGATCCCAGAAACTCATTCAGCTTTTATGCACACACACTGATTACAAGCAAACAGGTCACAGATGAGGATCTTACCTTTAGTAGCCATTCAAACCCATTTGTGTCAACTTCTGCGCATGTTATCAGGCCAAAATCACCAGGGTATGCAAACTTTTGATCAGAGTCATTTGGATGTTTTGGGTTGTCATTATGATTTAAAAAGAGAAAACACAGTAGTTTGACAATAAATGGCTTCACCCAACCACTAACCGTGACTGCACAAAAAGTTTTGGTGTTATCAATCAGATTCTCTGAAAAAAGGCAGAGAAAGCAAAAATTCTGCCGAGGTATGTAAACCTTTGAGCACAACTGTAATTTAATATAATATATATAAATAAAATAATATACAGTATGTGTGTATATATATAATAATAAAATTATATATATTATAATATATAATTTCTGTAAATTAATTACATTTGTATCTGCCGACATAAATAAATAGGATGCAGATAGTTTCTATGACCCGATTTGATAGTGTGCGATCATTTAGGCCTCATTCAGCCATCTGTTTTTTTGGGTTTTTTTCGTACGTGAAAAAATTGTCCGATGTGCTAGACCAAATTTTCATCAGTGTTTGCTCGGTATGTCATTTTTTTTCCACCATCAATAAAATGCAATGATTTTCCTACCTATTGCAATATTAAAAATGGACAGCACACGGATTTTCAGACTTCTAGTTTGATTTTGATGTGTAACTCGCATCAAAAATGATTTGCAGAAAAACCCAGACCCATAGACTATCATAGGTACATGTAAATCACATATGTGAATAACAGACGTCTGAATGAGGTTTTGTAGGCTAGTTTGTTCCCCCTAATTTAGGATTCTTACCCTTAGTGATGTAGAGGTAGAAAAAGTCAAAGTAGA
This sequence comes from Oophaga sylvatica, assembly GCA_033576555.1. Taxonomy (NCBI): domain Eukaryota; kingdom Metazoa; phylum Chordata; class Amphibia; order Anura; family Dendrobatidae; genus Oophaga; species Oophaga sylvatica. Next base: position 13,920,018 of record JARQOD010000009.1, read on the forward strand.
AGATGGTCTGCACAACTCCTGACACCACGGCGATCTGGTCATAGAACTTCTCTGTGTGGTAGCGCCAGATCCAGTTGGCCAAGTAAAGCACACGGTATAAGCCCAAACAGAAGAGGTAGTGGGTGGTGATGGATTCTGCTTCTCCGGTCTTACTGATCATAAAGAGCTGGGGCAGAATTGCCACGGATTCCAGGTAAATCGAAAAAGTCCAAAGTATCTAAAAGAAACATGCATTATAAATATAACAAGATTTTGTCATCAAATGCTTCTTGGAGACTACTCAAATGTCACATTTCTTCAGCGTAAGGTCTGATTTAAAAATCATAGAATCATGCCCGTATAGGCAATCCTTTATTGTATAAACGACCTCCAATGGTAGCACCAAAAACAACCGTGATAATAAACAAAAAACAAAGTGTATTCCTAACTTAATAGCTTTTAAGTTAGGAATTACACTTTGTTTTTTGTTTTTTATCACGGTTGTTTTGTGCTACCCACTGAGTATTTATCAATAAAGGATGCTATAGGCATGATTCTATGATTTGTTTTGAACCCTTCTGTACCTATTATATATTTTAAGGTCTGATTTACTCTAAATTGGTGTCTGCAGAGTAAAAAAAATAGAATAAAATATCATGAAAAACAATGGTTATCACAACGACCTGTCCTATGTATAGACCATTAATATATTAGGCCCAGACAACTCATTTTGCCACAGTTACTATAAGGAATACAGTGTGACATTAATTTAAACTCCAAAATCTTAGTTTTAGATTATGCCCAATCCCTGGTGGCATTACTCGAGAAGGAACTCTTTTTTTTTTTTAAAGTCTTGATTCATAGTAAAAGTTTAATTTCCTCACTCTGTGCCCATGTAATAGTGGGGGGAACTGAAAAGACAGAAAGATCCCGGTCTGTTAATGTCATTCCACCCTCTGCTCAGCCTCAGGGCCCAGTCAGACGGGCCCCGTATAAATCGAGCCGCATTGCTCGCACTGACCATGGCTCCCTCAATCCGAGACAGCTGCATAAAAATACATGAAGCCGTCATGCTCGGGTCGGGCTGTTTAACTGCACCCTTACAGCTTTTGCAGAGGGCTGAGCAGATACACATGTAATCCCCCCTCTGTACCTAATACGGCCATTTGTTCACTAGGATGCTTGCTGGCATCTAGATTATATGTTTGCATGATGCCCATTTGGTGCTATTTCTACAAAATGGCAGGTGTCTACTTTAAAGGGATTATCCGGGACTCTTTTGCTCTTTCCTTATGGACCTAAGACCTTACAGGCACGTAGTTGCTAACAATCTGCCTGCTATGCCCCACGCCGATTTCTGGTGGCTCAGAAAGGTCACAGACGGCTCCTGAAGGCGATTCAGAGCAGCTCTTCCTCTTCCGGGCTGCTCTGTTGATGGGGCGTGACTGAGGATGTCATGCTGATTGACAGCTGGCTACCCGCAGCATATCTGCAGGGAACCCACTGTCAATCAGCATGACGTCGACAGTCGCCCAATTTACAGAGCAGTGTGGAAGAGGAAGAGCTGCTCTGATGACGTGAAGCAGCAGAATTGCCGTCAGGAGCAGTCTGAGCAATGAGCCAGCGCCGGGCAGAACAGGCTGGTAGTTGGCAACGACCTGCCTTTCATGTCTTAGGCTCATGAGAAAAAAATAAAATTGTAGCGGATAACCCCTTTAAAGGGAATCTGTCATCCGTTTTTTGCCACCTAATCTGAGCGCAGCATAAAGTAGAGTCAGAGACCCTGATTCCAGCGATGTATCTTACTGGTCTGATAGTGTAGTATTGATAAAACACTATTTTTTATCAGCAAGAGGTTATCACTAGAGGACCAGTAAACCTGCGGCCAGGTAGTTAAGCACATACATGAGCTCTGTATAACTTTGCCCACTCCAAAGATTGACAATGTTCTGCCCATTCAGTGTACACATGAAGCTGCCAATCAGAGGTGTGGGCGGGGTTATACACAGCTCAGCATTCAGAGCTCTGCTAGATCTCCAGCAGAGAAAACTGTGATTTTATCAAAATGACAGCAAGCAGCCCAGTAAGTGACACATCGCTGGAATAAGGATCTCTGACCCTATAATATGCTGCTCTCTGCTGGAACAAAAACCTGGTAACAAATTCCCTTTAAGAGAAAAGGATCAGAGGTTTTTGTTTATTGAGTAAGAAATTGATGTTTTATCTTTGCAAATAAACTTCAATATTTAACAAAGGAAGTCTGACCCTGCTAATCATAGGGCGCAGTGACGCTCACTGGAGGGCCGTGGACCCTTTATTGTTTACCCATGCACAATGGCTGGCTGGCTGTAACTTTGGCTATGCTTAGTATTACAATGCAGCCCCATTTAAATCAGGGGTGCTAAGCTGCAACCCCAGACACCGAGGCCCATAAGGAGAAGACTACGGATAAGAACGTGTCTGGCTTGTAAAGGTTTGGATATTTATATGTTTTGGAGAAAATAATGTAAGTTTAAGAAGTTTTCATGTAACATTTGTCAATAAACAGAGGCACTTTGTTATTTTTCCCAGGGACTGTATGGACCGTGCCCCATCACAGCGTATTATGTAGGTGTTCTCCCCTAGAAGTATAGAGGGCCCTGTAGGGTTATAATGTAACTCTGAGATTTGGTTCTGCACCAATTCCACCTTCCAACTAGCAAACATCAGTAACACCTTAGTCAATATTTATAAAGGTCTCGAGTCCGATACTTGCAGGATAATCCCTGTACACGTTCCATACTGTGTGATCCTGTTTAATGCATCTAAAATCTGAACATAATGAACATGATTAAAAAAAGGATTTTACACTTTCAGAAAACTTTCTAATCCAGGATCAGTTCTTTGTTAAAAAAAAAGACATTATCACACTTTATTTGGCCTCTTTGGTGTCCGTAGCTGCCCCGATCTTTCTTGCTTGGCAGCAGGAATGACTTCACATAGACAGCGCTGCAGCCAATCGGTGAACTCGGTTTTTTATGCTGTCTACATCAGCAGAGTGATTGGCTGCAGCTGTGTCGTCCTTAAGTAGATATACTTTTTTACATTTCTACTGGACCCGAAAGGCCTAATAATTCTATAGTACAGACCTCATTCAGTGCCATACTTGTGATACAGTTTTTTAGCTGTTTGTATGGAATAGTAATGATTTGTTTCATTCATTTAATAATTTGTGTCGGATACGATATTAAACTATTGGACACAGCGTTCCTGCATTTTAGGATTTTGTCTCTTACCTCCAATGGTGTAAACTCATAGTTTTCCAAGAAGGAAAGCCCAATAACGGGCACCAAGAGAAATTCCAGTCGGAAGGTATCGTTCTCACTGTTGTACGTCTTCCGAAATCTTATGTAGATCAGATAAATTGTGATATATGCACAAAGCAAGAACACGATCTATGGAAAAATGAGATAATATGTGGTGTTAACGGCCGTGGTCGGCTTATAGGAGTTATCCACTACTTAGATACTGATGGCTCGGTCTTCAGTATCAAATTGGTGGGGGTCTCGTATCTGGCACCCCCTGGTGGTGGCTGGATGTAAACACTACACATTATTTGGGCTTCATGTCATTGTTACGCCTGGCTTTCTTTTTTTCTCATCACCTCTGAGAAAAATTGATCCCACTCTGATGAGACTCTGATTAGCATAATTGGACCTTTTTTCTCAGATGGAGAGAAAAACGGTTGTGTGTACCTACCTTTTCACTGCCATCATCTGTACTCCAAATGAGCTCCTGCCACTCTGAGACTGCTGGGTGGTAATCTCGGCACTGAGCAGTAGACAACAGGACTCAAAATCCCTCCGCTCTTAAGAATAGAGGATTTTTACTAAGAGGTACAGTAAATTGAAAAGTTGCTTGTTTTTCCAAGTGCTTCGCAATTTTACCCTTGAGATAATCGCTTGATAATGATGTCTGTGGTGCCCTCTGTGAGGCTTAGCTGTAATGTGCACTGCTCCTCCCGTCCGAACATGCATTGTCTCCCTCTGTCCTGATTGACAGCTCTCACTCCACAGGAGATTTCACTGCAGACGGAGCTTGCTCATTTCAAAGAAAGCAGAGGGAGAGAGTGAAACAAGCAAATATGGCCCCCTTAAACCTGCAGAGGCTGATGTACTTACTTTTAAAAAATGAATCTCATATTTGCTTGACCGATGTTACCTGTAAATCGAATGCTCAGGATTACACCGCTATTCTGACCTGCATTTTCAAAATAAGTACTCCAAAATCATCACTTCTAAGAGATCTATTATTTTATGCCGGGTGACTTGTGAAATCCGGTGACAGATCCTTTTTAACTGCTTTTAAAGCTGCTATCCCCCAGATCCCCATTCCTTGCCAAGAAGTCTACAATATCAGTCATTCCTGAGTGCCATGGCTACCCGGATGTCCGCAGACCTATTCTCATCATCAGTAACTAGTGAGATGGGCATGCTCCGGTGTTCTTGAATGTCCCCATGAACTCGTAAAGACCTTGGATGAAGTAAGGGAAGAGACATTTCCGTTCTCATGTCCCCAACCGGTCAGATATTTTTGGCACATACAATTCCAATACAATTAATATTTCTAGTGGGAACGATTGGTAACTTTGTAGGGAGCAAACCTCTTCTTACCTTCATCACCGTGTTATAGGCAGATATGAATGTGGTCAGCAAATCCAAGTAGCGCGTTGTAAATACCAGCGCGAACAAAAGCTGGCTTTTCCCTGATATACCTGAAATACAAATTAATATTATGTCTTAACTCTTCTCCCTAAAGAGGTTTTCCCATATTAAATATTTATCACCCATCCATCTTCTGACTGGAGCAGACGCTGCTCATGGACAATGCGGCACTATTTAGGATTTATAGGACTTTCGGAGACGGCACAGTACAACGATTAGTTATCTTCACCAGTCCCATAGACTTCGAATTGAGCAGCATCACCCATTTATGATCATGCTCCATTTAAATGGGGGACACCGGACCTCCATTCTTGTGACTGGCAGTCTCCAACTTATACTTGGGAAAAATTTAGCAGGGTTTTCCACTTTCAGGAAAGTGGATTCCAAACGCTCTAAAATACCAACCAGAGCAGCTACTCACCCTCTTGAGTAAAGCTCTGGCTCCCCGATGCTGCTCATGTTTCAGTGTTTTGGCTGCACTGGTGACGTATCATTGACAGCAGACATCACCAGTGTAGACAATTGTTGAGCTTAGCGGTTGTGCTGTGGTGGACGGTTTGAGCTGCTGAGCTCAGTGACGTGACAAGGATGTACAAAGTGCCTGTGTGTGGGTTGAACGGCCATGTTTTGCTGACAAATTCCCTTTAATTGTGGTACTGCAGCTCAGATCACATAAACTTCAATGGGACTGAGCTGCAAAAACATATAAATATAAACTTGGCACTCAACTTTTGATGAATGTGAGAATTTTTTAATGCAGTCCAGAAAATAATAACGTTTCGGTCCCCAAATGGACCTTCATCACTTGTCACCCACACCAATCCGCTCTATTTACTATGGTGGGGGCTAGATGTAATCAATGTTTTGGGCTGGAACAGTGTGACTCTGTACATTGTTTAATACTGCAGATCAGATACTATTCAAGTGAGTAAAAGGTAAGGTGCAGGACCTGCGAGTGGCCACGCAGCAATGCACCCCCCCATTTGGAGGAAAATGGGGGGTGCGTCTTATAGTCTGGACCCGGCTGCTGCAGCTAACACCCGTGCCCACTGCTAAAAAGAAATGAATATTCACTGCATTCCACATCCATGAGAGCAATGAATATTCAGTTCTCTTTAATAGTGGACACCCTTTTAGCCGCAGCCGCCAGCTTCCTGCAGCTGCTGGGGGTTCGCGTTGCCGCTCCAATGGAATGAATATTCACTGCTCTCCACTCCTATAGGTGTGGAGAGCTGTGAATATTCATTGATCTTTAATAGCGGAAACCGCTGTTAGCTGCAGCCACCGGCTTCCTGCAGCTTCTGGACTCTGAAGTGTGTCTGCTACTTAAGGGAATGAATATTCACTGCTCTCAACTTCCATGGGCGTGGAGAGCAGTGAATATTCATTCTCTTTAGTAGCAGGAACATGTGATCGCCCGGCCACTGCAGCAAGCCAGCGGCTGAGGTTACTGGGCCCGCTATTAAAGATCAATGAATATTAACTGCTTCACATGCCCATAGTACCGGAGTGGAGAGCAGTGAGTATTCTGGCAGCTGTCTTCAGCTTGAAAGCAGAGCATGAAGTCACAGCCATGCGCTGCTTACAAGCATAAATCAGCTACTGACATCAGAACAGGACGCTGCCAGGTAGCGCAGGGAAGGTAAGTAGAATGGTTTATGTTTTTTTAATGTTTTTCTGATGGGTGGGGCATGCATACAAGGATAAGGATGAGGGAGCTGTGCATACCAGGATGGTGGATGAGGGGGTCATGCATACTAGGGTGGCGGATGAGGGGGCCATGCATAAAAGGATGGGGGATTGGGGGGCCATGCATACCAGGATGGGGGATGAGAGGGCCATACATACTAGGAAGGGGGATGGTGGAAGGCCATGCATACAAGGATGGGAAAAGGGATGAGGAGGCCATGCATACCAGGATGGGGATGAGAAGGCCATGCATACCAGGCTTATACTTGAGACAATAAGTTTTCTCAGTTTTTTTGTGGTAAAATTAGGTGCCTCTGTTAACATTTGGGTCGGCTTATATGAGTATATACGGTAATTGGAATCTTTATATTTTTTTCAGTTTGAATGTAAGCTTCCTTCCAGACTCCAAAAACTGTTGGGTTAATTGGTTTCCTATGGATCTGGCCAGAGTGTGTGAGAAAATCCATGTATAAGAGAGGTATAGGGCGTTTTTGTGCCATTTATAATCATGGCCAAAATTGTTGGCACCCTTGAAATTGTTCCAGAACATTGAAGTATTTCTCACAGAAAATTATTGCTTTTATACTTTTTGTTACAGACGTGCTTATTTCCTTTGTGTGCACTGGAATAACACAAAAAAACGGGGTGAAAAAGGCAAATTGAACATCATTTTACACAAAATCTCAAAAATGGGCTGGATAAAATTGTTATTACCTTTACAAAATTGTGGGCAAACAACTTTGTTTCAAGCATGTGATGCTTGTTCAAACTCACCTATGGCAAGTAACAGGTGTGGGCAACATGAAAATCACACCTGAAATAATATAAAAAGGGGAGGAGTTGACTCAATCTTTGTACTGTGTGTTGGTGTGTGCTACATTAAGCATTGAGAACAGAAAGAGAAGATAACTGTCTGAGGACTTGAGAAGTTGAACCAAAATTGTTGAACAATATCAACAACCTCAAGGTTACAAGTCCATCTCCAGAGATCTTGATGTTTCTTTGTCCACGGAGCACAACATGGTCAAGAAGTTTACAACCCATGGCACTGTAGCTAATCTCCCTGGACAGAAGAAAATTTGATGAAAGGTTGCAATCCAGTATAGTCCGGATGGTGGATAAGCTGCCTTAATCAAGTTCATGCTGTCCTGCAGGCTCAGGGTGCATCAGTGTCAGCGCAAACTATCCGTTGACATTTTAATGAAATAAAACGCTATGGCAGGAGACTCATGAGGACCCCATTACTGACACAGACATAAGAAAGCTAGACTGCACTTTGACAAAATGTATGGGAGTAAGACAAAATCTTTCTGTGAAAGCATCTTGTTTGACACATCATTTTACCAAAAATACCAAAAATGAAATGAGGTCTACAAAGAAAAGAACACTGTACTTACAGTCAAAAATGGTGGAAGTCCAAAGATGTTTTGGGGTTGTTTTGCTGCCTCTGAGTGCCTTGACTGTGTGCAAGGTATCATAAAATCTGAAGATTACCAAAGGATTTCAGGTCTTAATTCAGTGCCCAGTGTCAGAAAGCTGGGTTTGCGTCCTAGGTCATGGGTCTTCCAGCAGCACAATGACCCCAAACATACTTCAAGAAGCGCCCAGAAATGGATGGAAACAAAGCGCTGGAGAGTTCTGAAGTGGCAGGCAGTAAAGGCACTGTCACACTTAGCGATCGCACCAGCGATCACGACAACGACACAACCTGGCGAGATCGCTAGTGCAATCGCTATGTGGTCGCTAGTTAGTTTCCAAACACAAAGATCTCATCAGAGATCAGCGATCTGTATAACGACCTCTGCGGTCGTTGGGAAAACCTAGTCCCACCTGCGATGCTGGTGAAGTCGTTCATAAAGGGTGTCACACTCAGCGATTCAGGCTCACCAGCGGGACACCAACGACCAAAAAACGGCTCAGAACGTTTACAAACGATCAGCGACATCTCAGCAGGGGCCACATCGCTGCTACATGTCACACACAGCGACGTCGCTAACGAGATCGCTGCTGCGTCATAAAATTGGTGACTCTTTAGCGATCTCGTTAGCGATCTCGCTTAGTGTGACAGTATCTTAAGTCTGGATCTAAATCTCATTGAACACCTGTGGAGATCTCTTACAACTGCTGTTGTGGGAAGGAGCCTTCACATATGAGAGACCTGGAGCATTTACAAAAGAAGAGTGCTCCAAAATTCCATTTGAGAGTTCTTGATGGTTATAGGAAATGATTAATTGAAGTTATTTATTACAATGGGTGTGCAACCAAACATTAAGTTGAGGGGGCCAACAATTTTCTCTGGCACATTTTTGGAGTTTTGTGTGAAATTATGTCTATTTTCCTTTTTTCCACTTCTTTTTGTGTTGTTCCAATGTACACAAAATAAACGTGTATAACAAAACATGTATAATTGCAATAATTTAATATTTTTCTGGGAGAAAAACTTCATTTTCTGGAACAATTTCAAGGGTGCCCACACTTTTGGCCATGACTGTAAGCAACTCTAAACTTATAATTACCGTACTTGTAATCGAATAACGTATACTTGTTTGGTGTTAGAATCTAATTACGGACCACGTGTAGGTTGTGGGGGCTTGTCTACATGGCCCATCACAATACGCCTTCAGCACAAAGATGTTTTAGACAAGATGGAGCAGATATGCAGAATGCCATCTTGCTAACACCTTAAACTTTCCTTTCTGCCATTTTGTACAGCACATATTGTTTCCTAGAACAGACCAGGACTAAGTGCGGCCCGCGGGCCAAAGCCGGCACTCTGCCTGTGCCAATTCGGCCAGCGGGCTGAAACAGCCAAGAGGCTGAGAACAATGGCCCACAGGCCGCACTATGCCCTCCCCCCTGCCCAACTGCCACCACTGTCTCCGCTATCTGCATCTGTGGTGAATGCATTGGTAAAGAAGGGGCCGCCGGCCCCTTCTTTCACCAATCAGCATGTGAAACAGCTGATGTGATTACATCATTTCATTGTGAGCTGTGCACTGTGGAGCAGGGGCGGACAGCTTGGGGCCCCTGTGCAAGAAATGTGTCTGCGCGTCCCTCCTTTTATGGCGACAAAGCTACATACATATATATATATATATATATACACTAGATGGTGGCCCGATTCTAACGCATCGGGTATTCTAGCTGTGTATTACCTCATATTACAGTGTATTACCTCATGTTACTGTATATTACCTCATTTTACTGTATTACCTTATGTTACTTATGTATTACCTCATGTCACCTGTGTATTATCTCATGTCACTGTGTTTACCCGTGTTTAGTAAACGTGACAGAAGTACATCAGACACTGTAACTGACAAAACATGTTCAGTACATCATGGGCAGTTGGTGAGTCACATGACCACATGGGCAGAGTTAGCCCTGCGTCGCTGATTGGCCGCAGCCGGACCAATCAGCGACGCGGGATTTCCTGGACAGACAGACAGACAGGATAAGAAGTTTATATATATTAGATGTGTATATATATTACATAGTCTCCTTTATTATGTATATTGTTTTCCCTTATACAGTGCCCTCTCTTGCTATGTACAGTACCGTCCCTTACATATTGGATTATATAGAGCCCTGTTTTTTATTACATACCGTCCTCTCTTGCTAGATATATAATGCAATGATGGCTGATGGAGCATGGGAAAGCTTATTTTCTAATGGAGGAGATAATGGACTGGTAGTCTGGTCACCGGCTCCTCCATTAGCAGTCATTTTATATCTAACAAGAGAGCGGACTATGTAATAAAAGAGGGCGCTGTGAATACTAAAATAACAAGAATATATTATGTAAGAGACAGCACTGTCCTTAACAGCAGAGGAAGCTACACTACCGGTCAAAAGTTTAGGGTCACTTAGAAATTTCCTTATTTTTGAAAGAAAAGCAGTTTTTTTCCAATGAAGCTAACATTAAATGATTCAGAAATACACTCTATACAGTGTTAATGTGGTAAATGACTATTCTAGCGGCAAACGTCTAGTTTGTAATGCAATATCTTCATAGGTGTATAGAGGCCCATTTCCAACAACCATCACTCCAGTGTACTTATGGTATTTTGTGTTCGCTAACTGTGTAAGAAGGCTAATAGATGGTTAAAATACCCTTGTGCAAGTATGTTAACACAGCTGAAAACCGTTTGGTTGATTAGAGAAGCTATAAACCTGACCTTCCTTTGAGCTTGTTGAGAATCTGGAGCATTACATTTGTTGGTTCCATTAAACTCTCAAAATGGCCAAAAAAAAAGAACTTTCTTGTGAAACTCGACAGTCTATTCTTGTTCTTAGAAATGAAGGCTATTCCATGCGAAAAATTACCAAGAAACTGAAGAATTCATACAATGGTGTGTAGTACTCCCTTTAGAGGAGTGCACAAACAAGCTCTAACCAGAGAAGAAAGACAAGTGGGAGGCCCCGCTGCACAAAACAAAAGCCTCTGTCCAATGTCTGTGTTCTTTTGCCCATATTAATCTTTTCCTTTCATTTAAGCCAGTCTTAAATATGGCTTTTGTTTTGCCAATCTGCCCTGAAGGCCAGCATCCCCAAATCGCCTCTTCACTGTAGATGTTGACACTGGCGTTTAATGTGTACTGTTTAATGAAGCTGCCAGTTGAGGACCTGTGAGGCGTCAATTTTTCAAACTAAAGACTCTAATGTACTTGTCTTGTTGCTCAGTTGTGCAGCGGGGCCTCCCACTTGTCTTTCTTCTCTGGTTAGAGCTTGTTTGTGCACTCCTCTAAAGGGAGTACTACACACCATTGTATGAATTCTTCAGTTTCTTGGTAATTTTTCGCATGGAATAGCCTTCATTTCTAAGAACAAGAATAGACTGTCGAGTTTCACAAGAAAGTTCTTTTTTTTTGGCCATTTTGAGAGTTTAATGGAACCAACAAATGTAATGCTCCAGATTCTCAACAAGCTCAAAGGAAGGTCAGGTTTATAGCTTCTCTAATCAACCAAACGGTTTTCAGCTGTGTTAACATACTTGCACAAGGGTTTTAAAGGGTATTTTAACCATCTATTAGCCTTCTTACACAGTTAGCGAACACAAAATACCATAAGTAACTGGAGTGATGGTTGTTGGAAATGGGCCTCTATACACCTATGAAGATATTGCATTACAAACTAGACGTTTGCCGCTAGAATAGTCATTTACCACATTAACACTGTATAGAGTGTATTTCTGAATCATTTAATGTTAGCTTCATTGGAAAAAAACTGCTTTTCTTTCAAAAATAAGGAAATTTCTAAGTGACCCTAAACTTTTGACCGGTAGTGTATATAATAAGGGACAGCACCACATATAACTAGAAAGGATTGTATGTAATAAGGGACGGTGTTATACATAACAAAAGAGGAAACTATGTAACTAAGGATGGTGTTATACATAAGTGAGTACACTATATACTAAGGGACTGTGCTATACATAAAAAGTGACTACATTATATACTGAGGGATGGCGCTATACATAATAAGTGAGTAAACTATATACACGGGACTGTGCTATACATAAGTGAGTACACTATATACTAAGGGACTGTGTTAAAGGGAACCTGTCACCTGTTTTGGCCACTGCCTTTCAGGGCTTATCTACAGTATTCTATAATGCTGTAGATAAGCCCCCGATCTGACCTGAAAGATAAGAAAAATAAGTTTTATTATACTCATGTGGGGGGCGGTCCGGTCCGATGGGTGTCGCAGGTCTGGGTCCCGTGCCTCCCATCTTCTTGCGATACCACCCTCCTGCTTGCTTCATGGCTCCCCGGCATCGCACTCCTGCGCAGGCGTACTTATCTGCCCTGTTGAGGGCAGAGCAAAGTACTGCAGTGCGCAAGCATCGGGAAAGGTCAGAGAGACCCAGCGCACTGCAGTACTTTGTTCTGCCCTCAACAGGGCAGATAAGTACGCCTGCGCAGGAGTGCGATGCCAGGGAGCCACGAACCAAGTAGGAGGGCGGCATCGCAAGAAGATGGGAGGCGCCGGACCCGGACCTGCGACACCCATCGGACCGGACCACCCCTCTCCTACACACACACCTCTCACCTCTTCACACGCTCTCCCGCAGCATCACCTTCACCGGAAGCTTCCTCTCTCTGGCACAGCCGTCAGCCGCGGTGCTGAATGATGACGTTATCCAGCCGTGCCACTGACTGCTGTGAGACAGGAAGCGTGGCCAAGAAGCAGGGCGGATTGCTGCAGCTCCGCTGCCATTTGCTCTTGTAGGCAGCGGAGCTGCAGGGAGACATGAGGGCAATCTGGCTAGGGGCCCTTGGGATGGATAAACAGGCCAGATTGCCCTCATTATGAGCCTCCCTGCAGGGGCCCCCTGGAGTGTCTGCCAATGCTGTTGAGAGTCAATGCATCGGAGACAGGAGCAGAGTGCTGGGGGAAGGGAGCGAGGTAAGAATGTGGGGGTCTTTTTTTTCATGTGTATGGGATGTTTGGCTGGACAGGGGGAGGCTATGGGGTTCTCCTGTTGGACAGGGGGAGGCTGTGGTGGTCTCCTGTTGGATATTGGGAGGCTATGTGGTTCTCCTGTTGGACATGGGGACGCTATAGGGATCTCCAGCTGGACATGGGGAGGCTATGGGGATCTCCTGCTGGACATGGGGAGGCTATGGTGGTCTCCAGCTGGATATGGGGAGGCTATGGGGTCTCCTGCTGGACATGGAGAGGCTATGGTGGTCTCCTGCTGGACATGGGGAGGCTATGATGGTCTCCTGCTGGACATGGGGAGGCTATGGTGGTCTCCAGCTGGATATGGGGAGGCTATGGTGGTCTCCTGCTGGACATGGGGAGGCTATGATGGTCTCCTGCTGGACATGGGGAGGCTATGGTGGTCTCCAGCTGGATATGGGGAGGCTATGGGGGTCTCCTGCTGGATATGGGGAGGCTATGGGGGTCTCCTGCTGGACATGGAGAGGCTATGGTGGTCTCCTGCTGGACATGGGGAGGCTATGGTGGTCTCCTGCTGGTCATGGGGAGGCTATAGTGGTTTGTTGCTGTATATGGGGAGGCTATGTGGGGCTTGTGCTGGACATAGGGATGCTGACTGATTAACTGCAGCGCTGTCAACCTGACATAAGTACAAGGAGCAGCCAAAGAGACTCAGTGCCAGACCTGGGAAGGGTCAGTACTGTACAGTCAGTGGCATAACTAGAGTCTAATGGTCCCTGATGTAAAATTTGGACCTGGGCCCAGACTTGCATGTTGGTCAAGTGTATAGGCCCTTGTAGCATTCTATAGCTTATAAATACATACGTGTTTACCTCTCATGTACTAATGTCCCATGTCCTGGCTCCTTTTTGGAATAATTTCGCCCCTCCTGGATCCCTTCCGGTAATAATACCCCATCTTGAGCCCCATTCTATAACATTTTCCCACCAACCTGGCTTCCTCACTGGTATAATGTCCCCATCCTGGTATAATATCCGTATTCTGGTATAATGTCCCCCATCCTGGTATAATATCCCTCATCCTGGTATAATGTCCGTATTCTGGTATAATGTCCTTCCATATGCCCAACTGGTATAATGTCCCTCATCCTGGTATAATGTCCGTATTCTGGTATAATGTCCGTATTCCGGTATAATGTCCCCCATCCTGGGCCCTTCCGTTTTTTTCCAACATATTTTTAAAAAGAAACTAATGTTATTCTTACCTTCCTCGGCTCCCACATCGCACGGCGTCCTCTTCTGTGTCCAGTGCAGGAGCCAGCAGCTGAATTCGGTGTACCGGCACGGGCAGTGCATGACGTCACTGCCAAGCACCACGTGTCACTGGTAGCTGACGTCACTGATTGGCTGGCGGCCTGTAATTTAGAAACTTTTCTTGGCTATTGCTACTTTTTTATGTTCTTAAACTGAATACATTCCTGTGTGATAGCCCCAGCAGGCAGATGTGGGCCCCCATAACAGGCTGCGTTCTGTAATGTTACCACATTTGCATTCATATTTCCTTTAGGGAAGACAAGCTGAAACTTTTAGCTTGTAAAAACTACTGCCATACTGCACAAAATGAACATTATTACATATTAGAATTTAAATATGAATCCTGAAGTGTATTTTCTAGTTGAGCTGATCCGAGCGACTCTGCTGTCAACTGAGGTGGAACGGCTAAACTCACAAGTTGCCTGCAGTGAACGCAATGTAATTTTAGCGCTACCGATACCTGGAACAGAGGTGGAGACTTGGCATTGGACCAAGGTAGGGTGAGTAAAGCACGGTTTTTTTTTGGTGTTTTTTTTTTTAAAAGAGACTGCAGCTGGAGCAGAGTGGTTTCCAGAACCACTGGCAGTTATTTCTTGTACAGGAAAGGCTGTCACTCAGTAGGTCCACCCTTTTGACCTTTCATGTTAGGAAGAGCAGGAATTGAAATCAATAGAATATAAATTACCCTGAGCTATTTCCTGCAATCCTGTGTATCCATCTCTTCAGCTTCTCCTGCTCTAGAACCCGCAGCAGATTGGATATAGGATCACCATGACCCGGTCCTTAGTACAGTCATTAAACATGTCCCATCATTTCTAGATGAAAGTTCCATAGTTTTGAACAAGAGAAATTCACAGTTTCCACTAATGAAAGTGATTTTAAAGGGTTATTCTCAAAATAGCAACAAGTTATCACATAAGGCATACAGAAATGTGCGGATGGCCGAAGGCCCGATCACTTCGATCCCCCGTTTTCCCAACGACAGGGCTCTGTAAAGCTCTGTCTTGAATAGAGTAGAGTTGTTCATGTTCGACTTCTGCTCCATTTATTCTTTATGGGACTGCGGAGTTTGGCTTTCTCCAGCAATCCTTTAAGTAAAGAATGGAGTGAAGGCCGAGCATGTGCACCTCCGCTCCATTCAAGATGGGAAGCTGCAGAGCTCAATACTCAGGACCAAAGAGGTCACAAAAGGAGGTCACAAAGGAGTGACTCCCAGCATCCAGAAAGTTACTGTATTCCCTATCTTAGGGCGCATTCAGACGTCCATGTAGATTGGTCTGGGATCGGACCACAAGGCACACACTGGCTGTGTGTTTCTCGACCCAAGTATGATAGCCTCATTTAAATACATGAACTATCATGCTCGGTTCAGGAGAGCCCAGGCCAGTTGGTGCATTCACACTCGGTTCAGGAGAGCCGCAGCCAGTGGTGCATTCACACTCGGTTCAGGAGAGCCGCGGCCAGTTGGTGCATTCACGCTTGGTTCAGGAGAGCCGCGGCCAGTTGGTACATTCACGCTGTGTTTTAGGAGAGCCGTGGCCAGTTGGTGCATTCACACTCGGTTCAGGAGAGCCATGGCCAGTTGGTGCATTCACGCTCGGTTCAGGAGAGCCACGGCCAGATGGTGCATTCACACTCTGTTCAGGAGAGCCGCGGCCAGTTGGTGCATTCACACTCGGTTCAGGAGAGCCACGGCCAGATGGTGCATTCACACTCGGTTCAGGAGAGCCACAGCCAGTTGGTGCATTCACGCTCCGTTCAAGAGAGCCACGGCCAGATGGTGCATTCACACTCGGTTCAGGAGATCCACAGCCAGATGGTGCATTCACACTCGGTTCAGGAAAGCCACGGCCAGTTGGTGCATTCACACTCGGTTCAGGAGAGCCACAGCCAGTTGGTGCATTCACGCTTGGTTCAGGAGAGCCGCGGCCAGTTGGTACATTCACGCTGTGTTCAGGAGAGCCGTGGCCAGTTGGTGCATTCACACTCGGTTCAGGAGAGCCACGGCCAGATGGTGCATTCACACTCGGTTCAGGAGAGCCACAGCCAGTTGGTGCATTCACACTCGGTTCAGGAGAGCCACAGCCAGTTGGTGCATTCACACTCGGTTCAGGAGAGCCACGGCCAGATGGTGAATTCACACTCTGTTCAGGAGAGCCGCGGCCAGTTGGTGCATTCACACTCGGTTCAGGAGAGCCACGGCCAGATGGTGCATTCACACTCGGTTCAGGAGAGCCACAGCCAGTTGGTGCATTCACACTCGGTTCAGGAGAGCCACAGCCAGATGGTGCATTCACACTCCGTTCAGGAGATCCACAGCCAGATGGTGCATTCACACTCGGTTCAGGAAAGCCACGGCCAGTTGGTGCATTCACACTCGGTTCAGGAGAGCCACAGCCAGTTGGTGCATTCACGCTCGGTTCAAGAGAGCCACGGCCAGTTGGTGCATTCACGCTCGGTTCAAGAGAGCCACGGCCAGATGGTGCATTCACACTCGGTTCAGGAGAGCCACGGCCAGATGGTGCATTCACACTCGGTTCAGGAGAGCCACAGCCAGTTGGTGCATTCACACTCGGTTCAGGAGAGCCACAGCCAGTTGGTGCATTCACACTCGGTTCAGGAGAGCCACGGCCAGATGGTGCATTCACACTCGGTTCAGGAGAGCCACAGCCAGTTGGTGCATTCACACTCGGTTCAGGAGAGCCACGGCCAGATGGTGCATTCACACTCGGTTCAGGAGAGCCACGGCCAGATGGTGCATTCACGCTCGGTTCAGGAGAGCCACAGCCAGATGGTGCATTCACACTCGGTTCAGGAGAGCCACGGCCAGATGGTGCATTCACACTCGGTTCAGGAGAGCCACAGCCAGATGGTGCATTCACACTCGGTTCAGGAGAGCCACAGCAAGTTGGTGCATTCACACTCAGTTCAGGAGAGCCACGGCCAGTTGGTGCATTCACACTTGGTTCAGGAGAGCCACGGCCAGTCCGTGCATTGTGGTCTGATTTTGGACCGATTTACATGAACGTCTGAATGCTCCCTTACGGTTAGGGGTTAACTAGCTACTTTGGGAATAACCATCAATTTGGATTTTTTTTTTTTTATTTAAATGCAGTAGCTCCTCCCATTTTTTCCGTTCCACTGATCCTGGAACAGTTTTTCGTTTTCTTCTGTACCCCTCCATTCCACAGTTATGCCACTTCAGCCAACTAAGCTTCTCTGTGGGCGTGGCCGCATTTTGATTGGCCACCACCACCACAGGAGAAAAAGTAGACGCCCACAGAGAAGTTCTATGGGACACGCCTAGTTGGTTGACGGGAACATTTGCATCTTTATTATAGAGGAATAACTTTGGAATGGAAACGCACAGAAGGAAAAGGAAAACGGTTCCGGGATCAGTGGAGCAGTGACCATTAGAGGACGGACAGGGTTTAAATAGAAAAATCTAGTGTCAAGTCCCCTTTAACACAAGAAGTGGGGAATCGTGTGACAGTGATGGATTGCCAGATGATGCTGGACAGATCACACAGAAAAACAAAGTTTTTACAAGCCTTGGACTCATTCCTCATAGTACAGCCCAAGGTCCCCTCCTGCAAAGCCCAGAACTCACCGGCACAGGACTTGGTCTTCCACATTTTCACCAGCAGGATGATCATCGCCAGTAAATGGCACAAGTCTCCTAAAATCCTGAACACATTCATTGTTCCCAGCAAATCACCAGAGCCAGCAAGTTACTGCCCGGCCGGAAACTTGTGGCAGCCCGGGACACAGCAGTGAGCGGAGCTCGGGGGGCGCAGTACTGGCTGCAGGGTGCGCGGAGCTCGGTGGGCGCAGTGCCGGCTGCAGGGTGCGCGGAGCTCGGGGGTACAGTGCCGGCTGCAGGGTGCGCGGAGCTCGGGGGTACAGTGCCGGCTGCAGGGTGCGCGGAGCTAGGGGGGCGCAGTGCCGGCTGCAGGGTGCGCGGAGCTCGGCGGCGCGGTGCGGCTGCACAGCAGGCGGGTGACGTGGCTGCTGTGTGTGCGGACACTGGGGCACTGCATGCTATGGGAGGAGGAGATGGGCTGGGAGGCTGCACATCACTCAGGACGGGTTAAAGGGGCTGCGGAGAGTACGCCGACCAAAACTGCTCACCTCTCACACTGTGATATGCCACGTAAGGGCCTGAGTGACCAGGTGGCAGCACAAACACGCGAGGAACTCCAGAGAGACGGGAGACGTTACCTCAGCACCCAGCAGTGCCAGAGCCCAGATACCCCACAGAGACCCCAATGTTATGTGACACATACTTATTCCACTGAGGTGTAATATTAGTGAGGGACACAAGTATGGCGGCTCCCCCAAACCGGGACAGGCTGAAGTTGGTTTCTTATTTGTTCAGTTTCTTATTCGGCAAATTTTTCTTTTCTGTTTTTTATAGGTTTAACAACAAAAAATAATCATCACAATAATAAAAAAAAACAATGCAGCGAGGTGCCCTGATGTGAATACACTTAAAAACAGCGCCAAAAATTATAAAACTGGCACAAAAATGGGCATCAAAGTGGGCACCAGAGGGCACTAATTAATGAAAGGGTTAATGACTTTGGGCCACTGATATCACACTGCAGACATATAGAACAGGGCGCCCCACATTAAAAACAAGTCTCTCCAGCCTGGCCCAAATGGGTTCTGGGCATCAGAATTGGCATCAAAGTGGGCACACAGCCAATTTTCACAGATTTGAATAAGTAACAGATTTTTTTAAGGGGTTAAACGACTTTGGGCCACTGATCTCACACTATGAGTACACAGATACTGATGCCCCGCATCAAACCCAGGTCCCTCCTGCCTGGCCCAAATGGGTTCTGGGCATCAGAATTGGCATCAAATTGGGCAAATAGCCAATTTTCACAGATTTTAATAAGTAACAGATGTTTTTCAGGGTTAAATAACTATGGGTCACTGATCTCACACTAAGAATACACAGATAGTGATGCCCTGCATCAAACCCAGGTCCCTCCAGCCTGGTCCAAATGGGTTCTGGGCATCAGAATTGGCATCAAATTGGGCAAACAGCCAATTTTCACAGATTTGAATAAGTAACAGATGTTTTTCAGGGGTTAGATGACCTTTGGCCACTGAAGTCACACCACCATTACATACACAGTAAGGCTGGAGACACACTAGCGAATTAAAAATCGGTCAAATTTTGATGCAGGAGAGTCAGATGAGTGTAATGCAAATGTCATACGAGTGTCAGGCGTTTTTTATGTGAGTACAATCCGATTTTTCACACCAAGCATCTGATTTATATCCGAATGCAGTGCGATTGTAACATGAGCTTTTACATAGAGCAGCGGTTCTCAACCTGTGGGTCGCAACCCCGGCGGGGGTCGAACGACCAAAACACAGGGGTCGCTTAAAGCCATCGGAAAATACATATTTCCGATGACTTTAGCCCAGTGTCGTAGCGTGGGCGGGCGAGCGGGGGGCGGTCCGCCCCAGGCGGCACATGTGTGGGGGCAGCGTGGCAGCAGCAATTCCTCCTCGCGCGGAGGCACAGTGCAGCGGCCCGGGACCCTCCGGAGCTAAGCGGCGGGTCGGTGAGTCCACTGTGCGGGGAGTGGCGTAATACTTACCTCTCCCCGTGCCTCCGAAGCTCTGGGCTCCAGGGGGCGCCTGCAGGGCGCCCGCGCTTCCTGTAACAGCAGCGCCGCTGAATGACGTCATCATTCAGTGGCCGGCTGTGGCACAGAACTCGGGCGCCGGACAGGTGAGATGTGAGGTGTATGTGTCTGTGTGTATCAGTATGTGTGTGTCTGCCTGCGTGTGTGTTTGTGAGAGAGTGCTGCGGTGCTGTCTGTGTGTGGTGCTGTATGTGTGATTGTGGTGAGGGGAGGCAGTGATGGTGGTGAAGAGGCAACGATGATGATGGGGAGCCAATGATGATGGAGAGCCAATGATGATGGGGAGGCAATGATGATGGGCAGGCAATGATGATGTTGATGATGGGGAGGCAATGATGATGATGGGGAGCCAATGATAATGATGGGGAGCCAATGATGATGGGCAGGCGATGATGATGGGGAGGCAATGATGATGGACAGGCAAAGATGATGATGGGGAGACAATGATGATGGGCAGGCGATGATGATGGGGAGGCAATGATGATGGACAGGCAATGATGTTGATGGGGAGGCGATGATGATGGGGAGCCAATGATGATAGGCAGGCAATGATGATGATGATGGGGAGCCAATGATGATGGGCAGGCAATGATGATGATGGGGAGCCAATGATGATGGGCAGGCAATGATGATGATGATGGGGAGGCGATGATGATGATGGGGAGGTAATGATGATGATAATGGGGAGTCTTTCCACAGTGCCCTTTCCTGAGCCGTAACAGTGCAGAGCGCAGCACAGTGCAGAGGAGAGCTCCATATTTTGTATGGAGCATTATTTGGGGTCCAATATTCGTTATGGAGCATTATATTTGGCCCATAATACTGTATGGAGGACTATGTGGTGCCCATAATATTGTATGGAGGACTGTACTTATTTTTTGGTTTGGGGGTCACCGCAACATGAGGAACTGTATTGCAGGGTCACGGCATTAGAAAGGTTGAGAACCACTGACATAGAGAAATGTTCTAAATCATTTACACATAGTTTTAAAATGAAATATTCTTCAAAACATATATACAGTATATATTTTAGATAGATAAAGTTAAAGCTGGCAAACGATCTGCCGCGCACATTGTAACCACAGAGTGACAGGTTCGGCCTCTTTCACACTTCAGTCGTTCGACGTCAGTCAAAATCCGCCAAAGTGTGAAAAAAACGGATCTGCCTTTTTTTTTGGCGGATCCGTTTTTTTGCCATTGAGTTTCATTAGTGACGGATTTTGACGGATGGTCGTCCGTTTGATACGTCAAGTGACGCATCCTTTAGAAATTTGGCGTCCGTTCTATTGTGAAAACGGACAATGGGACGTTTTTTGTCTGCGTCGAAATGGCGGACCATGACGGATCCATCACGTCCGCCGTTTTGTATAATGGACGCCTATGGGTGGCGAATCCGTCTTCATCCGTTCTTGACGGAATCCGACAGCGGATCCGTTCTTGTGTGCAAACCCATTCATCTCTCTCTCTCCGGATCCGTTATTTTCAATCGTCTGGCGGACTGGGACTGACGCCAGACGACTGAAGTGTGAAAGAAGCCGTAGATTACAATAGATAAAACTGAGATATACACATAGAATACGTGTGTGTATGTGTGTGTGTATATACAGTACAGACCAAAAGTTTGGACACACCTTCTCATTCAACGATTTTTCTGTATTTTCATGACTGTGAAAATTGTAGAATCACACTGAAGGCACCAAAACTATGAAGTAACACATGTGGAATTATACATTACACTTTACAAAAAAGTGTGAAACAACTGAAAATATGTCTTATATTCTAGGTTCTTCAAAGTAGCCACCTTTTGCTTTGATTACTGCTTTGCACGCAGAAAAGGTGAACGGATGGACTCTACATGCCTAGTTCCCACCGTGAAGCATGGAGGAGGTGGTGTGATGGTGTGGGGGTGCTTTGCTGGTGACACTGTTGGGGATTGTGAAGTCGGGACCGTCGCCATTTTGTATAGGGCCTGTACCAGCCTCCATTTTGTCAGTTCACACAGCCACAGACTTTTAACTACACAGGGCCTATTAGCATATTCAGTACGACCAGCTTTGATGTCCACTATGAATCAATAGGCCTTTACATGCTAATTGGTTTAGGCCAGGGTCTGAATAAGATGGTCAGTCGTATGGTAAATAGCTCAAGCTCAAGCCATTGTTTCCTGCTCCATATGAATTGCAGGCCAGTTAATATGCGGGCTTCAAAGCAAAAGGGGAGGGGCCTAGCAGGGTTAAGAGCTGTAGCCAGGTACCCCTGTGTTCATTCCATTTTCACACACAGAAGCACCAGGGACAGACTTGCCAAATGGAGCTGCAGCACATGCATTGGGGGCTGTCCAGCAACTGAAGACTTTCACCTGGGGAACGCAGAGCTCCATGCCTCCCCATGACCATACAACCCGGTAATATTGATCTATAGCTTATACCTTTAAGCCTTGTACATTATTGTTGTATTCTTACTCTGACTGCAAATCCATTGTAATTACGTTGTATAGCTTTACTGTATATTTCTGTAATTATCTAGTGCGCCCTTAAGGCAAATTAAACCATAAAATTAATCTTGGGCTGATGCTTTTACTCTGATCACGAATCTTAGAATACCCAGTGGGTAACAGGACACCTTCCCCGGCGGCCATTTGCTCTAGGTGCAGTTCTCTTACTGACCTGAGAGACAAAGGGGGGCGCCGGAGAGCTGTACCTGTGGAGTTACGTCCATTGGTGACGTGGGAGGAAAGGGGTCGTCCGTCACATTTGGTAGCGGCGGTGGTATCAGAAGCTGTGATACCCGGGCTACCGTGTGGCGGCCGGCTTAGTTCCTCACAATTGGTGGCAGCGGTGGGATCAGAGTAATAGTGTGCGTGGGACCCCTACTCCCAGACACTAGAGACTACCAGCAGTACTTTCACTGCTGGGGTCTTAAGGTCAGCCCAGCACTAGACGGTCAGAGTGTAAATATAACAAGTTGTGTGCAAGGTCAGGGTTGCAGCTGTGTTTCAGTAACCAAAGGTTCCCAAGATGGCGGAAGGCACCAGGAGTAGGGCAAAGGGGGAGGCCAATGCTGTGGCCTATGAGGGGTTCGATACCGATGAGGGGGAGCTCAGCCAGGGCTCCCCAAGGAGCCCGACCCCGTGCTCAGTCTCACAGTGGACTGTCCAGTCGCTGCCCGCCCCAGCCTGTCCAGATCGGAGGCCATTTTCCAAGCGGCTATGGCACAGCTCGAGGCTGGTAATGACGCCGCCTATGATAGACTCCTGGTGGCGGCAGAGAAAGCAGCAGAGCGGGAGCAAGCAGCGGCAGAGAAAGCAGCAGAGCGTGAGCATACAGAACGTCGTGAAGCTGCGGAGCGGGAGCAAGCAGCGGCAGAGAGAGCAGCGGAGCGTGAGCATACAGAACGCCGTGAAGCTGCGGAGCGCCGGCACCGACTGGAGATGGCTCAGCACGGGCCCCCACTGGACGCACCAGGCCCACCGGAGACAAGGGCTTCCAAGGTCCGGGCGGAGGACTTTCCCTTGCTTGAAAAGGATGGAGACCTGGATTCCTTTTTGCTGGCTTTTGAGAGGACATGCCTCCAACATCATCTGGCCCCGGATCAGTGGGCAAGGTACCTGACCCCCCGTTTGAGGGGTAAGTCCCTGGAAGTTTTGGGGGACTTACCTGCCGGGGAGGAGCAGGACTACAACAGCATCAAGCGGGCCCTGATCCAGCACTACAACCTCACCCCGGAGTCGTACCGCAGGAAGTTCAGGAGCCTGCAGCGGGGTTCAAAGGACACCTGGACCGACCACATGCGGGCCCTGCTGAGAGCTGCGGAGCACTGGACCTCGGGTCTAGAGCTCACTACCCGCCAGGAGGTCCAGGAACTGTTTGTCGTGGAGCAATTTTTGTGGAACTGCCCAGAGGACCTCCAGCAGTTCCTCCGTGACCGGAAACCAAAGGGGGCTTCTGCTACAGCTGCCCTGGCAGACGAGTATGCCAACAACAGGGCGCCGGAGTCAAAGAAGCCTGCCAGCTGCACCTGGAGAGGGGGTAAGCCCAATCCTGCCCCAGCCCCATATCCAGCCCCCAGAGTGCAAGGGGTGTACCCCCTGCTGCCCTCTCCAGGCCAGGAACAGAACCCAGACATTGCCATAATTGCAATCAGCCAGGACACTTTAAGGCTGCATGTCCCCAGCGCCAGAAGGCCCCATCCCTGTCCCAGAAACCGTCCACTGTTTTGTGTGTGGGAGGGGGTGGTGGGAGGTCCCTAGACAATTACCAACCCGTCACCATCGGCCGCTCAGCGGTCATGGGACTGCGGGACACAGGCGCTGAACGAACCCTGGTACGCCCTGAGGTGGTGTCCCCTCAAGACTTGGTACCTGGGAAAACCCTTTCCGTCTCCGGAATTGGAGGCGTTGAACCGGCGCTGCCCGTTGCCAAGGTGTATTTGGATTGGGGTGCCGGGAGGGGGATGCGGGAGGTGGGAGTAACGCCGAATATTCCTGCAAATGTGTTGCTTGGGACCGATTTGGGGCGGCTAGTGTCCCAGTATGTGGCCACTGAACCCCCAAGTCCGGCTCCCCAAGAATGTCATGACTCTACTGTGAATGCTAATGTTAATGTATTGAATGTGCCTCCAACAGTGGAGGAGGGAGTGAAACCTGATGGTAAGCCATGCACTGACACTACACACACAGGGCTCACAGTGAGGACAGGTGAGGAGGCTGTAGGGGAGAGCTTAGAGGTGGAGGGAGGGGCTGCTATGGGCAGTGTAGGGCCCCTAAGTGAATCCAGCCTGCTGAGTCTAGGGCCCCTGCAGGAAGAGGAACAGGCCATGGGGGGAGGGGGCGTCCCGGGAGAGGAGCCACCAGGTAAGACCCCAGGGCAGGAGTTCCCCACATCCGGGATGTCAGGAAGTCAGGGAAGTCTGCCTGACCGGCGACTTGGTCAGGGGACGAGGGAAAGCGGGCGCTACCCGTGGTCCCAGCGGTCGTGGCCGCTGTTACCAGGAGTGGGAGCGCTGAAGCCCAAGGAGCCTCGCGGAGGTCCGACGGTTTCCCCCTCTCCGACCAAGTGGCTGCCGAGTCAGACAGTAGCCAGGAGACAGATCCCGGGGAACTGACAGAGGACAGGGCAGTTTCATCAATTCTTGCCATATCTAGTCAGGGATTTCAGGCAGCGTTGGAAGCTGACCCTAGCCTGAAGACTCTCAAGGAACAGGCGGCACAGCCTCCCCTGGAGTCCGACCGCGAGCGAGTGGTCTGGGACCAGGGACGGCTGTACCGGGTAACGGTCCAGCAGGGTTCACCGGAGGCGTGGCCCAGGGACCGACAGTTAGTGGTGCCCCATCCGTTCAGGGCGGAATTGTTGCGGATCGCACACGAGATTCCAATGGCCGGACACTTAGGATCACTAAAACCAGGGCCAGGCTAGCTCAGCATTTCTACTGGCCTGGAATGAGGACCGAGGTGATAGCCTACTGCCGTTCGTGTGACACCTGTCAGAGGGTGGGGAAGGCGGGGCCGCGCCCCAAAGCCCCACTGGTAACTCTGCCCATCATCGAAGAGCCTTTCTTGAGGGTGGCTGTGGATCTCATTGGACCTCTGTCCACTCCCAGCCGCTCCGGGAAATGCTTCATACTAACGGTAGTGGACTATGCCACCCGGTACCCGGAGGCGGTAGCTTTGTCGTCCATTCGGGCCGACAAAGTGGCCACTGCCTTACTGGAGATTTTCTCCAGAGTGGGGTTTCCCAAGGAAATGCTCACCGACCGAGGGACCCAGTTCATGTCGCAGCTGATGGAGTCTCTCTGTAAGCAGGTACAGGTGCAACATCTGGTGGCCAGCCCGTATCACCCACAGACCAATGGCTTGTGTGAGCGGTTCAATGGCACCTTAAAGCAGATGCTGAAGATGTTGGTCGACTCCCACGGGAGAGACTGGGAGCGGTATCTCCCACACCTGCTGTTTGCCTACCGGGAGGTTCCACAGGCCTCAACGGGGTTCTCCCCCTTTGAGCTCCTGTACGGGCGACGTGTACGGGGGCTCCTTGCTCTGGTGAAGGAAGCATGGGAAGGGGATTTAGCCACCCTGGAGTGTCGGTCATTGAGTATGTCGTGCGCTTCCGGGACCGAATGATGGCCTTGACGCGGCTGGTGCATGACAATATGGCCCAAGCTCAGGCTGACCAGAAGCGATGGTACGACCAGAATGCTTGTGAGCGGACCTACCAGGTGGGTCAAAAGGTGTGGGTACTGGTCCCCGTACCACAAAACAAGCTTCAGGCGGCCTGGGAGGGTCCATACCTCGTGCACGAGCAGCTCAATGCCGTCACCTACCTGGTCACCCTGGACCACGCCCGTGGAAGGAGGAAGGCCTTCCATGTGAACATGATGAAGGCCCACCATGAGCGGGAGGCTTATGCCCAACCAGTGTGCAACCTTTCAGAGGACAGAGAGTCAGAAATCCTCGTGGATCCGCCACCGTAGCCAAAGAGAGGGTGCGGTAGGGCGCACGGGGGAACACAGGAATGTGATACCCCCTAGCGCCCTCAAAAGCAGGGAGATGTGAAGTCGGGACCGTCGCCATTTTGTATAGGGCCTGTACCAGCCTCCATTTTGTCAGTTCACACAGCCACAGACTTTTAACTACACAGGGCCTATTAGCATATTCAGTACGACCAGCTTTGATGTCCACTATGAATCAATAGGCCTTTACATGCTAATTGGTTTAGGCCAGGGTCTGAATAAGATGGTCAGTCGTATGGTAAATAGCTCAAGCTCAAGCCATTGTTTCCTGCTCCATATGAATTGCAGGCCAGTTAATATGCGGGCTTCAAAGCAAAAGGGGAGGGGCCTAGCAGGGTTAAGAGCTGTAGCCAGGTACCCCTGTGTTCATTCCATTTTCACACACAGAAGCACCAGGGACAGACTTGCCAAATGGAGCTGCAGCACATGCATTGGGGGCTGTCCAGCAACTGAAGACTTTCACCTGGGGAACGCAGAGCTCCATGCCTCCCCATGACCATACAACCCAGTAATATTGATCTATAGCTTATACCTTTAAGCCTTGTACATTATTGTTGTATTCTTACTCTGACTGCAAATCCATTGTAATTACGTTGTATAGCTTTACTGTATATTTCTGTAATTATCTAGTGCGCCTTAAGGCAAATTAAACCATAAAATTAATCTTGGGCTGATGCTTTTACTCTGATCACGAATCTTAGAATACCCAGTGGGTAACAGGACACCTTCCCCGGCGGCCATTTGCTCTAGGTGCAGTTCTCTTACTGACCTGAGAGACAAAGGGGGGCGCCGGAGAGCTGTACCTGTGGAGTTACGTCCATTGGTGACGTGGGAGGAAAGGGGTCGTCCGTCACATTTGGTAGCGGCGGTGGTATCAGAAGCTGTGATACCCGGGCTACCGTGTGGCGGCCGGCTTAGTTCCCCACAGGGATTTATTCAACATTGAAGGCATACTGAACCAGCATGTCTACCACAGCATCTTGCAGCAGCATGCTATTCCATCCGGTTTGTGTTTAGTTGGACCATCATTTATTTTTCAACAGGACAATGACCCCAAACACACCTCCAGGCTGTGTAAGGGCTATTTGACCAAGAGGGAGAGTGATGGGGTGCTACGCCAGATGACCTGGCCTCCACAGTCACCAGACCTGAACCCAATCGAGATGGTTTGGGGTGAGCTGGACCGCTCACCGCTTCAATTTTTAATAAATCCCCAACTGTGTCACCAGCAAAGCACCCCACACCATCACACCACCTCCTCCATGCTTCACTGTGGGAACTGGGCATGTAGAGTTCAGCCGTTCACCTTTTCTGCGTGCAAAGCAGTAATCAAAGCAAAAGGTGGCTACTGTGATGTTGTTACTATATCTGTGATTGGTTTGCTATTATCCTTGTTTCAGTTTCTGCCTAGTAACGATGATGTAATGGGGAGGAGGAGACAAGGCAGGAGCAGGGAGTCCTGGTAAGGGGAGCGAGAGAGAGGAACAGAAAATAAAGTATGGCTGTTTAAACCTACCATCCAGCATCTCTGTGTAGCCTTCTGGAGTTCCCTTCATCTGCACAACAACACTACAACTGGCGACGAGGAAGCGTTCATCATCAGTTAAAGGTATTTCAGCTCTACAACAATGGCCTGTTTACCTGCCTTCCCTGCTTTTGATGTGCATCAGTCCCCAGCTAACCTAGCAGCATGTTGGGAGAAATGGCTGAAGCGTTTTGATATATTCCTACAAGCCATGAACATATCAGATGATACCAGGAAAAAAGCCATGCTATTACATTATGCAGGGGAACAAGTCTATGATATCTTCACTACTCTGCCTAATACAGGAGAAGACAAAGACTATGAGCTCAGTAAGGCAGCATTAAGCAAGTATTTCTCCCCACACAGAAATGCAGCATTTGAAATCTTCAAGTTTAGACAATTAAAGCAGTCTGCAACAGAAAGCATTGATGAATATCATGTCTGACTACGGCACCTTGCAGCTTACTGTGAATTTGCAGATGTCGACAAAGAGATCCAAATGCAGATTTTACAAGGCTGCATCTCCTCTAAGTTATGGAGACAAGCATTCAGAGATCCCACCATGACTTTAGCAAAACTGCTTGAAACAGCACGTGTAAATGATACCGCCGAAAAACAAGCTAAACTTATAGAGAACATTGAGTGTGAGGCGGAAGCACCATCTTGTATAGCAAAGCTGACACAGAGACCGCCTGTGCCTCGTATGCAGGGGGCAACTGCGGAGGGTCGTATCCTCACCAGAATGTCTGCCCAGCAAAAGGGGGGACCTGCCATAATTGTGGAAAACAAAACCATTTTGCAAAAGTGTGTAGATCCAAACCACAATCCCCTCATTCCACAGTACAACCCAGGTCACAGAAAATCCAAACGCTGCAGCTTACTGACGAGCCTCACAGTACTTATCTATTCTCAGTGACTGCAGAGGGATCTCAAACACTGCACGCACTTACCAGTCCAAGGCGACTTATCCTGATAAATGGTAGTCCGGTGGAAGCCCTAGTAGACATGGGGGCATCAGTAAACGTCATCAGCCGTGCAGTCTATAGTCGACTCCAGAACAGACCTGCTCTACTAAGCACTAGCCTAAAGATTTTTCCTTATGGTTCAGCATCTGCACTACCCCTGTGTGGCAAATTTCAGTCAGAACTTGCAGCTGACGGGAAGTCCATCACCGACACTGTATATGTAGTAGAGTGCTCCGCAGACACGCTTCTCAGCTGCAGGAGTGCTATGTCTCTGGGTCTGGTCAACCTGGTCAATAGTGTCACAGATCCTTCGGCCCAACACATCATGCAGAGATACCCCAATCTCTTTAAAGGTCTCGGTAAGCTAAAAGACGTTCAGATAAAATTGCATATTGACCAGTCAATACAGCCGTCTGTTCAACCTCACAGGCGCATCCCATTTCATGTCCGCAAACTTGTGGAGCAAGAACTGCAAGATCTGGAAGCGTCTGATGTTGAACGAGTTGAAGGCCCGACTCCTTGGGTATCGCCCATTGTTGTTGCACCAAAACCAAAGCAGCCTGGTAAAATCCGGCTATGTGTGGATATGCGGCATGCCAATTTGGCTATTCAAAGAGAAAGGCACATCACGCCCACTATTGATGACATTATCACAGACCTGAATGGTGCAAAAGTATTTTCTAAAATTGATTTAAAATCAGGTTATCATCAACTTGAGTTGCATCCAGATTCCAGGTACATTACAACTTTTAGTACCCATGTGGGCTTACGACGATTCAAGAGGTTGAACTTTGGTATCTCATCTGCGGCAGAAATATTTCAGAACGTTATCAGTCAGGTTCTATCTGGAATAGCAGGAGTTCTAAACGTCAGTGATGACATTCTTATATATGGTACAACCCAAGAGGAGCATGACAGTCACTTAGAGCAAGTGTTTCAGAGACTGCAAGCCTGCAATCTAACTGTCAATCCGTCAAAATGTGAGTTTAACCAAAAGTCATTAAGCTTCTTTGGATATATCTTTTCAGAGCAAGGAGTTTCAGCAGATCCTCAGAAAGTTTCTGCCATAAAGTCAGCTAGCCAACCTCAAAATGTGTCAGAGGTTCGCAGTTTTCTAGGACTAGTCACGTACTGTGGGCGATTTATGCGTGATCTGGCCACGGTCTCCGAACCCCTGCGACTACTCACGAAAAAAGACACTCCTTGGACATGGAATACTGAACACCAAGCAGCATTCGACTCCATGAAGTCCGGTCTGACTGGCGACACCGTCATGGCCTATTTTGACCCTCTAAAGTCCACAGAGCTGATCGTGGACGCTAGTCCGGTGGGCCTGGGTGCAATTCTCACACAAGTGTCCAAAGAAGGCAACGTTTCTACCATTTCCTATGCAAGCAAAGCCTTAACAGAGACAGAACAACGCTATTCACAAACTGAAAGGGAAGCTCTTGCGGTTGTGTGGGGATGCCTTCATTTTCATCTGTACCTTATGGGACATAAATTCACAGTGATAAGTGACCACAAACCGCTCATTCCGCTTTTCAACAAACATTCTTCAAAGCCTCCCCCACGACTTGAACGTTGGTTGCTCCGCCTACAGAACTACCAGTTTCGGTTGAGATACGAGGCAGGAGCTGGTAATCCGGCAGACTACTTTTCGAGACACGCAACACCACAAACTACCAAGGACGATATCCCAGCAACTATCCTTGCAGATGAACATGTCAATTTTATTGTTGCACATTCTGTGCCAAAAGCTATGACTATGGAGGAAATACAACAAACGGTGGATTCCGATCACCAACTTCAGCTAGTTATAGAGACTGTTCGATCTAAAAATTGGAGCAATTTTCTTGCTGAAGCCCGCCTCCAAACACCGGATCAAACAACCTACCTGACAGCCTTCTTTAATGCACGACATGATCTCTCCGTGTCTGATTCAAATCTACTGTTGCGTAACAATCGGCTGGTGATACCCCAGAAACTTCAAAGCAGAGTACTGGATCTGGCCCACGAGGCTCATCAAGGGGTGGTGAAAACAAAGCAATTACTGAGAGAGAAAGTCTGGTTTCCAGGACTAGACAAAAGAGTAGAGGCACTCATTGAAACTTGCATACCTTGCCAAGCAACTACAATTGACCATAGACGCGCACTGTTGTGAATGGGTTTGAGATGAGTTCTGAGCAGAGGCTCCCTCTGGTGGTTACAAGCGGTACTAGTGAGGATTGGGAATCAGGTGTTACTGATTGGTCTTATTTAAGGGAATCATTTTCCCATCAGGGTTGCCGGTGATCAATTGTTCTGGTCTGAATCCTTCTTTCCAGTTTCCCTTGTAGCCTGCTGTGTCGTGTCTGCATCTCCTGCTATCAGATAAGACAATTTCTTATTTTGTGTTTTTGCTATATTTTTGCATTTTGTCCTGCCCTTCTGTGGGGCCTTCTGGGTCCCCTCCGGGGGCTTTTGCCCTCTCAGTTTAGTCCAGCCACTGTGTTTTGTACTTTTGCTTTTTGCAGTTTTTTCAGTGGCTGCTGTTTTTGTTACACCAGAGAACTAATTTAGGTGGTAGAGGTCGTGTGATCTCAGGTGATTTTGAAATTAGTAGTGTTGGTGTTTTTCAGGGTTTTCTGGGATTGCAGTAAGTACCCTTCCTGTCCTTTTCTATTTAGATAGTTTGGGCCCCAGCGTTTGCTCATACTATTTTCTTTCTGTGTCAGTATTTCCTCTTGTCTAACCGCCATTACATGTTTGGGGGCTTTCTATTATCTTTGGGGTTCTGCTCCGGGGCAGATAGCTTTCCTATTTCTATCTTTAGGTGTAGTTAGTTTCTCAGGCTGTGACGAGGCGTCTAGGACCATCGTAGGAACGCTCCACGGCTGCCTCTAGTTGTGGTGGTTAGTCAGGGTACTGCAATCTCATAGATTCCAACTGCTCTGGTGTATTTCCTTTTTTACCTGCACTCCTCAGCTACCGTAACATAACAGTATCACCGGCCCTAAAAATTGTATGGTACTCACAGAAGGGAAAAAATATTTTGAAGGAAGAAAAGTTGTCAGAGATATTTTTCTGTTTGTTGCATTTTTTTTTTTTTTCCCTCTGTATCTCTGGGTGCTGGGGAGGATCTTTTCTCCCAATGGAGTTTGCACAGTTGTCTGGCCGTGTGGATCAGCTTGCCACTGAGGTTCGGAGTATTGCTGCATATCTTGCTAGGTTGCCTGTTGTGGAACCTAGGATCCCCATGCCAGATTTGTTTTCAGGGGATCGAGCTAAGTTTCAGAATTTCAAAAATAATTGTAAATTGTTTCTTGCCTTAAAATCTAAGTCCTCAGGAAACGCAGCGCAGCAGGTTCAAATTGTCATCTCTCTCCTGCGCGGCGATCCTCAGGATTGGGCTTTTTCCCTCACACCTGGGGATCCTGTTTTGAGTGATGTTGATGTATTTTTTCAGGCTTTGGGGTTATTGTACGATGAGCCTAATGTCACTGATCAAGCTGAAAAAGCCTTGTTGGCATTAAATCAGGGGCTTGATGACGCTGAGTTATACTGTCAGAGATTCCGTAGGTGGGCAGTCCTGACCAAATGGAATGACGACGCTTTGGCGGCCCTTTTCCGGAAGGGTCTGTCGGATAATGTAAAGGATGTTATGGTGGGATTCCCTGTCCCCTCTGGTCTCAATGATTCTATGTCATTAGCGATTCAAATTGACAGACGTTTGCGTGAGCGGAGAAGTATGCATGGAGTGGTGTTGCCTTGTGAGCCAGCTGCTGAGCCCATGCAGTGTGATGGAGTGGTGTCTGGGGCACAGCGTCATGAGTTTCGAAAGCGCAATGGGTTATGTTTCTACTGTGGTGATGCCTCTCATGCTATTTCAGTCTGCCCTAAGCGGGGAAGACGTTTTGCACGCTCAGTTGTCTTGGGTAGTGTTCAGACTAAGTTTTTATTAACTGTCACTCTGATATGCTCTCTGTCCTCATTTTCTGCTCAGGCTTTCGTTGATTCTGGAGCAGCTATTAACCTGATGGATTATGATTTTGCTAAACGTTGTGGATTTCCCTTGATACCCCTACAGAAGTCTATTCCCCTACTGGGGATCGATTCTACCCCTTTGGCTGAGAATAAACCCCAGTTTTCTACTCAGGTGATAATGAGGGTTGAACCTGATCACCAGGAGTGCTGCAAATTTTTGGTTCTATATAATCTGCATGACATTATCGTGCTGGGTTTCCCTTGGTTACAGTCTCATAATCCTGTTTTGGATTGGAAATCTGTGTCTGTAACCAGTTGGGGCTGCCAATGTGTTAATACCAACACTCCTGTTTTTTCTGCCTCCCCCCAGGCTGAGGATGTTCCTGACTTTTTGTTTGATTTTTCTGATGTGTTTAGCGAAAGTAAATCTGCATCCTTACCTCCCCATAGGAGCTATGACTGCGCTATTGAATTAGTGCCAGGTAGTAAATTCCCTAAGGGTCGCCTTTTTAACTTGTCTGTACCTGAACATGACGCTATGCGGTCTTATATCAAGGAATCATTGGAGAAGAGTCATATCAGACCATCCTCTTCACCCTTAGGTGCCAGTTTTTTCTTTGTGGCCAAAAAAGATGGTTAATTAAGGCCGTGTATTGATTATCGTCTCTTGAACAATATTACTGTGAAATATCAATACCCGTTACCCTTGATTTCTGACCTGTTTTCCAGGGTGAAAAACGCTACTTGGTTTACCAAGCTTGACCTCAGGGGGGCGTATAACCTTATTCGCATTAAGCACGGGGATGAATGGAAGACGGCATTTAACACCCCTGAAGGGCATTTTGAGTACCTTGTGATGCCCTTTGGGCTCACTAATGCTCCTTCCGTCTTCCAGTCCTTCATGAATGACATTTTCAGGGATTTTGTGGACAAGTTTCTGATTGTTTATTTGGATGATATCTTGATTTTTTCTAATGACTGGGACTCTCATGTGAAACATGTTCGAACTGTATTCCAGATTTTGAGAGAGAATGCTCTGTATGTGAAGGGATCAAAGTGTCTTTTTGGCGTACAGAAGATCTCATTTCTGGGATTCATTTTGTCCCCATCTGTTATTGAAATGGACCCGGTCAAGGTTCAGGCCATCTGTGATTGGGTCCAACCTACTTCATTAAAGGCTCTTCAG
This sequence comes from Oophaga sylvatica, assembly GCA_033576555.1. Classification (NCBI taxonomy): domain Eukaryota; kingdom Metazoa; phylum Chordata; class Amphibia; order Anura; family Dendrobatidae; genus Oophaga; species Oophaga sylvatica. The sequence goes on from JARQOD010000009.1 coordinate 13,953,919, forward strand.
AGATTTTTGGGTTTTGCCAATTTTTATCGTAAATTTATTGGTAATTTCTCTGTTATTGTTAAACCATTAACTGATTTGACCAGAAAGGGTTCTGATGTGGTGAATTGGCCTCCTGAGGCAGTCTCTGCGTTTCAGGAACTTAAGCAGAGATTCACTTCTGCTCCTGTTCTACGGCAGCCTGATGTTTCTCTGCCATTTCAGGTGGAGGTTGATGCCTCTGAAATTGGGGCAGGTGCCGTTTTGTCCCAAAAAGATCCAGAGACCTCTAAAAGTAACCCTTGTGCCTTTTTCTCTCGAAAATTTTCTCCTACTGAACGTAATTATGACGTGGGTAATCGGGAGTTATTGGCCATGAAGTGGGCTTTTGAAGAGTGGAGACATTGGCTGGAGGGAGCCAAACATCAGGTGGTGGTCCTTACGGACCATAAGAATCTGGTCTATCTGGAATCTGCCAAGCGACTCAATCCTAGACAGGCCAGGTGGGCCTTGTTTTTCACACGTTTTAATTTTGTGGTTTCCTTTCTTCCTGGCACTAAGAATGTTAAGGCGGATGCCCTCTCGAGGAGTTTCCTTGCGGACTCTCCTGAGCTATCTGATCCCTCTGTTATTTTGAAGGAGGGTGTAGTTCTTTCCGCCATCTCGCCTAATTTGAGACTTGCTCTGGAGGGGTGTCAGGAGGATAGGCCCGAGCGCTGCCCTGTTGGAAAATTGTTTGTCCCGGACCAATGGAAAAAGAGTGTGATGTCTGAGATTCATTGTTCCGCATTGGCTGGGCATCCCGGAATTTTTGGTACCAGAGACTTGGTTAGTCGGTCCTTTTGGTGGCCTACCTTGTCTCGCGATGTCAGGGAATTTGTGCAGTCCTGCGGGACTTGCTCTCGCTCCAAGCCTTGCTCTCGCTCTAGTGGTTTGTTGATGCCATTGCCTGTGCCCAAGAGACCATGGACCCATATCTCTATGGATTTCATTTCCGATCTTCCTGTTTCTCAGAGAATGACCACCATCTGGGTAATTTGTGATAGGTTTTCCAAAATGATACATCTTGTGCCATTACCTAAGTTGCCTTCCTCCTCTGAATTGGTGCCGTTGTTCCTTCAGCACGTGGTTCGTTTACACGGCATTCCTGAGAACATTGTGTCTGACAGAGGAGTCCAGTTTGTTTCCAGATTTTGGAGGACTTTTTGTTCTAAACTGGGTGTTCAATTGTCTTTCTCCTCGGCATTTCATCCTCAGACCAATGGTCAAACTGAGAGAACAAACCAGACATTGGAGACTTATCTAAGATGCTTTGTGTCTGCTGATCAGGATGACTGGGTCTCTTTTTTGCCTTTGGCTGAGTTTGCTCTTAATAATAGGGCTAGCTCTGCCACTTTGATGTCTCCGTTTTTCTGTAATTCTGGGTTTCACCCTCGATTTTCTTCAGGACAGACGGAGGCTTCTGTCTGTCCAGGTGTTGACTCTGTTGTTGAGCGTATGCAGCAGATTTGGGACCAGGTAGTGGAGAGGTTGTCCCTCTCTCAGGAGAAGGCCCAGCGGTTTGCTAACCGGCATAGGACTGATGGTCCTCGGTTTAAAGTGGGGGACTTGGTCTGGTTGTCCTCAAAGAATATTCCTATGAGAGTAGCATCTCCTAAATTTAAGCCTAGGTTCATTGGACCTTATAAGATCATGGAGATTATTAATCCTGTTTCTTTTCGTTTGCTTCTTCCAGGGACATTTAAGATCCATAACGTGTTCCACAAGTCCTTGTTGAAGAGGTTTGTTGAGCCAGTGGTTCCTGCTGCTGTGCCTCCTGACCCTGTTTTGGTTGAGGGCAATCTGGAGTATGTGGTTGAGAAAATATTGGATTCTCGTTTTTCTAGACGAAGACTCCAATATTTGGTTAAATGGAGAGGTTATGGTCAGGAAGATAATTCTTGGGTGTTTGCTTCGGACATCCATGCTAGGAGACTTATCCGTGCGTATCATAGAACTCATCCTGACCGACCTGGTTGCTCAAATGAGGGTTCGGTGACCCCTCCTCAAGGGGGGGGTACTGTTGTGAATGGGTTTGAGATGAGTTCTGAGCAGAGGCTCCCTCTGGTGGTTACAAGCGGTACTAGTGAGGATTGGGAATCAGGTGTTACTGATTGGTCTTATTTAAGGGAATCATTTTCCCATCAGGGTTGCCGGTGATCAATTGTTCTGGTCTGAATCCTTCTTTCCAGTTTCCCTTGTAGCCTGCTGTGTCGTGTCTGCATCTCCTGCTATCAGATAAGACAATTTCTTATTTTGTGTTTTTGCTATATTTTTGCATTTTGTCCTGCCCTTCTGTGGGGGCCTTCTGGGTCCCCTCCGGGGGCTTTTGCCCTCTCAGTTTAGTCCAGCCACTGTGTTTTGTACTTTTGCTTTTTGCAGTTTTTTCAGTGGCTGCTGTTTTTGTTACACCAGAGAACTAATTTAGGTGGTAGAGGTCGTGTGATCTCAGGTGATTTTGAAATTAGTAGTGTTGGTGTTTTTCAGGGTTTTCTGGGATTGCAGTAAGTACCCTTCCTGTCCTTTTCTATTTAGATAGTTTGGGCCCCAGCGTTTGCTCATACTATTTTCTTTCTGTGTCAGTATTTCCTCTTGTCTAACCGCCATTACATGTTTGGGGGCTTTCTATTATCTTTGGGGTTCTGCTCCGGGGCAGATAGCTTTCCTATTTCTATCTTTAGGTGTAGTTAGTTTCTCAGGCTGTGACGAGGCGTCTAGGACCATCGTAGGAACGCTCCACGGCTGCCTCTAGTTGTGGTGGTTAGTCAGGGTACTGCAATCTCATAGATTCCAACTGCTCTGGTGTATTTCCTTTTTTACCTGCACTCCTCAGCTACCGTAACATAACAGCGCACCCTTACAAATGACACCCCTGCTGTTAGTGTTGACTTCTGTGTTTTACCAGATCACTCCTATCTGCTGGTTGTCATGGATGACTATTCGAGGTTCCCAGTCATTGAACATGTTTCGACAACCTCTGCCAGGCCTGTTATACCAAAATTAGACAAGATCTTCTCGGCATATGGCATACCGGAAACAGTGAAGTCCGACAATGGACCACCTTTTAATAGCACAGACTTTCGATCATTCGCAACCTATCTTGGTTTCACTCACAGGAAAATAACTCCTTACTGGCCTCAGGCCAATGGTGAAGTGGAACGGTTCATGCAATCAATCAACAAAACTTTGAGGATCGCTACCATGGAGCACAAGGATTTACTGCAAGAATTACACAGATTTCTTAGACAGTACAGAGCTACACCCCATTCTACTACTGGGATACCACCTGCCACTGCGCTGTTCAACAGGCCTATGCGTGTCAAACTCCCGAGCGTTCCGCTGAGCCCTGTTCAAACCCCAATTGATACTAAGGATGCCATATCCAAACAGAAGATGAAGAGGTATGCAGATAAGAGCAGTCATCGTTGCAAGCCACCGGAAGTATTGGTGGGAGATTGGGTCCTGGTAAAAAGGTTAAGACCTAGTGACAAGTTTGCATCACAATACTATCCTGAACACAAGTCAAAGGCACCATGGTTACTGCTCAAGATCACGGTCGCCAGGTCACAAGGAACGTGTCCCATTTTAAAAAACTTTGCGACTATGTCCCAGAAACAGACGAGGCAGATAGCGATGACGTCCTGCCGGATCCCCAGAGCTCAGCAGTTCCAAGGGAGGATACCTCAGGGGACTCAGAAAGTTCATCTGGGACTGTGATGTCTCACCGCTATCCAGCGAGGGCAAATCGTAGACCGCCAGCCCACCTCTTGGACTATGTTCTGCAGTAAAAAGAAAAAAAAAAACCCTTCGTACTAATGTGAACTTTTGGACCGTTATCCAGTTCTAATGTTGTTTTGTTTGGTGAGAAGAGGATAGATGTGATGTTGTTACTATATCTGTGATTGGCTTGCTGTTATCCTGGTTTCAGTTTCTGCCTAGTAACGATGATGTAATGGGGAGGAGGAGACAAGGCAGGAGCAGGGAGTCCTGGGTAAGGGGAGCGAGAGAGAGGAACAGAAAATAAAGTATGGCTGTTTAAACCTACCATCCAGCATCTCTGTGTGGCCTTCTGGAGTTCCCTTCATCTGCACAACAACACTACAGCTACTTTGAAGAACCTAGAATATAAGACATATTTTCAGTTGTTTTACACTTTTTTGTTAAGTGTAATGTATAATTCCACTTGTGTTGATTCATAGTTTTGATGCCTTCAGTGTGATTCTACAATTTTCATAGTCATGAAAATACAGAAAAATCATTGAATGAGAAGGTGTGTCCAAACTTTTGGTCTGTACTGTATATATGTATATATATATATATATATATATTATATATATATCTATAATATAACGCTGGAAGCGTCACTCTGTTTGAAGCCTTTATAGACTGCGCAGTCTGGCTCCAGACAGAAGACAGCATCCAGCGGTTACAGGTAAGAGGAGTGTGTATGGCGCCGGAGATCGCGGTACACGTAGACACTAGATGCATACCGCGATCTCCGGCGCCATACTTATATACTTACCTCACCAGGAGGAGTGTTGCCGCGGTGCTTCTCCTCGCCGGAGACCCAGGCAGGAGTGCGAACGGAATCGCGCATAGCGCTATCTGGCGCCATTTTACTGAAGACACATTTGCAGTGTGTCTTCAGCAATATGGCGCCGGACAACGCGGTATGGACATGCGCGTGCTCCGGCACCACACTCCTCCCCGGCCTCCGGCAGAACGGGACAGCGCTGGAGCACAGGGAAGAAAGGTGAGTATATATATATTTTTTTTTGTATGTGTGCAGTTTACCATACATATCAGGATAGGGAGTGAGGGGACCATACATGCCAGGATAGGGGGGTGAGAGGACCATGCATACCAGGATTGGGGGGTGAGGGGACCATGCATACCAGTATAGGGGTGAGGTCACCATGCATACCAGGATTGGGGGGTGAGGGGACCATGCATACCAGGATTGGGGGGTGAGGGGACCATGCATTCCAGGATTGGGGGGTGAGGGGACCATGCATACCAGGATTAGGGGGTGAGGGGACCATGCATACCAGGATTGGAGGGTGAGGGAACCATGCATACCAGTATAGGGATGAGGGGGTACCATACCAGGATAGGAGGGCAGCAGCACAAACCAGGATGGGAGACCATATACCAATAAAAATGCTTGCCACCCGGGCGTAGAACTGGTTCATAGCTAGTATATATACACTGCTCAAAAAAATAAAGGGAACACTCAAATAACACATCCTAGATCTAAATGAATGAAATATTCTCATTGAATACTTTGTTGTGTACAAAGTTGAATGTGCTGTCAACATAATCACACAAAAATCATCAATGGAAATCAAATTTTTGAACCAATGGAGGCCAGGATTTGGAGAGACCCCCAAAATGAAAGTGGAAACAAGTCAAAATGATGCTGAGTATTGTGTGTGGCCTCCACGTGCCTGTATGACCTCCCTGGGCATGCTCCTGATGAGGTTGCAGATGTTCTCCTGAGGGATCTCCTCCCAGACCTGGACTAAAGCATCTGTTGACTCCTGGACAGTCTGTGGTGCAACGTGACATTGGTGGATGGAGCGAGACATGCTGTCCCAGATGTGCTCAATCAGATTCAGGTCTGGGGAACGGGCGGGCCAGTCCATAGCTTCAATGCCTTCATCTTGCAGGAACTGCTGACACCCTCCAGCCACATGAGGTCTGGCATTGTCCTGCATTAGGAGGAGCCCAGGGCCAACCGCACCAGCATATGGTCTCAGAAGGGGTCTGAGGATCTCATCTCTGTACCTAATGGCAGTCAGGCTACCTCTGGCGAGCACATGGAGTGCTGTGTGGCCCTCCAAAGAAATGCCACCCCACACCATTATTGACCCACTGCCAAACCGGTCATGCTGAACGATGTTGCAGCCAGCAGATCACTCTCCACGGCGTCTCCAGACTCTGTCACGTCTGTCACGTGCTGAGTGTGAATCTGCTGCCTGCAACATCCTTCAGCATGACTGGTTTGGCAGTGGGTCAGTAAAGGTGTGGGGTGGCATTTCTTTGGAGGGCCGCACAGCCATTATGGGGGATCTAACGTTGGAATGAGATCAGTGGCCCAAAGTCATTTAACCCCTTAGAAACCATCTGTTACTTATTCAAATCTGTAAAAATTGGCTGTTTGCCCACTTTGATGCCAATTATGCAGCCCAGAAGCCATTTGGGTCAGGCAGGAGGGACCTGGCTTTGATGCAGGGCATCACTATCTGTGTATTCATAGTGTGAGATCAGTGGCCCAAAGTCATTTAACCCCTTAAAAACATCAGTTACTTATTCAAACCTGTGAAAATCAACTGTGTGCCCACTTTGATGCCAATTCTGATGCCCAGAACCCATTTGCGCCAGGCTGGAGAGACTTGTTTTTAATGTGGGGCGCCCTGTTCTATATGTCTTCAGTGTCATATCAGTGGCCCAATGTCATTTAACCCTTTCATTAACGCCCTCTGGTGCCCACTTTGATGCCCATTTTTGTGCCAGTTTTATAATTTTTGTTCAAAACTACAACTCCCAGCATGTCCAGACTCCTATAGGTACTTCTGGTCCCAAGAACACAATAAAAATTCAAAAAAGAAAAATGCTGTGTATATAGATCGGTCACCGCTTGGACGCAGCGTTAATAAACTAAAGGGCTGTAAGATAAAAAACAAAATGCTTGGAAATGCTTTGTGTGAATCCAGCCATAGACAAGTATGCAAGAGTAGATATGTGTCCATGTACAATGAAATGCCCCATAGAAATGACAGAGTTATGTATTAAAGATGTTCAAAGATAGAAATAGTGATGAGGAAAATGATGGATGGAGAGGCCGGGGTCATACTAGCGTATGGCATCGGATGCGATATGCTAATGACCCTCGGCTCCTGCTCTGCTGCGTGCGGGAGACTAGTGTCATGCGACTGTGCGCCGAGCCTCTCGCACAGAGCGGATCGCAGCACAGATGCGGGGGAGGCGGAGAAATTATATTCTCCATTTCTTCCATTGCCGGGGTCAGCGTATATCACACAGCACTCAGATGATATCCGAGTGATGTGCGCTGTGTCACTCGCACCATAGACTTATATGGGTACGAGTGTGCCGAGACTCAGCCGAGTGTCGGTGACAATCGCAGCATGAGGAGAATTCACTCGCACGTTGAAAACGGCCGAGAAAAAAAACGCTGATGGGAGCTGCCCCATAGATGAATACTGGTCCGAGTGCTATGTGATGTTTTATCACATAGCACTCGTCTGTATTCATCGCTAGTGTGACCCCGGCCATAGATAGATTTCAGTGTGCTATATAATCACTGATTTGTGTGTTTTTTTTCTGTACTTGTTTTTTTATTTTTAAATAAAATAATTTAAAAAAAATGGCGTGGGCTCCCGCGCAATTTTTGTAACCAACAGAGGGAAAGACCGCTGGGGAATGATATTAATAATTTTGGAAAGGGTCCATTAGCTGAAAATGTTGCCAGGCTATTAATAACAGCTCACAGCTGTTTGTGTAGCCTTTACTTGTTACGGGGAGACCCCAGAAAATGGCATAGGTTCCCCCTATAAATTCTACCCAGCAAAGGCTAAACACACAGCTGTGGGCTGATATTAATAGCCAGGGAAGAGGCCATGGTTATTGGCCCCCATCCCAGGCTAACAACATGAACCATCAGCGGTCCCAAAAATGGCGCATCAATGAGATGCTCCAAATTTGATGCTTAGCCTCGCTCTTCCCACTTGCCCTGATGTGGCAAGTGGGGTAATAGGGTGGAGGTTGATGTCAGCTGTTTTATGGACGCTGACATCAAGCCCAGAGGTTCGTAATGGAGAGGTGTCTATAAGATGCCCCAATTACTAACCCCATAGTGATATTGTAAAAAATACATAGCCAGAATAGTCCTTTAATTGAAAGACACAGACTCCTTTGTTTAAAATGAACACTCCCTACCCTCTTACCTATTTATTAGTGTAAAATTAAAAATAATAAAAACACCATATTCCTCACCTATCCAGTGATAATTTATTTGTCCCACACCGTAATCCATCTCTGCTTCAACTGGATGCCTTGTGAGCATTCAGCCTGGCATCCAGGAGACACAGAACTGAATGTCAGAGTGCAGCGTCAGTGACCTGCGGTGATGTTATTGAGGTTACTGCAGTCACTGAAGCTGCAGTTCCCACGGGCAGCTCATTGGGTGCTACCCGATGAAATGTGGTGACCTCAATGAGATCACCGCTAGAAATTTTTTATTACGGTGCTAGCGGTGACTTAATGAAGGTTATCGAAGTTCATTGGCCTGCTCACAGTGAACTGAGCGTGGGAACAGCTGGCAGTGACAAGCAGTAAACTCAATGACATTTGAAGTCACTTCAAATATGATATGGTCCCTAAAAGAAATTGTTTTGTAAATTTTGTTGAAAAAATGAGAAATCGCTGGTAAACTTTTAACCCTTATAACGTCCTAACAAAAAAAATTGTTTCAAAATTGTGCTGATGTAAAGTAGACATGTGGGAAGTATTTTGTGTGACATAACTCTTTGGTTTAAGGGCATAAGAATTAAAAGTTTAAAAATTGTGAAATTTTCAACATTTTTGCCAAATTTCCAATATTTTCCCAAATAAATGCAAGTCCGTATCGAACAAATTTTACCACGAGCATGAAGTGCAATATGTCAGAAAATAAATGTCTCAGAATCAGCGGGATCCGTTGAATTGTTCCTGAGTTATTACTATATAAAGTAACAGTGGTCAGATTTAAAAAATGAGACCCGGTCATTAACCTACAAAGTGGCTTGGTCCTTAAGGGGTAAAAACTACAACTCCCTCCGCCCCCCCAAAAAAACAAAATAGCCGTTGTATAGTTAGCACACCTTGAAGCGCATATCCATGTTTCATTTTAAAGGGCTTGTCCGGTCCTAATCGTTAGGTCTGCAGTGACTGCAGATTCATGGATCCCTTAGTGCATGCGCTGTGGGGATTCGCCGATTCCTGACCCGGACTAGAGGGTGTGTATGAGTTATACATACTCCTGGCCAGTGGGTGTGGCCTCGCTATCCATACACTTCTATGGAGCAAGGTCGTGTCCTATAGTCAGCCACGCTAATTGGACAATCCGCGTCCCCGGACGGGGCGCAATCTCCCTCAATGCAAGTGTATGGAGCGAGGCCACACTCACTTGCAGGGAGTATGTATAACACATACATATCCTCTGGCTCAGAAACCGGTGAATCCTCGCAGCGTACAGTGCATGCGCTGGAGGGATTCATAAGTTTGCAGTCATGGAGAGTGACTGCAGACTTATCACGTTGGACAGGACAACCCCTTTAAGGTGTGTGCTTGATTGTGTCTGCAAAATAGCAGATTTTTTCTTACCAACTAAACTGTGAGGACGGACATAACTGAATAATATTTCATCCATTTCACATTTTTAATCTGTTTGTTACAGGTCAGGATCAGACGCCATCTGTTATATTAATACATTTCATCAGTTTTTCTCGAAATTGCTCCCAATTAATCCACAGGTTTATTCAGTACAGTCTGTGAAAAAATGGAAAGGAAATAAATTGCTGCCTGTTTTCTATCCATCTCCGTACAATTAAAAACCATCTACAAAGGATCCCAAATGTGGAAAAAGCCCATGACAATATTCTCCACTAAGGGCATTGCTGCTTGTAGGCATTACACAGAACGCAGTACGAGTCCATGCTGCACAATGAAGGATTGCTATGTGCATGAAGCTATGCACAATTTATGGAATAGTAAGTACATTTATTTTGTAATGTGGGGCCATCACTGTATATATACAGCTTTGGCATAAATTAAGAGACCACTGCACAGTTGTATAAAAATCAGCTTCTCTACATGTCTGACAGCCATTCCATTCCAGTGTCCGTTGAATTCCAACCAGAGTTCACCTCATTCTACTTAATGTGCTTCTGATTAGGTGATCACCTGAACCAAATCTTATTTAACGAAGGAAAGTATAAAAAACACTGCTGTGGTGTTCACAATCCTCTTGCAAAAGGACAAGCTGGATGGCAAAACAAGTGCTAGGAATATCCCAAAAGTAATAGGAATGAAAAAATAACTTTTAACCATGCAGAAGGAGTTGAAAAGAAAAGTCTTGAATGAGGAAAAGAAGGGCTCAATTCTGGCTTTACTAGCAGAGGGATACAGTGAGCATCATTTTGCCTCCATCCTTAACCCCTTTATTCCATCAGACGTACTATTCCTTCCATGTGACCCTGGACCTAATTCCCATGGACGGAATAGTACGTCATGGGCGATCAGCTGCACTCCCGGGGGGAGCGCAGCTGATCGCCGCCGGGTGTCAGCTGATTATCACAGCTGACACCCGTGACTGTGTGTCAGGAGCGGTCACGGACCGCTCCCGGCACATTAACCCTTGGCACACCGCGATCAAACATGATCGCAGTGTACCCGGGGCACAGGGGAGGATCGCGCAGGCAGGGGGCTCCCTGCGCGCTCCCCTGAGACCCTCAGAGCAGCGCGATGTGTCACGCTGTTCCGAGGGTCCGTCCTCCCTCCAGGTCCCCGGATCCAAGATGGCGCCGGGGTCCTGCAGGGAGGCGGCTTCCTCAGTGACTGAGAAGCCTGCAGCACTGCCAGAGCGATCGCTGGTGTGACAGAGTGCTGTGCACACTGTCACACCAGCGATCTGCTAAAATACAGTGATGTCCCACCCTGGGACAAAGTAAAAAAGTTAAAAAAATAAAAATAAAAAGTGGTAAAAAAAATCATAAAAGAAAAAAAATATTCCCCAATAAATTCATTTCTTCCTGTAAATAAAAAAAACAAAACAATAAAAGTACACATATTTGGTATCGCCGCGTCCGTAACGACCCCCCCTAAAAAACTGTCCCACTAGTTAACCCCTTTAGTGAACCCCTTAAAAAAAAAAAGAAAACGAAGCAAAAAATCAATGCTTTATCATCATACCGCTGAACAAAAAGTGGAATAACACGCGATCAAAAAGACCGAGATAAATAACCATGGTACCGCTGAAAACATCATCTTGTCCCGCAAAAAACGAGCTGTCATACAGCATCATCAGCGAAAAAATAAAAAAAGTTATAGCTCGCAGAATAAAGCGATGCAAAAATAATAATTTTTTATATAAAATTGTTTTCATTCTATAAAAGCGCCAAAACATAAAAAAAATGATATAAATGAGGTATCGCCATAATCGTACTGACCCGAAGAATAAAACTGCTTTATCAATTTTACCACACGCGGAACGGTACAAACGCCTCCCCCAAAAGAAATTCATGAATTGCTGATTTTTGTTCATTCTAACCTCCCAAAAATCGAAATAAAAAGCGATCAAAAAATGTGACGTGCTCAAAAATGGTACCAATAAAAACGTCACCTCGTCCCGCAAAAAATAAGACCTCACATGACTCTGTGGGCCAAAATATGCAAAAATTATAGCTCTCAAAATGTGGTGATGCAAAAAACTATTTTTTGCAATAAAAAGCGTCTTTTAGCGTGACAGCTGCCAATCATAAAAACCCGCTATAAATAGTAAATCAAACCCCCCTTTATCACCCCCTTAGTTAGGGAAAAATAATAAAATTAAAAAAATGGATTTATTTCCATTTTCCCGTTAGGGTTAGGGTTGCGGCTAAAGTTAGGGTTAGGGTTGGCGCTAACGTTAGGATTAGGATTAGGGTTGGGATTACGGTTAGGGTGTGTTAGGGTTAGGTTTGTGGTTAGGGTTGGGACTAGGGTTAGGGGTGTGTTGGGGTTAGGGTTGGAGTTAGAATTGGAGAGTTTCTGCTGTTTAGGCACATCAGGGGCTCTCCAAATGTGACATGGCGTCTGATCTCAATTCCAGCCAATTCTGCGTTGAAAAAGTCAAACGGTGCTCCTTCACTTCTGAGCTCTGCCATGCGCCCAAACAGTAGTTTACTCCCGCATATGGGGTATCAGCGTACTCTGGACCACAAGAGTTATTGTGCAATTTGTCCTATTTCTTCTGTTACCCTTGGGAAAATAAAAAACTGGGGGCGACAAAATCATTTTTGTAAAAAAAAATGATTTTTTTGTTTTACGGCTGTATGTTATAAAACTTCTGTGAAGCACTTGGGGCTTCATAGCGCTCACCACACTTCTAGATAAGTTCCTTGTGGGGTCTATTTTCCAAAATGGGGTCACTTGTGGGGGGTTTCCACTGTTTAAGCGCATCAGGGGCTCTCCAAATGCGACATGACGCCCCCAGACCATTCCATCAAAGTCTGCAATCCAAAACGTCACTACTTCCCTTCCGAGCCCCGACGTGCGCCCATACAGTAGTTTACTCTCACATATTGGGTATCAGCGTACTCAGGACAAATTGGACAACAACTTTTGGGGTCCAATTTCTCTATTTACCCTTGTAAAAATAAAATATTGGGGGCGAAAAAATCATTTTTGTAAAAAAAAAAAAGGATTTTTTATTTTTACGGCTGTACGTTATAAACTTCTGTGAAGCACTTCGGGGTTCAAAGTGCTCACCACACATCTAGATAAGTTCCTTGAGGGGTCTATTTTCCAAAATGGGGTCACTTGTGGGGGGTTTCCACTGTTTAGACGCATCAGGGGCTCTCCAAATGCGACATGACTCCCCCAGACCATTCCATCAAAGTCTGCAATCCAAAACGTCACTACTTCCCTTCCGAGCCCCGACGTGCGCCCATACAGTAGTTTGCTCCCACATATTGGGTATCAGCTTACTCAGGACAAATTGGACAACAACTTTTGGGGTCCAATTTCTCCTGTTACCTTTGTGAAAATAAAATATTGGGGGCGAAAAAATCATTTTTGTAAAAAATAAAAGGATTTTTTATTTTTACGGCTGTACGTTATAAACTTCTGTGAAGCACTTTGGGGTTCAAAGTGCTCACCACACATCTAGATAAGTTCCTTGAGGAGTCTATTTTCCAAAATGGGGTCACTTGTGGGGGTTTCCACTGTTTAGACGCATCAGGGGCTCTCCAAATGCGACATGACTCCCCCAGACCATTCCATCAAAGTCTGCAATCCAAAACGTCACTACTTCCCTTCCGAGCCCCGACGTGCGCCCATACAGTAGTTTACTCCCACATTTTAGGTATCAGCGTACTCAGGACAAATTGGACAACAACTTTTGGGGTCCAATTTCTCCTGTTACCCTTGTGAAAATAAAATATTGGGGGCGAAAAAAATCATTTTTGTAAAAAAAAAAAAGAGATTTTTTATATTACGGCTGTACGTTATAAACTTCTGTGAAGCACTTAGGGGTTCAAAGTGCTCACCACAAATCTAGATAAGTTCCTTGAGGGGTCTAGTTTCCAAAATGGTGTCATTTGTGGGGGTTTCCACTGTTTAGGCAGATCAGGAGCTCTCCAAACACGACATGGCATCCAGCCAATTCTGCGTTGAAAAAGTCAAACAGCGCTCCTTCCCTTCCAAACTCTGCCATGCACCCAAACAGTGGTTTACTCCCACATATGGGGTATCAGCGCACTCAGGACAAATTGCACAATAACTTTTGGAGTCTTGTTACCCTTGGGAAAATAAAAATTGGGTGAAAAGATCAATTTTGTGGAAAAAATATGATTTTTTAATTTTACGGCTCTACGTTATAAACTTGTGTGAAGCACTTGGGGGTTCAAATTGCTCACCAATGATCTAGATAAGTTCCTTAGGGGTCTAGTTTCCCAAATGGGGTCACTAGTGGGGGTTTCCACTGTTTAGGCACAGCAGGGGCTCTCCAAATGCAACATGGCGTCCAATCTCAATTCCAGCCAATTTTGGTTGGAAAAAGTCAAATGGTGCTCCTTCCATTCTGAGCTCTGCCATGTGCCCAAACAGTGGTTCCCCCCCACATATAGGGTATCAGCGTAGTCAGGACAAATTGGACAACAAATTTTATGGTCCAATTTCTCCTGTTACCCTTTGGAAAATAAAAAATTAGTGACTAAGAGATAATTTTTGTGGGAAAAAAATAGGATTTTTTATTTTTATGCCCGGGCATTATAAACTTGTGTGAAGCACTTGGGGTTCAAAGTGCTCACCAAAGATCTAGATAAGTTCCTCAGGGGGTCTAGCTTCCAAAATGGGGTCACTTGTGGGGGGTTTCCACTGTTTAGGCTCATCTGGGGCACTACAAACGGAACATGACCCCCATCAATGTTTGCATTCCAAAACGTTACTGCTTCCTTTCCAAGCCCTGCCGTGCGCCCAAACAGTTTCCCCCCCCCCACATATGGGGTATCAGCGTACTCAGGACAAATTGGACAACAACTTTTGGGATCCAATTTCCTTGGGAAAAATCAAAAATTTGGGACTAAAAATCATTTTTGTGGATAATTGTTTTGTTTTTTTCACACCCAGGCATTATAAACTTTTGTGAAACACTTTGGGGTTCAAAGTGCTCACAACAGATCTAGATAAGTTCATTAGGGGGTCTAGTTTCCAAAATGGTGTCACTTGTGGGGGGTTTCCACTGTTTAGGCATATCAGGGGCTCTCCAAACACGACATGGCGTCCAATCTCAATTCCAGCCAATTTTAGTTTGAAAAAGTCAAACGGCGCTCCTTCCCTTACGAGCTCTGCCGTGTGCCCAAACAGTGGTTTTCCCCCACATATGGGGTATTGGCGTACTCAGGAGAAATTGCACAACAACTTTATCTGCCCATTTTCTCCTTTTACCCTTGTGAAAATAAAAAAAGTTTGTTAAAGATCATTTTTGTGGCTAAAAAGTTAAATATTCATTTTTTCCTTCCACGTTGCTTCAGCTCCTGTGAAGCACCTGAAGGTTAATAAACTTATTGAATGTGGTTTTGAGTACCTTGAGGGGTGCAGTTTTTAGAATGGTGTCACTTTTGGGTATTTTCTGCCATATAGACCCCTCAAAGTGACTTCAAATGTGAGGTGGTCCCTAAAAAATGGCTTTGTAAATTTTGTTGTAAAAATGAGAAATCACTGGTCAACTTTTAACCCTTATAATTTCCTAACAAAAAAAATTTTGGTTTCAAAATTGTGCTGATGTAAAGTAGACATGTGGGAAATGTTATTTCTTAACTATTTTGTGTGACATATCGCTCTGTTTTATGGGAATAAAAATTCAAAGTTTGAAAATTGCACAATTTTCAAAATTTTCACCATATTTGCGTTTTTTCAAAAATAAACGCAAGGTATATCGAAGAAATTTTACCACTAACATGAAGAACAATATGTCACGAGAAAACATCTCAGAATCGCGAAGATCCGTTGAAGCGTTCCAGAGTTATAACCTCATAAAGAGACAGTGGTCAGAATTGTAAAAATTGGCCCGGTCATTAACGTGCAAACCACCCTTGGGGGTGAAGGGGTTAAAATTTCTAAGATGGCAGTCCATTACAACAAGGTCAAGCAACAGACATTGGGGACAACAAAGCTACAGACTGGCAGAGGGTGAAAACGACTCTCCACTGACCGGGATGACCATCATCTTGTTCTAATGTCACTCAGCAACCACAGGATGACATCAAGTGACCTACAAAAGGAATGGCAAATGGCAGCTGGGGTGAAGTGCACGGCAAGAACAGTTCGGAACAGGCTCCTAGAGGCAGGGCTCAAGTCATGCAAAGCTAGAAAAAAGCATTTCATCAATGAGAAGCAAAGGAGAGCCAGGCTGAAGTTTGCCAAAGATCATAAGGATTGGACCATAGAGGACTGGAGTAAGATAATCTTCTCTGATGAGTCTAATTTTCAGCTTTGCCCAACAGCTGGTCGTCTAATGGTTAGGCGGAGAGCTGGAGAGGCGTACAAGCCACAGTGTCTTGTATAAACTCAGAGATTTGGTGGAGGACCAGTGATGACCTGAGGATGCTTGAGAAAGGCTGGAATTGGGCAGGTTATTCTTTGTAAGAGCAATGTAAGAGCAATTTACATTTTACTCAAAAATATATCTATAAAGAGAAAATTCAAACAGTGGTCTCTTCATTTTTGCCAGAGCTGTATATACATATCTGTGTGTGAATTGTATCCAGTGTATGTGTATTACATCTATGGATTGCGCTAAATGGTTAGTACTTGTTTAGGCTAGGGCATACATTTCAAACTTTGGCCCGCAGGGTCCCCCCTTCCTGCCCAGCATCACACTTTCAACTGTGCTGTCATCCTTGATGTCAATGAATGTCGATACAGTTGAAAGCAATGATGGAAGAGTGAAGAGTCAGACGTCAGCTTCCTCCTCCATCATTCTCCCCCTGCATCTGACATCTCAGCACACAGGGTGCAATGACGTCACTATTTTGTGCCTGCTGTGCTCAGCAGTGAAGAGCTTCAGAGCACTCACTATCAAGACAGCAATAGTGGGGGAACAGGGACAGGTGAGTATTGTTTTTTTAAATGTGTCGTCATTATTCTGCATGGAGGACTATGTGGGGCCCATTATACTGTATAGAAGGCAATGTGGGTCCCATAATACTATATGAAGGACTATGTGGGACCCATTATACTGTATGGAGTACTGTGTAGGGCCATTATTCTGTATGGAGGACTATGTGGAGCCATTATTTTGTATGAAGGATTATTCAGAGACCATTATACTGTATGGAGGAATATGTAGCACCATTATTCTGTATGAAAGGACTATGTGGGGCCCATTATACTGCATGGATGGCAATATGGGGCCCATAATATCATATGGAGGAATATGTAGGTCCATTATTCTATATGGAGGACTATGTGGTACCCATTATACTGTATAAAGTACTATGTGGGATACATTATACTTTATGGTATATAATGTGCGACCCATAATACTATATGGAGGACTACGTGGGGCCATTATTCTGTATAGAGGACTATGTGGAGCCATTATTTTGTATGAAGGATTATTCAGAGACCATTATACTATATGGAGGACTACGTGGCGGCATTATTCTGTATGAAAGGACTATGTGGGGCCCATTATACTGCATGGATGGCAATATGGGGCCCATAATATCATATGGAGGAATATGTGGGTCCATTATTCTGTATGGAGGACTATTTGGTACCCATTATACTGTATAAAGTACTATGTGGGATACATTATACTGTATGGTATATAATGTGGGACCCATAATACTATATGGAGGACTATGTGGGGCCATTATTCTGTATAGAGGACTATGTGGGGTCGATTATACCGTATGGTCATCATACCGTACATGTGTAGGGTACTATGAAGGAATTCACTGTGAGGCTATCATACTGTGTTTAGGGTGAACTTTTACTGACATCATTCTCTATGCAGGCAATGAAAAGGCAATCTAGAGACTTCAATTGGAGGAAAATTACTTTGTAGGGGCTGCAAGTTGTGAGATATGCTCTTCTGTAACCCCACTGACTACTTTGGGGTTTTTTGGGGGTAGGGGCAATTAGAACTTTTGCTATGGGGCCCCATGATTTCTGTGTACACCTCTACACTGGAGAAAATACCCAATGTTCCGCTCATGTCATTTGACTCTTAAGATCCATTAATTATTTTTTTTTGTGGGACATTTCCTTTAAGTTTGTTTCCATATGAAAAGGTTCATCGTTATGTTTGATGATATTGAAAACTTTCTCAATTGTATACTATGTGAGACAGTGAAGGGGTGCGTACTGGACGGGGTGTATATCTCGCCCAGGTTTCTTAGCTCGGTCGCATAAGGAATATAGGAGTGAAGGTAGGATGGCAGTACGACGTTCACGCCACTCCCCATCCAGTACAGGCTTGCAGCTCAACCCTGAGTACACACAGCTGCCTAATTAAGCAGCCAAAAATAGGTGGTAGAGTTACACAGACAGAGCTCTCAGTCTGAATCTGGCTTCAGACGCTGCTGGAGTCTCCTGCAAGCCAATCTCTGGTCATTATAACTCTGTGTTGTTGTGGCCAGGCTGATAGAGTCTAGACCACGGTAGTGAGGGAACTAACCGTGTCTAGTTAGCAGCCTGCCAGGCTTAGGATTTTGTTTTATGGTTTTGTTTTATGTTTTGTTGCTGTGGACTTTAATAAAAGCTGGTTGACGTCAGTTTGCACCAGTGCTGCTGTCGGTGACTGGACTCTTTATGCCACTCCGTCTACCCGAGACTGCGATCCCAGAGCTATATACCCCCTGAACTGGTTACAATATCTATTTATATAATTACCTTAAATTGTTCGTCATCCACTTCCGTCTGGACGTCCTCAAATCCCACAAAGCACCGCGCTGCATCGGAAGTACGCCGACCGCCTTATTGGAATACTCAAGTGATGGGTATTCCAATATGGCACCCACTGATGGTACCAGGTCCTTGCGCACTACCACCAGCGGGACACCGCTGGGACACCCACGCCGGAACCCCCACTGCCGCCGCTGTACCCGCCGCCGGACCCCCGCCAGGACCCGCCGCCTGACAACAGGCGCTGGATCCCGCCTCTGCCTGCCCACCCACCTCCGTGCAGTCACAGCCGGCAGGAAAGACAGCGGCTTGTGGCCTGTGCAGGAGATGGGGTGTGGGCGCCTTCTGGTGACGCCGCACCCCATCTCCAGCACAGGCCGCAAACCACCGTCTTTCCTGCCGGCTGTGACTGCATGGAGGGTGGTGGGCAGGCAGCAGCGGGACACATACCCCACACACACACACACTACAGACATGAATGTACACACACACACACACAATACATACATGTGCTCACATATATATTATTATTATTATTATTTATATAGCACCATTGATTCCATGGTGCTGTACATGAGAAGGGGTTACATACAAATTACAGATATCACTTACAGTAAACTAACAATCACAGACTGGTACAGAGGGGAGAGGACCCTGCCCTTTCGGGCTTATATTCTACAGGATGGGGGATGGAGACAGCAGGTCGAGGGATTGCAGCAGTTACGGTGTTGGTTGAGGCGATATCTCCGGTAGTGGTGAGGAGGCAGCGGGGTCATTGCAGGCTGTAAGCTTTCCTGAGGAGATGGGTTTTCAGGTTACGTCTGAAGGATCCAAGAGTGGTTGATAGTCGGACGTGTTGGGGCAAAGAATTCCAGAGGATGGGGGATATTCGGGAGAAGTCTTGGAGGCGGTTGGGTGAGGAGCGAATAAGTGTGGAGGAGAGAAGGAGGTCTTGGGAGGACCGGAGATTACGTGAGGGAAGGTATTGGGAGATTAGTTCAGAGACATATGGGGGAGACAGGTTATAGATGGCCTTGTAGGTCAGTATTAGTAAATTGAATTGGATTCGCTGAGGGAATGGGAGCCAGTGAAGAGATTTGCAGAGGGGAGATGCGGAGGAGTAGCGAGGAGAGAGATGAATTAGTCAGGCAGCAGAGTTAAGGATGGACTGGAGAGGTGCAGGGTGTTAGCAGGGAGGCCACAGAAAAGGATGTTGCAGTAGACGAGGCGGGAGATAATGAGGGCATGCACAAGCATTTTAGTAGATTGAGGAAGGGACTGATTCTGGAAATATTTTTGAGCTGGAGGCGACAGGAGGTAGAAAGAGCTTGGATGTGTGGTTTGAAGGACAGGGCAGAGTCAAGGGTTGCTCCGAGGCAGCGGACCTCCGGTACGGGGGAAAGCGTGGTGCTGTCAATTGTTATAGATAGGTCAGGTAAGGAAGATCTGTGAGATGGGGGAAAGATAATGAGTTCAGATTTGTCCACATTGAATTTGAGGAAGCGGGAGGAGAAGAAGGAGGATATGGCTGATAGACACTCTGGGATTCTGGACAGCAGAGAGGTGATGTCTGGGCCAGAGAGGTAGATCTGAGTGTCATCAGCATAAAGGTGGTACTGGAATCCGTGGGACTTTATGAATAGCCCAGGCCAAGTGTATAGATTGAGAAGAGTAGGGGTCCTAGAACAGAGCCTTGGGGGACTCCAACAGAGAGAAGGAGGGACGAGGAGGTAGTGTGGGAGTGGGAGACGCTGAATGTGCGGTTGGAAAGGTATGAGGAGATCCAGGATAGAGCAAGGTCCTTGATGCCAAAGGAGGAGAGAATCTGTAGTAGAAGGCAGTGGTCAACTGTGTCGAAAGCAGAGGACAGGTCAAGAAGGAGGAGTATAGAGTATTGTCCGTTAGCTTTGGCTGTGAGTAGGTCGTTAGTAATTTTGGTCAGGGCTGTTTCAGTGGAGTGATGGGGCGGAAACCAGATTGTAGGTTGTCAAAGAGCAAGTTAGATGAGAGATGGGAGGAAAGTTCAGCATGGACGTGCTGTTCCAGGAGTTTAGAAGCGAGTGGGAGCAGCGATATTGGGCGATAGCTGGACATAGCGGTTGGGTCGAGGGTTGGCTTTTTGAGGATAGGCGTGATTGTGGCATGTTTGAAAGCAGAAGGGAAGGTACCAGAAGTTAGTGATAGATTGAAGAGGTGGGTTAGTGATGGGATAAGAGTGGTGGCTAGGTTGGGGAGGAGGTGGGATGGGATGAGGTCGAGTGCACAAGTGGTGAGATGTGATTTGGAGAGAAGATGAGCAAGCTCCCCTTCCGTGATGTTGGGTAAGGAGGTTATGGGGTTTGGGCATTGGTCAGATATACAAAGGGGTTGTGGTGGTTGAATAATAAAGACATGCCGTGTTTGGTCTATCTTGTTTTTGAAGTGCATGGCGAAGTCCTCAGCAGAGATAAGGGAGGTAGGGGCAGTGGTGGGCGGAGGAGGGAGTTAAAAGTATTGAACAATTGTTTGGGGTTGTGGGATAAGGAAGATACAAGGGATGTAAAGTAGGCCTGTTTAGCAGAGGTGAGAGCTGATTTGAATGCAAGTGTTGCTTGTTTGAGTGCAGTGTAGTCGTCTTGTGAATGCTTTTTCTTCCAGCGCCGTTTAGCAATTCTGGATGCTTGCTGAAGCTTTTTTGTGGTGTTATTGTGCCAGGGTATATACACACATAGACATGCATACATATGCACACAGTATAATGTCCCCACACGCACTTACACATGCACGCTCTTACACACACTTGCATACACACACACACATACAGTGGTGGCCAAAAGTATTGGCACCCCTGCAATTCTGTCAGATAATAGTCAGTTTCTTCCTGAAAATGATTTCAATCACAAATTATTTGCTATTTTTATCTTCATTTAATTTGCTTGCAAGGAAAAAACACAAAAGAGAATGAAGCAAAAATCAAATCCTTGATCATTGATCATTTCACACAAAACTCCAAAAATGGGCCGGACAAAAGTATTGGCACCCTCAGCCTAATACTTGGTTGCACAACCTTTAGCCAAAATAACTGCGAACAACCGCTTCCAGTAACCATCAATGAGTTTCTTCCAATGCTCTGCTGGAATTGGAGACCATTCTTCTTTGGCAAACTGCTCCAGGTCCCTGATATTTGAAGGGTGCCTTCTCCAAACTGCCATTTTGAGATCTCTCCACAGGTGTTCTATGGGATTCAGGTCTGGACTCATTGCTGGCCACCTTAGAAGTCTCCAGTGCTTTCTCTCAAACCATTTAATAGTGCTTTTGAAAGTGTGTTTTGGGTCATTGTCCTGCTGGAAGACCCATGACCTCTGAGGGAGACCCAGCTTTCTCACACTGGGCCCTACATTATGCTGCAAAATTTGTTGGTAGTCTTCAGACTTCATAATGCCATGCACACTGTCAAGCAGTCCAGTGCCAGAGGCAGCAAAGCAACCCCAAAACATCAAGGAACCTCCGCCATGTTTGACTGTAGGGACTGTGTTCTTTTATTTGAATGCCTCTTTTTTTTCCTGTACACTCTATGTTGATGGTTTTTCCCAAAAAGCTCGACTTTTCTCTCATCTGACCAGAGAATATTCTTCCAAAACATTTTAGGCTTTCTCAGGTAAGTTTTGGCAAACTCCAGCCTGGCTTTTTTATGTCTCGGAGTAAGAAGTGGGGTCTTCCTGGGTATCCTACCATACAGTCCCTTTTCATTCAGACGCCGACGGATAGTACGGGTTGACACTGTTGTACCCTCGGACTGCAGGGCAGCTTGAACTTGCTTGGATGTTAGTCGAGGTTATTTATCCACCATCCGCACAATCTTGCGTTGAAATCTCTCGTCAAATTTTCTTTTCCTTCCGCATCTAGGGAGGTTAGCCACAGTGCCATGGGCTTTAAACTTCTTGATGACACTGCGCACGGAAGACACAGGAACATTCAGGTCTTTGGAGATGGACTTGTAGCCTTGAGATTGCTCATGCTTCCTCACAATTTGGTTTCTCAAGTCCTCAGACAGTTCTTTGGTCTTCTTTCTTTTCTCCATGCTCAATGTGGTACACACAAGGACACAATACAGAGGTTGAGTCAACTTTAATCCATGTTAACTGGCTGCAAGTGTGATTTAGTTATTGCCAACACCTGTTAGGTGCCACAGGTAAGTTACAGGTGCTGGTGATTACACGAATTAGAGAAGCATCACATGATTTTTCAAACGGTGCCAATACTTTTGTCCACCCCCTTTTTTAGGTTTGGTGTGGAATTATATCCAATTTGGCTTTAGGTCAATTCTTTTTGTGTTTTTTCATTGAAGATAAATTAAATGAAGATAATAATACCAAAGAATTTGTGTTTGCAATCATTTTCAGGCAGAAACTGACTATTATCTGACAGAATTGCAGGGGTGCCAATACTTTTGGCCACCACTGTATATATACATGCAGATAGACACATATGCACACACACAAACAAGCATACACACACAGTATAATGTCCCCACATACTCATACACACGCAATCACGCACATACACACGCAAGCACAAACATACGCACATACGCAAGCGCATACACGCCTGTGCATACCCACACGCAGATACGCACATACACACGCAATTTTATATACAAAGCGAAAAAACGAGCATTAAAACCCAAAATTAATAAAAAAGTACAAATTTATTAGAATAACAATATCATTTAGATCATTTATATCAATAATAAAATGCAGAATTTACAAAAAATGTGAAGGTCACAAACAGCAATTGAGATCTGACCAATTGAACATAACACTGGATCGGGCTCTAGAGAATATTAATATCCCACATCTATAATGATTGTATAGGAATTATATATAGTAAAGAAACATCATATCAATGTCATATCAATCATTTGTCTTAAAAATAATCTCACCCAAATATATCCAGACAAGCGGTCAGATCGTGCTACCCCGATGCGCGTTTCGCGTGGGCTTTCTCAAGGGGCAGTGCACATGTTTGTGTGTCAAGCAAATATATATAGCGCTCATACAGCTGATCAATGTGCGGACGTGATTAGTGGCGCATGTGTATGACGCGCGCCGAGCCGAAAAGACGTCACCCCCTGGCCTCCAATGCAGCGAGCGCCGACTCCAGCCACAACCATGGCAACAAGAATCACCGCTCACCACACCAAGGACGCCGGAAGTGACGCCTCAGCCCACGCTCGTCACAGACATGCGCACCATCCTGCACAATGAAACCGGTATCACAGTCATCGGCGCCTCCCCTTTTATAATGCAAGTACACTGATCCGGATCGCAACCTTAAATAACAAATATAAGGTAAAATACCTTACTGATTTAGCGATACCGGTATAAATACGTCATTAAGATATTATATGAAAACAAAAAAGAGAAAAATCCAGCGTGGAGCAGAAGTATTAAAAAGTTCAATTCTTTAATGAATAAGATAAAAAATGAACAGCAATATATAAGCAGTACAGGTCCACAAAAATGTAACAGAGCGATCAACGCGTTTCGACGTAAAGTCTTTCTCAAGATCTAACTCTGACTGAGGCTAAGCGTTCTTATAGTAGTAACGCTCTACACCTGGAGAAAAACTCCTGGTGTGGCCATCATGTGAAAACAATTATATATGACTACAAGAAATAGCTGCGGTGACTAAACAAATAAAGACAACCTCAAAAACAATATATATACACACATTAAAAAATGTTAACTCTACAGCTAGAAACATCCCATAAAGTGAACTTATAGATACAGATTAATAATGTTTAATTAGATCGCACCTGGCATTTAAGCCTGCTGGAGATCTAGTACCTAAGGTAAAGATCCAAAAAGACTCTCTATTAAGCAGTTTGCGTTTGTGATCTCCACCTCGGTGCGGTTGTGACACTTTTTCTATGCCATTGAATCTAAACGAACTAACGTCACCCTTATGTTCCCGCAAGAAATGTTTCGACACAGCTGAGGATGAGTGAGCTAGGGGATTAACCGCATCTGATAAATGCCGTCTGATGCGTACTTTTAGGGGACATGAAGTACATCCCACATATAATATATCGCATTTAATACAAGCGATCAAATAGACAACGTACGTAGTGTTGCAATTTATGTAGTTGTTAATATGATATATTCTATTTCCTAGCGCTGAAGTAAAGATCTTAGTTCTATTAGCATATATAC
The DNA here is from genome assembly GCA_033576555.1 of Oophaga sylvatica. NCBI lineage: Eukaryota > Metazoa > Chordata > Amphibia > Anura > Dendrobatidae > Oophaga > Oophaga sylvatica. The sequence continues at coordinate 13,978,299 of JARQOD010000009.1, forward strand.
AGGCTTTACACTTATTCGCACCGCACTTGTAAAATCCCTTTGTACTTAACCAGTGATCTGTATGAGGCATCATATCATTACTTAAAAAAAAACTGGGTGATAATATGTTCTGGAGAGTGGGTGCTTTTTTGGCTGGAGGGTTTCGTGATGAACATCTATGATAAAAAAACAGCGGATTTTTTATATAAAGAGTACCCGGTTACACCATTATATCATGCTTTTCCCAAAATTCATAAAGAAATATTTCCACCACCATTGAGACCTATAGTCTCCGGGATAGACTCTTTGGGAGAGAATTTGGGAGCCTGGGGGGATTTCCACCTACAACCGCTAGTACAAAATTTACCTAGTTTTATTAGAGACACTAAATATGTCGCATCGGTTTTGGATGGTTTTTTGTGGGAAGACAATTTTCAATGGTTCTCCTGCGACGTGATTAGCTTATACCCCTCGATACCGCATACAGTTGCCTTGAGATGTCTCAAATACTATCTTGACAAATTTAGTCCTTACACTACAGCGATGAAAGATTTTTTGTATATGGCAATAGAATTTTTATTAAATCATAATTATTTTTCATTTGATAATGAATATTTCCTACAAATAAGTGGAGTCAGTATGGGAGCCAAGTTTTCTCCTTCTTTGGCTAATTTAGTCATGTTTTGTTGGGAAGAACTCTTTATATATGATGATAATAATCCATATTCTAAATATATCAAATGGTATGGTCGCTATATCGACGATTTACTGTTTATTTGGGATGGCAGTGAAGATGAAATGTTAGATTGTTTTACCTATTTCAATAATAATGACTTCAATTTGAAATTCACTTACCAATTTAACAAATCCATGATTAATTTTCTCGACCTAACTTTATTAGGGGATACCAACAAGAAGACCATAATAGTCTCACCATATTCAAAACCAACAGCGTGTAATTCTGTCTTAGCAGCAGACTCTTGCCACCCCAGACATGTCATTAATAATTTACCATATGGAGAATTAGTAAGATTAAAACGCAATTGCACAGAAGAAGTTACTTATGTCAAAGAAGTGAAAAAAACTGAGAAAAAATTTTTCAATCGTGGTTACTCGCATACGATTCTAAAAAAAGCAATTAATAAAGCCATGCATTTAGATAGGAAAGTTCTTTTGTTACAGAAGGCTAAAGATAATATAATGCCCAAGAATCGTATAGCTTTTACCACGCAATTTAGCAAAGAATATTCGCAAATCACTGCTATTGTTAAAAAATATCTCCCGGTATTAAACTCTGACCCCCTTCTTAAGGAAATTATTTCTAACAATGATATTCTTTTTTCAGCCAAAAAAGCACCCACTCTCCAGAACATATTATCACCCAGTTTTTTTTTTTAAGTAATGATATGATGCCTCATACAGATCACTGGTTAAGTACAAAGGGATTTTACAAGTGCGGTGCGAATAAGTGTAAAGCCTGTATATATGCTAATAGAACTAAGATCTTTACTTCAGCGCTAGGAAATAGAATATATCATATTAACAACTACATAAATTGCAACACTACGTACGTTGTCTATTTGATCGCTTGTATTAAATGCGATATATTATATGTGGGATGTACTTCATGTCCCCTAAAAGTACGCATCAGACGGCATTTATCAGATGCGGTTAATCCCCTAGCTCACTCATCCTCAGCTGTGTCGAAACATTTCTTGCGGGAACATAAGGGTGACGTTAGTTCGTTTAGATTCAATGGCATAGAAAAAGTGTCACAACCGCACCGAGGTGGAGATCACAAACGCAAACTGCTTAATAGAGAGTCTTTTTGGATCTTTACCTTAGGTACTAGATCTCCAGCAGGCTTAAATGCCAGGTGCAATCTAATTAAACATTATTAATCTGTATCTATAAGTTCACTTTATGGGATGTTTCTAGCTGTAGAGTTAACATTTTTTAATGTGTGTATATATATTGTTTTTGAGGTTGTCTTTATTTGTTTAGTCACCGCAGCTATTTCTTGTAGTCATATATAATTGTTTTCACATGATGGCCACACCAGGAGTTTTTCTCCAGGTGTAGAGCGTTACTACTATAAGAACGCTTAGCCTCAGTCAGAGTTAGATCTTGAGAAAGACTTTACGTCGAAACGCGTTGATCGCTCTGTTACATTTTTGTGGACCTGTACTGCTTATATATTGCTGTTCATTTTTTATCTTATTCATTAAAGAATTGAACTTTTTAATACTTCTGCTCCACGCTGGATTTTTCTCTTTTTTGTTTTCATCTGCTCTGGTTGCTCTGCTATATCCGTGCGAGGAGTGAAGACACACATCTATGTGAAGATTGGGGTAAGCTGACATCCTTTGTTTCTTTTTTGATTAAGATATTATAGACTAGTAACCTCTATATGCCCCACAAAAGATCTTTATATCAGCAGACATTTAGATCAGTTGGATATTAAAATAATACAAACATATTAATATAATAACTAATAACGTGAATAATATAAAGCTTAATCACAATTATATGTATTAAAGTGACAAAGTGTGATAAACAACTATAAATAACACAAAAATGACAGAATAATGTGATAAAAAAAAGGAAAAAGACAAGAAAAAGGATCATAAAATCCAATAAAGTGATAATATACATAGTATAATTCTTGTTGTGTTTCAATCCATTCTGATCCAGTATTTCATATAGTGCATTGGGGCATATTTGGATATTCAAACGAAGGCGTCGATTAATAATGAACCAATTCCATTCACAGGATACCGTAATTCTAAATTATAAGCAAATGTATATACAATTAAAAATCACATGAAATTACAAACACACAAAAAACACACAAACAAAGTTTAAAACAGCAAAATGATAAAACAAATCCATATCTTACAAATATGACGCAAAGCTAATTTGTTCGTTAAGGCCATGGGGAACCATAGTTCCCAATGTTGCAATCCATTTGCATTCTCTTTGAGCGAGAATCCGCTTGTAGTCTCCCCCTCTAATTCCAAGCCTAACCCTATCAATCCCGAAGATACTAAGATCTTTCGGATTGCAATTATGTTTCTCCCTAAAATGTTTGGGGATAGTCTTGAGGGTGCTCAAATCATCAACACTGGCAGCTGCCATGATGTCTCTCACATGTTCACGTGTCCTCACACGAAGTTCCCTTGTAGTGAGACCCACGTATGTCAAAGAACATGTGCATTGGGCATAATATACCACATGAGTGGTATTACATGTGATAAACTCGCGGATTTTGAATTCGCGAGAATTATCACTTGTGGTAAATGACTTTGCCCTAACCAAATTATTGCAGGCCAAACAATTCCCACATGGGTAAAAACCCACTCTGGGTGCTCCTGTTCCAAAATGGTTGATAGGTTTCGCCACATAGTGACTATCAACCAACATGTCTTTCAAATTACGTGCTCTTCTTGCTGTCATCATTGGTTTTTCTGATAGACACGTTGCAAGAACAGGGTCTGTCATTAATATAGGCCAGTGTTTAGATAGAATCTCCCTCATGTTCTCCCACTGATGATTATACGTGGAGATAAATCTAACAACAGATTGTTTATCATCCGTATTGACTTTATTGCTGCGATATGAGAGAAGAGATCCTCTTTCAGTTTTTTTAGCTCTATTGTATCCCCTCTTGATGCTTCTCCTACTGTAACCACGCTCCAGAAATCTCTCCCCAAGGTCCAATGCCTGTTTTTCAAAAGTGTCTTTAGAAGTACAAATCCTCCGCATACGGAGGAACTGTCCCGTTGGTATGGCCCTAATAGTGGACCCGACATGTGCTGATGACGCATGAAGTAGAGCATTGACTGACGTCTCTTTCCTATAGACGTCAGTACATATAGAACCATCATCTTGAACTTGAAGTTTAATGTCCAGAAATGCAATTTCTTTTTGATGATAATTGTACGTGAGTCTAATGTTTGAGTCATTGCGATTTAAATCCATCATAAATAAATCTAAATCTTCCACCGTACCCTGCCAAATAAATAAAATATCGTCAATAAAGCGGAACCACCCTACGATTTGGGAGGCGGCATGTGCGCCGTCTGGGAAGATAGTTCTCTCCCAGAATCCCAAAAATAAATTTGCATAAGCCGGCGCACATGCCGCCCCCATCGCAGTCCCGCGTTGCTGTAAATAAAATCTATCTTTAAATGTAAAGAAATTGTGTGTAAGGACAAATCGCAATAAATCAAGCACAAGACTCCGCACATCAGGATCTATATTGCTAGATTCCAGAAAGAATTGTGACGCCATCAATCCCCTCTCATGGTCAATACATGTATACAATGATTCCACATCAGCCGTCACCAGCAACATGTCGGGTTCCAGATAAATTCCATCCAATCTCCTAAGGACGTCCGTAGTATCCCTGACATAGGAGGGCAGTGTTTCAACCTGTGATTTTAAATAGTAATCAATATATTTGCATATTTGATCACATAGCCCTCCTATGCCAGAGACAATCGGACGCCCTGGTGGATTAATTGCATCTTTGTGGACCTTGGGGAGAAGATAGAACGTGGGTACCTTTGGAGATTGAATCAAGAGCCCATCTTTAATTTTTTAGAGATGATTCCTCTCTCATATGCAATTTCTAGTATATTGCCAATACTGTTTTGAAATTTACTCATAGGGTTTTCCTGGAGCAAAATATATGTAGATTTGTCACGTAACTGTCTAAATGCTTCTTTTTCATATTTCTCCACCGGCCAAACCACCACATTCCCCCCTTATCCGCTGGTTTAATAACAATATCGTCAAGATTTTTCAGTTGCTCAAGAGCTTGACGTTGGGTAAACGTAAGATTATCCGTTCTCCCTTTGTTATCAATACTCCTTAAATCCTCTGCAACCAGTTTAGTGAAAATATCCACTTGGGAACAGATTGTAAAGGGGGGGAATGTGGTGGACTTAGGGGCTATAAGTGGTGGTGAAATACCTGCAGTTTCAGCACATGACTCAGACTCCAGCTCCTCCAAAATGCGAATCGCATCCAATTCATTAGTAGTAAAATCAGTAGGTCTCAATTCACTTTTTGAATGTAGACGTTTCAGTACCAGTTTTCTGGAGAACAGGTGCAGGTCTTTTAGGGCTAGAAAATAATCAAAGTTATTCACAGGTGAAAAAGACAGCCCCAACCCCAATACCTCAATTTGTGCTTTAGTTAAAGCATGCGCTGAGAGATTGATTACCTCTAAAGTATTAGTTTTCACTTTTTTATCTCTTGAGGGGGACATTGTCTTTTTCCGTTTGTTGTTAAATCTGCCATTCTTGAACCAGTTCTCCCTGTTTGGTTCTCTTCGTTCTACAGGTGTTTTAGCTCCTTCCCCATAATTACTTCTTTCATCAATCGAGGAAACAGATGAAAATGAGACAGAACGATCACGTGTTTGTGATTTGGTGCTATAGTGATTCGTTCTACGCCATTTATACATCCGATTACTTTTCAAATCAGAGAGATCACGTTGATATTTCTTAGTTTTTCTCATAACTATATCATTTTCCCATTTAGATGATTCACCATCAATCTCTTCCTTAAATTTAATCACCATATCATCAGGTGAAATTTTATTGATCTCCTCCTGAATGCACATGTTCTTTGACATACGTGGGTCTCACTACAAGGGAACTTCGTGTGAGGACACGTGAACATGTGAGAGACATCATGGCAGCTGCCAGTGTTGATGATTTGAGCACCCTCAAGACTATCCCCAAACATTTTAGGGAGAAACATAATTGCAATCCGAAAGATCTTAGTATCTTCGGGATTGATAGGGTTAGGCTTGGAATTAGAGGGGGAGACTACAAGCGGATTCTCGCTCAAAGAGAATGCAAATGGATTGCAACATTGGGAACTATGGTTCCCCATGGCCTTAACGAACAAATTAGCTTTGCGTCATATTTGTAAGATATGGATTTGTTTTATCATTTTGCTGTTTTAAACTTTGTTTGTGTGTTTTTTGTGTGTTTGTAATTTCATGTGATTTTTAATTTTATATACATTTGCTTATAATTTAGAATTACGGTATCCTGTGAATGGAATTGGTTCATTATTAATCGACGCCTTCGTTTGAATATCCAAATATGCCCCAATGCACTATATGAAATACTGGATCAGAATGGATTGAAACACAACAAGAATTATACTATGTATATTATCACTTTATTGGATTTTATGATCCTTTTTCTTGTCTTTTTCCTTTTTTTATCACATTATTCTGTCATTTTTGTGTTATTTATAGTTGTTTATCACACTTTGTCACTTTAATACATATAATTGTGATTAAGCTTTATATTATTCACGTTATTAGTTATTATATTAATATGTTTGTATTATTTTAATATCCAACTGATCTAAATGTCTGCTGATATAAAGATCTTTTGTGGGGCATATAGAGGTTACTAGTCTATAATATCTTAATGACGTATTTATACCGGTATCGCTAAATCAGTAAGGTATTTTACCTTATATTTGTTATTTAAGGTTGCGATCCGGATCAATGTACTTGCATTATAAAAGGGGAGGCGCCGATGACTGTGATACCGGTTTCATTGTGCAGGATGGTGCGCATGTCTGTGACGAGCGTGGGCTGAGGCGTCACTTCCGGCGTCCTTGGTGTGGTGAGCGGTGATTCTTGTTGCCATGGTTGCGGCTGGAGTCGGCGCTCGCTGCATTGGAGGCCAGGGGGTGACGTCTTTTCGGCTCGGCGCGCGTCATACACATGCGCCACTAATCACGTCCGCACATTGATCAGCTGTATGAGCGCTATATATATTTGCTTGACACACAAACATGTGCACTGCCCCTTGAGAAAGCCCACGCGAAACGCGCGTCGGGGTAGCACGATCTGACCGCTTGTCTGGATATATTTGGGTGAGATTATTTTTAAGACAAATGATTGATATGACATTGATATGATGTTTCTTTACTATATATAATTCCTATACAATCATTATAGATGTGGGATATTAATATTCTCTAGAGCCCGATCCAGTGTTATGTTCAATTGGTCAGATCTCAATTGCTGTTTGTGACCTTCACATTTTTTGTAAATTCTGCATTTTATTATTGATATAAATGATCTAAATGATATTGTTATTCTAATAAATTTGTACTTTTTTATTAATTTTGGGTTTTAATGCTCGTTTTTTCGCTTTGTATATAATCTTATTTGAGTATACCCTTATTGAGGTGTTTTTGTGATAACCCTTTATTCTGGTAATTTTTCTAAACATACACACGCAAGTACATACATACAGGCATACACATGCATACGCATACACACAGTATAATATCCCCATACACACATGCCCGTGCATACACACACAGATACGCACTCACAAACACGCATACGAATGCATGTCTCCAAGGTCTAGTTTGTTCTCTCGGTTTGTCCATTGGTCTGACGGTGAAATGCAGAGGAGAAAGACAACTGAACACCAAGTTTAGAACAAAATGTCCTCAAAAATCTGGGAACAAACTGGACTCCTCTGTCAGACACAATGTTCTCCGGAATGCCATGTAACCGAACCACATGCTGAAAGAACAAAGTCGCCAACTCAGAGGAGGAAGGCAACTTAGGTAATGGCACAAGATGTATCATCTTGGAAAACCTATCACAGATTACCCAGATAACGGTCATTTTCTGAGAGACAGGAAGGTCAGAAATAAAATCCATAGAAATATGGATCCATGGCCTCTTGGGTACAGGTAATGGCATTAACAAACCACTAGAACGAGACACACAGTATAATGTCCGCATGTACACATGCACGCATATACACACATGCAAGCACGAACATACAAATACATACACACAGTATAATGTCTGCACACACACAAATCCACATACACACAAACACGCAGATACACGCACACATACACATGCACACACAAACACGCATATACACACGCAAGCATACACATACACAAGCATGCACATACACGCAAACATGCTGTTATGTTTCGGTAACTGAGGAGAAATAGCAAAAGTGGTAATACACCAGAGAGGCTGGAACCTATTGGATTGCAGTAGCCTGAACTAACCACACAACTAGAAGTAGCCGTGGAGCATTCCTACGTTGATCCTAGACGCCTCGTCACAGCCTGAGAGATAACTACACCTAAAGGCAGAAAGATGAAAGCTATCTGCCCCGAAGCAGATCCCCAAAGAAAATAGGAAGCCCCCAAACATGTAATGGCGGTTAGACAAGAAGAAAGCACGGACACAGACAGAAAATAGAATGAGCAAACGCTGAGGCCCAATCTGTCTAGACAGAAAAGTACAGGAAAGAATTCTGACTGCAATCCAATAAAAACCCCAACAAAAATACCAACACTTCTGATTGCCAAAAAACCTGAGATCACACGATCTCAACCACCCAAATCAGATCTCTGGTGTAACAAAACGCTATTCAGCAAATAAAAAATAACAAAGGAGCAAAGCAAAAGTGCAGACAAAAACGGAGCACAATTGCAGCGCCAGACCCCCAAAAGGGGACAGGCTGCAGTCCACTGCAAGCAGCAAACCAGCAATGAAAATCAAACAAAGGAAAAAAAAAACAGCAAACACTTATCTGAAGGAGAGCAGGAAACTAGCAGTGCTTCAAGCAATTGATAACCGGCAAGGCTGCTGGGAACTCAGGCCACTTATATCCTACCATTCAGCGCCAGCTGAAGGCCATTCATTAATCAGTTCATTACCCTCAGCAATCACCGGAGGGAGCCCCAGCTCAGAAGCCGCCTCCAGCATATTCACAACAGTACCCCCCCTTGTGGAGGGGTCACCGAGCAGACACAAAACATCTCAAATAAGTCTCCAAGGTCTGGTTTGTTCTCTCGGTTTGTCCATTGGTCTGACGGTGAAATGCAGAGGAGAAAGACAACTGAACACCAAGTTTAGAACAAAATGTCCTCCAAAATCTGGGAACAAACTGGACTCCTCTGTCAGACACAATGTTCTCCGGAATGCCATGTAACCGAACCACATGCTGAAAGAACAAAGTCGCCAACTCAGAGGAGGAAGGCAACTTAGGTAATGGCACAAGATGTATCATCTTGGAAAACCTATCACAGATTACCCAGATAACGGTCATTTTCTGAGAGACAGGAAGGTCAGAAATAAAATCCATAGAAATATGGATCCATGGCCTCTTGGGTACAGGTAATGGCATTAACAAACCACTAGAACGAGAGCAAGGCTTGGAATGAGAGCAAGTCCCACAGGACTGCACAAAGTCCCTGACATCACGAGACAAAGTAGGTCACCAAAAGGACCGACTCACCAAGTCTCTGGTACCAAAAATCCCGGGATGATCAGCCAACGCAGAACAATGAATCTCAGACATCACACTCTTTTTACACTGGTCTGGAACAAACAACTTCCCAACAGGGCAGCGCTCAGGTTTATCCTCCTGACACCCTTCCAGAGCCAGTCTCAAATTGGGCGAAATGGCTGAAAGAACCACACCCTCTTTCAAAATAACAGCAGGATCAGATAACTCAGGAGAATCTGTAAAGAAACTCCTCGAGAGGGCATCCGCCTTGACATTCTTAGTGCCAGAAAGAAAAGAAACCACAAAATTAAAACGTGTGAAAAACAAGGCCCACGTGGCCTGTCTAGGATTAAGTCGCTTGGCTGATTCGAGATAAGCCAGGTTCTTATGGTCCGTAAGGACCACCACCTGATGTTTCGCTCCTTCCAGCCAATGTCTCCACTCTTCAAAGGCCCACTTCATGGCCAATAACTCCCGATTACCCACGTCATAATTCAGTTCAGTTGGAGAAAATTTTCGAGAGAAAAAGGCACAAGGGTTACTCTTAGAGGTCTCTGGATCCCTTTTGGACAGAACGGCACCTGCCCCAATCTCAGAGGCATCAACCTCCACCTGAAATGGCAGAGAAACATCAGGCTGCCGTAGAACAAGAGCAGAAATGAATCTCTGCTTAAGTTCCTGAAACGCAGAAACTGCCTCAGGAGGCCAATTCACCAAATCGGAACCCTTTTTGGTCAAATCAGTCAATGGTTTAACAATACCAGAGAAATTACCAATAAATTTACGATAAAAATTGGCAAAACCCAAAAATCTCTGAAGAGCCTTCAATGAAGTAGGTTGAACCCAAACACGGATGGCCTGAACCTTGACCGGGTCCATTTCAATAACAGACGGAGACAAAATGAATCCCAGAAATGAGATCTTCTGTACGCCAAAAAGACACTTTGATCCCTTCACATACAGTGCATTATCTCTCAAAATCTGGGACACAGTCCGAACATGTTTCACATGAGAGTCCCAGTCATTGGAAAAAATCAAGATATCATCCAAATAAACAATCAGAAATTTATCCACAAAATCCCTGAAAATATCATTCATGAAGGATTGGAAAGCAGAAAGGGCATTAGTAAGCCCAAAAGGCATCACTAGGTACTCAAAATGCCCCTCTGGGGTATTAAACGCCGTCTTCCATTCATCCCCGTGCTTAATGCGAATAAGGTTATACGCCCCCCTAAGGTCAAGCTTGGTAAACCAACTAGCACTTTTCACTCTGGAAAATAGGTCAGAAATCAAAGGTAACGGATATTGATATTTAACAGTGATCTTATTCAGGAGGCGATAATCAATACACGGCCTCAATGAACCATCCTGTTTGGCCACAAAGAAAAAAACGGCACCCAAGGGTGAAGAGGATTGGTCTGATATGACCCTTCTCCAATGACTCTTTGATATAAGATCGCATAGCATCGTGTTCAGGTACAGATAAATTAAAAAGGCGACCTTTAGGAAATTTACCACCAGGCACTAATTCGATAGCGCAATCATAGCTCCTGTGAGGGGGCAAGGATGCAGATTTACTTTCACTAAACACATCAGAAAAATCAGTCAAAAAGTCAGGGACATCCTGAGACTGGGGAGAGGCAGAAAAAACAGGAGTGTCAGTATTAACATATTGGCAGCCCTAACTGGTCACAGACACAGATTTCCAATCCAAAACAGGATTATGAGACTCTAACCAAGGGAAACCTAGTACAATAATGTCATGCAGATTATGCAGCACCAGAAATTTGCAACTCTCCTGATGATCTGGTTCAACCCTCATTATCACCTGAGTAGAAAACTGGGGTTTATTCTCCGCCAAAGGGGTAGAATCAATGCCCAGTAGGGGAATAGACTTCCGCAGGGGTATCATGGGAAACCCACAATGTTTGGCAAAGTCAAAATCCATCAGGTTAATAGCTGCTCCTGAATCAACAAAAGCCTGAGCAGAAAATGTGGACAGGGAGCAAATCAGGGTAACAGTCAACAGAAATTTAGTCTGAACACTACCCAAGACAACTGAGCGTGAAAAACGTCTTCTCCGCTTAGGGCAGACAGAAATAGCATGGGAAGCGTCACCACAGTAGAAACATAACCCATTGCGCTTACGAAACTCATGACGCTGAGCCCCAGAAGTCACTCCATCACACTACATGGGCTCAGGAGCTGGCTCACAAGGCAACACTATCTCACGCATACCTCTGCGCTCACGCAAACATCTGTCAATTTGAATAGCCAAAAACGTAGAATCATTGAGACGAGAGGGAACAGGGAATCCCACCATAACGTCCTTTACTTTTTCTGACAGACCCTTTCGAAAAAGGGCTGCCAAAGCATCATCATTCCATTTGGTCAGGACTGCCCACTTTCGAAATTTCTGACAGTACAACTAAGCGTCTTCAAGACCCTGATTTAATGCCAACAAGATCTTTTCAGCTTGATCAGTGACGTTAGGTTCATCGTACAATAACCCCAGAGCCTGAAAAAATACATCAATATCATTCAAAACAGGATCCCCAGGTGTCAGGGAAAAAGCCCAATCCTGAGGGTCGCCGCGCAGCAGGGAGATGACAATTTGAACCTGCTGTGCCGCGTTCCCTGAGGACTTAGGCTTTAAGGCGAAAAACAACTTACAGTTATTTTTGAAATTCAGAAATTTAGATCGATCCCCCAAAAACAAATCTGGCATGGGGATCCTAGGTTCCACAACCGGCAACCCAGCAAGATAGGTAGCAATACTCCGAACCTCAGTGGCAAGCTGATCCACACGGCCAGACAACTGTGCAAACTCCATTGAGAGAGAGAAAAATAAATAAATAAAAAATTCCTCCTCAGCACCCAGAGAAAAGAGGGGAAAAAAATGCAACAAACAGAGTTTCCTTATTACTATTTTCCCCTTCTGTGAGTACCATACAATTTTCATTTTTTTGGGCCGGTTATACTGTTATTTTTCGGTATAAACACAAAAGGGTCTATATTCTCATGTAGCCCAAAAACACGAAGAGATCCAGAATAATTTACAAAAAAGTACAAAGTTTATTGATATAGGTTAAAATAGTAACATGAAAGTTCACAATAGAATAATCTCCAATCAAAAACACCCAATAAGGGGATACTACATGGACACAGACTATACTGCACAAACTGTAATCCCCACATTAACATCCCATGGTAGAAACATAATAAATTATAGGAAACAAATCCCTGAGTAGGTACTTTACCATGGAGTGCCGTGATAACGTGGTAACAAGTGCAGCGCTGCAGCCAGAGATCTCCCCCTCACCCCGACGCGCGTTTCGCTTTCCCGCTTCTTCCGGGGGCGTAGTAGAGGTGGGCATAGTGGGGGTTTAAATGATAGACACTGCCGATCACGTGCACCAATAGAAATCCAAGAAATAGGCTGACCCTTATCTCCCTAATTGGCTCCTGTGTTTTGCGGCGCATGAAGCTGATCTCCGCTCACCATGATGAAACGTCACTTCCTGTCTTGCGCCCGTTGGAACGCATGCTGGTACGCAAGCGTTACAACATGTGGGCACATTCAGAAGTGTTTGGGAGCGTGATCCAGCGCATGCGCTCTCACTAGGAGACCAGATAGTAATTTGGTAGAAGATATATATGGCATAATACCAATCCCAAGGTGAAGCATTTAAACAAGGCTATTTTAGTAAGATCGATCATCTTTTAACATATATGGACTACATATCATTTTGTCCCTGTTACCCTATATAATTAAAAAAGTGAATATATGATAAATAGTGCCTAAAAAATAAAACTAAAATAAAATTATTATATATAAGTGCTCTACCACAATATATAAGTGTGTAATTAAATATTACAAATTATTATGTATAATTAAAACACAATAATAATATACAGGTGCTAAAACATATATATATTAACATAATAAATAATATATAATATAGTAAACCCATTAATAATTATAAGTGTAACTGTGCTGAACCATAAAATAAACACCAAAATTAAATAATAATGGATGTACATTCCCTATACCCCTGATTATACAAAACAATAAACATAATAATATATAGATACATAACAGGTGACAATATTGGTATTTAGCAGGAGTCCATAACAAGATGATTCATGACAGAATCTTCTCCTCAGATGCATCCATATAGAGAGCCTTTTCCATATACCCACAGATCAGAATGTCCATCAATCATGTAACTAGAATATAAACTAAAATTAATTACAGCAAAAAACAATAAAATGAAAAATAAAAAAAGAATTAAAATACAAACCCACCCCATAAAAATGTCTCCCAAAAGTAAGCTTTACATACTGCAACCAAATCACAGAAATGCTGAAAAGCCCAGATTTTCATTAAGGCCTTGTGGAGCCAGTGTACCCAGTCTATAAATCCAACGACTTTCACATTGAGCCAAGATTTTGCCCAAATCTCCTCCTCTTATTCCTAATCTCACTTGATCTATTGCTTTCACTATCAATCCTCTGGCATTGCAATCATGAAATTCTTTAAAATGCCGAGGCAGTGTTTTCAGCAATGATGTATCTTCACATGTTGAAGCCTTTGTGATATCTCTAACATGTTCCCTAACCCTTATTTTTAATTCTCTTGTGGTTAGACCTATATAAATTTTTCCGCACGCACATTGTGCATGGTAAATTACTTCTTGAGAGGAGCATGTCAGATGTTTGAGGATGTTGAAAGTTTTTGTACCATCAAAATTGGAAAATTTGGTTCCCTTTACAAGATTCAAACATCCCTTGCACAACCCGCAGGGAAAAAAACCTTTTCGACTTGAATTAGATGGTCCACTTTTGCTGGAGCTAGGAGATTCATAATGGCTTCTCACCAAGATATCCTTAAAATTTGCCGAACGTTTTGCTACAAAAGAAGGAGCTGGAGGCAAGATAGTTCTAAGGATCGGATCCACCTTTAAGACCTCCCAGTGTCTCCGAATGACATTAGTGAGGTTTTTCCATTGATCATTAAAGGTGGAGATAAATCTAACCTGTTCTTTATCTTTGTTGTCAATATTTTTAGATTTACCATATAAAAGCTGGTCTCGAGGAGTTTTTTTGCTCTCATATATCCCCTTTTAATACAACCTTGGCTATAGCCTCTGTTTTTAAATCTACGTGTGAGATCCATAGCTTGCTTTTCAAATGAACACTCATCCGAACAAATCCTCCTGATTCGTAAAAATTGACTAATAGGAATGCTTTTGATCGTAGATTCAAGGTGAGAAGAATCAGCCTGAAGCAATGCATTAGTGGCCGTGGGCTTCCTGAAGACATCAGTATGAAGTTTACCATCGTGAGCTGCCAGTATGCCAATATCCAAAAAATCCAAGGCTCTACCATGACGAAAGGTAAGTTTAACATTAATGTCATTGTTATTCAAGACATCAATAAATCCACACAGTCCGTCTACGGTGCCTTCCCACAGGAAAAAAATGTCATCAATGTACCTCATCCAGTTGTGAACTAAGTTCACATCCTGGATGAGGTCACCCTGAAAAACACTTCTCTCCCATGCCCTAGGAATAAATTGGCATAAGCCAGAGCACACGACGCCCCCATTGCCGTACCCTGTGTCTGTAAAAAAATAGAATTATCAAATGTGAAAACATTATGATTTAAAATAAATTCCAGCAGAATTAAAACAAGGTCGGCAATGGGGAACTGATGTTACTCGTTTGTAAGAACCATTTGGTTGCAGCCAATCTATCTTTATGCCTTATAGAGGTGTAGAGAGCCTCCACGTCTGCCGTGACCATGATCATATTACTGTCAAGATGTATCTGGTCAAGACGTTGAAGGGCGGACGTGGTATCCTTAATATAGGAAGGCAATGTACACACAATCGGTTTAAGAAAGAAATCCACTATGTTGGAAATTATTTCGCAAAGCCCTCCATTTCCCGCTACTATTGGGCGTCCTGGGGGATCCAATGGATTTTTGTGCAATTTTGGGATGATATAAAACGTGGGCAATTTAGGATGGAATTTTTTGGTATTGTCCAAAAGCTTTTTAGATATAATACCTTCTGAGAAAGCCTTCTCAAGGATAGAGATCAATTCAGCCTGAAAACTAGGCAGAGGGTTATATGTCACTTTCCGTAACATGTTTTTTCATCCAGTAACTTATAGGCCTGTTTTTCATACATTTGGTGTGGCCAAACAACCAGATTGCCTCCCTTATCAGATTGTTTAAAAAGTACATCATCCCAAGTTTCAAGATCTTTAAGGGCTAGTCTTTCCTCCCCGGTAAGATTGCAAGGGTAATTACGTCTAGTCACCAATTTTTCAATATCCTGTGTGACCAACTTAGTAAAAACCTCCACCGCCGGACATAAACCCAGCGGGGGAAACTTTTTTGATCTATCAAAAAGACTGTTGGGGATGTTACTTACCACTGAAGGATTACTTTTTTCTTCAAGTGATTCCAAGATTTCTAAAGCCCTCAACTCATCCAGGGTGGAAAGACTATCCCCACTCTGAATTCTATGGTGCAACCTCTTTAAAATGAGTTTTCTTGAAAAAAGATGTGTATCCTTAATGGCTATGAACGGATCTAAACGAGAGGAAGGAGAAAAGGTTAAACCTCTTTCCAGCACCTTAAGTTGACTGGATGAAATCACACGCTTAGATAAATTAACTACCTTGAACTGATCCTGATCCTTATGACGTTTATGGGTTTTATTAAACATATCTGGAAAATGTTTTTTACGAGTATCCTTTCTCAGATTGAAATCCCTCCGTTCTTCTATATCACTAGTAGAGGCATGACTCTCAGTGCCAGACATGCTAGATGTCATAGATGGTTCTCTTGACCTCATTCTCTTGGCACCACTCTGTTTTCTCTGTTGCCATTTATACACTTTGTCAGAATCATAGTCATTCATATCTCTCTGGAACTTTTTTAATTTCATCTGGCTAACATCATCCTCCCACTTGATATTATCCTTATCTAATTCTTTAAGCCATTTATCAAATGCATCTTTAGGCACCTCTTTTTGTAAGTGATCATAAATATCTACCAGTTCCTTGTCCAATTCCCCTAAGGACAGTGTATTTTTGTCAATCAACACCTGGATAAATTCAAAAGAGCATGTAGAGGCTGCCATGACCCATCTTTTAATCAAATCCTCTTCTTGTATATCAAATGTAGGATATAATTGCACTCTCAATCCCCTAGGCACAATTTTTTTAGACATGTAGTTTTCTAATGACGTGCGGTTCCACCATAATTTCGTTTTATGGTACATCACATTTCTATATCTTTGCATTAATTCTTTATAATCCTTGGAGACATCAGGCGAAACGGTATGGGCGTTAAGATTAAAGATCGGTTGCTTTGGAACGCCAAGAGCTTTCTTTGGCTTTCAAGTCCATTATAATAAATGGTCTATTCAAAAGACAGCAAAATCTCATTATTATATTGCAATCAAACACAGAAATATTTTCTGTTCCAATTATATTCGGACTAACTGTTATAAACAACAGCAATAATACATCATACCAAAAAAGTCCTTACAGTATCAAATAGGCACTTCTAATCAATGTATAAACACAAAAGGGTCTATATTCTCATATAGCCCAAAAACTCGAAGAGATCCAGAATAATTTACAAAAAAGTACAAAGTTTATTGATATCTCTGGGGGATATCTCTGGCTGCAGCGCTGCACTTGTTACCACGTTATCACGGCACTCCATGGTAAAGTACTTACTCAGGGATTTGTTTCCTATAATTTATTATGTTTCTACCATGGGATGTTAATGTGGGGATTACAGTTTGTGCAGTATAGTCTGTGTCCATGTAGTATCCCCTTATTGGGTATTTTTGATTGGAGATTATTCTATTGTGAACTTTCATGTTACTATTTTAACCTATATCAATAAACTTTGTACTTTTTTGTAAATTATTCTGGATCTCTTCGTGTTTTTGGGCTATATGAGAATATAGACCCTTTTGTGTTTATACATTGATTAGAAGTGCCTATTTGATACTGTAAGGACTTTTTTGGTATGTTATTTTTCGGTATCTGAGGAGAAATAGCAAAAGCGGTAATACACCAGAGAGGCTGGAACCTATTGGATTGCAGTAACCTGAACTAACCACACAACTAGAAGTAGCCGTGGAGCGTTCCTACGTTGATCCTAGTCGCCCCATCACAGCCTGAGAGATAACTACACCTAAAGGCAGAAAGATGAAAGCTATCTGCCCCGGAGCAGATCCCCAAAGAAAATAGGAAGCCCCCAAACATGTAATGGCGGTTAGACAAGAAGAAAGCACAGACACAGACAGAAAATAGAATGAGCAAACGCTGGGGCCTAATCTGTCTAGACAGAAAAGTACAGGAAAGAATTCTGACTGCAATCCAATAAAAACCCCAACAGAAATACCAACACTTCTGAGTGCCAAAAAACCTGAGATCACACGATCTCAACCACCCAAATCAGATCTCTGGTGTAACAAAACGCTATTCAGCAAATAAAAAGTAACAAAGGAGCAAAGCAAAAGTGCAGACAAAAACGGAGCACAATTGCAGCGCCAGACCCCCAAAAGGGGACAGGCTGCAGTCCACTGCAAGCAGCAAACCAGCAATAAAAATCACACAGAGGAAAAAAAAACCCAGCAAACACTTATCTGAAGGAGAGCAGGAAACTAGCAGTGCTTCAAGCAAGACAAGAAGGAACAATTGATAACCGGCAAGGCTGCTGGGAACTCAGGCCACTTATATCCTACCATTCAGCGCCAGCTGAAGGCCATTCATTAATCAGTTCATTACCCTCAGTAACCACCGGAGGGAGCCCCAGCTCAGAAGCCGCCTCCAGCATATTCACAACAAATGCACATACTGTACACACAGTAAATAAGGAAATCAACCGCACTCAATATTTCATGCAAAGAAAAATATCCATTTATTGTATGCACACACACCATAAGGTTTCAGTAGACATGTGGTTTAGAAAAATGACGGACGATACTTGTTGGAGTTAACATTTCGACCAGAAATTGGTCTTTGTCAAAACTCACTGTGAAACAAATGCAAACAAAGTAAGGCAAGTGCTGTACAAAAAAGTAAAATATATATATAAAGACCAAAAACAAGAAAAAAAAAAAAAATAAATAAATACGTTTGTCAACATCAAATAATGTAATAAACATCTGAGCACAACATTATTGTCAATGTATAGGGATATTATATGCAGGAGCAGCAGAATAATTGTGTCCCATAGTGGTAACAGATACAAACAGCGTCCCCACAAAGGTGTATAGAGATGAAACTGAAACATTCTTTAGAAAACAAAATGAAATCAAGATATAATCAGACATATAATCCTCTTGTTATATTAGTATCATAAATAGATGTAATCATTAATCGTCATTAATTTAGAAAGTATAGTATTGCATCCTTGCTAGAAATCTCTATAAGTAAGGTGGCTTACTAGAGGCCATATAAAGTGATCAAAGTTGTCATAAATTTCATAGGTACCAACAGTATTATTCTACATAGTACCATGTATAAATATCTATCTCTATAGATGAGGTATTTAGTAAGTATGCAAAGAAATCAGTAAATCCCTATAAGTAGGGTAACTCACTAAAGGCCATATAAAGTAATTCATGTTGTCATAGATTACATAGGCACCAACGGTATTATTTTACATAGTACCATGAAAATGAGTTAGTTAGTAAATATGCATAGAAGCCATTAAATCAGTGGTTTCAAGTGAAAGAAGCAATATATGATAAAAGTTTCAGGGAGACTGATCCGGACGGTACAAAATGTAACTAACCTTATTAGTAAAGAGAAGGAGAGATGCAGAGGGCAGGTTCCGTGCACTATATATGGTAGTGGGTAGAGAAAACAATTAGAAAATGCCCTCAGATAACCACATTACAGAGATACAAAAAGTGTTCCAGTGGGTAAAGAAAGCACCAACCTTGAAATGATATAGATGAGGGTATATCCGTCCAGAAATAGAAGGTGTGTGCAGCGGTAGTAAAAGTGGCGCTTTAAGTACCAGCGTCTGGGGTCATTTCCGTATGGAGGAAGTTAGTATGCGGCTGGGGAAGCCTAAAGGAGGCTTGGCACGCAGGAGTGCGTTCCTCCCTAATGCGCATGCGCGTGGAGCGAACATATATAGTGACTTGATTTTTTTGGATGAGGATGAGGCTTGAGATGCAAATTACGTCCCAGTTAATAGTGTATGGTGCCGCAGAGACTATGTTGTTTCGTGACCAGAGTGTGAGGCTGGAGATGCTAATCGCGTCTCAGATAATAGCGCATGGGGCCGCGAAGACTATGTATACAATTCAAGAGGCTGGACATGGATAACCAAAGAGAGGGGAAGGGAAACCAAAGAAAGAGTGAAAGTGAACAGAATCAAAAATGATAAACGATAAAGTAACAAGAGAATAGAATTGAAGGCAAGATAAAAGGAGTAGAATAAGATATAGGACTAAAGAGAATGAGACTGAATATGAAAAAATAAAAATCATGAAAGAAAGTAGTAACAATGGAAAAATAAAACAAACGCAAAAATTACAAGGAGTGTGTTAAGCTAAAAGTTGAAAAACTGAAAGAGAATAAAATATGAAAAAAATAGAAACAAGAATAGAAAATAAAACTGAAAAATAAAACTAAAAAATTAATTGAAATATGGAAAATAGAAAATAAAAAATAATAAAAAATAAAAAATAAAAAATATAAAATGAAAAATAAAAAATAAAAAATAAAAAATAAAAATTAAAATTAAAAATTAAAAATTAAAAATAAAAAGTAAAAATAAAAAATAAAAAATAAAATAAAAAGTAAGAAATAAAAAATAAAAATAAAATTGACAGTTGGAAACTAAAATTAAAAAAAAATTAAAAATGAAAAAAACAAAATGAAACCAGTATGGGATCAAAAAACTTACCCCAGATTGATGTGAAAAAAATTATTTGATGTGTTCTTCATGGACGTTGTCCCCCTATTAAGGGACCTAAAAACAGACAAGGTTAGAGTACCAATCCAGATCAGAGAGCCCGAAAAAAGGAAGAATGATTATGAAGACATAATATACGTATGCTTAGCAAAAAGTGAAATCCAGTTCCCTATTAAGCCCTTTGGGGGCTAGGGTCTGAAGTGTATGGATCAAAAAGGATTCACGCTCCTTTAGAAGCTTGATATGGTTACCTCCGCGTCTTGGTTTATCCACTTGTTCAATAATTTGAAAGCGGAGCTGTGATACCGAATGGTTGGCTGTTGAAAAGTGGTGAGGTAAAGGAAGCCATGTTTTGTTTAGTCTGATTGTGGACTTATGGCTTGAAATTCTATCCCTGATGTGTTGCGTAGTCTCGCCAATATACAGGAGGCCGCACGGGCATTTAATTAGATAGATTGCAAAATTAGTGTCACATGTGTAAAATCCTTTGATTTTATACCTTTTCCCTGTATGTGGGTGGAGGATGTCCCCAGATTTGATGACATTAGCACAACAGGCACAACCCAAGCATGGGAATGTGCCTGTTCTATGTGTCCCTAAGAATAGTTGTTTTGGTTGTCTTGTAAAGCTACCAATGTCCGCTCGGACTAATAGATCCTTATAGTTTTTTGGTCTCCTCCTGCACATAAGTGCAGGTAACTGGAAAGATGGAATTTGTGGGTATGAGTTAGATAAGAGAGACCAATGTTTATTAATGGTTTTGTAAATAATGTTCATCAACGGGTGATGCGTGTGAATAAATGGGACCCGTTCAGGTTTGGATAATCTCTCGAGAGGGGGATTCCATGATAATGCTCTTTGTTTTTCGGACATGAGGATATCGTCTGGATATTTCCTTTCTCTAAATTTTTTAGCCATTTCCTCCAACCGGGTTTCAACCAGTCCTGTATCAGAGACTATTTTCCTGACCCTGTGGAATTGGGAGCGGGGAAGACTTTCTCTGGTTGATTTCGGATGGCAACTTGTAAACAACAAGAGATTGTTGGAGTCTGTAGGCTTAGTATACAAATCAGTATCCAAGCTACCATCCTCCTTCTTAATAACCATGGTATCCAGGAAAGGAATTTTTAATGGATCCCAATTTAGAATAAATTGCAATTCTGGTCTGATTTCATTGATTTGAGTTAGAAAAGTTGTGAGGGTATTGATGGTTCCGTCCCATAGACAAAAAATGTCGTCTATGTAACGGAGCCAGCATATTGAATGGGATTGGAAAAGGTTGTTGGTGTAGATGTGGAGGTTTTCGAAGGTATCCATATAGAGGTTGGCATAAGCTGGCGCCATGTTGGATCCCATGGCAGTGCCACAGATCTGGTAAAAGAACTGATCACCAAATAGAAAATAGTTTTCACTGAGAACCAAATTCAAGAGATCCAAGATGAATTGTTGGGACTCCAGACTCAGATTGGAAGAACGAAGGTGAATACTAATGGCCTCTACACCAAGGTCATGTTTGATCGAGGTGTAGAGGCTCTTAACGTCAAATGTAACCAGAAGGCATTCTTGTGAGATATTTGTCAGGCCTTGAATCACATTAATGAAGTGACCGGTATCTAGTATAAATGATTTAGTTTCTTTGACAAATGGTGTCAAGAAGGAGGATGGTAGCTTGGATACTGATTTTTATACTAAGCCTACAGACTCCAACAATCTCTTGTTGTTTACAAGTTGCCATCCGAAATCAACCAGAGAAAGTCTTCCCCGCTCCCAATTCCACAGGGTCAGGAAAATAGTCTCTGATACAGGACTGGTTGAAACCCGGTTGGAGGAAATGGCTCAAAAATTTAGAGAAAGGAAAATCCAGACGATATCCTCATGTCCGAAAAACAAAGAGCATTATCATGGAATCCCCCTCTCGAGAGATTATCCAAACCTGAACGGGTCCCATTTATTCACACGCATCACCCGTTGATGAACATTATTTACAAAACCATTAATAAACATTGGTCTCTCTTATCTAACTCATACCCACAAATTCCATCTTTCCAGTTACCTGCACTTATGTGCAGGAGGAGACCAAAAAACTATAAGGATCTATTAGTCCGAGCGGACATTGGTAGCTTTACAAGACAACCAAAACAACTATTCTTAGGGACACATAGAACAGGCACATTCCCATGCTTGGGTTGTGCCTGTTGTGCTAATGTCATCAAATCTGGGGACATCCTCCACCCACATACAGGGAAAAGGTATAAAATCAAAGGATTTTACACATGTGACACTAATTTTGCAATCTATCTAATTAAATGCCCGTGCGGCCTCCTGTATATTGGCGAGACTACGCAACACATCAGGGATAGAATTTCAAGCCATAAGTCCACAATCAGACTAAACAAAACATGGCTTCCTTTACCTCACCACTTTTCAACAGCCAACCATTCGGTATCACAGCTCCGCTTTCAAATTATTGAACAAGTGGATAAACCAAGACGCGGAGGTAACCATATCAAGCTTCTAAAGGAGCGTGAATCCTTTTTGATCCATACACTTCAGACCCTAGCCCCCAAAGGGCTTAATAGGGAACTGGATTTCACTTTTTGCTAAGCATACGTATATTATGTCTTCATAATCATTCTTCCTTTTTTCGGGCTCTCTGATCTGGATTGGTACTCTAACCTTGTCTGTTTTTAGGTCCCTTAATAGGGGGACAACGTCCCATGAAGAACACATCAAATAATTTTTTCACATCAATCTGGGGTAAGTTTTTTGATCCCATACTGGTTTCATTTTGTTTTTTTCATTTTTAATTTTATTTTTAATTTTAGTTTCCAACTGTCAATTTTTTTTTATTTTTTATTTCTTACTTTTTATTTTATTTTTATTTTTTTTTTTATTTTTTATTTTTAATTTTTAATTTTATTTTAATTTTTTATTTTTTATTTTTTATTTTTCATTTTATATTTTTTATTTTTTATTTTTTATTATTTTTTATTTTCTATTTTCCATATTTCAATTAATTTTTTAGTTTTATTTTTCAGTTTTATTTTCTATTCTTGTTTCTATTTTTTTCATATTTTATTCTCTTTCAGTTTTTCAACTTTTAGCTTAACACACTCCTTGTAATTTTTGCGTTTGTTTTATTTTTCCATTGTTACTACTTTCTTTCATGATTTTTATTTTTTCATATTCAGTCTCATTCTCTTTAGTCCTATATCTTATTCTACTCCTTTTATCTTGCCTTCAATTCTATTCTCTTGTTACTTTATCGTTTATCATTTTTGATTCTGTTCACTTTCACTCTTTCTTTGGTTTCCCTTCCCCTCTCTTTGGTTATCCATGTCCAGCCTCTTGAATTGTATACATAGTCTTCGCGGCCCCATGCGCTATTATCTGAGACGCGATTAGCATCTCCAGCCTCACACTCTGGTCACGAAACAACATAGTCTCTGCGGCACCATACACTATTAACTGGGACGTAATTTGCATCTCAAGCCTCATCCTCATCCAAAAAAATCAAGTCACTATATATGTTCGCTCCACGCGCATGCGCATTAGGGAGGAACGCACTCCTGCGTGCCAAGCCTCCTTTAGGCTTCCCCAGCCGCATACTAACTTCCTCCATACGGAAATGACCCCAGACGCTGGTACTTAAAGCGCCACTTTTACTACCGCTGCACACACCTTCTATTTCTGGACGGATATACCCTCATCTATATCATTTCAAGGTTGGTGCTTTCTTTACCCACTGGAACACTTTTTGTATCTCTGTAATGTGGTTATCTGAGGGCATTTTCTAATTGTTTTCTCTACCCACTACCATATATAGTGCACGGAACCTGCCCTCTGCATCTCTCCTTCTCTTTACTAATAAGGTTAGTTACATTTTGTACCGTCCGGATCAGTCTCCCTGAAACTTTTATCATATATTTGCTTCTTTCACTTGAAACACTGATTTAATGGCTTCTTGCATATTTACTACTAACTCATTTTCATGGTACTATAAATAATACGTTGGTGCCTATGTATCTATGACAACATGAATTACTTTATATGGCCTTTAGTGAGTTACCTACTTATAGGGATTTACTGATTTCTTGCATACTTACTAAACACTCATCTATAGAATAGATATTTTACATGGTACTATGTAGAATAAACTGTTGGTACCTATGAATTTATGACAACTTTGATCACTTTATATGGCCTCTAGTAAGCCACCTTACTTATAGAGTTTCTAGCAGGATGCAATACTATACTTTCTAATTATGACGATTAATGATTACATCTATTTATGATACTAATATAACAAGAGGATTATATGTCTGATATATCTGATTCATTTGTTTCTAAAGAATGTTTCAGTTTCATTCTATACCCTTTGTGGACGTGTTTGTATCTGTTACACATGGACACAATTATTCTGTGCTCCTGCATATAAATCCTAACATGACAAATGTTGTCTCAGATGTTTATTACATTATTTGATGTTGACAAGATTTATTTATTTTTCGTTTTTTTTTTTTTCTGTTTGTTTATATATATTTTACTTTTTGTACAGCACTTGCTACTTTGTTTGCATTGTTTCACAGTGAGTTTTGACAAGACAATTCTGGTCGAACGTTAACTCAACAAGTAGTCCGTCATTTTCTAAACAATGTCTACTGAAACTTATGGTGTGTGTGCATACAATAAATGGTATTTTTCTTGCATGAAATATTGAGTGCGGTTGATTTCCTTATTACTGGACTTGTTCAACCGCACTATACGGACTACAGTGTGCACATCATTTTCAACCATACTGTACACACAAACGTGCATATATGCACACAGATACACGCATACAAACAAACACGCATACGCACGTGCATACAAATACACACAAACACGCATACACACAGTATAATATCCCCACAGACACGCAGATAAGCACATACACAAACATGCACATACACACAAATACACGCACGTGCAGACACTCGCAGAAGTATGCACACATGCATATACAAACACGCATACACACAAACACGCATGTACTCACGCACATACACACATGCACATACACAAATACGTACACATACATGCACACATATGCATACATACACATGCACATACACACGCGGAAGCCATCTTTGGACTCTCAGGTTAACAAAGATGGCGGCCGCGTGACACATCACACTGCCCCACTGCAAGGTTACAGGATTACGTCAAAGGGGAACTTGGTGGAAGCAAATAAAGAGGATAACTGTCACGCTGTCTAATGATATGTATACAATGTCAGTAAACTATTAATACAGGAACAACACTCTATACAACAACTAGTATAGCAACATCAGCATGTAAGTATAGAATAGATTTACCTGACACGATATCTGCTGAACTCAGGGTTAATCTTGAGGACTTGATGAGCTGAAACAGGAAAGAGGTGGACCGGGATCTAACCTGACCCTAAACTGGGGTCCTAACTAATCCCTCACCTTGGAGGTACTGATAATGGTTCAGAGGTCCAAGTCTCCAACCTAACCCTGTCTCCTATCAGACCCTGAACCCTGTAATCAGTCCTAAGAAGGATCCTGACTACCATCAAAGGGATATGGGCTGATCTTAGCTAAATACACAGATTAGACATATAAGACAGACAGGATAACACTCGCCTGCATACACACTCAAACACCAAAGGAACATAAATGGTCTGGGAAATAAACTCTAACCAAGTTGAGCTTAGAACAACTAAGGAGCTCACAACTAAAGTCTATACAGATTCATTCCTATCTGTGGTCTGCATGAAGGTTTCACTGGCAACTCCCAAAGCAGACAACCAGGAATTTAAAGGAAACCAATCAACAAATAATCAATTGCAGCCGGGAGAAACTGCACCCAGTCCCAGCACCGAGCACAGACAGAATTAACTCCCTAGCTGCCAAACACAAAGAAACAGCAGCTCAGCTGTGAGAAGTCAAAATGTGCAACCGCGATGATCTTCGTGGCAATGCACACATGACAGTACCCCCCCTTCTACGAGGGGCCTCCGGACCCTCAGGGCCAGGCCTGCCCGGGTGAGTTCTGTGGAAGGTCCGAACCAAACGATCTGCGTTAACATCAGACGCAGGGACCCACGTCCTCTCCTCTGGACCATACCCCTTCCAATGCACCAAGTACTGAAGGGACCGGCGATTCAGACGTGAGTCAATGATCTTTGATACTTGAAATTCCAAGTTACCATTGACCAAAACAGGAGGAGGAGGTAGAGGTGACGGTATGACTGGTGCCACATACCTTTTAAGTAATGACTTGTGGAACACATTATGAATTTTAAACGTAGGAGGGAGGTCCAGACGAAATGCCACAGGATTAATTATGGAACTGATCCTGTACGGCCCGATGAATCTGGGACCCAGTTTCCAGGAGGGCACTTTAAGTTTTATATTCCTGGTAGACAACCATACCAGATCGTTCACATTCAGATCTGGACCAGAAACTCTCCTCCTATCAGCCATACGTTTGTAACGGTTCCCCATCGCACTCAGATTATTCAATACACCTCTCCACACAGAAGCAAGTGACGACGAGAAACGCTCCTCCTCAGGAACCCCAGAAGGGCCCCCCCCATTGAAAGTACAAAACTGGGGATGAAAACCATATGCCCCAAAAAACGGGGACTTACCAGTGGACTCGCTCCGCCTGTTGTTAAGAGCGAACTCTGCCAGAGGCAAGAAAGAAGACCAGTCCTCTTGGTTCTCTGAGACAAAACACCGGAGATATGTCTCTAAGCTCTGATTCAGATGCTCTGTCTGACCATTGGTCTGCGGATGAAAAGCCGAGGAAAATGACAATTGCATCCCCCGACGTAAACAAAATGCCCTCCAAAATTTGGACACAAACTGAGACCCCCTATCTGACACCACATCCGAAGGCAACCCATGAAGTCTAACGATCTCCCTAATGAACACCTGCGCCAGAGTTTTAGCATTAGGGAGTGCAGGAAGAGCAACGAAATGTGCCATCTTACTGAACCTGTCAACAACCACCAGTATGACAGTATTCCCTGACGACGGAGGAAGGTCCGTAATGAAGTCCATAGATAAATGAGTCCATGGACGCTCCGGAAGTTTCAAGGGTAAAAGGGTCCCAGACGGACGGGTATGAGGGGTTTTAGAGCGAGCACACACCCCACATGACGCGACAAAAGTTATAACATCTTTATTAGCATTAGGCCACCAAAACCGGCGAGAAAGGAGATCTAAAGTAGCCTTACTCCCTGGATGTCCTGCTAGAGCAGAATTATGATGTGCCTCAATAACCTTTTGTCTCAACAGATTTGGGACAAACAGTCTCCCTGGAGGTCCTGCAGGGGCGTCCCCCTGAGCCTCTAACACCTCCTCCTCAAGCTCAGAAAATACAGCCGACACTACCACCCCCTCCTGAAGGATAGGACTCGGGTCATCCGTTTTCCCGGCCCCTGGGAAACTGCGAGACAAGGCATCAGCCTTTACATTCTTAGACCCCGGGCGATAAGTGACGACAAAATTAAACCTGGTAAAAAACAACGACCATCGAGCTTGTCTGGAATTCAGACGCTTAGCGGATTCCAAATACAACAGATTCTTGTGATCATAATAACGGTAATCGGGTGGACTGCCCCCTCCAAAAAGTGACGCCATTCTTCAAAAGCTAACTTAATGGCCAAAAGTTCCCTATTGCCGATATCATAATTCCTTTCGGCGGACGACAATTTCTTAGAAAAGAAAGCGCACGGATGCCATTTACCAGGGGACGGACCCTGGGACAATATAGCACCCACCCCTACGTCAGACGCATCCACCTCCACAATGAACGGCTGAGATGCATCTGGTTGGATGAGAACGGGTGCCGAAGCAAAACATTTCTTCAAAGAGGAAAAGGCTTGGCAAGCTTTGTCCGACCATTTAGAAAAATCCGTCCCTGTTCTTGTCATGTCAGTGAGAGGTTTGACGACAGATGAGAAATTACAAATAAATTTCCGGTAGTAGTTAGCAAACCCCAAAAAACGCTGCAGAGCCTTAAGATCCCCTGGCTGATCCCATTCAAGCACTGCTCTCACCTTTTCAGGGTCCATACGGAAACCGGAGGCTGACACCAAAAAACCCAAAAACTGAAGTTCCTGTACGGCAAATACACACTTCTCCAGTTTGGCGTATAATTTATTGTCTCGCAAGATCTGCAACACCTGTCTCACATGCTCCTGATGAGACACAAGATCTGGCGAGTAAATTAAAATGTCGTCCAAATATACAACCACAAACAGCCCCACAAGGTGACGAAAAATGTCATTAACAAAATGTTGGAATACTGCTGGTGCAGTAGTCAGACCAAAAGGCATGACTAGGTTCTCATAATGTCCCTCCGGCGTGTTAAACGCCGTTTTCCACTCATCCCCCTCTTTTATCCTAATCAGATTATACGCCCCCCTGAGATCCAATTTAGAAAACCATTTGGCGCCAACAATTTGATTGAAGAGATCAGGAATAAGAGGGAGTGGATACGGATCTCGAACAGTAATCCGATTAAGTTCGCGGAAATCCAAGCAAGGGCGTAGGCCTCCATCTTTCTTCTTCACAAAGAAGAACCCCGCGGCTACTGGGGAAGATGAAGGTCTAATATGCCCTTTGGCCAGACTTTCAGAAATATAATCTTTCATAGCCTGCCTCTCAGGACCAGAAAGATTATACAACCTAGCTTTAGGCAACTTAGCATCAGGAAGGAGATTAATAGAGCAGTCATACACGCGATGAGGAGGCAACTCCTGACACCCCTCCTCAGAGAAAACATCCCCAAAATCCTCCAAAAAAGGAGGCAATGTACTAGGCACGATCGCACTGATGACTGTGTTCATGCAGTTGCTTTTGCAAAACTCACCCCATTGGCTTATTTCTCTGGACTGCCAATTAATCACAGGGTTATGTTTAACCAACCAAGGAAGTCCCAACACAATGGGAGTAGGTAGACCCTCCAACACATAACAAGATAATTGTTCCCTATGTATTGCCCCTACCCGAAGGTCAATGTTATGAACCTCATGAACAAAGCTACCTTGGCCGAGAGGCCTGGCGTCAATGGAGAATATAGGGATCGGTTTGACCAATACACTCAGATGCATACCTTGAGCCTGAGCAAACTGAGCGTCAACCAGATTAGCCCCGGAACCACTATCAAGAAGAACAGACAATCTCTCCACTCTCGTACCAACTACCACCTCCACTGGTACAAGGAACTGAGAAGAACTGGCGGATGAAATACATACTCCCAGGTTGTCGTCCACCACACAACCTGGGATTAACAGTTTTCCGGCGACTTTTGGCTCAACAAGGCACGGGATGGACATTCTCCAACAAAATGTCCCTCTTTCCCGCAGAAAAAACATCTTCTAGTCCTGCGGCGTACCGCCAATCCCCTCCTACGAAATGATGTCCCTCCCAACTGCATAGGCTCATCCGAACAGACAAGGGGAACCTCAACATAAGGGACTTTAGTGGTAGGTGGAGAAACAACAGGGAGTGGGGTTACCTCACCCCTCTCCCGAAGCCGTCTATCAGTACGGATAGCTAAGGCCATAGCAGCCTCCAGAGAAGGAGGAGACTCATACTGAGCCAAAACGTCATTTAATTTATCAGAAAGCCCATGACAAAACTGGCTCCTAAGAGCTGGGTCATTCCACTGAGTATCTGTGGCCCATCTACGAAACTCAGAAGCAAATTCCTCTGCCGGACGATCTCCCTGCTGTATCTTACGTAATTTAGTCTCAGCAAGAGAGACCCGATCTGGGTCATCATATACCAATCCCAGGGCAGTAAAAAATTGATCTACAGACAGTAGAGCCGGGGATCCCGGAGGAAGGGAAAATGCCCAGGATTGAGAGTCCCCTTGCAGAAGTGAGATAACAATTCCCACTCTCTGCTCCTCACTCCCTGATGATCGAGGCCGAAGCCGAAAATACAATTTACATGCCTCCCGGAAGGTGAAAAATTTGTCTCGCCCACCAGTGAACCTGTCCGGGAGAGCAACCTTAGGTTCAACTCTGGTTTGCTCCAGGGGAGACAAAACTTTGGACTTAATGTCCGTCAGCTCCATGGATAATCCCTGCAACTGCAGAGCCAGCTGGGCTACTGGATCCATGGTAACTGGAGATAATTTTTATGGCCAGTGAAAATGTCACGCTGTCTAATGATATGTATACAATGTCAGTAAACTATTAATACAGGAACAACACTCTATACAACAACTAGTATTGCAACATCAGCATGTAAGTATAGAATAGATTTACCTGACACGATATCTGCTGAACTCAGGGTTAATCTTGAGGACTTGATGAGCTGAAACAGGAAAGAGGTGGACCGGGATCTAACCTGACCCTAAACTGGGGTCCTAACTAATCCCTCACCTTGGAGGTACTGATAATGGTTCAGAGGTCCAAGTCTCCAACCTAACCCTGTCTCCTATCAGACCCTGAACCCTGTAATCAGTCCTAAGAAGGATCCTGACTACCACCAAAGGGATATGGGCTGATCTTAGCTAAATACACAGATTAGACATATAAGACAGACAGGATAACACTCGCCTGCATACACACTCAAACACCAAAGGAACACAAATGGTCTGGGAAATAAACTCCAACCAAGTTGAGCCTAGAACCACTAAGGAGCTCACAACTAAAGTCTATACAGATTCATTCCTATCTGTGGTCTGCATGAAGGTTTCACTGGCAACTCCCCAAGCAGACAACCAGGAATTTAAAGGAAACCAATCAACAAATAATCAATTGCAGCCGGGAGAAACTGCACCCAGTCCCAGCACCGAGCACAGACAGAATTAACTCCCTAGCTGCCAAACACAAAGAAACAGCAGCTCAGCTGTGAGAAGTCAAAATGTGCAACCGCGACGATCTTCGTGGCAATGCACACATGACAATAACGAAGTGTCTCTATTTTGTATGTAATAAAACATTTCTCTGTGTGTGTTTTTTTTCTCCTTTACTGAAAGTATTGCTAATGGCCGGCTGTCATACTGACGGCTGACATTAGCAATACGGCTTGATATCAGCTGCCAAAAAAAGCTGACATCAACCCCTTTATTACCCAGCTACACGGCAGCTGGAAGAGCGGGGTAACCGCCAGTTTTGGCGTCTCTCATAGAGGTGCCAATTTGGGGGCGGCTGCTGGCTGCAATTTTCACTGTGGGGGCCCAGAACGGTTGGGCCTCACCACACTGAGATTTCCAGTCCCCAGCTGTCTGGGTTACCTTGGCTGGCAATAGAAAATATGGCGGAGCCCACGCCAATTTTTTTGTTATTTAAATAACTAAAAATAAAAATTAAGGCTTCCCTGTATTTTTCATTGCCAGCGAAGGTAACACCAGGTAGCGGGGGGTGGCAGCCATTAGCTGCTTGGTTTACCTGCGCTGGCAAGATAAAATACAGCGAAGCCCAACACATTTTTTACCAAGAAATTAGATTGCCAGATTGACACTTGATTATTACCCCCCCCTCCGCAGAAACAGGTTTTTAACTAAAAATACATTTACTTACAGTACATACATTGAGAGAGAACCGTCACCCCCAGCGCCACAGAGCTGCCACCATCGTGATGTCACTGCCCTCCCAATGCGATAGCATCGGGCCCACATCTAGTCTTTTTAATAAATATCAAGGTTGGCCTGTGATTTTGTCCACGTTTTTCATTTTGGCCCTCTGTGTATTTGACTTTGACATCTCTGGGCTAGGACTATAAAAAGACTTAGGACACAGCAATTCCCAAATTTGCTCTCAAAGGTGCTGTCAATTTCCATAGTCAACTGTTACAAAATCATAGACCACATGTAGCTCTATACTGCCCATACATTGCAGAAATATAAATATCCCATTGTGGAAAAAGGCAAGTTCTGTGTTTCATTTGCCACCACTCAAGTCTCTGGATGAGTGTGAAGGTGCATGCTGAGTGTGTCTGTGCAGAAAATGTATTATGTGAATTGTGCTATTGGATTTGTGTGCTGTTTGTGTACATTGCATTGTGAACAAGGCCAAAACACAGGCCGAAACGGAAGCTATTTGTTTAAGCCCATATATTGACCGAGACGCTATTTACAGTATATATTGACAGTTTTTTTCTTGACCAGGATGATCTGATCTCTAACACCCTGAAGTAATATTGCACAGTATCCAGGACAATGCAATGTGTTGTTCTCCGGGAATCTTCTCATCTACTTCATGCTATTTGTGACATTTCTGATGTCTGAACATTATTATTGTCACATACATCTTGCACATTTTCCACTTGTGGTTTGGTTTTTGATTGTACATGGTAATTGTCCAATTGCTACAATGTACCGTAAATCATCTCTCCATGGACTGACTTTCTGGTGAGTTTGTGGTTTTATAATTAATTGTAAATGGGTTTTCCAGGCTTTTCATATTGATGACTGATCCATAAGGAACCCATACACTTTGGACTAAAGCCAGCTGAACTCAATGATATCGACAGGTTCAACTGACACAGGGCCGGCGTCAGCACTTGGCGCATCCGGGCAAGTGCCGGGGCCCTGAGCAGGCAGGGGGGCCCACTCACCGTCGGAGACACCGGCGTACTATGAGAGGCCCTGTGCCAGTGCTGGCGCCCATGAGTGGGCCCCCCATGTTTGCTCAGGGCCCCGGCACTTGCGATACTTACCTTTCCCTGCTCCACTGCTGTGACGTCTTCCGCATTTCCTGACAGTGACATTCAGGTCAGAGGGCGCGATGACGTCACGTCTGTGCGCCCTCTGCGTGAACAGTCACAGTGCAGAGAGCTGGAAGATGGCGACGCTGAGGAGTCCAGAGTAGAGCAGTGCCCAGCGAGGAGAAGTATTTCATTTTTTTTAATGTTTGGAGCAATATATGGGGAGCATTATACACTGGAGAATTATATATGGGGTCCATTATACACTGGAGCATTATATATGGGGCCCATCATACACTGGAGCATTATAAATGGGGTTCATCATACACTTGAGCATCATATATGGGTCCCATTATACACTGGAACATCATATGGGGCCCATTACACACTGGAGCATCATATATGGGGCCCATTATATATGGAGCATTATATAGGCCCATCATACACTGGAGCAGCATCCATGGGGCCCATCATATACTGGAGCATTATATGGGTCCCATTATATATGGCGCATCATATGGGTCCCATTATACATGGAGCCCATTATATATGGGGCCCATTATATATGGAGCATTATATGGGGCTCATCATACACTGGAGCATCATATATGGGGCCCATCATATACTAGAGCATCATATGGGATTCAATATATATGGGGCATCATATGGGGCCCACCATATAGGGCCCATTATATATATGGAGCATCATATGGAGCACATATAGGGCCTATTCTGTATGGAGCATTATATGGAGCCCATTCTGTATGGAGCAATATATGGGGCCCATCATATACTGTATGGAGCATTATATGTGACTCATTATACTGTATGGAGCAATATGTGAGGCTCATTATACTCTATGGTGCCCGTCCTATACTGTATGGAGCATTATATGGGGACCATCATATACTGGAGCATTATGTAGAGCTCATCATATACTGTATGGAACATTATTTGGAACCAATTATGTATGGAGCAATATATGGGGCTCATTATTCTGCATGGAGCAATATATGTGGCTCATTATACTGTATGAAGCATTATATTGGGCCCATTATTCTGTATGGAACATCATATATGGGACTCATTATTCTGTATGGAGCAATATATGGGGCTCAGTATTCTGTATAGAGCAATATATGGGGCTCATTATTCTGTATGGCGCACTATGTGGAGCCTATAATACTGTATGGAGCAATTTATGGGGTTCATTATTCTGTATGGAGCACTATATAGTGCCCATAATACTGTATGGAGCAATATATGGGGCTCATTATTCTGTATGGGGCACTATGTGCTGCCCATAATTCTGTATGGAGCAATATATGGGGCTCATTATTCTGTATGGAGCGCTATGTGGTGCCCATAATACTATATTTACAATAGATATCACTCATGTAATGTAAGAAGTGAGGTATTTCGCATTGTACTATACCTATATTTTTCTGCAGTATCTGAGCATCATGAATTGTGGTATATATTAAAGGGGCCCATTGAGACTCTTTCGACCGGGGCCTACGAAAACCTGGAGCCAGCCCTGCTTCTACTGTGGAGGGACTACGCATTTTCTTCATTTCTGCACAGAGAGACCGGGAAACTCTTCCACCCAGGTCAGGTAAGAGAGGCCTCCCTAGGTGCTAGTAATTCCTCTCTACCCCTCACTATGTCTGTTCTTCTGATTTTGGATCGGAGGCGTGGCTCCGAGGTGGCCTACGTGGACTCGGGGTCGGCAGGTAACTTCATCCGGCGCAAAGAGGTAGACAAGTATCAGATTCCGGTGATATCCCTGGAGACCCCTCGTCTGATTGCCTCGGTGGATGGCAGACCCTTACAGAAGACCGTCACTTTGGTCACTGAGGAGGTTGAACTGCAGGTTGGTGCCTTACATCGTGCCTAACTTGTACTGCCTAACTTGTCCCATGCATTGGTTCTAGGACTTCCTTGGTTACGGACATATCAGCCAGTCCTCGACTGGTAGTCGGGCGAAGTCCTTCGTTGGGGGCATTTATGTCATGTCCGGTGCCTGAATTCTATTCGTCCTTCTGCCGCCTCACGACCATCTCCTGATCTCTCAGGGCTCCCTTCTGCCTACTGGTCCTATGCTGACGTGTTCGATAAGAAGGAGGTGGAGAGCCTTCCCCCACACCGGCCTTTTGACTTCTCCTCCCAGAGGTAGAATCTACCCATTGTCCCCTGCAGAGACTTTTGCCATGTCCGAGTACGTCTTGGAGAATCTTGCCAAGGGATTTATTCGGAAGTCTACCTCTCCCGCAGGGGCCGTTTTTTTCTTCGTCAAGAAGAAGGATGGATCCCTGCGGCCGTCGTGCATCAATTACAGAGGCCTGAATGAGATCACAATCAAGAATAGATATCCTCTTCCGCTCATTTTGGAGCTATTTGACCGCCTCAGAGGGGCTCAGATCGTCTCCAAATTAGACCTTAGAGGAGCCTATAATCTGATCCGTATTCGTGCTGGCGACGAATGGAAGACTGCTTTTAACACCTGAGACGGACACTACAAATACCTAGTCATGCCATTTGGTCTTTGCAATGCTCCCGCGGTGTTACAAGAATTCGTGAATGAGATCTTCCGGGATCGTCTATATTCTTGTGTCATCGTGTACTTGGATGACATCCTTGTGTTTTCTTCTGACCTCTCGTCCCACAGGAGAAGTGTTCGCCTGGTACTACAACGTCTTCGAGAGAATCGCTTGTACGCCAAGATCGATAAGTGTCTCCTTGAACAGACTTCATTACCATTTCTGGGCTACGTTATCTCTGACACTGGATTGAAAATGGATCCCGAGAAGCTGTACGCTATTCTCAAGTGGCCTCGTCCCGTGGGAGTAAGGTCCATACAACGGTTCCTCGGATTTGCCAATTACTACAGGCAGTTTATTCCTCATTTTTCCTCAGTAACTAAGCCAATTTCTGCCCTTACTTGTAAAGGGACAAACCCCAATTCCTGGACTACGGAGGCCGAGGAGGCCTTTCAGACTTTAAAACGTGCCTTTTCCACAGCCCCGGTATTACACCGTCCTGTAGCCAGCAAACCCTTTGTGCTTGAAGTGGACGCTTCCTCCGTAGGAGCCGGGGCAATACTCTCCCAGAAGTCTATCTCAGGTCACTTGCTTCCCTGTGGGTTCTTCTCCAAAGCCTTTTCCCCATCGGAGTGTAACTACTCAATTGGGGACCGGGAGCTTTTGGCCATCAAGCTGGCCCTGGAGGAGTGGTGTCATTTACTAGAGAGGGCTGTCCATCCCTTCGTAATTTTCTCGGACCACAAAAACTTGGCCTACCTCCAGTCCGCCAAGAGACTCAATCCTTGACAGGCCAGGTGGTCCTTGTTTTTTGCCCGCTTTGATTTTGAGCTCCACTTTCAGCCCGGCAATAAGAACACCAAAGCCGATGTGTTATCCAGGGTCTTTCAGTGGGCCGAGACACCGGAGAAGCCTTCACACATTATTGAACCCGCTAAAGTCATCATTGTGGCTCCTGTGAATCTTCTTTCTCCGCCCCCAGGCAAGACTCTCGTGTCTGAGGATGCTAGAAGAAGGGTCCTATGCTGGGGCCATTCTTCTAAACTTGCTGGTCATGCCGGGACAAAGAAGACGTTGGCTCTCATTTCCCGCCACTACTGGTGGCCTACTCTTCATCAAGACGTGGTTGACTTTGTTGTCTCCTGTCCGTCCTATGCTAAAAACAAAGTACCACGATGGCCTCCATCTGGCCTGCTATTTCCATTGCCAGTTCCTACGGTTCCGTGGGAACACATCGCCATGGATTTCATCACCGACCTGCCCCGCTCTGCTGGTTGTACAGTGAT
Source organism: Oophaga sylvatica (assembly GCA_033576555.1). Lineage (NCBI taxonomy): Eukaryota > Metazoa > Chordata > Amphibia > Anura > Dendrobatidae > Oophaga > Oophaga sylvatica. The sequence goes on from JARQOD010000009.1 coordinate 14,015,069, forward strand.
CTTGGTGATTGTGGACCGCTTCTCCAAAATGGCACATTTTGTCCCTCTGCCCGGACTGCCTTCAGCTCCTGAGTTAGCCAAAGTCTTCATCCATCAGATCTTCAGACTCCATGGACTACCTCAACGTATAGAGTCTAACCGATGAGTTCAGGTTACCTCCCGCTTTTGGCGGGCGCTTTGCAAACTCATGAACGTATCACTAGATTTCTCCTCCGCTTACCATCCGCAGTCTAACGGGCAGGCGGAGCGAACTAACCAAGCTTTGATTGCTTACCTACGACATTTTTCCATTGCCCATCAAAATGACTGGGTTGACCTTCTTCCCTGGGCTGAGTTCACCTACAATAATCATGCCACTGAGTCCTTAATCAAATCTCTGTTCCTTGTTGTGTTTGGCCGACATCCAGGTGTTCCTCTTCCTGTGACTCCTGCCTCGGAAGTACCTGCAGCCAACTCTTTGTCTACGGAGTTTTCTAAGATTTGAGCCGAAACCAACGCGGCACTCAAGAGAGCGGGTGACCAAATGAAGAATTACGCTGACAAGAGGAGACTGGATTCCCCACCGTATCGCACGGGAGAAAAGGTCTGGCTCTCATCCAAATATATTTGGCTGAAGGTGCCTTCGTATAAGTTAGTACATATCAAAAAACTGACCGGCACATCCAAAAATAGACCTAATGTGAACAGGTGCCTTTCTTTCTTGAATGTGCATCAGTTCGTATAAGTTAGGTCACCGGTACATTGGTCCTTTTGAAGTTCTTGGACGTATCAACAATGTCGCCTACAAGTTGAAGTTGCTTGCTTTGCTCCGGGTCCCGAACACCTTCCATGTCTCCCTCCTGAAGCCAGTGGTACTAAACCGTTTCCACTCCGCACCCGACTCTGTCTCTCAACCGGTTGACACCGACAAGATCTTTGAGGTGAGGGATATTTTGGCCATGAAAAAGGTCAAGGGGAAAACATTTTTTCTTATTGATTGGAAGGAGTTTGGGCCTGAGAGATCTTGGGAACCCTGTGAGAATATCAACGCACCCCGCATTCTTAAGAGATTTTTTGCCAGTCTCGGGGAGGGGCAGCTTAAGGGAGGGGGTACTGTTACGGCCGCCACGGCCACCTCCCCTCATCCTGCCCTGCAGTGTTTAGCGAGTGGTCCTGTGAAGCCCCCACAGAAACCCGAGCACTACAGCTGATCTATGTCTGATTCACAGAACTACTTTTCTTTCTTTTTTAAGGGATTTAAAACCAGAAAACATTCTTCTGGACGGTGATGGACACGCTAAGATTGCTGATTTCGGCCTTGCTGCAATGAATGTATTTGGCTCTCAGACGATCTGTGAAGTTCACGGCACTCCTGGCTATATGGCTCCTAAGGTGACTATGTAACTACTAATATCTCATATTTTTCTATCCACCTGCAATTCTCACTTAATGTGGAGCTTGTGGAAACACAGATCTATCAGCACAGCGGCCCACATTTACTAACACTATCATAAGCCGGTTTCACACGTCCGTGTTTTCGGTACGTATGTGACAGTTTTAATACGTACCGGAGACACCTACAGACATAGACACATTGTAATCTATGTGTCTATGCACATGTGCGTGTTTTCACACGGACCGTATGTCCGTTCTCCTCTGCAGAGCAGGGGGAATTACAGCCGGCTTCAGCACCAGCTGCAGGGGGACAGCGCTTACTGTAGCACTAGTTTCCCGGCGGCCGTCCGTGTGGTACTGATGCGGCACATGGGTGGCACACGGTTGCCACACGTGTGCTGCACATAGTACCCACACGGGCACACGGACACTGATTTTTCCAGTACCGGAAATATCAGGACGTGTGAAACCGGCCTAATAGATACTGTAAAAGTCAGCCGAACTGGCCAATATCAGAAGGCGCAGCCTAGGACAGCATGATGGCTCAGTGGTTAGCATTGCAGCGCTGGGGTCCTGGGTTCAAATTCCATCAAGGACAACATCTGCAAGGAGTTTGTATGTTCTCCCCGTGTTTGCGTGGGTTTCCTCCAGGTACTCTGGTTTCCTCCCACACTTCAAAGACATACTGATAGAGAATTTAGATTGTGAGCCCCAATGGGGACATTGATGATAATGTATGTAAAGCTCTGCGGAATAAGATAATGCTGTATAAGAAAACTATAATAAATAACAAAACAGTCTAATGTGTACTGGGGCTTCTCGACTTGAGAAGTAGCTATCAACCAAATGATCTTTTGGCCGACATGTAATATGTATGGGGGCTTAGGTGTGGAAAAACACTACCAGTAATCATGGACCATGGTTGTTTTCTCTCTCCCAGGATGGACAATAAACTAACTTACTCTTCTAATCTTATGTTTCCACAGATGATTTGTCGACAGCCCTATAATTGCACGGTCGACCTGTTCGCTTTTGGCGTCATAGTCTTCCAAATGGCCACAGGATATTACCCATTTTACTACAGTAGTCAGTTTCCTCGAAGGACTGGCTTTGCAGTGGCAAATGATAAACCTTGGTATCCGGAAATCATGTATTCTCAGATCAGAGATGTCTTAGAGAGAGTGAATATATAGACACTTATACCTGGAGACATAGGAAGGATAGACCAGTCTTCAGTTTTGATAATACACCGTACATTTCATTACCACTGTGTTGGGTATTTCAGCTTTATCCAATAAAAAGAATTGGGACAATGCTGGGGCCATGGAAAGCCTATCCTATATGTACAGTGACCTTATCTACAGGCCAATTTATACAGTAAAGAGGCTGCGATGCTCACTAAAATCTCTTCACACAGCTAATCATCAGGATCATTGGGTATCGGCCCCTGACTGATCGACTACTGATGGCCTATCCTGTACTATCATATCCCCTCCTATCCTATCCTATCCTGTACTATCCCATTCTATCCTATCCTGTACCATCGTTTTCTGTACTATCCTATCCTGTACTATCCCATTCTTCCTATCCTATCCTGTACCGGCCTTTTCTGTACTATCATATCCCGTACTATCATATCCCGTCCTATCCTATCCTGACCTATCCTGTCCTGTATTGTCCTATCCTGTACTATCCTATCCTGTCCTGTACTATAGTGTCCTGTCCTATTGAATTTGCTTTTAGCAATGGTTGTTTTATTAGATTCATCTTTCTATAAGAAAATGAGAAAATAATTCTGTATCTGCTGTTTTTCTGAGATTATTTATATTATTACTTGTGATATAATAATGGTTCTTATTCATTTGCAGCTCTTGTGTAAATCACCAAAGAAGAGGCAGGTTGTTTGCAACAATTTAAAAGGACATCCATTCTTCTCGCCCATAAACTGGGAGGAATTAGAGGCGGGAAGGTCACGTCCACCATTTACAATAAAACCTGTAAGTGCACAGCGTTATTTTATTATAATGTCACCTCTTCGTCTGTGTAATGTGATAATATGTGTAAAAAATACTCAAATAAAGAGTAACAATCCTACATAGTGTAGGCCAGAATGTGTTTATCCTCCCCTGCTGGTAAATGGGTGGAATTACGGAATGGGACAGGATGGACAGGCTTTTACATGTTTCTCAAAAGTGTAATTATTGTCCCCAATTCTTCAGAAGGCCACTTAGCAAATAACTTGAATCTGTTAGGCTGCGTTCTATGCATTTTTTTTTCTATGAAAGACCAATAAAGCTCTATAAATTTTTTTGGGAAAAACACAAAAAAAGTATGCATTATTGTTGATACTGCGTCAAAAGAACCAATGTGTTTGCAACGTGTGAACACATCTTTATGGTGCAGTTGTAGCAGATGTGGGCACTGCAGATTGCCAGGCAGCACCAGTAGTTGACTTGTTCTCAAGCTGCAGGTAACGATGCATTATGGTGATTAGCGGTAATCTGCACACGGTTACCACGGCTCATCCACAATCTGTACAGGTGCCCTCAGGAGGGGACGGATATAATAAAATAGCTAATGAATTAACCCGACTAATTCTTCTTTCTTCTATAGATCCCAGTTTTGGAAACCAGCGAACAAATTGAATTACACCAAGTGATGTCTCGCACTGAAGCTCAGAAACCACCTATAACCCCAGAGGACCAGCGGCTGTTCTGTGGCTTCTCCTACATCAGCAACAGGTGGAAGAACATTAAAAGCCGCAGCAATAACAGCAATGGAAGTGTAACGCGGTCCCATCCCCCAAATACCTGACTACTGGGTCAGGGAGGCGTGGACCAGGGTGTGGTCTGAAGAAACAGGCGGGGTCTGTTGGAATCCCACCCCCGAGTTCTTCCATATTCTGTTACATATCAGAGACCATAATCTCCTGCATTCTCTATTGCTGCCCCATAACTCATCTGGCTGGCATGCTGCTTGGAGATGTAGGACCATCATACTACAGGACGGCACGGTGGCGCAGTGATTAGCGCTGTTAGCGAGCAGCACGGTGGTCCTGGGTGTGAATCTGGGTCACCATCTGCACAGAGTTTGTATGTTCTCCCTGTGTCTGTGTGGGTTTCCTCCAGGTACTCCGGTTTCCTCCCACAACTCAAAACATACTGATAGGAAAAAAAAATAAAATTATTAATTATTGAACATCATCATCCTGTATCTCGTGTATTTCTGTATTTATTACCAGTGTGTGATATATAGAAAGATGGTAACTCTGCACATTGTCATGACTTTCATATACTATTACTTATCCTCTACATTACACATCTGTAAGATTTAATTGATGTCCACAGTGACATAAAACATGAATTTCTGAATAAGTAGGTTTTGAGCCTCTAGTAGTCTGTACAGTTACGATGTAACACGTAAACTCACCGGCTCCATCCTACAGCCCTCCCTATACTTTGTTATTGCTTCTTCCTGAGAACGAGGTTGTGTTGTTACTAGAACTCTGGGTTTTCTGTTATTACGTGTGCTATGAGGATTATATTTAGCTGTATATGTACAGCGGATGTTGGTTGTGAGTGCGTGGAGCGGGCTCAGGAGCGGAGACCGCGTCCTACAAGGCGGCAGTAGGTTGGATACACAGCTGACTCTCATCTCTAACTGACTGAGGTGGCATTGTTACTAAACTCTGGGCTTTCTGTTACTACGTGTGCTATGAGGATTTTATTTAGTTGTATATGTACAGCGGATGTTGGTTGTGAGTGCGTGGAGCGGGCTCAGGAGCGGAGACCGCGTCCTACATGGCGGCAGTGGGTTGGATACAGAGCTGACTCACATCTCTAACTGACTGAGGTGGCATTGTTACTAGAACTCTGGGTTTATGGTTCTGAGTCAGGGACGCATCTTCCTGCAGCCTCTAACTCTGACATTATCACTCACTTCCATCTCCCCATGAGGCCTAATGTCCGTCAGTCGCTAATCTATTGTATATCTGTCCCATCAAAAGCAGAATAAAGTTACATCAGTCCCCAATAACTTGGCAGTGCAGTATCGCCCTGACTACACGGGTGGAATACTATAGCCGCAGGATCTGCTGGTGATACGCAGCACAGAATAGCGCAGTATGGCGTCACACGGCAGAGAATTATCATGACATGTACTGTACATAGCAATGAGAATATTCTGGGAACTGGGTGATATTTCTGCAGCTCCAGGTGCAGCAGTAACCCATAATAACTATCACAGGATGTGACCGTCCAGTCTACTCTTATCACAAAATTACACCAATTCTACACATTTCTAGTGATCTCAATGGATAATGTAAGTTTTCCGCTTCTCGTCAAGCATACTTCCCCACATCTCAGTGTCTACAATAGGAGTGTTCAGGTCCTGCCCCGAGAATACAAGAAACTGCACAGGACGCCTACATTTGAGTGGGTATGTAATCCACGCTAGGTTTTGATCCAGGACAAGGCCACGTTGGCTGTGATTTGCCACACTGAAGACAAAGTGCTAAATATTAAATAAAAAAAACACAAATTCACAGATTTATCCCCTTACTAACCTTGGATGTACGGGGTATGTCATCCAATTTTGAGCGATCGCCGCCAGGTGTTCAGCTAACATGACAGCTGACCCCCAGCTCTCACTGCCAGGAGCGGTGCCCACACTGATATCAGCAGTTTAACCCCTAAATGCTGCGATTGGTATTGATCGTAACATATAGAGGGCAGGGAAAGGGAGGGAGGCTCTCTGCACTCTAATGGGGGCCCCTGTGAGGTCCTGATCGCTGCCATGGTAACCCGGGGTCACCAGACTAGCAAGCTTGTTACACTGTGCTCAGCGCATGGTCTAACAAGCTTGTGTGTCAGTGCAGACCTGACAGTTGTAAATCATTGCAATGCTTTATAACAGCGATCAGAGTGATAAGAGTGAAAGTTCCATAGAGGGACTAAGAAAAAAGTAAAAATGAAGTAAAAAAAAAATGAATAGCACGGTGGCTCAGTAGATAGCACTACAGCCTTGCAGCGTTGGAGTCCTGGGTTTGAATCCCAACTATGACAACATCTGCAAGGAGTTTGTATGTTCTCCCCGTGTTTGCGTGGGTTTCCTCCGGGTTCTCTGGTTTCCTCCCACACTCCAAAAACATACTGATAGGGAATCTAGATTGAGAGCCCCATCGGGAACAGCGACGATAATGTGTGCAAAAACTGTAAAGCGCTGTGGAATGTGTTTGCGCTATATAAAAAAATAAAGATTATTAATATTAAAAAAAGTCACATGATAATAAAAAATATAGATATTGTACCCATAAGTTTGTATTATTATTCAAAATAAAATAAGTAAACAAAATAATAATACCTATTTGGCTTCGCCGTGTCCAGAATGACCCGTCCCATAACAAACTTAAATTGTCACACTAGTTAGCCCTTCAGTGAATACTGTAAAAGAAAAAAAACAGGGTAAGATCGATGAGTTTTCATCATAGCGCCAAACAAAAAGTGGAATAAAACATGATCAAACAGACAAATTGTAAATAAAAAAGGCATGTCTAAAAACGTCATCTTGTCCCACAAAAAACAGGCCCCCATACAGCTCAATTAGTGAAGAAAATAAAAAGGTTATAGCTCTCAGAATAAAGAAATGCAAAAATAATTATTTTTCCTATAAAATTGTATTGTGTAAAAACGCCAACACATAAAAAAAAGTATAGATGCAGTATCGCTATAATCATACTGACCCGAAGAATAAAGCTTGCTTATCAATTTCACTACACGCAGAATGGCATTAAAAACAAAAACAAAAGCAATGAAAAAATGTTATGCACCTGAAAACGACACCAATAAAAACATCAACTTGTCCCCCAAAAAAAGAAGCATCACATGACTCTGTTGGCAAAAACATAGGAAATTTATAGCTCTCAAAATATGGCGAAGCAATAAAAAGTGTCTTTTAGTGTATGACTGCAGCCAAATATACACAAACGATATAAATATGGTAATCACACGACACGAAAAATAGTTGTCTTATCACATAAACCACATGAGGAACGACATACAAAATAAATAAAAACAATTCTTCACCTGCTGTTGCTTTTTTTAATTCTGCCTCCCAAAGATTGTAGTAAGGTTCAGTTCACATTTATCCTGCGCTCTACGCTGAGCGCTTAGATCGGGGTTTCCGTGTAAATCTCTGAAATATGTAATTCAGATGGAACCCAGGCACCAGGCGAAAGATTCCCTATAATGGGGCAGATAGGGACACTGTGGACACTGTCTGGCCTATGATCTGACTGCATCCATCTTTTTTGGTATGCATACAAGCATGGTCTGCCACAGTTGTATGTACTTCTGTAATGGACATTGTTGTAAAGAGGCCAGACTGAGTCCAGAGTAACTCTGCTGACTCATTATAGTGAATGGATCCCTCAGAGGTTTCATCTGAATCACGTCAGAGATTTAGATGGAGACCCCAAAGTAAGTACTCAGTAGAGAGTAGGATAAATGAGATCCAAATGTTATGTAAAATGTTCCCAACAACACTTTCAAATCAATCCAAATAGCTCCTTGCCCCTAAAAAGAGTTTCATCAAATTTTGCACTCACTAATCCAATGTCCAATCCCTTCTTTTCCTCATAGTGTGCCTAAACCACATTTAGCATCTACATGCTTGCCATTTCTGTAGCGATCACAGACTGCCTAATTTATGGGTTTGTGTCTCCAAAAGCATGAGCTGGGTATAATGTACTGGGCACTACAATGGCAGATTTGCAATTTTCACTCAGCAACAGCAACTGCTGCTTGTTTCTGGAAAACACCAATGGAGCCAAATCGTCACTACACCTGTATATAAATACCGAATATATGGAATCTGAAACTATTCTTGGAAAATCTGAGCACCAGGAGGCCAACAGCACTCCATCCCTCCCGAATCTCGCCGTATGGCTAAGGCTGATTTCACACTTGCGTTGGGCAGAGCTGCGGAGGGCTGCGTACTTCCTCCGTTAAGCCCCACCCACAGCTGCACCTCTTCCGTTCAGCTCAGCCAACGTCTGCATACTTAACGGAGGAAGTATGCAGCCCTCCGCAGCTATGCCCAATGCAAATGTGAAACCAGCCTAAGTAGTATTGTACAGCCACATATGAGGGAATTTCCACGTTCAATAGAAGTTGTGGGACAAGTTTTGGTGCCATTTTTACCCATATTCCGGTGTGAAAATTGAAAATCTGGGGATTAAACAAAATTTAAATTGGTAAAAATTTAAATTATTTTTTCTTCATTGCCCAATGGTATAAAATTTTGTGACACACTTGTGGTGTCGGTATGATCACTGCACCTTTAGATGAATTCATTGAGAGGTGTAGCTTGTAAAATGGAGTCATTTATTTTATTTCTTTTGTTCTGGCACCTCATAGGCTCTGCCAGTGTGACATGGTACCCTTAAAGCATTCCAGCAAAACTGAACTCCAATATCGCGCTACTTTCCCTCTGAGCTTTGCACTTGCCTTCTGATCTTTGCACTGTGCCTCAAAAGTCATTTTCGACCACATATGGGGTATTTTCCTACCAAGGAGAAATTACACAGCAAATTTGGAGTTTCATTTACTCCTGTTACCCTTGTGAAAATAAAAAAAATTGGGGTGAAAAGAACATTTTTATGGGAAAAATGTGATTTTTTTATTTTCACGGCTCTACTTTATAAATTTCTGTAAAGCACCTGGGGTTTCAAGGTGCTCGCCAGACATCTAGGTACATTCCTTGAGGGTCTAGTTAACAAAATGTGGTCATTTGTGGGGGGGTTTCCATTGTTTAAGCACTTAATGGGCTCTCCAAATGCGACATGGCGTCTGTTCTCGATTCCAGCTATTTTTGTGTTCAAAAAGCTGCTTCTCTTCAGAGCCCTGCCAGCATAAACACATATGGGGTATCGGCGCACTCAGGACAAACTGCATCAAATTGTACCGTATTTTTCGGACTATAAGACGCACCGGACTGTTGTGAATACTCTGGAGGCGACCTCTGAGCTGGGGCTCCCTCCGGTGGCTGCTGAGGGTAATGACCTAATTACTGAATGGCCTTCAGCTGGCTCTGAATGGTATGATATAAGTGACCTGAGTTCCCATCAGCCTTGCCGGTAATCAATTGTTTTTCCTGATCTTGCTTGGAGCACAGCTTGCTTTCCTGCTCTCATTCAGATAAGTGATTTTCTGTTTTTTTTCCTCTGGTTGGATTTTCTCTGCTGGTTTGCTGCTTGCAGTGGACTACAGCCTGGTCCCCTTTTGGGGTCTGGCGCTGCAATTGTGCTCATTTTGTGTTTGCATTTTTGCTTTGTTCCTTTGTCACTTTTTATTTGCTGAGTTGCTGTGTGTTACACCAGAGATTTGATTTATGTGGTAGAGATCATGTGATCTAAGGTGTTTTGTTAATCAGAAGTGTTGGTATTTTTGTCAGGGTTTTTTTGGGTTGCAGTCAGAATTCTTTCCTATACTTTTTTATCTAGACAGATTGGGCCTCAGCGTTTGCTCATTCTATTTTCTGTCTGTGTCTGTATTTTCTTCTAATCTAACCGCCATTACATGTTTGGGGGCTTCCTATTTCTTTGGGGATTCTGCTCCGGGGCAGATAGCTTTCATCTTTCTGCCTTTAGGTGTAGTTATCTCTCCGGCTGTGACGAGGCGACTAGGATCACCGTAGGTACGCTCCACGGCTACTTCTAGTGTAGTGGTTAGTTTAGGGTCCTGCAATCCAATAGATTCCAGCCTCTCTCGTGTATTGCTACTTTGCTATTTTTTGCTATTTCTCCTCAGCTACCGAAACATAACAGTATTACTGGACAAACTGAAAATTATATGGTAGTCAAAGAAAGGAAAAATAGTAAAAAAGGAAAAGAAAAGGGAGTTGTCAGAATTTTTTTTTCCCTCTTTTTCTCTGGGTACTGAGGGGGAATTTTTTTTTTTCCTCAATGGAGTTTGCACAGTTGTCTGGCCGTGTGGAGCAGCTTGCTGCTGAGGTTCAGAGTATTGCTACCTATGTTGATAGGTTGCCGGTTGTGAAACCTAGGATCCCCATATCAGATTTATTTTTGAGGGATCGGTCTAAATTTCTGAATTTCAAAAATAACTGTAAGTTGTTTTTTGCCTTGAAGCCTAAGTCCTCAGGGAACGCAGCACAGCAGGTCCAAATTGTCATCTCTCTGCTGCGCGGCGACCCTCAGGATTGGGCTTTTTCCCTGACACCTGGGGATCCTGTTTTGAGTGATGTTGATGTATTTTTTCAGGCTCTGGGGTTAATGTACGATGAACCTAATGTCACTGATCAAGCTGAAAAGACCTGGTTGGCATTAAATCAGGGTTGTGAAGACGCTGAGCTATACTGTCAGAAATTCCGAAAGTGGGCAGTCCTGACCAAATGGAATGATTATGCTTTGGCAGCCCTTTTTCGAGAAGGGTCTGTCAGAAAATCTAAAGGACGTTATGGTGGGATTCCCTGTTCCCTCTGGTCTCAATGATTCTATGTCTTTGGTTATTCAAATTGACAGACGTTTGCGTGAGCGCAGAGGTATGCATGAGATAGCGTTGCCTTGTGAGCCAGCTCCTGAGCCCCAGCAGTGTGATGGGGTGACTTCTGGGGCTCAGCGTCATGAGTTTCAAAGCGCAATGGGTTATGTTTCTACTGTGGTGACGCCTCTCATGCTATTTCCGTCTGCCCTAAGCGGGGAAGACGTTTTGCGCGCTCAGTCTTGGGTAGCATTCAGACTAAATTTCTGTTGACTGTTACCCTGATTTGCTCCCTGTCCACATTTTCTGCTCAGGATTTTGTTGATTCAGGAGCAGCTATTAACGTGATGGATTTTGACTTTGCCAAACGTTGTGGGTTTCCCATGATACTCCTGCGGAAGTCTATTCCTTTACTGGGCATTGAGTCTACCCCTTTGGCGGAGAATAAACCCCAGTTTTCTACTCAGGTGATAATGAGGGTTGAACCAGATCATCAGGAGAGCTGCAATTTTCTGGTGTTGCATAATCTGCATGACATTATTGTACTGGGTTTCCCTTGGTTACAGACTCATAATCCTGTTTTGGATTGGAAATCTGAGACTGTGACTAGTTGGGGCTGCCAATGTGTTAATACTATAGGAAAAGAAGACTTGGCACTCAACTTAATGATGGATGAAGAATTTTCAATTTTATTGCAGTCAAAACAAGCGTAGACGTTTCGGTCCAACATGGACCTTCATCAATCTGACGGCAATAACAGGTAAAAGACAAAATAAAAATAAAATATATACTAAAACAATATCTATATACAAGAAAATGTACATACTTGATAGAGACCCCATGAACATAGTGGTCAGTATAAGTCAAGTAAAGTATAAATCAAATAATAGTTTGAAGATAATAATTTGAAAATAATAATTTGAAAATAATAGTTCCAGAAAACCTACCCGACTGCTTATAAGAAAGTATTCTGTAGGCACTCAGGCTTATTGGCCTAAAGTAAAGATATTAGGATCATAAACACCTAGGTTTCATAGATAGATAAAGTTGCTATAGGTAAAGGGCCAGTGAAAGATTACCTTAAGAAGAAGACATGTAGTTGTTCCTTTTTTCTTATATATACGGTAGTGGTATATCTATGGTAAGGGATATCACAATGAAAGACCATGGATATGTGAGTAGAAGGGGCATATAGAATGAATAGGTAGATTACCTTAGGAAGGAAAGGGCATGTAGTGGTGCCTTTTCTTATGTGCACGGCGGAGAGAATCTATGGTGAAAATGCCTCATTAAAAAACCATGGATATATGAATAAAAAGTGCATATAGAAATGGATTGAAAATATACCTGTGTATACTCTGTATGAAGGTCAGATCCAGTGGAGTTCCTAATTGTATACATACAATTGTTCTGTAGAGCACAAAGGTATACTTAAGTAGTGGGAGGCATAAAGTTTCCCCATGCTGTGAAAATGTCCGCTTCCATTATGGGGTAGTAAATCAAAGGTGATTCCACAAAGGGTTAAAGTAAATGGACCACCAATTAGAGGTGTAGTGACAAAGTAATCATGCCTCCTATGGAGTTTAGAGTGTGACCATAAAAGAGATTTAACTTACATTTGGACAGCGTTGTTCTCTCCCACGCTGATGCAGTATCCACCGCTTGTCAGCTGGGCACAGAGACACGCTTCCGGGTTTAAGAAGGAGATGGGTGGGACTATGTGACACGTCATCAGGAAATGATGTATGCGGTTCATTCCTGTTTCTGTTTGCGTTCCACTTACTATACAGCGTGTTTCTGAGCTTAGGCAGGAAAGGGGGAAGGCTTAGGACAAGCGACACATCATATTGAAGTGATGTGTGCATTTTAGTCTTATATTATTGCGTGCCTCAAGCTGCGCTGATGAAGTCACTATGGATAGTAGTAAATTATATCTATTATCATGAATCCGATGAATTAAGGATATTGACGCTGTAGATGTCAATCAATATTTCTGAATGGTAAATATTATACAATAGTAAATATTAGTTGTGATTTGGAGAGGCAAGATTATATGAAAAGGGAAAAATAATATAAGTGAAGGGGAATATATAGAAAATATATAGAAAATATATAAATAATATATATAAATAAAGAGGGGGAAGATGTAAAAGTGAAACATAGGGTAGGAAACCAAAGGATACTATGACACAAAAATTGCAATCCATATTTTTATTTTGTATCAATCAAAAGGAGCAATCCATGCAAATAGATAAATTTAGTAAATTTGATAAATTTGATCAATTTGACCTAGGTAGAATGCAGTCGGGTAGGGGGATCCAAGGTAGGGACCCATTTAATTCAATAGAGTCGACTCTGAAATATAGAGAGAGGGATAAATTACGATACATCCTTCAGACATATATATACATACGTAAAAAATGGGAATCAGGATCTGGATTTTCTCATTGAGCATATCAAAATCAGACATTTTTAACAGACAATTTAATGATTTACGACAGTATATGTAGTAGGAGAAACCATAATATCCAGAGTAAATGTTAAATACATTGGATGGGTTATGAAGAAGATATTCATGGTGACCATGAATTATGGTCAGGTTCAGTCTAAGTTGATCAAAGTGAATGATGTCTAAAGGTACTGCCACACTAAACAATCCCGCTAGCGATCACGATAACGACGCATACTAATGCGATCGCTAGCGGGATTGTTTCTATATCGCTAAGTGCGGCCACATTTAGCGATATAGTTAACGACGCTATCGCCGTTAGCGATCTTCTTAACGACTTTAGCGGTACAAAAGTACCGCTAAATCGCTAAGAAAAGGTGCCACACTAGCGATATATACTTACCCAGCGGGAGCGCCGACGAGAAAATAGGGTCCGGAACGATTCCAGCGACGAGCGAGATCACAGCAGGAAGCTCGTCGCTGGCAGCTGCCGCACTGAACAACATCGCTAACGGGATCGCTAAATAGTGACGTTTTTTAGCGATCCCGTTAGCGATATTGTTCAGTGTGGCATACCCTTAAAACACTAGTGTAATCTCATTAGATAAAGGACAGGAGGTCATAATCCCTATTTAAACCCTGGGTGATAAAGTTTGAAGTTCATGTATCCAGTACGCCTCCCGTTTTTTTAGGAGGCGTATCCTGTCCCCACCCCGTCTCAGTACGGGCACATGTTCGATAACTTGGAATCTCAACTGTGAAATCTGATGGCCCATTGTGATAAAGTGATTTGGTATTGGGAGTAGCAAGTTTTTGCATCTGATCGTAGATTTATGCTTCGAGATTCTGTCTTTTATAGCTTGTGTTGTTTCCCCAATGTAGAGGAGGCCACATGGGCACTTGATCAGGTATACTACGTATGAAGAGTTGCAGGTAGAGTAGCATTTGATGTTATATTTTTTTCCGGAATGGGGATGATGTATAATATTCCCCTTTAATACATTATGACATTGGGTACATTGCAAACATGGGAAGGTACCCATTTTAGGTTTTGACAAGAATCTTTGAGTGTGTAACTGAGTGCTACCACCAATATCTGCCCTAATTAAATCGTCACGAAGGTTAGGGGCTCTCTTGTAACAGGGTAAAAATTGATTTTTAAATTCAGGCACCTCTGGATGTGCTCTGCTGAGTGAACCCCAATGGCGTCTAATAGTATTATGTATTACTGGGCATTGAGTCTACCCCTTTGGCGGAGAATAAACCTCAGTTTTCTACTCAGGTGATAATAAGGGTTGAACCAGATCATCAGGAGAGCTGCAATTTTCTGGTGTTGCATAATCTGCATGACATTATTGTACTGGGTTTCCCTTGGTTACAGACTCATAATCCTGTTTTGGATTGGAAATCTGAGTCTGTGACCAGTTGGGGCTGCCAATGTGTTAATACTGACACTCCTGTTTTTTCTGCCTCTCCCCAGTCTCAGGATGTCCCTGACTTTTTGACTGATTTTTCAGATGTGTTTAGTAAGAGTAAGTCTGCATCCTTACCTCCACACAGGAGTTATGATTGCGCTATTGAGTTAGTGCCTGGTGGTAAATTTCCTAAAGGTCGCCTTTTAATTTGTCTGTACCTGACCACGATGCTATGCGATCTTATATCAAGGAGTCTTTGGAGAAGGGTCATATCAGAACATCCTCTTCACCTTTGGGCGCCGTTTTTTTTTTTTGTGGCCAAAAAGGATGGTTCATTGAGGCCGTGTATTGATTATCGCCTCCTGAATAAGATCACTGTTAAATATCAATATCCGTTACCGTTGATTTCTGACCTATTTTCCAGAGTGAAAAGTGCTAGTTGGTTTACCAAGCTTGACCTCAGGGGGGTGTATAACCTTATTTGCATTAAGCACGGGGATGAATGGAAGACGGTGTTTAATACCCCAGAGGGGCATTTTGAGTACCTAGTAATGCCTTTTCGGCTTACTAATGCCCTTTCTGCTTTCCAATCCTTCTTGGATGATATTTTCAGGGATTTTGTGGATAAATTTCTGATCGTTTATTTGGATGATATCTTGATTTTTTCCAACGACTGGGACTCTCATGTGAAACATGTTCGGAATGTTTTCCAGATTTTGAGAGAGAATGCACTGTATGTTATAAGTGATTTTCTGTTTTTTTTTCCTCTTGTTGGATTTTCTCTGCTTGTTTGCTGCTTGCAGTGGACTACAGCCTGGTCCCCTTTTGGGGTCTGGCGCTGCAATTGTGCTCATTTTGTGTTTGCACTTTTGCTTTGTTTCTTTGTCACTTTTTATTTGCTGAGTTGCTGTGTGTTACACCAGAGATCTGATTTATGTGGTAGAGATCGTGTGATCTAAGGTGTTTTGTTAATCAGAAGTGTTGGTATTTTTGTCAGGGTTTTTTTGGGTTGCAGTCAGAATTCTTTCCTATACTTTTCTATCTAGACAGATTGGGCCTCAGCGTTTGCTCATTCTATTTTCTGTCTGTGTCTGTATTTTCTTCTAATCTAACCGCCATTACATGTTTGGGGGCTTCCTTTTTTCTTTGGGGATCTGCTCCGGGGCAGATAGCTTTCATCTTTCTGCCTTTAGGTGTAGTTATCTCTCAGGCTGTGACGAGGCGTCTAGGATCAACGTAGGAACGCTCCACCGCTACTAGAGTTGAGCGATACTTTCCGATATCCAAAAGTATCGGAATCGGAATGGTATTGCCGATACCCAAAAAATATCGGCGATACCCGATACCGATACCGGAAATCCAATGGAAGTCTATGGGAACAAAATATCGGAATTAAAAAAACCCCATTCTTGCCTTGTTGGTTAATTGTACATGAAGGAAAACAACAAAGAGTAATGTAGAATGTATTGGGGGAGGTTGAGGAGACATTAAAGGCATAGATGTTTAACCCAATCAAATGGAATAGCATTAATATTTTTTTTTTTAAAGATGTTCGGATTGACGAAGAAATTGACAATGTTGTTAACGTTTTTTCTATTTTGGCAAATATGTATATTTCATACTTCCATGCTCTTCACCTTTTTAACTTTTGACACACTTTCTCCTTCATAATCTTCAGCAGCATCATCTTTTTCATCAAATTATTCTTCATCTTCACCTTCTTTATCTTCTTCTTAAACTTCTTCATCTTTTTGTTAACATTACCCATATTGTTCTTATTAAACTATTATTCTTCTTCATATTCTACTTCATCTTCATCATATTCTTATTTGTGACAGAGATTCCTGTACTTGTAATCTGTAAAAGTATGAATTTTTCATCCTTCCGTTCTTGCTTTCACAAAAGATTTAAATTACCACAGTATTTGTCCGTGTTCAGTTTAGCCTGCAGCAGCAGGCATTTTCCAGGGGCACCACGAGGAGTAACGGACTCACCCCCATACACTGCTTAGTCTTCTTCTGCTTATAATTTAGAGCATATATTTTGCTCTTCATTTTGGTCTTATACTTCATGTTCTTCTGCTTTTTGATCTTCTGCTTATTGTTCTTCTGTCTCTTGTTCTGTATCTTGTAGTTTGTCTTAACCTTCTTTGTCCTGTTTGTGATCTTCTTTTGGGTAATCTTTTATTTCTTCTTTGTGATGGTGTTCAGGCTGGTTGGCTTGATGCTCGTCGTCATTGTGGTCGTCATCTTCTTCGGGGTGGTCATCAGGGTCGTCGTCTTCATTGTTGGAGATCCAGAGTGATTACCCAAAAAAACATTTAAAAAATCTTCAATTTGTAAATGTAGCTGAAGGTACAAGAAGGCTGACTAACTTCCGAGAACAAGCTGACGTTACTGGAACCCGGATGGGTAGCAGAGGTACAAGAGCCAATGCAAGTAACGAGGACCAGCTGACTGTGCTGGAACCCGGAGGGGCAACAGAAGGAAAAGAGCCAATGGCACAACCGAGGACCAGCTGACGTTACTGGGACACGGTTACTAAGCAGGAGGTACCTGTGCTCCAAAGCACTACCAAGGACCAGCAGACGCTGCTGGAACTCGGATACCGAGATGGAGGCACCTAGGCCAAAGGCACTGCGTAGAACCAGCTGACGGTACTGGAACCCGGACGGATAGCATAAGGCACCCATGAAAATGTAAGTTGACAGGCCGCAAGCCGTCCGCAGTTACCGAATCACACAGTCCTACAGTGGGTGCTTGTCCTATTGTCACAACGGAAACAGCCTTTATTTACTTATCCCACAGCACACATAGGAATCACCTAAACTGCAGGCACCATACAGTCGGCTAACCCGAATGCAACACGACAGGACAACTTATTGGATGCAAATTGACGTTGACACTGCCAGGAAACAGCTGTCGTGCTGTAACCAGGCTAGGCAGGAGTCAGTACCCCTGCCAATTACTTCCGAGCAACAACTGGCGGTGTTGGAACCCAGGGATGAGAAGAGAACAGGGTGGAGGCAGCAGGACTTTTTGTTGCCGTACACACAGCAGGGGAACAGCTGACATTACTGAACCCCAGTAACACAGGAGCAAGTGTTGACTGTGCTAACAGCACTTCCGAGCAACAACTGGCGGTGTTGGAGCACAGGGTCAAGGAGGGTGTAGGCAGAGGCCTAGTATGAGATGTTTGAAGTTAAATTTGTAGTTAGCAGCATAAATTTTTGCCAGACACACAGCAGGGGAACAGCAGGCGTTACTGAACCCCACAAACACAACAGCGATTGTTTTGATCTGTGCATCCAACACTTGTGAGCAGCAACTGGCGGTGTTGAAGCCCAGGGTCAAGAAGGGTTTTGAAATAAAATTGAGTTATTGCTTGTTACGTGGCCATTGCAAATGTATGTACTTCAAACAAGAAAAAATGAATGTTTACTAGGACAATAAAATGATGATTTTCAATTCCAAGAATAAAAATAAACATCCTTAAAATATAAACGCATATAAGCACATGGCAACAAGAAATGGAACAACACACCACCCAAAATTTATTTTACAAAATATAGTGTTGTAAATTTATGAATAAAAGTCCATTTTTGTATTTAGGAATGATGCGTAAGGAACGCTATGTTAAACCATAACATAGTGAAGACAATGGATTTTGTAATAGTCACTCATCATCATCATTACAATTTATATGTGACAGTCACACAGATTAAAATTATTTCACTTACGAAAATTGTTAGTTCGGACAGCATTTATTACATGTCCAGCATGGACTCATCAAAGTGATGAGATGACGCAATAATGCACGATAAAAAATAAACATTTTAAAAAAACATTATGCATTGTCACAATTTAAGTGGGTGCCTGCAAGTGGAGGTGAAACAAAGGCTACAGATAGCAAAGGTATATACTATGTCTGTATCAGACAGTGGCCAGCCTCTGATGGGTAATGGCGATGTTATACTGTACGTCAATAAAGGCTGCGTCTGCAATCATGCATTTTTTGCTTGTAGAGTGTTGAAGAGGATAAAAGCATGTCTGGTTGCGCAAGGCTTTATCCGGCAACACTACCTTCCTTGTGTCACGGGTAGGGTAGCGTGTGTCTATTATATGACTCTCTCTAAAATGTGACGTTACGCAGCCTTATTCTGCCCTAGGGACGGCAAAAATACGACAGCAGTAATCATTTACTGTATAAAACTCCACCTATGAGCAACAAAACAAGCACGTTCCCTCTTCCGGTTCCTGCGCTGACATGTGAGGAGGGAGTTTGGAGACGCTCATGAATTCCTCCCAGGTATCCAAGCATATCGGGCCGATAGGAGAGCAGTAAAACC
Organism: Oophaga sylvatica; assembly: GCA_033576555.1. Lineage (NCBI taxonomy): Eukaryota > Metazoa > Chordata > Amphibia > Anura > Dendrobatidae > Oophaga > Oophaga sylvatica. The sequence goes on from JARQOD010000009.1 coordinate 14,034,152, forward strand.
ACCCCCGGGAACAGTGACACCTTTTACATTCGTGGGGACATAATTTATGGAGCGCTACTTGCTACGGAGTTCACAACAGACCCCGAACGGTTTACCTATCCAACTGAAGCAGAAGGACAAGATGGCGCATGGAGGAGAGAAAGAGGAAAGAGGCGCGATGCTGAGCGCTGCCATAGACATGCATCAAGAGCTATTATCAGAAGCACCATGTGACCTGAGAGTTCCTCAGGAATTTGATTCCCAGAAAATGGCTGGAGAGGTCACAGTCCTTCTCTTACCAGACATTCAGAAGCTGCTGGAGTCGGCATTGCAATCGTCATTGTCTTCCATACAAAAGTCTGTAGATCTGAATACCATTGCAATTACCAAGCTGCAACAGGATGTGGCGCTGCTACAACAGGAGAAGCAACTTTCCCAAGACAGAGAACAGAACCTTCAGCAGAACTTACAAAATTTGATAGACAAAACAGAGGACTTGGAAAATCGCTCGAGACGAAGCAATTTACGTCTCGTAGGACTGCCTGAATCAGTTCAATCAGGAGACTTACAATCCATCTGTGAGAATGATCTAACAAAAATATTGTGACTTAAGTACTACTGTCGTGTGTAACGTGCACATCGTGTGGGACCGCCGCAAAACAACAACAGGCGAGGGGAGGCATCGAAACCAACGATGTACAGACCACGGCAAGTAATAATGAAGCTGTTAGATTATAACGACAAAGTTTCATTGTTACGGGCATTCAGAGAAGCGAGGCGCCCAGTGCTACTCCATGGCTATAAGATTCTGCTCTTTGAGGACTTCTCAGTATCGGTCTCAAAGAAGAGGAGGGCGTTCAGTTCCATTTGCACAACGTTGTTTGAGCGAGATGTTCGCTTTCAACTACTGTTCTCAGCGCGTTTGCGGTTACAAAGATCTGACGGGACATATGTCATTTATGACACACCAGAACAAGCCGAAGCAGCCTTGGAACGAAATCCACAAAGTGATAGGGAGGTACAGCGAGGCAGTTCCAGGTTCTCCCCACGCAGACGACGACAAGATGGCAGTTCATGAAGGAGATCAGGAAAGATGAAAGAGATTCTCTCCACGTTAAATTACATATGAGATATATTTGCTGTTTGAGCCGTTTCTATTGCAGTTCCTTCATACCTATGCTAAAGCATGATAGCTTTGCTGCAATTTTAGATGGTTAAATTAGTTAATTGATATTAGATGTTGAAGATCTCTCATGAGAGAGGGTATCTTGATACACGTGGGACAACTGACTTCAACATTACATATGGAGGGACAATAAGTGAAGCAGGCTATTGGGGTTTCATGCTTTGGACACATGGGGGGGTACACTGAATAGCCTGGGAGGATGGGGGTAATCTCCTCACAGTTTAGAAAAAAGGAAGTCACATAAACAGAGGTAGTGATGGAGAGACTACGACCGCTTACAGCGGTTTATTGTTAAACAAGAGTTACTAGAAAAGGGTAGCAAGGGACCTCTCTCCAATAATTAATCCTGGAATTGTCAATATATCTTGATTTGGTATTTGATATTGTGGTGCTACTTCCTCCTTTCCTCGCAGGTTGGTGCCAACGACGGCCATAAGAGGGTACACCGTCTCCTCCAGCACACTCATAACTTTTCTGCCGCCCATTCAATATGAAGATCATCTCCTGCAATGTCAAAGGCTTGCGGGCGCCGGAGAAGCGCACAATGATTCTGAGGTACCTCCGCCGGTGGAAGCCGGACATAGCACTTCTCCAAGAGACACATCTGAAGGTGACTGATTTTCCTCCCATGCACAAATTTTGGGTGGGAGACAGTTACGGGTGACAGGTCACGGAGCGCAAGACAGGGGTATTGACATTAATCAGCAAGCACTTCAAGGGCAAGGTGATTGACTCCGAAAATGACACAGATGGTCGTTGGGTGAGAATATCAGTATCACTTGACAACAAAACCTATAGTATTTATAACATATACGGACCCACAGAAGACAATGGACCATTTTTCCGAGAATTGGAGGCACGTATACTTCAAGACACAATTTCACTGAAAATAGTAGGTGGTGACTTAAATACGGTGAATCGAACCAGTGAAGACCGTCGGTCGATGCGAACGACTGTGCGAACACATGACACACGTTTGAAACCCTTGCTAGACACGACTAACTTTGTAGACATTTGGAGACACCTGAACACAGATGGCAGTGAATATTCCTTCTATTCGTCGGCACATGACTCTTGGTCAAGAATAGATTATATATTGCTATCACAGGAGCTAGTAAGGGGAGTGGAAGAGGCACATGTGCACAACGTAGCTATATCTGACCACGCACCCGTATCAGTGACCCTGCCAGATATGGTTCAGATGGGGCCAGACCAAAGTTTGCGCTTCACTTCCTATTTGTTAACGGATGAGAATTTTCGAGATCAGGTGAAGCAATGGTGGTTGCAATATGTAAGGTATAATGGAGATAGTAGGGATAGGCAGGAACTTTTATGGGCAGCAGGGAAGGCAGTAATGCGCGGGAAACTAATAGCTTATCAGACAACCCTAAAAAGAAGATAGCGACAAACTACTCGCAGGCTACCAGGATATTACGCGATAGCTACACGGCATACCTGAGAACTTCATCGACACAGGATAAAAATCGATGGAAGCAGGCTAAGGCTGACTTTCACCTATGGGTAGATCGACGCGAGAGAACCAGTAATATGAATTATAGAGCCAATCTATATCGTTATGGTAGCAAATCAGGGAGACTATTATCACGACTAGCGAAAGGAAATCACATTCATCAACATATTACAGCGTTAACGAATAAACATGGGATCATGATCGATCATGCTGATATTGAGGAAAGCCTTATATTTTAACATGATCGGATAAATGAATGTAAAGGTGGCGAGAATTTGAAAAAATACACGCCAGAGAAGGGTGACGAGTGAAATAGTTTAATCAGGATCACAGCAAAGTTAGAGAAGGAAGATGACGGGAGGAATCCTAGAACTTAGGGGTTTCCTTACAATTATTAATGAGTTTCGGTTTTCTGTTTTCTTGTTACTTTGACTTTTACAATGTTTATTTTATGACCATATCGGCTGCGACCGAGATGTGTAACGCCTTATGTGTCATTTTTTTTTGAAAATACAAATAAAAAGGAATTTAAAAAACCCAAAAAAAAAAAAAAAAATTCCCTCTTCAACAATCTACAAGACAAACAAGCATGATGGGTGACGCTGCCTTTATTGAGGTACAGTATTAGATCGACATTGTCCATGAGTAACTATGCACTGTGATACCTATATAGCATTATTAATTTATATCTGTTGTGGTTGTTTCACCAGCACTTGCAGGTCTAACTACCTATTGTTAGTATGCATGATGCACTTTCTAGGTGTAATTATTTATTATTGCGCATTATTACCAGGTTTAGATGCTGGCCATTTCATATATGGTGTGTGAAGTTACAGTTGTCCTCAGTCTTTGTATTTTATTATGTGTGTCATAAATAAAACTCGTGAGGATGATGATGATGTTTATGATTCGTACATCCATTGACTGCATTATCTTACAGGTACAGATAACGTTCCTTAAGAACCATTAATTGATAATTATGAAATTTAGTTTTATGCATTAATTTCCAAAAGTAAACACTATGTTTCAGTTTTTGTTACCATTTCTACTAGCCATGTGCAGATATGCGCTGTGATGACAAATTAATATTTGTCCATATTTTTAGTAAAATTTATCATTTTAGGCCTTGAAAACTTCAATCTTTCCTGTTTTAAGCATAACAATCAGGGTGACGGCTCTTCCCTATTTGGAGCATGTTCGACATGGGTTTTTCTGTGCATGTGTAGGGAACAGGAGACTTCTTGCCGGTGTGGTACATCAAAGGGGATCTTGCTGGATGGGAGATATATTTCTTCTAGCAGACTGAAGTTTGCTCATGATTTTACATGATCACAAGGACCTGTGATAAGGTCATAGTCACGTGATCTGGTCATCTGATGTGTACCTCACCTGAGGGTGTGGAGTAGGCCTATAAAATAAGGAGCTGTTGTAGTTGGTGTGTGGAAGGAAGGAGTTTGGCTGGAGTTAGCCTGGAAGATTGTTTTGTTACTGTGTGCCAGTGTGCACCAGGAAGCGAGTACCAGACCACCCGTAATGGGACCTGGCGGTCTCTGCTGACCTGCAGCCGCTTAGTTAAGCCCGTCCCAAGCAAGGGTGAGTCTGGGACCAGTGGTTCTCCAAACTGTAGTGATTTATGTTCTGTTTTTATTTTGTTATCTGGACTTTTTGTTGAAATCATGATTAAAACCACTGAAATTTGAACTAAAAGGCTGTGTGTTTGCCTCATTACTGCAGCCCAGCCCTGCCTACCAGAGCGGATCCCTACAACTGGTGGCTTCAATGCGGGCAACGCAGTGAGGTCAGGCTGTTTTTTCCTGCATGACACTAAATGTCCTGGGTAAAGAAAGTGACGCAAAACCCGGTGGATAACTGTCCGAAGATGGAGAACACTGTAAAAATGCTGGTGGAGGCCATGCGACAGCAACAGCAGGCTACACAGCAGCAACAGCAGGCTATGCAGCAGCAGCAGGCTATACAGCAGCAGGCTATGGAGCAGCAGCAGATATTTAATCGACAGCAACAGGAAAACAATAGTCTACTGATGCAGCACATCACAGCGCCGCAGACAGCAGGAGCTTCCCGGGGATGCCAGGATGTCCGTAAAGCGGTGCGTACACCGAACCGAAATATGGAGCAATCAGATGACGTCGAGGTGTACCTGGAGATGTTTGAAGGCGTGGCAAAAAGGGAGAGAGTGCCCCGGGACCAGTGGGCCGAGATCGTGGCTCCGTTTTTGACTTCAGGACCCGCAAAAGCCTATAGGGACCTACCCCCCGAGCAATAGGAGGACTATGAGAGCGTCAAGGGTGAGATACTTGCACGTCTTGGGGTAAATGTTTTGGTCCGGGCCCAGCGGGTACACCAGTGGAAGTTTTCCCCTTCCGAGCCAGCTCGGTACCAGTATTATGACTTGATACACCTGATAGAAAAGTGGTTGCAGCCGGAGGTGTTGTCACCCCGCGCTATGCTGGATCGTATAGTGACTGATAAATTCTGGAGAACTTTGCCCCACACCCTTCAAACATGGGTTGGACAGGCAGCCCCTACTGATGGTCTCCAAATGGTAGACCTCATTGAAAGATATGGGGCTACCAAGGAGATACAGGGAGAGACTACCCGGAAGGTATCAAGTAAATTCCCCAAACCTTCACCCACAGCTCGGCGAGCAGAGACTCGGAGGACCGCCCAGGACGGGTCGGGGAACGAAAGGGGCCCCATAATCTGTTGGCGGTGCCAAGAACCAGGACATGTGAGAGCTGATTGCCCCCACCTGACTGAGCCCATGGACAACAACTTTGGCTACTATCAGTCTCACTATGCAGAACACATGTGTGCAGTGGGCAAACCAGAGGGACCCAGTATGAACCATTTGTGTAAAGTGGAGGTGGAGGGTAACCCTGCTGTGGCTGTACTGGACTCAGGTAGTCTCGTGACCCTAATACGAGCCAGCCACGTCCAAATCAGCGAGTATACTGCTCTGAAAATGGGTGTGTTGTGTATTCATGGGGACTTAAAACATTATCCTACCGCCCTGGTGATGATAAACACGTCAGCGGGGAGGAGGTGAGACGAGGTGGGGGTGGTGGTTAATTTGCATTATGAGGTAATAATGGGGAGAGATTTTCCGTTATTTTCTGTGCTTTGGCCTGTAATTACCCCTCCCACAGAACAGTCGTCGGCACCAGTGGCAACCAGGTTGCATTCTCCTGAAATCGGGCATGAACCTGGTGGCCCAGAGGAAGATATACTGGCGGTAGGAGTACCTTTGCCTTCGGTGGAGGAGGAAAACCCTCTCCTATAGAAGTGTTAGCTGGGGAGATGGAAGATTTGCCACCAGGACCAGAATTCTCATAGTTAAATGTGGCAGGTGACAATTTTGTTACGGCGCAACTACGTGACCCTACATTGACTCGAGCCCGGGAAAATGTACTGGTTGTCAATGGGGAACCCCAACACCCTGGGGCAGCTACAGTATTTCCCCAATTCGAGATGAACCAAGATTTGCTGTATCGGGTTGAAAAAATACATGGGGAAATTGTCAAGCAATTGCTGGTACCGCAGTCATATCGGAGGTTGGTAATGGACTTAGCGCATGCGCATGTACTAGGGGGACATTTGGGACAAAAGAAAACCCTAGACAGAATTCTATAACGGTTTTACTGGCTAGGGGTCTATGAAGAAGTTAAACAGTATTGTAACTCTTGTCCTGTGTGCCAGGTAACCAGTCCGCAGCCTCATTTTCGGAGTCCCTTGGTGCCATTACCATTACCAATTATAGAGGTACCGTTTGAGACAATAGCCATGGATCTGGTGGGTCCGGTTAATAAAACACCGAGGGGTCATCAACACATCCTCGTAGTTCTAGATTACGCTAGCAGGTATCCTGAGGCTATTCCCCTGCGACACACCTCGGCCAAACAGATCGCAAAAGAACTCATGGGTATGTTCTCTCGGGTGGGAATCTGTCAAGAAATCTTAACAGATCAGGGGACCCGCTTTATGTCAAAAATCATGAAGGAACTGCCAGCAAGGAAGAGGTCAAGAAGATGCTGCAGTTAGGGGTCACTGAAGAGACCCAGAGTGAGTGGGCCAGCCCAATAGTCCTAATAACAAAGCCAGATGGGACACTAAGGTTCTGTAATGACTTCAGAAAACTGAATGAAATTTCAAAGTTTGACGCCTACCCCATGCCCCGGGTCGATGAGTTAATAGAGCGGTTTGGGCAGGACCGTTATTTTTCAGTCATTGACCTCACAAAAGGGTATTGGCAGGTGCCCCTAACAAAAGCAGCGAGACAGAAAACGGCTTTTGTAACACCCGAGGGACTGTTCCAGTATATAGTCCTACCCTTCGGGTTGCATGGCGCTCCAGCGACATTCCAGAGGTTAATGGACGTTGTTCTTCGTCCTCATCGCCGATATGCCGCGGACAATCTGGACGATATTGTGGTGTACAGTACAGACTGGGAAAGTCACTTAGCCAAGGTACAGGCGGTGATACATTCGCTGAGACATGCAGGGCTAACTGCCAACCCAAACAAGTGTTCCATAGGGTTGGAGGAAGCTCGGTACCTGGGTATGTGATTGTGAGAGGAGTTATCAAACCCCAAATAAACAAAGTGGAGGCAATACAAAACTGGCCCCGTCCCCTCACCACAAAACAAGTGAAAGGGTTTTTGGGGTTGGTGGGATACTACCGGCGGTTTATTCCCAATTTTGCAACCCTGTCGGCGCCGTTAACTGACTGCCTAAAAGGCAGGAAGTCAGTAATGGTGCGATGGAATGATCAGCTTGAAGAAGCGTTTGTAAAACTAAAAGGGGCACTGTGTGTTCACCATTTTTGATCACACCCGACTTCAAAAGAGAATTCATTGTCCAGACAGATGCGTCAGAGGTAGGTGTGGGTGCCGTGTTGTCTCAGGAGGTTAACGGGGAGGAGCATCCCATTAGTTTCCTGAGTCGAAAGCTTACTCCAGCTGAAACCAGATACAGCATTGTAGAGAGAGAGTGCCTGGCGATCGAGTGGGCACTGGAGTCGTTGCGCTACTATCTGTTGGGGAGAACATTTGGTTGGTAACTGATCATTCCCCTCTGACTGGCAGTGTTGTAGCCCAGGGAGTAGAGTTCAGGTGGTAGATAGATGAACATAACAGGAAACATGGATAACGTTGCCAACCAGTTATTTAATCGGAAAACGGACAGGCAAATTCAGGCGAGATCCATGCCTTGTTCATTTTCAGAAAAGTAAGCCGGTCTACATTATCGGAGGATAGTCGCATGCGACGGTCTGTTAGTACACCACCTGCAGCACTAAAGACGCGCTCCAATAATACACTGGCAGCAGGGCAAGCCAGCACCTCCAATGCATACTGGCTAAGCTCTGGCCATGTATCCAGCTTAGAGACCCAAAACTTGAAAGGGGAAGAGCCATCTGGGAGTACACTGAGAGGGCAAGACATGTAGTCTGTCACCATCTTACGGAAACGTTGCCTCCTGGTGACTGGAGGCGTCTCGGATGGTGTAGACATTGGTGGCGCTGCCACAAAACTTCGCCACATTTGGAACATACTGGTCTTGCCTTGTGCAGAGGCGCTGCTTGTGCTCCCTCATGTTGCAGAGCTGTCTCCACTGCCTCGACGCACAGAGCTGCTTTGTAAAGCAGTAGCAGCAGCGCTCTCGGCTGGAATGGAGAACATTATGGATTGCACCAGTGTGTCTTGGTACTCCCGCATTTTACGCTCCCGGTTCAACGGTGTGATGAGGCTTTGTAAGTTGTCCCGGTAGCGAGGGTCTAGGAGGGTGTACACCCAATAATCAGACGTGGTGAGAATGTGGGCGATGCGGCGGTCGTTTCTCAGGCACTGCAGCATGAAATCAACCATGTGCTGCAGACTCCCAACTGGCCAACAAACGCTTTCCTCTCTAAGAAACGTCATCTCTGCCTGCTCTGCATCACCCCACCCTTGCTCTACATACTGACTAGAGCGTTGTGTACCTCCCTCTGTAGCGATTTATTCCTCTTCCATTGACTCCTCCTCATCCTCCTCACAAAGTGAGCCCTGCCCAGCCCTTTGTGAGGAACCACGTTGCGCTGACTGTCCAGAAGGTGATGGAATTTGTGACTCCTCATCCTCCACCTCTTCCAAAACCTCATCCCTTAGTGCTTGCAGTGTTTTTTGAAGCAGGCAGATAAGGGGGACAGTCAGGCTGACTAGTGCATCATCTGCACTCGCCATCCGCGTTGACTCATCAAACGCACGCAAAACGTGGCAGATGTCCTTCATAGAGGCCCACTCAGTAGTGGTGAAGTGTGGACGGTGCAAATTGCGACTTGATTGCGCCTGATGCAGCTGATACTCCATTACTGCTGGCTGCTGCTCACACAACCGCTCCAATATATGTAACGTGGAATTCCACCTGGTGGGTACGTCACATATGATGCGATGTTCAGGAAGGCGAAATCTGCGTTGCAGAGCTGCAATGCGCGATCTGGCCATGCTGGAACGTCGCAAGTGAGCGCACTCTAGGCGGACCTTGTGCAGCAGTTCATCAAGATGCGGATATTCCCTCAAAAAACTCTGCACGACCAAGTTGAGCACATGTGCCAGACATGGTATGTGAGTGAGGTTGCCAAGGCCCAGAGCTTCCACCAGATTTCAGCCATTGTCACACACTACCAAGCCTGGCTGTAGATTCGCTGGCAAAAACCACACGTCGCTCTCCTGCTTGATGGCATTCCAGACCTCCTGCGCTGTGTGGCTTCGATTCCCCATTGAAATTAATTTGAGGACGGCCTGTTGACATTTGGCCACGGCTGTGCTCATATCGGTCGCAACAGGTAAGCGTTCACGGGTCCATGTGGAGGTAGACCGTGACGGCTCCTGCAGCGATGATTCTGAGGAACTGGAGTAGGAGGAGTCAATGTGTACAGACTGGATTCCTGCAATCTTTGGAGTTGGCAGAACACGTACAGCGCCACTCGCAAGATCTGTACCCGGCTCCACAACATTGACCCAATGGGCAGTGAGGGAAAGGTATCGTCCCTGGCCATGGGTACTGGTCCACGCATCGGTGGTCAGGTGGACCTTGCTACTGACGGCGTTTAGTAGCGCATGTTTAATTTTTCCCTCAACATGCTTTTGCAGACCAGGGACGGCTTGCCTGCTGAAATAAAATCGGCTTGGCACATTGTATTGTGGGACTGCCAATGCCATTAAGTTCCGGAAACTCTCAGTCTCCACCAGCCTGAATGACAGCATTTCAAGGGACAGGAGTTTTGCAATGCCACCATTCAGAGCCTATGCTCGTGGATGGTTTGCCGAGTATGGCCGTCTTTTATCCCATGCCTGTGCTACCGATGGCTGTTTTGTGGCCTGGGAGTGATAGGATGACAGGGAACTTGCTGCTGTGGGTGGAATAACACTTTTGCTCTGGACAACAGTGACAGAGGTTCTTCCATGGCGATCCTGTGAGGAAGCCGAACCAGCTGTGTGTGAGCTGGAGGAAGAGGCTCCAACAGGAGCTGAAGATGTAGGTGCTGCTGTAGGTTGGCCTACATCTCCAGTGTGTCTTTGTAACTCAACTACGTGCTTTGTCCGCACATGTTTCCACATATTTGTGGTATTGAGGTTACTGACACTTTTACCTCTTTTTACTTTTTGCTTACACAGCTTGCATTTGACATAGCAAACATCATCTGCAAGTGTGTCAAAAAAGGACCACGCAGTGCAAGTCCTGGGAGCGCCCATTTTGACTTTTGTAAGAGAACTGCTCCGAACAGGTGCCAAACTGGAGGCTACAGGCAACCGAGTCTGCAGCCTACCTCTCCCTCCTGTTTGTACTGTTGGGCCAATCTCTTCCTCAGAGCTGCTCCCACCACCTTCCTGTTCCTCACGCCATGTTGGGTCTTGGACCTCATCATCTCCACTACCCTCTTCCAACACCTGCTGCTGTTGGGTGGTCTGGACAGCACCATGCTCAACAGAAACTGGAACCTGAGTCTCATCATCATCAGATGCGTTCTGCGGTGTGCTGACCATCGGCACTGGCTCACCCGCCTCTTCAGATTCAGAGAGACACAGCTGTTGCGCATCACTGCATACTCCCTCTTCTTCAAATTCCAGAATGCTGCTTGGCTGGGCCCCTGTTTGCAAGCCAACAGATTCTGAGAACAGAAGCAGAGACTCAGCTGGCTCCAGTTCAGAACTCTCTGACTGCCTGGGCAATTTGACAGGCGTTGAAGAGACAGATGGTTGCTCAACAGTGTTGTGGTCCTGAGAGGAGGTGGAAGCAATTGAAGTCGATGCATTGGCTGCCATCCAACCAACAACGGCTTCAATTTGTTCTTCCCGCAGCAGGGGGGTAAGCCGACCTCCTACAAAAGTGCGCATAAAGGAACGCTCACGGGGAAAACTGGTGGATGTTGTGTCACTGTCATGTGTGCATTACCACGAAGATCGTCGCGGTTGCACATTTTGACTTCTCACAGCTGAGTTGCTGTTTCTTTGTGTTTGGCAGCTAGGGAGTTAATTCTGTCTGTGCTCGGTGCTGGGACTGGGTGCAGTTTCTCCCAGCTGCAATTGATTATTTGTTGATTGGTTTCCTTTAAATTCCTGGTTGTCTGCTTTGGGAGTTGCCAGTGAAATCCTTCATGCAGACCACAGATAGGAATGAATCTGTATAGACTTAAGTTGAGAGCTCCTTAGCTGTTTTAAGCTCAACTTGCTTAGAGTTTATTCCCCAGACCATTTATGTTCCTTCGGTGTTTGAGTGTGTATGCAAGTGAGTGCTATCCTGTCTGTCTTATATGTCTAATCTGAGTATTTAGTTGAGATCAGCCCATATCCCTTTGGTGATAATCAGGATCCTTCTTAGGACTGATTACAGGGTTCAGGGTCTGACAGGAGACAGGGTTAGGCTGAAGACTTGGGCCTCTGAACCATTATCAGTACCTCCAAGGTAAGGGATTAGTTAGGACCCCAGTGCAGGGTCAGGTTAGACCCCGGTCCTCCTCTTTCCTGTTACAGCTCATCAAGTCCTCAAGATTAACCCTGAGTTCAACTATATCGTTTCTGCACATCTAGTCCTCAAGATTAACCCTAAGTTCTGCAGAGATTGTGTCAGGTAAATCTATTTTATACTTACATTCTGATGTTGCTAAACTATATGTTGTATAGAGTGTGGTTCCTGTATAAATAGTTTACTGACATTGTATTCATATCATTAGACAGCGTGATATTTTCACTGGCCATAAAAAATTATCTCTAGTTACCATGGATCCAGTAGCCCAGCTGGCTCTGCAGTTGCAGGGATTATCCATGGAGCTGACGGACATTAAGTCCAAAGTTTTGTCTCCCCTGGAGCAAACCAGAGTTGAACCTAAAGTAGCTCTTTCAGATAGGTTCACTGGTGGGCGAGACAAATTTTTTACCTTCCGGGAGGCATGTAAATTGTATTTTCGGCTTCGGCCGCGATCATCAGGGAGTGATGAGCAGAGAGTGGGAATTGTTATCTCACTTCTTCAAGGGGACCCTCAATCCTGGGCATTTTCCCTTCCTCCGGGATCCCCGGCTCTACAGTCTGTAGATCAATTTTTTACTGCTCTGGGATTGGTATATGATGACCCAGATCGGGTCTCTCTTGCTGAGACCAAATTACGTAAGTTACAGCAGGGAGATCGTCCGGCGGAGGAATTTGCTTCTGAGTTTCGTAGATGGGCCACGGATACTCATTGTAATGACCCAGCTCTTAGGAGCCAGTTTTGTCATGGGCTTTCTGACAAATTAAAAGACGTTTTGGCTCAGTATGAGTCTCCTCCTTCTCTGGAGGCTGCTATGGCCCTAGCTATCCGTACTGATAGACGGCTTCGGGAGAGGGGTGAGGTAACTTCACTCCCTGTTGTTTCTCCACCTACTACTAAAGTCCCTTATGTTGAGGTTCCCCTTGTCGGTTCGGATGAGCCTATGCAGTTGGGAGGGACATCTTTTCGTAGTAGGGGATTGGCGGCACGCCGCAGGACTAGAAGGTGTTTTTTTCTGCGGGAAAGAGGGACATTTTGTTGGAGAATGTCCATCCCGTGTCTTGTTAAGTAAAAAGTCGCCGGAAAACTGCTAATCCCAGGTTGTGTGGTGGACGACAACCTGGGAGTATGTATTTCATCCGCCGGTTCTTCTCAGTTCCTTGTACCAGTGGAGGTGGTGGTTGGTACTAGAGTGAAGAGATTGTCTGTTCTTCTGGATAGTGGTTCTGGGGCTAATCTGGTTGATGCTCAGTTTGCTCAGGCTCAAGGTATGCATCTGAGTGTATTGGTCAAACCGATCCCTATTTTCTCCATTGACGCCAGGCCTCTCGGCCAAGGTAGCTTTGTTCATGAGGTTCATAACATTGACCTTCGGGTAGGGGCAATACATAGGGAACAATTATCTTGTTATGTGTTGGAGGGTCTACCTACTCCCATTGTGTTGGGACTTCCTTGGCTCGTTAAACATAACCCTGTGATTAATTGGCAGTCCAGAGAGATAAGCCAATGGGGTGAGTTTTGCAAAAGCAACTGCATGAACACAGTCATCAGTGCGGTCGTGCCTAGTACATTGCCTCCTTTTTTGGAGGATTTTGGGGATGTTTTCTCTGAGGAGGGGTGTCGGGAGTTGCCTCCTCATCGCGTGTATGACTGCTCTATTAATCTACTTCCTGATGCTAAGTTGCCTAAAGCTAGGTTGTATAATCTTTCTGGTCCTGAAAGACAGGCTATGAAAGATTATATTTCTGAAAGTCTGGCCAAAGGGCATATTAGACCTTCATCTTCCCCTGTGGCCGCGGGGTTCTTCTTTGTGAAGAAAAAAGATGGAGGCCTACGCCCTTGCTTGGATTTCCGCGAACTTAATCGGATTACTGTTCGAGATCCGTATCCACTTCCTCTTATTCCTGATCTCTTCAATCAAATTGTTGGCGCCAAATGGTTCTCTAAATTGGATCTCAGGGGGGCGTATAATCTGATTAGGATAAAAGAGGGGGATGAGTGGAAAACGGCGTTTAACACGCCGGAGGGACATTATGAAAACCTGGTCATGCCTTTTGGTCTGACTACTGCTCCAGCAGTATTCCAACATTTTGTTAATGACATTTTTGTCACCTTGTAGGGGTGTTTGTGGTCGTATATTTGGATGACATTTTAATTTACTCGCCAGATCTTGTGTCTCACCAGGAGCATGTGAGACAGGTGTTGCAGATCTTGCGAGACAATAAACTATACGCCAAACTGGAGAAGTGTGTTTTTGCCGTACAGGAACTTCAGTTTTTGGGTTTTTTGGTGTCAGCCTCCGGTTTCCGGATGGACCCTGAAAAGGTGAGAGCAGTGCTTGAATGGGATCAGCCAGGGGATCTTAAGGCTCTGCAGCGTTTTTTGGGGTTTGCTAATTACTACCGGAAATTTATTTGTAATTTCTCGTCTGTCGTCAAACCTCTCACTGACATGACGAGAAAAGGGACGGATTTTTCTAAGTGGTCGGACAAAGCTTGCCAAGCCTTTTCCTCTTTGAAGGGATGTTTTGCTTCGGCACCCGTTCTCATCCAACCAGATGTATCTCAGCCGTTCATTGTGGAGGTGGACGCGTCTGACGTAGGAGTGGGTGCTATATTGTCCCAGGGTCCGTCCCCTGGTAAATGGCATCCGTGCGCTTTCTTTTCTAAGAAATTGTCGTCCGCCGAAAGGAATTATGATATCGGCAATAGGGAACTTTTGGCCATTAAATTGGCTTTTGAAGAATGGCGTCACTTTTTGGAGGGGGCAGTCCACCCGGTCACCGTTATTACTGATCACAAGAACCTGCTGTATTTAGAATCCGCTAAGCGTCTGAATTCCAGACAAGCTCGATGGTCGTTGTTTTTTACCAGGTTTAATTTTGTCGTCACTTATCGTCCGGGGTCTAAGAATGTAAAGGCTGATGCCTTGTCTCGCAGTTTCCCAGGGGCCGGGAAAACGGACGACCCGATTCCTATCCTTCAGGAGGGGGTGGTAGTGTCGGCTGTATGTTCTGAGCTTGAGGAGGAGGTGTTAGAGGCTCAGGGGGACGCCCCTGCAGGACCTCCAGGGAGACTGTTTGTCCCGAATCAGTTGAGACAAAAGGTTATTGAGGCACATCATAATTCTGCTTTAGCAGGACATCCAGGGAGTAAGGCTACTTTAGATCTCCTTTCCCGCCGATTTTGGTGGCCTAACGCTAATAAAGATGTTATAACTTTTGCCGCGTCCTGTGGGGTTTGTGCTCGCTCTAAAACTCCTCATACCCGTCCGTCTGGGACCCTTTTACCCTTGAAACTTCCGGAGCGTCCATGGACTCATTTATCTATGGACTTCATTACGGACCTTCCTCCGTCGTCTGGGAATACTGTCATACTGGTGGTTGTTGACAGGTTCAGTAAGATGGCACATTTCGTTGCTCTTCCTGCACTCCCTAATGCTAAAACTCTGGCGCAGGTGTTCATTAGGGAGATCGTGAGACTTCATGGGTTGCCTTCTGATGTGGTGTCAGATAGGGGGTCTCAGTTTGTGTCCAAATTTTGGAGGGCATTTTGTTTACGTCGGGGGATGCAATTGTCGTTTTCCTCGGCTTTTCATCCACAGACCAATGGTCAGACAGAGCGTCTGAATCAGAGTTTAGAGACATATCTCCGGTGTTTTGTATCGGAGAACCAGGAGGACTGGTCTTCTTTCTTGCCTCTGGCAGAGTTCGCTCTTAACAACAGGCGGAGCGAGTCCACTGGTAAGTCCCCGTTTTTTGGGGCATATGGTTTTCATCCCCAGTTTTGTATTTTCAATGGGGGGGTCCTTCTGGGGTTCCTGAGGAGGAGCGTTTCTCGTCGTCACTTGCTTCTGTGTGGCGAGGTGTATTGAATAATTTGAGTACGATGGGGAACCGTTACAAACGTATGGCTGATAGGAGGAGAGTTTCTGGTCCAGATCTGAATGTGAACGATCTGGTATGGTTGTCTACCAGGAATATAAAACTTAAAGTGCCCTCCTGGAAACTGGGTCCCAGATTCATCGGGCCGTACAGGATCAGTTCCATAATTAATCCTGTGGCATTTCGTCTGGAACTCCCTTCTACGTTTAAAATTCATAATGTGTTCCACAAGTCATTACTTAAAAGGTATGTGGCACCAGTCATACCGTCACCTCTACCTCCTCCTCCAGTGTTGGTCAATGGTAATTTGGAATTTCAAGTATCAAAAATCATTGACTCTTGTCTGAATCGCCGGTCCCTTCAGTACTTGGTGCATTGGAAGGGGTATGGTCCGGAGGAGAGGACATGGGTCCCTGCGTCTGATGTTAACGCAGATCGTTTGGTTCGGACCTTCCACAGAACTCACCCGGGCAGGCCTGGCCCTGAGGGTCCAGAGGCCCCTCGTAGAAGGGGGGGTACTGTCATGTGTGCATTACCACGAAGATCGTCGCGGTTGCACATTTTGACTTCTCACAGCTGAGTTGCTGTTTCTTTGTGTTTGGCAGCTAGGGAGTTAATTCTGTCTGTGCTCGGTGCTGGGACTGGGTGCAGTTTCTCCCGGCTGCAATTGATTATTTGTTGATTGGTTTCCTTTAAATTCCTGGTTGTCTGCTTTGGGAGTTGCCAGTGAAATCCTTCATGCAGACCACAGATAGGAATGAATCTGTATAGACTTAAGTTGAGAGCTCCTTAGCTGTTTTAAGCTCAACTTGCTTAGAGTTTATTCCCCAGACCATTTATGTTCCTTCGGTGTTTGAGTGTGTATGCAAGTGAGTGCTATCCTGTCTGTCTTATATGTCTAATCTGAGTATTTAGTTGAGATCAGCCCATATCCCTTTGGTGGTAATCAGGATCCTTCTTAGGACTGATTACAGGGTTCAGGGTCTGACAGGAGACAGGGTTAGGCTGGAGACTTGGACCTCTGAACCATTATCAGTACCTCCAAGGTAAGGGATTAGTTAGGACCCCAGTGCAGGGTCAGGTTAGACCCCGGTCCTCCTCTTTCCTGTTACAGCTCATCAAGTCCTCAAGATTAACCCTGAGTTCAACTATATCGTTTCTGCACATCTAGTCCTCAAGATTAACCCTGAGTTCAGCAGATATCGTGTCAGGTAAATCTATTTTATACTTACATTCTGATGTTGCTAAACTATATGTTGTATAGAGTGTGGTTCCTGTATAAATAGTTTACTGACATTGTATTCATATCATTAGACAGCGTGATATTTTCACTGGCCATAAAAAATTATCTCTAGTTACCATGGATCCAGTAGCCCAGCTGGCTCTGCAGTTGCAGGGATTATCCATGGAGCTGACGGACATTAAGTCCAAAGTTTTGTCTCCCCTGGAGCAAACCAGAGTTGAACCTAAAGTAGCTCTTCCAGATAGGTTCACTGGTGGGCGAGACAAATTTTTTACCTTCCGGGAGGCATGTAAATTGTATTTTCGGCTTTGGCCGCGATCATCAGGGAGTGATGAGCAGAGAGTGGGAATTGTTATCTCACTTCTTCAAGGGGACCCTCAATCCTGGGCATTTTCCCTTCCTCCGGGATCCCCGGCTCTACAGTCTGTAGATCAATTTTTTACTGCTCTGGGATTGGTATATGATGACCCAGATCGGGTCTCTCTTGCTGAGACCAAATTACGTAAGTTACAGCAGGGAGATCGTCCGGCGGAGGAATTTGCTTCTGAGTTTCGTAGATGGGCCACGGATACTCAGTGGAATGACCCAGCTCTTAGGAGCCAGTTTTGTCATGGGCTTTCTGACAAATTAAAAGACGTTTTGGCTCAGTATGAGTCGCCTCCTTCTCTGGAGGCTGCTATGGCCCTAGCTATCCGTACTGATAGACGGCTTCGGGAGAGGGGTGAGGTAACTCCACTCCCTGTTGTTTCTCCACCTACTACTAAAGTTCCTTATGTTGAGGTTCCCCTTGTCGGTTCGGATGAGCCTATGCAGTTGGGAGGGACATCTTTTCGTAGTAGGGGATTGGCGGCACGCCGCAGGACTATCAGTACCTCCAAGGTAAGGGATTAGTTAGGACCCCAGTGCAGGGTCAGGATAGACCCCGGTCCTCCTCTTTCCTGTTACAGCTCATCAAGTCCTCAAGATTAACCCTGAGTTCAACTATATCGTTTCTGCACATCTAGTCCTCAAGATTAACCCTAAGTTCTGCAGAGATTGTGTCAGGTAAATCTATTTTATACTTACATTCTGATGTTGCTAAACTATATGTTGTATAGAGTGTGGTTCCTGTATAAATAGTTTACTGACATTGTATTCATATCATTAGACAGCGTGACAGTCACTGGGGGCGGCAACAGACACAGAATCCCCACGTCCTCTCCCTGCTGAAACTCCACGGCCACGACCACGTGCCTTACTTCCTGCCTTCTTCATCTTGGTAGATTGATAAAGAAAGTCAGAAAAGTTATAAGGCCTAAGTGTGGTTATTACGCAGAGACTGCAGTGAACACTGCAGACAACTGTTCACTAGGTGTGAAAGGCTCCTTTGTGTACTTCTATAGTGTTTGCAACCAATGTATTGGATACGGATGGAAGCGCGTCACACTAATAGATTAGTTATTTTAAATAGAATGGAGCAGCACCAATTAGAGAAAAATGTCAAGGATGAGGCAGTGACACACGTTCAGCAGACTACAACCAGCAGTGGTTGAAAAACTAACTGGAGCGTGATCTGCACTCCAAAAATGAAAACCTCAGACTAGAGTGAACACTGCACACAGCTGTTCACTATCTCTGAAAGGCTCCTTTCTGTACTTCTATAGTGTTTGCAACCAATGTATTGGATACGGATGGAAGCGCGTCACACTAATAGATTAGAGTTATTTTAAATAGAATGGAGCAGCACCAATTAGAGAAAAATGTCAAGGATGAGGCAGTGACACACGTTCAGCAGACTACAACCAGCAGCGGTTG
The DNA here is from genome assembly GCA_033576555.1 of Oophaga sylvatica. Taxonomy (NCBI): domain Eukaryota; kingdom Metazoa; phylum Chordata; class Amphibia; order Anura; family Dendrobatidae; genus Oophaga; species Oophaga sylvatica. Next base: position 14,052,726 of record JARQOD010000009.1, read on the forward strand.
AAGAACTAACTGGAGCGTGATCTGCACTCCAAAAATGAAAACTTCAGACTAGAGTGAACACTGCACACAACTGTTCACTATCTCTGAAAGGCTCCTTTGTGTACTTCTATAGTGTTTGCAACCAATGTATTGTATACGGATGGAAGCGCGTCACACTAATAGATTAGAGTTATTTTAAATAGAATGGAGCAGCACCAATTAGAGAAAAATGTCAAGGATGAGGCAGTGACACACGTTCAGCAGACTACAACCAGCAGTGGTTGAAGAACTAAGTGGAGCGTGATCTGCACTCAAAAAATTAAAACCTCACAGACTACAGTGAACACTGCAGACAACTGTTCACTAGCTGTGAAAGGCCCCTTTGTGTACTTCTATAGTGTTTGCAACCAATGTATTGTATACAGATGGAAGCGCGTCACACTAATAGATTTGACTTTTTTTAAATAGAATGGAGCAGCACCAATTAGAGAAAAATGTCAAGGATGAGGCAGTGACACACGTTCAGCAGACTACAACCAGCAGTGGTTGAAGAACTAACTGGAGCGTGATCTGCACTCCAAAAATGAAAACCTCAGACTAGAGTGAACACTGCACACAACTGTTCACTATCTCTGAAAGGCTCCTTTCTGTACTTCTATAGTGTTTGCAACCAATGTATTGGATACGGATGGAAGCGCGTCACACTATAATTTCAATTGAATGGAGCAGCAAGAATTACACTAAAGAAAAAAAAAAAAAGAGTCTGTGAGTGACACGTGCAGATGCCTACAAACAGCGTTGGATGCAGAGCAAACTGCAGCATCACCTGCACTCTCACACACACACCTTGCACAGAGCTGTTAAAACAACACTGCAAGGCAAAAGGAAGCTTTACACAGCGGTTGGTAAACTAGCCTGCCTAAAGCACAGTACACAAAATCGCAATCTCTAACTGTCCCTCAGAGTCAGCAGAGCAGCGTTCTGTTCCTAACTGAATTCACAGCACAGTGACGCTAAAATGGCGGCGGCGCCTTTTATAGTGCATTCTGACATCATTTCAGCATCCAATCACAGCCATGCCATTAGTTAACATGACCGCAGCATTAAAAGGATGTGCCCACACTTCTTAGGATTCCTCATTGGCTGACTAAAATCACATTGCCTCTCAAAGAATTATGGGAACTTCCGATTCCGGTATACGATATATGGAAAATATCGGAACTAAGTATCGGAATTCCGATACAGCGAATATCGGCCGATACCCGATACTTGCGGTATCGGAATGCTCAACTCTAACCGCTACCTCTGGTTGTGTGGTTAGTTCAGGTTACTGCAATCCAATAGGTTCCAGCCTCTCTGGTGTATTGCCGTTTTTGCTTACTCTCCTCAGCTACCAATACATAACAGGGAAATTTGATTCTGAACTTAATAGTGCAGCTGAGCGTGAGGCTGTTCGCATTCTTGAAGAGTTAGCCAATGAAGGTTCAGGCACACCTGCAGGTAATTTCCATGCCTCTGTTTTTCCCAAATCCACCACATTTCTCCCCTTCTCTCTGTGTCCACAGATAGAAATTTTCTGTAGGTTGGTGACTAACGACTTTAAACTAATATCTAAAGGTAGAATTGGTGATAATCTCACCAGACTACAACGTCAAGCCTTATGCCAACTGCAAGCACTTGATGATGTTGTCTTTAAACCAGCTGACAAGGGGGGAAATGTGGTGGTCTGGCCGGTCAAGATGTACGAAAAGGAGGTTTTTAGGCAACTCAGAGATACTGATGCTTATTCAACACTTTCTGCTAACCCAATCAATGGGTACCAGAAAATTGTTCTTCAGATTCTGGATAAAGCATTGTCTGATGGTGTTATTACCAAAAAAGTTTTTGAAGGCCTTTTTGTGCAATTTCCGGAGGTGCCTACCTTTTATCTATTACCAAAAATGCATAAAGATCCAGTAGTTCCCCTGGGGCGTCCGATTGTCTCTGGCGTGGGAGGTCTTTGTGACCCTATTTGTCGGTTCATTGAACATTATCTACATCCTTTGGTTGAGACTTTGCCCTCCTACGTCAGAGACACTACGGACGTCCTGAGGAGACTGGATGGCCTCTCCCTTGAGCCGGACATGATTTTGGTCACGGCCGATGTAGAGTCACTGTATACATGAATTACGCACGAACATGGACTTAGGGCCACTGAATTCTTTTTGAGAACTAGCAATTTAGGCGCATCTTTGCGATCTCTGATTTTGGAGCTTTTGGAGTTTGTTTTGTATCATAATTTTTTTACTTTTAAAGATCGTTTTTTCCTTCAGAGGCGTGGCACTGCCATGGGGGCGGCCTGTGCGCCTTCTTATGCTAACCTCTTTCTCGGGTTCTGGGAGAGGGGTCTGTCTGGGGATGGCGCGCAGGCCGACCTCCATGTGCAGTGTTGGCATCACTATATAGATGATCTATTGATCATTTGGCAAGGTACGGAGAACGATCTGAATACATTCATGTTACAACTGAGTGATAATAATGCATACAGGTATGTTACAGGTACACCATTTCAAGGTTTCGGCATTTCACGCCTTTTTCAAGAGGTACCTTTTACTTAAGTAGCATATCAGAGTAAGAGGGGGACGTCCAGCAACCTTCACTGCGGCGGTGAGCTCACCACCGCAGTGAAGGTTGCTGGACGTCCCCCTCTTACTCTGATATGCTACTTAAGTAAAAGGTACCTCTTGAAAAAGGCGTGAAATGCCGAAACCTTGAAATGGTGTACCTGTAACATACCTGTATGCATTATTGTTTCTGGGATATACGTTTTCACAAATGAGTTATTATTGTCTTCAATAAAGACTGATTTTTTTGCATCCTACAAACGTCTGGAGTGCCGGAATATATTATTGGAATTATATGACTTGTTCTCCTGAGCACCCGCATCAGTAGTGAGCATCCCCGTTATTCTTCTATTACAACTGAATGATAATTCATATAATATAAGACTCACCCATAAGTTCCATCATCGGAGAATTGACTTTCTGGACATACAGATTGAGATCACTGATGATCTGGGTGTTCAGACGGACGTGTTCAGGAAGGAAACTTCAGTTAATGCACTTTTGCATGCATCGTCGGCTCACCCCCGTTCCACTGTCAGAGCCATCCCGATTGGTCAATTCCTGAGAATCAGATGACTGTGTTCTACCACGGAGCGTTTTGAGACTCAGGCTAATGACCTTCGGTCCAGGTTCAGTGCACAGGGATATAGCCGACGTTGCATAAAAAATGGTTATCATCGAGCTAAAACATCGGACCCTGACCTCCTCCTGTCCGGCACAAGGGAGAGACCTACTGATGATCATAAGATTAGATTTATTTCCACCTATATTAATAGGTGGGGGACCATTAGAAACATACTTAATAAACATTGGTCCATATTAAAAACTGATGGAATAATCGGTAAGGCACTACCGGAAAAACCTCTTCTGACAGCCAGACGTAGCAACAACTTGAAAGACCTATTGTTCAAGAGTTATTATGTTGCTCGTACACCTTCTCTTCCCTTCTATACAGGAAAACCACGCATTGGCTGTTACCCTTGTGGTTCCTGTTTGTCATGCAGGAACATTGATAGGGCTTTTGATTTCAGGTCGGCTGATGGTATTCGTACATTCAAAATCCGGGAATATATCTCATGTTCGAGTGATTTTGTGGTGTACTATGCAACCTGCCCCTGTGACATGATTTATGTGGGGTTGACCTCATGGGAATTTCGTGGATGAATTAGGGAACATGTCAGGGACATTAGGGCAGCCAGAACAAATGATGACTTGACCTCCATGAGAACTGTTCCCTGCCACTTCAAGCTAAAACACAATTGTGACCCTGACCTACTTCGAGTACGGGGGATAGACCGTATTCATGGTGGCATTAGGGGCGGCAATTTAAAACGTAGATTATCACAACTTGAATCAAGTGGATTGTTAGATTGGGTACTATGACCCCTTTCGGACTAAATGAAAAATTGGGCTTTTCTTCATTTTTATAGCCTATACAGTTCACTTGCGTTAATTTGTGTTATCATAATATATATAATCTGACATACTTATATGTCTTCTTTATCATCCTTGCAATTTGTCACACTTCTTTGAGTCTTTTAAATATGTTCTTGATTTTAATTTGTTTTATTTTTGTTTGAATTGTAGTATGCAGTTTTGCGATATACTTACCTCTGATGAACCGCCATTACCCCTGAGGACAAGTGTGAATACATCATGATATAATGGATGTTTCCTGCCGAACACATTTATTTGTGCATAGATCTTATTACCCAATGTATTTGCTGTTTCAATTTTTGTTCGACTTGATTGAATATCTAACATTTTGTATCTTATATTGTTTAATATACAGTATATTGCATCTTGAATTGTTCTGTATTAAGCACAAAGCTATTGTTCACATAGAGCGTTACCAATTCGATCGTAAGTGTGATACGTTTTTGATATATAGCGTCACTAACTTGGTCGCAAGTGTGACTCGGTATGATATACTGTGCGTTATCTATAGTACCAAGTGCTCATATTGAGCGCTATCAACTGGATCGCAAATGTGATGCGTTTTGATATATAGCGTTACTAAGGCCTCTTTCACACATCCGGCGGGCGCCTGGCGGCGCCCCCGGCATTTTGCCGCAGCGCCGCATGTGAAAAGCTTTCACACTTCCGGCGCCCAAAATGCGTTTTTTTGCCGGATGGTTTCTGATGCTTGGAGAGATAAGAGACCATCCGGCAAAAAAAAAAAAACGTTACATGCAGCGTTTTGTCCGGCCGCCGCAATGTACATTTGCGCCGCATCCGGACAAAACCGCATGCAACGCATTGACATGCGGCGCCATCCGGCGCTAATGCATGTCAATGCGAAAAAAGCCGCATGCGGCGCATCAGATTTTCAGATGCGGCGCTGCGGGAAAATGCCGGGGGCGCCGCAAGGCGCCCGCCGGATGTGTGAAAGAGGCCTAACTTGATCACAATTTTGATGTGATATAATTAACAAGCACTTAGGTGCTATCTATACTTAACGTTATCAACTTGATCGTTTTGGGGATGCGTTGTGTTACAATAGAATACACCTATCCTTAATCTAACTTGTGCGTTACTATTTTTGATTGCTTTGTGATACGGCGCGCATCGCCGGTGCGTCTGTGCTGCTCTCGTCATCTGAAGGCGTCGACCCAGTGCGATGCGTTCCAATTGACGTCACTGGAGCGATTGCTCCTGGAACGCATCGCATCTGCGATGCCGGAAGTGACGTTGTGGCGCCGGACGCCCTGCCTTTGCGCGCACTTTTGTACGTCACTGTGTCCTATTGGTAGGGCGGTATATTTAAACACGCTAATCAGGGAATGTACACATCGCCCCCCGAAGAAGCGAGGTGCGAAACGCGCGTCGGGGTCTCACAGGAGGTGTGGGGACACGAACACACCATTGGCAAGGTAACCTACATGCTGCATGACTTTCTTAAGTATTTACGTTGGGTCTTGATATATAGCGTCATTAACTTGATCGCAATTGTGATTCAGTATGATGTACAGAATACACTTAATTTTGATACATACTGTGCGTACCATGTGCTCACATTGAGCGCTACCAACTGGATCGCAAATGTGATGCGTTTTGATATATAGCTGGTGGATATAGTCACAGATATACAGTGGATCTGCCATGCTTAAGTAGGAATTGCAGCATTGTCTGCTATAAACTGCACTTAATTATTCAAACCTGCTTTCCTTGGGCGTTGTAGGCTCTTAAATCATTTGGTCTCCCTTACATGTGGGATTTATTTGGTTATCCTTGCCTTGGATTACTATTTTCATACTTATATCTTTGGTGTTCGCACCCACCTCATGTGGGTACATTACTATCCTCCTGCTGCTAATTGATATTTTTTATATTTTGTACTTTGTTATGTTTGTGACTGTTTCTATGTCATTGTGTCCTGGTATTTTTGTATAAACAATTTCTAATAAAATGGATTTATATATATTTCAATATACTTCCAGGATGTGACTTATTATTACTGACACATAATGAGATTTAAGCCCTCATATTCTTCTCCTATGCCTTTTCTGTCTATGGAGGGTATCTCTTTTCATGAATGATGATTGTTTTCCAGGTTCCTAGCTATGTCTTTATAATCCAATAGATTCCAGCCTCTCTGGTGTATTGTTACTTTGCTATTTTTTGCTATTTCTCCTCAGCTACTGAAACATAACACCGGACCATAAGACACACCCCAAATTTTCAGAAGGAAAATCGGGAAAAAAAATAATGTGTCAAATGGGGGTCCGTCTTACAGTCAGAATTCAGCTTACCACTGAAGGGATCAGCACAGGTAGAGGAGTGGTGACTGGGGTGGTTCGGTGGTCCAGGCAGGTGCGGTGGTGGTGCTATGTGGGGTGGCTGTGTTCTGTGGGATGGCTGTGCTCTGTGGGGTGGCTGTGCTGTTGGGTGGCTGTGTTCTGTGGGGTGGCTTTGTTCTGTGGGGTGGCTGTGTTCTGTGGGGTGGCTGTGCTCTGTGGGGTGGTTGGGCACTGTGGGGTGGTTGGGCACTATGGGGTGGCTGTGTTCTGTGGGGTGGCTGTGCTCTGTGGGGTGGCAATATACTCACAAATCCAGTGGCGGTCCCAATGCAGCTTCCCTGTGGTGCGGTGGTGGTGTCGGGGCAGCAGCGGGGCTCTGAGCTGCGTGGGGGGCTCCGCCGGCATTTCATCCTAGCCCGAAAGCCCCCGCAGCTCCGGTGCTGCAACGCGGTGGCCTCCAGAAAGATGGCCCCAGGGGCCTCCGGTGGTGGTCCCGATGCAGCCTGTGGTGCGGTGGTGGTGTCGGGGCAGCAGCGGGGCTCTGTGCTGCGTGGGGGGCTCTGCTGGCATTTTGTCCTAGCCGGAAAGCCCCCGCAGCTGTGTCGCGGTGCCGTGCTGAAGGATGACCGCCAGGGGCCTCCGGAAAGATGGCCGCCGCATACTCATTCAAATCTTGGCAACGAGATCTTGTCCTGTCTTGTCTCTAAAATTGACCTTTGTGGGGCATATAATTTGCTGCGGGTAAAGGAGGGCGATGAATGGAAGACAACCTTTAATAACCCGGAGGGTCATTTTGAATGTCTGGTGATGCCTTTTGGCCTTACTAATGCGCCTGCATTTTTTCAAAATTTCATTAATGACATTCTGAGGCCGTTGATCGGTAGGAGTGTTATTGTTTATTTGGACGATAATTTGATCTATTCACCTGATCTAGAGTCACATTGGCAGAGAGTCTGCAAAGTTCTTCAGATTTTGAGCTAAAACAGCCTCTTTGCTAAATTGGAGAAGTGCGACTTTGCGGTACGGAAAATTAGTTTTTTGGGGTACTTGGTCTCCAGTGATGGGTTTGAGATGGACCCAGTGAAGGTTCAGGCAGTACTGGATTGGCGTAGGCCTGAATGTTTAAAATCTGTCCAAATATTTATAGGGTTTGCCAATTATTATAGAAAATTCATAAAGAATTTTTCTGTTGTTGGTAAACCCATAACTGATCTCACCAAGAAGGGTTCTAATACTATCCAATTGTCCACTGAGGCAGTGGAGGCTTTTGAGCATCTCAATGAGAGGTTTAGCTCTGCTCCTGTTTTGATCCAGACAGATGAGACCAAGCCTTTTCCGTTAGAGGTTGATACCTCATCAGTAGGAGTGGGGGCAGTTCTGTCCCAGGAGGGAGAGGATGGGGTGCATCCCTGTGCTTTATTTTCTAAAAACTTTTCAGAGACTGAGCTCAACTATGATGTTGGGAACCGAGAGTTACTGGATATTAAGCTCGCGTTTGAGCATTAGCAACATGTTTTGGAGGGGGCTAGACATCCGATTCAGGTTTTTACTGATCATAAAAATCTGATTTATCTGGATGCTGCTAAATGTTTGAATGCCCGTTAAGCCAGGTAGGCACTGTTTTTTGCCCGGTTCCATTTCTCTGTAACATACAGTCATGGCCAAAAGTTTTGAGAATGACACAAATATTATATTTTCACATGATCTGCTGCCCTCTGGTTTTTATGTGTGTTTGACAGATGTTTTTATCACAGACAGAAATATAATTGCAAACATATGAGTAATAAAAGCTTATATTGACAGTTAGAATGAGTTAATGCAGCAAGTCAATATTTGCAGTGTTGATCCTTCTTCTTCAGGACCTCTGCAATTCTCCCTGGCATGCTCTCAATCAACTTCTGGTCCAAATTCTGAATGATAGCAGTCCATTCTTTCACAATGAATGCTTTCATTTTGTCAGAATTTTTAGGTTTTTGTTTGTCCACCCGTCTCTTAATGATTGACCACAAGTTCTCAGTGGGATTAAGATCTGGGGAGTTTCCAGGCCATGGACCCAAAATCTCTGTCATGACCCAGGACAGGGTTTTGTCTTTGCCCCGTCCTGGTCAGACTGGGGTTAATGGTTTCAGCCTCTCTCTGGCAGAGGGCGGCTATTTAGTTGCCAATTGACCTAGGTCTGGTGTCAGTTATACTCCTGCCCTCGGCTGAGTTAGTTGACCTCCTGTGTGCCTGTGCCTTGTGCCTGATCTTGTTGCTTGTTTGGTTTTGACCCGGTCCGTCTCTTCGTTGTGAGTTTGTCTACTGTCTTGGTACTGTGTATTTGCCCATTCTGGTTTTCTGATCCCTTGGCTACGTTCTGGTTATTCTCTGCCTGCTCCACTTGTACTGCGTTGCTCCCTCTGTGTATGACCTGGCTATCCTGACTATCCGTTTTGTCTATGCCCCTTGGTAACTCTGTCCCGTAGTTACCCTTCTAGGAGTTTTCCTTCTGCTCATAGTTCTCTGGAGCTTAGGCCACGCCCACCAGCAGGCACGTGCTTAAGGTCCTCTGGCCTGAAACAATCTCTGTCTGTTACTGCCTTCTCTGAGAGACCTGTGGCCGGCGCCGCCCCTTGGCAGTCACGTGCTTAGGGTCCTGTTAGTCTGAAGCACGCATCTTCACCGCTACTGCCCCGCTCCACAGGTATCTTTGAGTGCAGTCTGTCTTATTCAGGACACGCACACTGGCTCAGTGAGCAAGTGCAGTGCGGTGTTCGTGATAATCTCTATGTTTTATTTCCTGAGCCATTTAGTTATCACCTTTGCTTTATGGCAAGGTGCTCTATCATGCTGGAAAAGGCATTGTTGATCGACAAACTGCTCTTGGAGGGTTGGGAGAAGTTGCTCTTGGAGGACATTCTGGTACCATTCTTTATTCATGGCTGTGTTTTTAGGCAAGACTGTGAGAGAGCCGATTCCCTTGGCTGAGAAGCAACCCCACACATGAATGGTTTCAGGATGCTTAACAGTTGGCCTGAGACAAGACTGGTGGTAGCGCTCACCTTGTCTTCTCCGAATGAGGCGTTTTCCTGATGTCCCAAACAATCGAAAAGGGGATTCATCAGAGAAAACAACTTTACCCCAGTCCTCAGCAGTCCACTGCCTGTACCTTTTGCAGAATATCAGTCTGTCCATGATGTTTTTTCTGGAGAGAAGTGGCTTCTTTGCTGCCCTCCTTGAGACCAGGCCTTGCTCCAAGAGTCTCCGCCTCACAGTGCATGCAGATGCACTCACACCTGCCTTCTGCCATTCCTGAGCAAGATCTGCACTCCTGGTAGCCCGATCCCGCAGCTGAAACACTTTTAAGAGATGGTCCTGGCGCGTGCTGGTCTTTCTTGGGCGCCCTGGAGCCTTTTTGGCAACAATGGAACCTCTCTCCTTGAAGTTCTTGATGATGCGACAGATTGTTGACTGAGGTGCAATCTTTCTAGCTGCGATACTCTTCCCTGTTAGGCCATTTTTTTGCATTGCAATGATGACTGCACGTGTTTCTTTAGAGATAACCATGGTTAACAGAAGAGGAACAATGATGCCAAGCACCAGCCTCCTTTTAAAGTGTCCAGTGATGTCATTCTTACTTAATCATGACAGATTGATCTCCAGCCAAGTCCTGTGTTAATGGAGCAATCACTGAAAAGAGATTAGTTGGTCCTTTTAAGGCAGGGCTGCAATGATGTTGAAATGTGTTTTGGGGGATAAAGTTCATTTTCTAGCCAAATATTGACTTTACAAGTAATGGCTATTAAGCTGATCACTCTTTATAACATTCTGGAGTATATGCAAATTGCCATTAGAAAAAGTGAAGCAGTAGACTTTGTAAAAATGAATATTTGTGTCATTCTCAAAACTTTTGTCCATGACTGTATACTGTATCCCTGGCACAAAGAATGTTAAAGCGGATGCTTTGTCTCATAGTTTCTCTCCAGCAGTTAATACTGAGAAGGAGGAATGTATTTTGCAGAAAGGGGTGGTGGTGGCAGCATTGGGTTCTGAGTTGGAGAATAATATCCTAGAAGCCCAGATTTCTGCACCAACAAACACTCCGTATGGTAAATTATTTGTGCCCAAAGCCCTGAGGAGAGCTTTGTTTGCTGAATGTCATGAGTCTCGGTTGGCGGATCATCCAGGGATTTCAGAAACTAGAAAGTCAATCAATCGATGTTTCCGGTGGCCAGGGTGGCATAAAGAAATCATCAAGTGGGTGCATCAGTGTACGGTGTGCGCTAGGTCGAAGGCCTCTCATGCCCCGGCAGCAGGATTCCTGTGTCCTTTGGAGGTTCCTAGCTCGCCATGGACGCATCTTGCTATGGATTTTATCACCGATCTGCTGGTTTCTGAAGGTTTTTCTGTCATCTGGGTTTTTGTGGACCGGTTTAATAAGATGTGTCATCTGGTCCAGTTCAATCAATTGCCCTGCACAATGACTCTAGCTAAGGCATTTGTGAAAGAGATTGTTAGGCTACATGGTGTTCCCACGGACATTGTTTCCGACAGAAGACCACAGTTTGTGGCTCGCTTCTGGCATGCCTTTTGTGACAGATTAAAGGTTCATTTGTCATTTTCATCAGGTTATCATCCGTAGTCCAATGGACAAACAAAAAGGAACAACCAGGACATTGAGCAGTTTTTGAGATTTTTTGTAGCAGAAAATCAGGAGATGTGGTCGGAATATCTACCACTAGCCGAGTTTGCTCTTAATAATCATACGTCTGCCTCGGCTGGGTGTTCTCCTTTTTTTTGCTGTACAGTGAGACATCCATCTTTCGGTCCATTTTCAAAGATTGGGGCGGCGGTGCCTGAGGAGGAGGGTTTTTCTGGAAGTTTGGAAAGGGTTTGGACCAATGTACGCCATAATTTGAAAGAGGCGAATAGGAGGTCTAAGAAATATTTTGACAGGAAAAGAAGGGAGGCGTTGTTCGCAGTTGGGGACATGGTCTGGTTGTCCTCTAGGAATCTGCATTTGAATATCCCTTCTAAAAAACGGGCTTTAATTTGTAGGACCCTTTAAAGTGGTTCAGGTTGTCAACTCTGCAGCTGTGAGATTAGACATACCCTCGTCCTGGAGAATTAATTCAGCTTTTCATGTATCTTTACTGAAGAAAGTTGACACGCCAGATAAGGAGGCGATGCCGACTGTTCCTCCAATTGATGAGGATGGCGAGTTTGAGATTTCTCGCATATTGGATTCCAGGTGGCACAGAGGAAGGTTGTAGTATCTAGTGTCCTGGAAGGGTTTCGGTCCCGAGGATAATTCCTGGGTGAAAGCTGAGGATGTCTCGGCCTCAAGTCTGATTAAGGCTTTTCACAGGAGATTTCGGAATAAGGCTCGGCCAAGGGGATCCGGAGGATCCTCGTAAATGGGGAGGTACTATTAGAATCTATTCAGTTTGAACATCCACCATCTTGTTGTGGTTTCTGGCTGCTGGTCTTTTTCCCCTGGTGCTGGGCTTGTCGTTGATCAAGTGATTGTATCACCCTTTATTACCCTGCACCTGCCGCTCAGTCCTTGCTGGACACCAGTGTTAATCCACTTGAGTTCTGGCTAGGATCCTTTATAGCTTTGTGCTATACTTTGTGCAGTTCTGGGAACTCTAGCTCTGCTTGCATAGTCTTTTTGTTTTTTCCTTTTGTTTAGTACTAGTACAGGGTCAGATTCCCCCCCCCCCCGCTCTATTCCTGAGTTGCAGACCCATAACAATTTGCATGTCTGGGTGCAGTGAATGATAGTTCTGTCAACCAATCTAGGAATAGGGGGGGCTGAGATGTCGGTATGGTGATGGACAGCTCAGCAGTCCAATCAGATGCTGGGGCGTGCTGATCTGCTAGTGTCTGGAGAGACAATTTAGTCGTCCAATCAGGACCCTGGTTTGGGGGGCTTCATCCATGTGTCTTTTGTCCAGAGTAGTTACCTGGCTATTTAACCAGCTCTCTGACTTAGATTGCTGCCATTTGTAGCTTTATGGTGTGTGCTTGCTCTGTGCTCCCTTTCTGGTATTCTGATCTTAGCTCCTTGACCTAGGATTTGTCTTGACCATCCATTTGCCTAGCCCTTTTGTCCTGATCCACTACCTTGTTAGAATATTAAATAGAATATTGACCTCAGACAGTGAACTGAGAACACGTTTGTCTCATCGCTCTGTCTATGACGTAATCTCTTGGATTTTGACCTCGAACCTCTTGACTACGCAGTCTTACGGCTTGTTCGGAGCAGTGACTAGTGTCATAGAGGTTAGAAGTAAAAATAATGTAAAAATAATATTCTGGAGAACTTCACGTAACAGGACACTGAATTAAAAGAGAAATTAACAAAAAGAGGGTACCCAAATAATGAAGTCACAGAAGTTATGGAGGTACAAAGCTCCAGTGGCCTGCCATAGTCTAAAGATGAAGAAAGAAGAGAAAATCACTTTTGCTTTTCTTTTAAACACAGACCTTTACATGCAGCTATAAAATCATCCATTTACAAAAAAAATTGTCATATAATTAAAAATGATGCAGATTTTAAAGTAGTGATCTGAAACGTTATCGCAATAAAAAAGATATTTCAGTGAGGAGCCGCTTAAGTTATAGGAAAACTACCTGGTTAGAATATTCCACATCAAAAGGAAATTACAGATATGGCAATTGCATAATTTGTACTGACGTCATGATACAGTAGAGTCGGGCCAGAGGAAGCGTCAGTCACAGAGCGAAACAGCAGTTGCCTGGCAGGCACTTTACTGAATAAGGAAAGGGCCTCTGACTGGGATGCCTATAAGGTGGATGCTAGTGTAATACGTCCGTGCCCAATTCACCCCCCCATCACACCACTCCCAGTGGTGATGTACTAATTGGGGATGTCCAGCTGTCCAGTGACCTCGGAGGGGAAGGTACCTGCGGCCACACCTACAGGGGTTAAATTTAGGTGCTCTGGTCAGCAACTTCCTTTCCCCTCCACTGGAAGCTGTTGTTGTCTCCTGTTACTCTTCTACGACCCTCCCTGGTAGCAATGGCTGATGAATGGATGGAGGCCCTGCAGATGAGAGCGGCGCAGAAAGGTGAGCCCTGGATCCAAGCTATGATTAGCACCCTCAGTGCTCATCTCTCTGCGCCGTCTCCTCACCCCCCAATCCCTGCAGGGCCCGTGTCCAAATCTAGCCTGCCTCCTGAACCCCCTCCGGGCCCAGGGGCCCGGCATCGCCCAAACCGCACTAACCGCCCCTCGCCTGCACCTCCTAGGGTCCCCTGCCCCCCTCAGTCCCCAAGCTGTGGTGGTGTATTCATACCCCTCCAGGCTCCGGGTCCATCACCAGCAGCTACTGCTGCAGTAAACTTCTGCCCCATCGCCGGCGTCCGCAGCTGCTGGGGGCAATGCGTTACCAACGCGGGTAGGTCGGCGGTCGGGGAGAGGCACCCGACATCCGGAGCGGCTGCAGGTGGGGGAGGGTTCTTCTTGGCCTGCTGGGAGAAGGCAGCGGGTTGGGTCACGTCGGGCTCCGGCACCCGAACTTCCGGTTCAGGCCCCGCCCCTTCCACCTCATCACTTCTGGTCCCGGCCAGAACAAGACCGAGACAGCCAGGGACTCGTCTCCACGCTGTCTCCTGCAGGCGCCGTGGCTGCGCCCGCCCGGGGACAGGTGGCAAACTGATTACACCCCCATAACGCTGTCTCCGCGACGCACCCTGCAGGCAATGAGGCACCGCCTGCGGGGGGGTATCCTGGAGACCACAACAGCACCCAGGGACCGGTCCCCACACATTCCCAGGCAGGCGCAGCTGTAATGCCTGCTGGGGGGAGCCTGGGGATCGGTCCTACAGTGCATAATCTCGCTGTAGAGCGCTCTGCTCGGACTAACCTGACCGATCAGAGCGCTCTGCAGGGGTATAATAGCACAGTGTTAGCACCAAACACTGACATCACATATACATCAGCCCCCCAAGCCCAAATACCTAATAAAGAGTCCTTATTAACTCCCGCCATCCCATATATCTATAACATTCCCTTGACTAACAGCACACCATTACCCGCTATGGCCAGTAACCCCCCCTGCCCCTGGCTGCATATTCGCAAGCCCCGAGGGCCACCCATGCCGCAAGAGACGTTGGCGTAGACGCCGTACGTCTTCCCAATCCTCCTCCGAAGATTCCCGTGATCATTCTCAACACCCCTCTAAGAGTCGCCCGTGCAATTCTCACACTAATCGGCGCAGATTTTGCACATCACAATCAACGTCAACGTCTGGGGAATCCGAGGCGTCGCGGCGGCCCGACAGGCGACATCGGTCACACAACGCACGTCAACAGTCACGTGCCCCTTCGGAGGCTATCAGCCAGGGAAACCAATCACTCAGGGCTTCCAGCCTCTACAACCAGCAGACCACCAACCAACGTGGAGTAGGAGTTCCGCCATCACTAGGCTTCACTCCTGCTCTTGCGCAACACGGAACCGGAGTTCCCCATCACCTGGCTTCACTCCGGTTCTAGTGCATGATATTCCATTACATTCCTCAAATATGTCTTTCAGCCGGGAGGACGCTTCTCCTTCCCCCGGGCCTTCCAGCCAGCGCGTTAACCAATCTTTCGCCCAAGCAGGAGCCGCAGTAACTCCAGCGTGGGTTTTCACCCCTCCTGCGCCAGCGGGAGCCAGGGTTCCACCCGCATTGGTCATCACTCCTCCTACAGCACAAAGCGGTGAGTGTTCTAATAACAATGACTATCTAACGTTGATTTGATTTAAAAGGAGAAAGAGCTATACTCAGCAATCAAGGAGCTGAGGCAACGTTTAACGCATCCAAGCGGAACAGCAGAAAGCAACACTACGCTTCAGTCAGCGAGTTTGCACAAAGAAGGTTTTTACTGCGGGATCAGCCCGCTTGGTGCACATTTGGAACAGGAGACTAAGGAAAAAATTTGGAATAACGATTACGTTGACATATGGTCGCTATTGTCAGCCGATCAACAGAATGTTGATATACACTGTGTTCCAAATTATTATGCAAATAATATTTTCTCAGATTTTCCCAAATTACCTATATGAATTTCAGTCATTGTAATTTTCCAGTCAAATAACTATTAGAGTACAATTGAAAGGTTTTTGTACAAACTGCCTATGATAACAGTATATTTTTAAAAAAATAAAACACTCAAACTGCACTCAAAATGCATGTTCCAAATTATTATGCACAGCAGAGTTTTCAACCTTTTCATTTTAATAAAGAACAAAAAAATGGTCATTTGTGAAATTATAAGCATTAGGAGGTTATTACAAATTGAAATCAAACAGTTTTCAACTCAAAACTTTATTCTAGGTGATGTTACATTTGCACATAGGACCCCTTGTTCGAAAGGAGCTTCTGAACTCTCTCTTCCATTGAATTTGTCAGGTTTTGGACGGTTTCTGCTTCAATTGTTTTGCATGAGGACAGAATACCCTCCCAGAGCTGTTGCTTAGATGTGAACTGCCTGCCGCCATCATAGACACTCCTTTTGATGATGCTCCAGAGGTTCTCAATGGGGTTGAGGTCAGGGGAGCATGGGGGCCACACCATAAGTTTGTCCGCTTTTATGCTCATAGCAGCCAGAGATTCAGATGTGTTATGTGCAGCATGAGACAGTGCATTATCATGCATGAAAATGATCTTGCTGCGGAATGCATGGTTCTTCTTCTTGAACCATGGCAGGAAGTGCTGTTAGAGAAACTCAACATACACTATGGAGTTTATCTTTACCCCTTGAGTTTAACTGACAAACAAAAAAATTCTTACCTTATCACTCCTAAACAATTTTTGCATAATAATTTGGAACACAGTGTAGAAAGGAGGATGGGAGGTGGGATATATGATAGAAACAAACCTAAATTAACGAGAAACATGAACAATTGGCAACAGGCGTTCGCAGTATTGGGCTGTGTTATGGGCCAGAATCATCCGGAACGATGCTCCGAATTGTTCATATTTCAGGATATGATATATAATACATACAAGTCGCATGGCGGTTCCGCTTGGCGACAATACGATGAGGACTTCCGCAGGCGCCTGGCCCTACAGCCCGATCTAGGATGGGGGGTTAAAGCGACAGAGGTGTGGATATGATTGATGCTAGAGCAGAAGAAGTCCCCCTTTTCTCCGGCGACCACTAATTACTCCGCAGGTCAACACTCGGTGGTCATTAGAAAACCCGGGGCTTGCTGGCTATTTAATGAGGGAAACTGCCGCTTTCAAACACTTTGAAAATTTAGACACTACTGCTCAGCCTGCGGGGGAGGACACTGTTGTGAATGTGCTAGAGATGGTTTCTGAGCAGAGGCTCCCTTTGGTGGTAACAGACAGTACTGAACCTTTCAGCGAGGAATGGCAGTCTGGGATCACTGACTGGTCTGATATAAGGGAGGTTCCCTCCCATGATGGTCACTGGTGATCAATTGTTCTTGTCTCAATTGTGGTTCCTGGTTCATTTGGAAGTTGCTGGAGTCTTGCCTGCACCTGCTGCTTTCAGATAAGATATTTTCTGCTTTTCTTTTTGTGCTTGCTTTTTTCTTAGTTTTCTGCACTTTTGTGGAGGTCAGCCAGGTCCCCTCCTGGGGCCTGTGCTCCTCTCAATTCATCTGTAGCCACTGTTATTTGTTCATTTGCTTTTTCCTGTTTTTTCAGTGGCTGCGGCTTTGTTTTGTTACACCAGAGATCTGATTTAGGTGGTAGAGATCGTGTGATCTCAGGTTTTTTGGCAATCAGAAGTGCTGGTATTTTTTAGGGTTTTTGTTGGATTGCAGTCAGAATTCTTTCCTGTACTTTTCTGTCTAGACAGATTGGGCCCCAACATTTGCTCATTCTATTTTCTGTCTGTGTCCGTGCTATCTTCTTGTCTAACCGCCATTATATGTTTGGGGGCTTCCTATTTTCTTTGGGGATCTGCTCTGGGGTAGATAGCTTTCATCTTTCTGCCTTTAGGTGTAGTTATCTCTCAGGCTGTGATGAGGCGTCTAGGATTAACGTAGGAACGCTCCACGGCTACCTCTAGTTGTTTGGTTAGTTCAGGTTACTGCAATCCAATAGGTTCCAGCCTCTCTGGTGTATTACCGTTGACTGCAATCCAACAAAACCCTTACAAAAATACCAACAATAGCAAAAAAACTGAGATCACACGATCTCATCACCTAAATCAGATCTCTGGTGTAACAAAACACTATTCAGCAAATAAAAAGTAACAAAAGAGCAAAGCAAAAATGCAGACACAAACGGAGCACAATTGCAGCACCAGACCCCCAAAAGGGGACAGGCTGCAGTCCACTGCAGGCAGCAAACCAGCAGAGAAAATCAAACAGAGAAAAAAAAAAACAGCAAACACTTATCTAAAGGAGAGCAGGAAACTAGCCGTGCTTCAAGCAAGACCAGAAGGAACAATTGATAACCCGCAAGGCTGCTGTGAACTCAGGCCACTTATATCCTACCATTCAGCGCCAGCTGAAGGCCATTCAGTAATCAGTTCATTACCCTCAGCAACCACCGGAGGGAGCCCCAGCTCAGAAGCCGCTTCCATCATATTCACAGCAAGCGCCCACAAGGCAAAACCCCGGTGAGCGTAGCCGCGATGGGCCCCTGTTTAAATCTTTACCCCAATAGGGAAGCGGCACGGCTACTACACTACGGCTTTACAGACGGTTTCTTTATCCCCTACAAACCTAACAAAACACCAACGGTTGCCAATAACCTAAAATCAGCGCGAGAATTACCTGAAATCTTAAACCAAAAAATAATAAAGGAAGTAGAGCTAGGTAGAATGGCGGGTCCCTTTCATTCGCTGCCCTTCAAAAACATCAAAATATCGCCTCTAGGCATTATTCCGAAAAAAGAATCCGGCAAATATCGTTTAATCCATCACCTTTCTCATCCAAAGGGCGAATCCGTTAACGACGCAATCCCCCTGAAGAAGCCTCCATCACATACGCTCTTTTGACAAGGCCGTAGATTTAGTCCGCGCTGCAGGGCCCGGTGCTCTGCTAGCTAAATCGGATATAGAATCTGCATTTCGCCTTTTACCCGTTCATCCCGAATGTTACCACTTATTAGGATGCAAAGTAGACCAACACTATTATTTTGATATGTGCCTGCCGATGGGATGTTCAATCTCGTGTCACTATTTTGAGTTATTCAGTATGTTTCTGGATTGGGTCATGCGCCATGAAACAGGTAGTAATTCTTTGATTCATTACCTCGACGATTTTTTATTCGTCGGTCCCAGAAATTCCAAACTCTGTTCTTTCCTGCTGACAAAATTTAAACTGATATCGCATCATTTCGGTGTCCCCCTATCACCAGAAAAAACAATAGGACCGTGTAACGTTCTATCTATTTTGGGCATTGAAATAGACACCAATTCGATAATTTTCCGTTTACCTTCCGAAAAAATACAAAAGACACTTCATATGCTGGAAAGCTTCTTCACAGTTAAAAAATTCACCCTTCAGCAGATGCAGGCCTTACTGGGCCTACTGACATTTGCCAGCCGCGTAATGACCGTCGGCAGAGCCTTCTCTCGCCGATTATCTTGGCAACAAAGGGCGTTTCTCAGCCTGGCTATAGAATCAGATCAGATCGCTCGTTAAATGCTGACTTGATAGTTTGGGAAACATTCCTGGAATCATACAATGGTCATACATGTGTCATGTTTAATGAAACATCAAATAAAGACATAGGGCTCACAGTTGGGTGGAGCAAATGACACTGTTTTGCAGCGGTCTACAAAGACCAGTGGTGCAGAAGTAATTGGCCAGAGCTATGGACCACATCGAGCTGGGGACAAGATCCAGCACTGTGGGAAATTTTCTCAATTGTGGCAGCCATTGAGATTTGGGCCAAGCTGCTGATAAATGCCAATATCCGGTTTCATACTAGAAATATTATAACCGCTAAGAGCTTGAACCACATGTCAACGTCATCCTTGCCTACACTTGCTCTGTTGCGCCGGTTAGCTCTGCTATGCTTGGAAAACAATATATGGTGTCGAGCCACAGTAGTGGCGGAGGTAGATGATAATCTGATTAACCCACTTGTATCTTCCGATTGGCAGGCCTTCAGAATCCAGCTTCCCAGCGTGCAACCAACGGGTATTCAGTGTCCGCCGTCCCTTTGGGACATAGTGGCCAATCATTAATGCCCTTAATCCGCGCCTCTGTGTCACCGGCTACCTGGCAGGTTTATGGTAAGGCTTGGAGAGGAATGGTGCTCCTTAGTTCAGGGTAGGCCAGTAGATATGTGTGACCGAGCAAGAGGAGTAGTGACTGCAGAATTTTTGGTTCGGCTGAGAAATGCGGGGGTGTCGGGTATGTTGGCGCAAAGGAAATTATCGGGGTTAGCCTTCTTTTTTCAGCTGATGGGATGGGTCGATGTAACAAAACTATTTTTCATCAGGCAAGCCATCAAAGGGTGGAAAAGGCTTCATCCAAGTCTAGAATGCCGTCGCCCCATTTCACTCACACTATTACACAACATTATTTCAATATCCCCATCGGTCTGCAGATCACAATACGAGGCGACCTTCATCTCAGCAGCTTTCGCTATCGCTTTTTTCGGCGCACTGCGTATCAGTGAGTTATTACCTCATTCAAAAAGCGCGTCAGAAAGCGGTTTAATTAACGAGGACATAGTCATATGTAGCAACGCCCTGCGCATCCGAGTGCGAAAATCCAAGTGTGATCCAACCGGGAGGGGCACGTGGGTGCTGGTTAAATCAGCAGATGGCCCAGTATGCCCGCTTAAAATAGTCAAAAGTTACGCAGTAGTAAGACACAAAGGCAGATTTTTTCTATCTCACATAGATGAGTCCCCTCTATCAATATCAATTTCAGGTATCAATTTCAGACAATTTTCATGTGTAGCCCTGGTGTGAAGGCACACGCAGTACCCTGGAGGATGTGTGGAGAAGTAGCAGTTCAATGCTCAATAAACATTCACTCCACCATACACTTAGACACACCCCTAGGATATAAAAGCTAGTGAGATGTAGCCAGTGAGTTCAGTTCAGTCAGGAGTCAGTTTCCTGTCTTCGGACAGGGCAGTCTAGCCTGGACCTGGAGGGAGGAAGTCGTCCAGCCTGAGCCTGTCAGCAGTTCAGAAAGTGGAGGCCAGTAAAGGTGAGCCAGATCACCTCAGCCTGGTCAGAGCTGTGCCCCACTGGCAGACGGACTGAGACATCTATTGAGAAGGAAGAGATAGTTGCAGATACTTCAGTCTCCTGTCCCAAGGACAGTGAAGGTTCAGAGACGTGCTCCTGCCTAGAGGAATACTGAGATTCTGGTAACAAGCTCTGGAAAGAAGCAAGAAGGGACTGATCTATATGACCTTAGGAAGTGTGGAGTGCTTATGCTACAAGCGCGGACAAGGCGAAGGGCACAGTGGAAGGATTCTTAGAAGTGCTTTAGGATTGGAGAA
>JARQOD010000009.1:14073591-14148909 GCA_033576555.1 Oophaga sylvatica
GCCCCGCCAGGGGGAATCTTAAAAAAAAAGGTACTCTGCTCCAGGCAATAATTCAATTGGACAATCATATGGACGTGAGGGAACTGGTCACGTTCTTCTTGTCACATAAATCCACAAGTCCTGGTATAACACGGGAAAGTTAAAGGACTGACATGGTTCCTTTAGGAACAGAGCAAGCTGAAACTTCTGGACTCATCTTCTTTCTCTGGAAATGTAATCCTTGGTCCTCCCAGTTAATGGTAGGATTCTGACCTGCAAGCCATGGTAGCCCTAGAATAATGGGAAAGTGGGAGAAGAATAAGCATAAAGGACAGTTTCTCTTGATGATCTTTACCCATAAGACCTTCAAAGGTTCCGTTTCCTGATCCACTGGTCCAGAGGTCAGCAGGGAGCCATCCACAGTTTCCATCTGTACTGAGATAGCCTTCTTCACTGAACGTATCCCCTGTTTCAGAGCAAAGGAGACATCCATAAATTTCCACTTGCCCCTGAGTCGATCATAGCAGAGCTAACACCCAGACTGAGTCAACCCAGAGTTTGATGGAAAGGAAGCAATGAGAATTGTTTTTCTACAACTCAGCTGGACACCGCTGAGGAAACTTGAAAAATTGCAGCGTTTACACAGTCATCGTCCTCAGAAGTAACGGAGTTTAAGTCCGAGAAATCAATATCTGTTGCTGCAGGTCTCTCTGGAGCCTGAGGCTCGGACCTGACAGATCTCCTCTCGCAACACCTACGAGAACGGCTGGGGCAGTTTATAATGAAGTGCCCTGACTTACCACAATAGAAACATAGATTTTCCTTAAAACGATGTTCTTTGCGTGCATCACTAACCCGTCGTTGTAAAGAGTCCACCTGCATGGGTTCAGGTTCAGGTTCCCGTGTGATCCTACTCAAAGGTTCCTTAGCTGGGGAGGAAGGTAGGAAAAGGTTAGTGTGATTGCTTTCGAACCATCTTTCTTGCCTGCGTTCAGTCAGACGAGCATCAATACGGATGCAGTAGTTAATAAAGTCACCTAACGCAGTGGGAGGGTCGGCACGAGCAAGTTCGTCCTTAATCAGTGGAGACAACCCTTTTCGAAAAATAGATTTTTTGGCGGAACTGTCCCAAGTGGTATCAAGGGCCCATCTCCTGAAATCCAAGGCATATTCGGCTACCGAGCGCTTACCTTGGCGCAAAGTTAACATGGCTGCTTCAGGTGTTGCACCTCGATTGGGGTCATCAAACACCTGCCCCATGGCTGAAATGAAAGCATCAAGATGATCCAAACATTAATCCTCAGTCTCAATCAGAGGGTTTGCCCACATCAAAGCTTTGTTGGTAAGCAACATAATTATAGTAAGTACTTTAGATCGTTCAGTGGGAAATTGTGAAGCATGTGCGAAAAAAAAAGATTGCATTGGTTAATAAATCCCCTGAATTTCTCACGTTCACCACCAAAACGAAAAGGGGGCAACTTGGGAATCCCAGAACTCGGGGCTACGGCAGGAGCCTGGACTCGCTCCTCTAGAACCTCAATCCTGGCTCGCAAATCCTGGGCAGTCTGTCCAAACACTTGCAAATTGTGATTAGTAAGGTCCTGTAGATTTGCAAAACGAGGTCTTTATAGACTGTAAATCTGCAAGGATATTATCAGTCACTCCGCAAAGTTCCTTTATGCGGGCCTCCATCTTCCAGATCTCTTAAGACAGGAGTACTGGAAGGAGAAGAGAAAAAGAGAAAAGAAAAAAAAAACAATAGTGTTTACCTGTGGTAACACTGCAGAGGAAAAAAAAATTAAGGGAATTGCTCACCTGGAATGGTTGTGAGAAGTCACAACCACTGTCATCACAGAAAGTACAACCGGACATCTGATATCCACAGTTACAGCAGACACAGCCTTCCCAGACCCAGCAGACACTAACGTTTGGCTTCAGAATCTTGTAATGTATGTAGTACAGTTCATATAGCGTCTTGTGCTTGGGTGCGATGAAAATACATGAGACACAGGTTTGATATAGAAGGTCTTGTATTACTTCATACAAGTGGCAAAAATAGTCACACAGTTTGCAGATACAGAAGCAGGAAACACAGCAGGCCAGAGTAACTTAAGCTCAGCAATCACTCTCCACAACTGGTTCAGGATCTTCTTCTCTGTTACCGTAAGTCCATGCAAACGTGGATCTTTCAAAGAGCAGGGTTCCAGAGTCCACAAGTGTTCCAAAGTTCCTCAGTAGGGAATAGCTGGAGTACAAAGTCCAAGGCTTCTAGGAGTCAGGTCACAGGCTCACTGCAGGCTTGATTTCTGAAGCACTGATTGCTCAGCTGTGGCTGCTTAAGAAGCAAGAGGGAGAGAATCAGGGCGGGAACATGAAAGCTGGAAACTCCATATTGACTGAGGGCAAGATAGCTGCAGCAAGACAGAAAGCAAAATGGCTGACGGAAAAACTGAGTTTCAAGAACATGTACAAAGAACCTTACACCTGTGTAGGTCATACACCGGATCCTCCGTGGCGGATTAGTAGAGGAGGGAAAAGGTTCGTGACCGCTCGTAGGCCTAATCGCCTGTCGATCGCGTACAGGATCTCTGCCATGAGCCCCCGTTACGAAATGTAATTGCCCTTCTCTGCTTTGGTAGTTAATAAACTGTGACCGACCTATTCAACCCATCCAGGCCTGGCTGTGTGTTCTTTATGGGTTTGGTGGGAAGAAGGGGGGTGAAGTCACTTTTTAGACACACAGGTCTTCCCAGTCTGGCAGGCACTGTACTGAATAAGGAAAGGGCCTCTGACTGGGATGCCTATAAGGTGGATGCTAGTGTAATACGTCCGTGCCCAATTCACCCCCCCCTCCACACCACTCCCAGTGGTGATGTACTAATTGGGGATGTCCAGCTGTCCAGTGACCTCGGAGGGGAAGGTACCTGCAGCCACATCTACAATGGTTAAATTTAGGTGCTCTGGTCAGCAACTTCCTTTCCCCTCCGCCAGTCACTGGAAGCTGTTGTCCCACCCTCCCTCCCTTACATATTTCAATCGAAAGAACTGCCATTCTATGTGCGTTGGAGATATGTATATATGTGTAATATGTACAAGTTATATATATATATATATATATATATAAAAAAAAAAAATTATGTATGTATAAAAAATTGTGTTAGCAAAACTAAGTCACAGCGGATTAGTAGAGGAGGGAAAAAGGTTTGTGACCGCTCGTAGGCCTAATCGCCTGTCGATCGTTGACAGGATCTCTGCCATGAGCCCCCGTTACGAAATGTAATTGCCCTTCTCTGCTTTAGTAATTAATAAACTGTGACCGACCTGTTCAACCCATCCAGGCCTGGTTGTGTATTCTTTATGGGTTTGATTGGAAGAGGGTGGGTGAAGGCACTGTTAGGACACACAGGTTTTCCCAGTCTTATAATGTTGCCTGCATGCACGTCAAATCTACTGCTGCACAGCAATAAAGTATACATGCATTTTACTTCCAGGGTGACTGACACTCTTTTCTCCATTCTTTGAAGATCCTGTATGTGGACTACACCTTATAGAGTGTCCAGCACCGCCCTTATGGTCGTATATCCTGGGGGATCCATTATATACATGACACAGCTGCTCTCCTAATGCAACCGAGTGATTCCTAGCGCCGGACAGATTCTTTTCACTTTTTTCCTCGCAGTAATAATACAGTAACATTACATCCAGAGAGAGATAAAGTCATGCAACTGCAGAGTGTTGTGAATGGACTTGAAATGAGTTCTGAGCCGAGGCTCCCTCTGGTGGTTACAAGCGGTACTGGACTGTCCAGTGAAGATTGTGAGGATTGGGAATCAGGTATTACTGACTGGTCTTATATAAGGGAGTCGCCTTCCCATCAGGGTTGCCGGTGACCAATTGTTCTGGTCTCAATCCTTGATTCCTGTTTCCTTTGTAGCCTGCTGTGTCGTGTCTGCATCTCCTGCTAACAGATAAGACATTTTCTTCTTTTTGTTTTTGTGCTTGATTTTTGCATTTTGTCCTGCACTTCTGTGGGGGCCTTCAGGGTCCCCTCCGGGGGCTTTTGCCCTCTCAGTTTAGTTCAGCCACTGATGTTTGTACATTTGCTTTTTCCAGTTTTTTCAGTGGCTGCTGTTTTGATTTTGTTACACCAGAGAACTAATTTAGGTGGTAGAGGTCGTGTGATCTCAGGTGTTTTTGAAATTAGTAGAGTTGGTGCTTTTCAGGGTTTTTTGGGATTGCAGTAAGTGCCCTTCCCATCCTTTTCTATTTAGGTAGTTTGGGCCCCAACGTTTGCTCATACTATTTTCTGTCTTTGTCAGTATTTCTTCTTGTCTAACCGCCATTACATGTTTGGGGGCTTTCTATGTTCTTTGGGGTTCTGCTCCGGGGCAGATAGCTTTCCTCTTTCTATCTTTAGGTGTAGTTAGTTTCTCAGGCTGTGACGAGGCGTCTAGGACCAACGTAGGAACGCTCCACGGCTGCCTCTAGTTGTGGTGGTTAGTCAGGGTACTGCAATCTCATAGTTTCCAACTGCTCTGGTGTATTGCCTTTTTTACCTGCACTCCTCAGCTACCGAAACATAACAGCAGAGTATAATATCACTGCGGACAAAACACCACTGAGTATAAAATCCACTGGAGAATGTGGAGATTTTATACACTGCTGTATGTAGATGAAATGTCACTGTGGCCTCTACACAACACAGGACTGTGGGATGGAGGCGGTGGGGGCACAATGTGAAATATAAGGATTTGTTCCTATTTTCACTCATGTGCATCATTGTAGATTTGCACCCATCAGCCATAACATAAAAATCACCTGTCTAATATTCTTGGTACTCTGGAGACCTGAGTCTCTGATTGTTATTATAATATGTTTTTCTTCATATATTATTTTAATGAGATCATGTCCAGCAATTTCATATACTGAATAAAGAAACATTTATTTATTTTTTTGGTTACTAATCTTTGAATTTGTTGCTGTATCAGTTCTTGTTTTTTTCTAGATGTTCACAGTTTTTTAAATATTTAGATGCAAAACATTTTGGTTCAATCAGTAGGATCTTAAAATATGCTAAATATCTTACTATGAAAAACTAAACTTTTCTTACACTAGGTCATCTGATTATGTCAAACTTAGTTCTGCAGCAGCCGATGACATCATCACTTACACTCTGGCTGATGATGACACAATGTCACCACAATTCTACGTGACTGTTAGGTTAAGGATTCCAATGTTACTTTTCTTACTTTACCTTCAACTGTTGGAGAGTGAAGTCGACTTTTGCGCACTTAGCAAATTCGTTATTATTGATATTAACTTATCATGGAACGAAAAAGAAAGTGTGGTGAAAAGAATAAGAGGAGTGCTAAAAAGATATGCATGGAAGAGAGTTTTTCCCAGAGAGGAGAAACTTCTCAGGACATTGTACAGGACGTACCTGTTGAGAAGACAGATGATCCCTGTACATCATCTTCTGGACATCCTCCAGAGAAAAATACCCTTAAAAAGGGGATAAAAAGAGGGAACACATCTCCTGAGAAAGGAGATGAAACCCAAAACAAGAGAGGAAGAATGGTGGAATCTGAGAGTGGAAAGGATGTTATCTCTGAAATAAGGATTAGCGGATCAGCTAAAACCAGGAGCTCTCACTTACATCATGAGAGAGTTGAAAATCAAAGTTGTAAGGAACAACTTAAGAGAAAGAGGACATCTGACACTGAGACCACCACAAAGAGAAGACGTGAGAGTGACAAATCCATCGATCAAGCTCCAGAAGGTAAAGTCTATCGTCATTTAGTCATAGGCCACATCCATGTTTTATATACAGTGTTCATTTATTTCACAAAATGTAACCTAATGACAGAATCTTATCCCGTACATCTTACCGTGTACATCAGAGCTCTCCACCTTCTATACTTGGGGCTCTCCAGCCAGAACATGGTGGTAACCAGGTTCACCACGGTTCAAAGTTCATGATAGATTTAATAAAAAAATGCCAATTTATTGTAGCATTATATGTGAGTGCGACTGTAAGATTAATTGTTCGTTCTTATATCTGTTTTCCTTTCTAGGTGTAATCGGTGCTCAGACCACCAGCCCTTCAGAGCAAGTGACTGCCTGTCTTTCCCTGGAGAGCTTCATCTTTACCAGGAAGCTTGGAGAAGGCGGTTTTGGCAAGGTGATGCTGGCGACACATCAACCCAGCGGAATTCAGCTGGCAGTCAAGATGATCAAGAAGAGGAAATTGTTGGAGAACGCTAAAGACACTCTCTGCTTAGAGAAGAGAGGTCCTGAAATCATTGAAGACAGCAGATTCTTCACACATGCCTATGGCACCTTCCAGACAGTGGTAAGAGACTTCTCACGTCTATAAATTCTCTCCTTTCTCCCCATCATGTCCATTTGCTTCCATTAGATTGCAAATTCAATCTTTACCTGTGCAATTGAAGAGACCTGCTGCATGCTCTTTGTGCCTGTATGCCCTGGGCACCATTACTGATGGCTGTCATTAGAGGATTTTGACTTAGTTTTCCCCTGGACACCTCTCCAGTGTGTGCAGACACAGAGATATGTCTTCTGAACATACAGTATAGGTCCCAGAACCATAGTAAATGTTATCAGGATGGATAAATCTGCATTATTTATCATCATCTCCTTTCTCTTTCACAGGACTATGCATTTTATGCCATGGAATATCTGAGTGGTGGCGAGCTGACTGCATTTATCAAATCCAGAGCCCCCTGGATGTCAGCACGACCAGGTAAGAGAACAGCCGCTCTGTGATATCTGGGGCCGCTGTCTCCCCTCATAGTTGATAGTTGTTCAGTAGAACAATTAATGCTCATAGGATTTTTTTCTTCTTTATTAGATTCCTTGCAGCAGAAATCTTGAGTGGAATAGAGTTTCTCCACAGTCGGGGGATTATTCACCGGTAAGAAGTCATTTCTTTTTTTATAAGTAGGGAAAGATTTACTATGGGAAATAGTTAACTGTGCCAGATTTGTGGAGTTATTACATAACATGTACCACATTTATGAAGTGTTTTAGACACTTTTGGGGCTCACTTGAAGAGGGGACAAGGCTTTTATGGAAATGGGAATAGTTTGATAGGAATCCATGTGGCTTACAATGTCACAATTTGCAACTAAGTTGTAACCAAATTTTTGTGAAAATTATTGGCTCTAAGTAATGAAAACAATAGTGGTGTAACATCAGACAAAAGTCTCTGAAGATGCTCCTAATTTGTCAAACAGCCACTGTGATGAATTTGGCGCATTTTCAGACCTGGTATCTATCTACACAAGATAGGATTAGTGAATCTGCCCCCCAGTGTTTAGTGAGTGGTCCTGTGAAGCCCCCACAGTAACCCAAGCACTACAGCCGATCTATGTCTTATTCACAGAGCTATTTTTCTTTCTTTTTTTCAAGGGATTTAAAACCAGGCAACATTCTTCTGGACGGTGATGGACACGCTAGGATTGCTGATTTCGGCCTTGCTGCAATGAATGTATTTGGCTCTCAGAAGATCAGTGAATTTCATGGCACTCTTGGCTATATGGCTCCTGAGGTGACTATGTGACTACTAATATCTCATATTTTATTATCCACCTGCAATTCTCACTTAATGTGGAGCTTGTGGAATCACAGATCTATCACCACATCTGCCCACATTTACTAACGCGATCTAATAGATGGACGGTGTAAGGTCCCCCATACATAGTAAACTAAAGTCAGTCAATCTGGCCAATATTAGAAGGCTCAGCCTAGGACAGCATGATGGCTCAGTGGTTAGCACTACAGCCTTGCAGCGCTGGGGTCCTGGGTTCAAATCCTATCAAGGAAAATATCTGCAATGAGTTTGTATGTTCTCCCCATTTTTGCGTGGGTTTCCTCCAGGTAATCTGGTTTCCTCCCACACTCTAAAGACATACTGATAGAGAATTTAGATTGTGAGCCCCAATGGGGACATTGATGATAATGTATGTAAAGCTCTGCGGAATAAGATAATGCTGTATAAGAAAAGTATAATAAATTACAAAACAGTCTAATGTGTACTGGGGCTTCTCGACTTGAGAAGTAGCTATCAACCAAATGATCTTTTGGCCGACATGTAATATGTATGGGGGCTTAGGTGTGGAAAAACACTACCAGTAAACATGGACCACGGTTGTTTTCTCTCTCCCAGGATGGACAATAAACTAACTTACTCTTCTAATCTTATGTTTCCACAGATGATTTGTCGACAGCCCTATAATTACACGGTCGACCTGTTCGCTTTTGGGGTCATACTCTTCCAAATGGCCACAGGATATTACCCATTTTACTACAGTAGTCAGTTTCCTCATAGGACTGGCCTTGCAGTGGCAAATGATAAACCTTGGTATCCGGAGATCATGGATTTTCAGATCAGAGATGTCTTAGAAAGAGTGAGTATATAGACACTTATACCTGGAGACATAGGAAGGATAGACCAGTCTTCAGTTTTGATAATACACCGTACATTTCATTACCACTGTGTTGGGTATTTCAGCTTTATCCAATAAAAAGAATTGGGACAACGCTGGGGCCATGGAAAGCCTATCCTATATGTACAGTGTTCTTATCTACAGGCCAATTTATACAGTAAAGAGGCTGCGGGTGCTCACTAAAACCTCTTCACACAGCTAATCATCAGGATCATTGGGTATCGGCCCCTGACTGATCGACTACTGATGGCCTATCCTGTACTATCATATCCCCTCCTATCCTATATTACCCTAGCCTATCCTGTACTATCCTTTTCTGTACTATCATATCCTGTACTATCATATCCCGTCCTATCCTATCCTGACCTATCATGTACTAACCTGAACTATCCTGTACTATCCTGTCCTGTATTGTCCTATCCTGTCCTGTCCTATCGTATTTGCTTCTAGCAATGGTTGTTTTATTAGATTCATCTTTCTATAAGAAAATGAGAAAATAATTCTGTATCTGCTGTTTTTCTGAGATTGTTTATATTATTACTTGTGATATAATAATGGTTCTTATTCATTTGCAGCTCTTGTGTAAATCACCAAAGAGGAGAGAGGCTGTTTGCAGCAATTTAAAAGGACATCCATTCTTCTCGCCCATAAACTGGGAGGAATTAGAGGCGGGAAGGTCCCGTCCACCATTTACAATGACACCTGTAAGTGCACAGCGTCATTTTATTATAATGTCACCTCCTCATCTGTGTAATGTGATGTGTAAAAAATACTCAAATAAAGAGTAACAATCCTACATAGTGTAGGCCAGAATGTGTTTATCCTCCCCTGCTGGTAAATGGGTGGAATTACGGAATGGGGCAGGATTGACAGGATTTTACATATTTCTCAAAATTGTCATTAATGTCTCCAATTCTTCAGAAGGCCACTTAGTGAATAACTTGGATCTGTTAGGCTGCGTTCACACTGTGCTTTTTTTTTCTACGAAACACCCATAATGCTCTGAAAATTGTTTGGGGAAAAACACAACAATAGTATGCATTATTGTTGATACTGGGTCAAAAGAACCCAATGTGTTTTCAACGGGTGAGCACAGCTTTTGGTGCAGTTGTAGCAGATGTGGACAACGCAGATTGCCAGGCAGCACCAGTAGTTGACTTGTTCTCAAGCTGCAGGTAACGATGCATTATGGTGATTAGCGGTAATCTGCACACGGTTACCACGGCTCATCCACAATCTGTACAGGTGCCCTCAGGAGGGGACGGACATAGTAAAATAGCTAATGAATTAACCAGACTGATTTGTCTTTCTTCTATAGATCCCAGATTTGGAAACCAGCGAATAAATTGAATTACACCAAGTGATGTCTGGCACCGAAGCTCAGAAACCACCTGTAACCCCGGAGGACCAGCGGCTGTTCTGTGGCTTCTCCTACATCAGCAACAAGTGGAAGAACATTAAAAGCCACAGCAATAGCAGCAATGGAAGTGTAGCGCAGTCCCATCCCCCAAATACCTGACTACTGGGTCAGGGAGGCGTGGACCTGGGTGTGATCTGAAGAAACAGGCGGGGTCTGTTGGAATCCCACCCACGAGTTCTTCCATCTACTCTGTTACATATCAGAGACCATAATCTCCTGCATTCTCTATTGCTGCCCCATAACTCATCTGGCTGGAATGCTGCTTGGAGATGTAGGACCATCATACTACAGGACGGCACGGTGGCGCAGTGATTAGCGCTGTTAGCGAGCAGCACGGTGGTCCTGGGTGTGAATCTGGGTCACCATCTGCACAGAGTTTGTATGTTCTCCCCGTGTCTGTGTGGGTTTCCTCCGGGTACTCCGGTTTCCTCCCACAACTTAAAACATACTGATAGGAAAAAAAAATAAAATTATTAATTATTGAACATCATCATCCTGTATCTCATGTATTTCGGTATTTATTACCAGTATGTGATCTATAGAAAGGTGGTAACACTGCACATTGTCATGACTTTCATATTCTATTACTTATCCTCTACATTACACATCTGTAAGAATTAATTGATGTCCACGTGACATAAAACATGAATTTCTGAATAAGTAGGTTTTGAGCCTCTAGTAGTCTGTACAGTTACGATGTAACATGTAAACTCACCGGCTCCATCCTACAGCCCTCCCTATACTTTGTTATTGCTTCTTCCTGAGAACGAGGTTGTGTTGTTACTTGAACTCTGGGTTTTCTGTTACTACGTGTGCTATGAGGATTTTATTTAGATGCATATGTACAGCGGATGTTGGTTGTGAGTGCGTGGAGCGGGCTCAGGAGCGGAGACCGCGTCCTACAAGGCGGCAGTAGGTTGGATACAGAGCTGACTCTCATCTCTAACTGACTGAGGTGGCATTGTTACTAGAACTCTGGGTTTATGGTTCTGAGTCAGGGACGCATCTTCCTGCAGCCTCTAACTCTGACATTATCACTCACTTCCATCTCCCCATGAGGCCTAATGTCCGTCAGTCGCTAATCTATTGTATATCTGTCCCATCAAAAGCAGAATAAAGTTACATCAGTCCCCAATAACTTGGCAGTGCAGTATCGCCCTGACTACACGGGTGGAATACTATAGCCGCAGGACTCTGCTGGTGATACGCAGCACAGAATAGCGCAGTATGGCGTCACACGGCAGAGAATTATCATGACATGTACTGTACATAGCAATGAGAATATTCTGGGAACTGGGTGATATTTCTGCAGCTCCAGGTGCAGCTGACGCGCACCACACTGAGGTGGTACCAGGGCTATGGGGTACTCGGAGCCGAGCCCATGGAAGTCTATGGGAGTTGTCACTGGCAGCGGGACTCGGTCCGTGGCCCTGGCGGTCATGCAATGGGGATATTTACAGGGGATTTGTAGTTAGATAGTTCGTGACGCCACCTGTGGTATCTGATCAATTGGACCAGCGCTGCTATATGGATCTTCACAGGGGATGTTATGGGGCAGCTAGTTGGTAGGTCTCCCACAGGTGAGACTGGTCCCTGGAAGTCTATGGTGATGATGCAGGGTGTAGATAAGAATTCAGTCACACACAATGTAGCTTCTTTTCATACCTTTACTTGTAGGTGTTTCAGGAAGATCCCGGGGAGCTGGTCGGGGTGGAGAATGCACATTCGGGAAACCGCTGAGCAGGTTAGAGGCCTCCTTTACTTCATATGTATCTGAGTCCAAACTTGCATGAAGCGAAGTTAACTCTGTAATCTCCAGCTTTTCTCAATAGCTGCCAAGCCCGGCTGACATTGTGGTAGAGCCTTTTATGTCTCTGATTATCAGATGTTGAGAGAACTAAGTCCTTCTATGCTTGGCCTAGCTAAAAGTCCTTGTTCCCCCTGGCTCCGTTTACGTATCAGCGCTTAGGGCTACCTTCTGCGACTTGTAGTCCAGAAAGCCTCCGGTTATCTTGTTACTAGGCTTGAAACACTAGCAACGCTTCGGACCCCGGTGTCCGGTGAATTAGTGCAGGTGATCAGGTACCTGAAGCACTTCTCTGTCCTTCTCCACTGTGCCCTTCGCCCTGCTCTCGCTCTTAACATAAGCACTTGTAGCTTTTGATGGAAATGTCAGCTTTCTCCAGAGCTCACTGAACAACTCTCAGTATCCTCCAAGTCCAGACTGGACTGACACTGAACTACACTGTCCTAAGACAGGAAGCTGACTGACTGAACTCTCTGCTGATCTGAGCTGTCCGAAGACAGGAAACAGACTGAACACTGATTGCTAAGTGTCACTTCCTTTTATACCCCTGATGGGTGTGTCTGAATATGTGAGTGACGTGAATGGATATCAAGCTTTTGCGGTTACCTTCCTGTGCATTTTCCTGGATCTTGTGTGCCTGACATAGCTGGGCCACACATCCCCCCTTGGTTAAACACAGCACTCCCGGGCTGTAAAAGAGAAAAAGAAAAACATTTTTGTTTTGCATTATAACATCAACATTTTAACTCATCCCATCCGGGAGGTACGACTTCTTGAACGTTACAATTTGTACATTAGAAAAAATACAAAAGTATCAAAAGTATCAAACATTCTCATAATACAAGACAAATTCTTGTGGAGGACCCGCACCAAACCTCCCACGTGGGTCCTGGGTGGGCTGCAGGACTTCTGACTGCAGACCTCACTCTAGGCCACACCATACGGGTTTTTCTTCAGAGGCAATAATGGTTTCGTGTAAAACCAAGATGTAGCACCGTAGTGCAAACTATTTACATTGAAAGTTTTTGGGCTGGCACAGTCCACAGCCACGCAGTCCATGCATGAGAAAAGACACATTTCAAGACATATAAATAGAAATCACATTAATACTTTAACTTCTATTAAAGTGCAAAAATCTTCTTTGTAAAACTTTATACAATTCTTCAGATGCAATAAACCCTGTCTGGGTCTTGCTAGACTAGTTTACTAAGACTACTCTTGATAACGAATAGGTAATCTTCCTTTAGTAATACGTTCTGACCTACGTGGGGTAGCATCAGGTATAGTAGTCTCTAGCCTATCTGTTCTGCGTATCGGCAAACTATAGATACGACTCCACCTCTCTAGGGACCTGGCAAGCATGCTAGCGACTGGGCGATGCGGTACTGCTTCACCAGGGGACTCCACTTCTTGTGGTGCTGCTTCTTGGGGTTCTTCTGGTTGAGGTTCCGTTGGAACAGATCCCTCTGGGTCTGGCTCCACTGGCACAATTGGTATGACTGGATGTAGAGACTCCTCTTGCGGTTGATAAAACTGCAGCACCGGAATGATTACGGCTTCTCCCATTCTGGGCCAATCGCAGGTAAATCTCCCAAATCCGTATGTATGACCGATGGGCAAGTGGGACTCTACGTCCCGGCGGCTCACAAAGATCCCCGGATAGAGGCCCGGCTCCCGGATAAAGCCCCAGCCCTTGCGGAGTTGAAATTCGGTGACGCACCCCTGCCGCCGTGGTTCCCGTCGGGTACCTTTATCTCGGCGGACGGTTTCTTTATCAGCGAAGAACTTTTCATGCCATTCCTGTCGGTCTCGCTGTATCTTTCTTTCTTCCTCCTGCCGTTGTCTCACTTTCTCACAGTGTTGCCAGGCATTTCCGGTTTGGAGGTCGTAAGTCACATCATCCAGACGCTCCATCTCGTCCCAGTCGATTTCCGGCAATGATGGCTGGGACCCCTCCGGTGTTCCTACCGGGGAACCGTAATCTGCTGCGGCCTCCTGGCCTGGTTGGCACTCCGGAACGGGCAGGGCCTCCTCAGCCTCCTTCTCCTCCACCTCCGCATCGGTGGGATCAGGTACAGCACTTTTGGGGCAGCCTCCGGTTTCTCTTTAGCCTTCCTCAGCAGGAAACTTGGGAAATCAGGTGACGGCGTTATGCTTGTGGGAGAGAGCACTGCGTCCCACAGCAGCCGCTGTGTCTGGGCACGCCAGCGTCTCTCCGTCTCCTGCATGTCTGCATGACGCTGGATTAATCCTCTGAGCACCGCATTCTCTTTCTGCAGCTCCAGCATAGCGGGGTCAGTGTCCCGATCTGGGGACAGCTCCGGCACAGGCAGTAAATCCTCCGGTGAGCAGGGTTTGTACGCCTCCGCTCCTCCGCACAGATTCTCCTGTCCTTCCGCCATCTCGTCCCAGGCCAGACTGTAGTTTCCATCAGGAACTGTCTGGTCTCTTCCGTGGAGGCGGGATTTGCGTCTCCTCCTCTTTGCATAGAAGATGAAGAGGAGGCGTATTTCTTTAGCAGTGGGGCAGGATCGCACATTATAGTAGCATTTTGAGAGGGCGGCCATATCTTTCGCGCCACAGGGGGGTACACGCCCACGAATGCACGCCCACCTTCTTCTCCAGCGCCTCAGGGCGCGAATATAGCGGTAAAAATGGCGGTATTTGGCGCCAAAAGTGACACACAGCAAACAGTCTTTTTCACCAAACAGTTCAATAGGCACACAGGACTCACAATTGCAAGCTTCGCATCCTGTTCGTGACGCCAAGTTTAAAGATGACGCGCACCACACTGAGGTGGTACCAGGCTATGGGGTACTCGGAGCCGAGCCCATGGAAGTCTATGGGAGTTGTCACTGGCAGCGGGACTCGGTCCGTGGCCCTGGCGGTCATGCAATGGGGATATTTAACAGGGGATTTGTAGTTAGATAGTTCGTGACGCCACCTGTGGTATCTGATCAATTGGACCAGCGCTGCTATATGGATCTTCACAGGGGATGTTATGGGGCAGCTAGTTGGTAGGTCTCCCACAGGTGAGACTGGTCCCTGGAAGTCTATGGTGATGATGCAGGGTGTAGATAAGAATTCAGTCACACACAATGTAGCTTCTTTTCATACCTTTACTTGTAGGTGTTTCAGGAAGATCCCGGGGACTGGTCGGGGTGGAGAATGCACATTCGGGAAACCGCTGAGCAGGTTAGAGGCCTCCTTTACTTCATATGTATCTGAGTCCAAACTTGCATGAAGCGAAGTTAACTCTGTAATCTCCAGCTTTTCTCAATAGCTGCCAAGCCCGGCTGACATTGTGGTAGAGCCTTTTATGTCTCTGATTATCAGATGTTGAGAGAACTAAGTCCTTCTATGCTTGGCCTAGCTAAAAGTCCTTGTTCCCCCTGGCTCCGTTTACGTATCAGCGCTTAGGGCTACCTTCTGCGACTTGTAGTCCAGAAAGCCTCCGGTTATCCTTGTTACTAGGTTGAAACACTAGCAACGCTTCGGACCCCGGTGTCCGGTGAATTAGTGCAGGTGATCAGGTACCTGAAGCACTTCTCTGTCCTTCTCCACTGTGCCCTTCGCCCTGCTCTCGCTCTTAACATAAGCACTTGTAGCTTTTGATGGAAATGTCAGCTTTCTCCAGAGCTCACTGAACAACTCTCAGTATCCTCCAAGTCCAGACTGGACTGACACTGAACTACACTGTCCTAAGACAGGAAGCTGACTGACTGAACTCTCTGCTGATCTGAGCTGTCCGAAGACAGGAAACAGACTGAACACTGATTGCTAAGTGTCACTTCCTTTTATACCCCTGATGGGTGTGTCTGAATATGTGAGTGACGTGAATGGATATCAAGCTTTTGCGGTTACCTTCCTGTGCATTTTCCTGGATCTTGTGTGCCTGACATAGCTGGGCCACACACAGCAGTAACCCATAACAAACTATCAAAGGATGTGACCGTCCAGTCTACTCTTATCACAAAATTACACTAATTCTCCACATTTCTAGTGATCTCAATGGTTAATGTAAGTTTTCCGTTTCTCGTCAAGCATACTTCCCCACATCTCAGTGTCTACAATAGGAGTGTTCAGGTCCTGCCCAGAGAATATAAGAAACTGCACAGGATGCCTACATTTGAGTGGGTATGTAATCCACGCTAGGTTTTGATCCAGGACAAGGCCACGTTGGCTGTGATTTGCCACACTGAAGACAAAGTGCTAAATATTAAATAAAAAAAAACACAAATTCACAGATTTAACCCCTTACTAACCTTGGATGTACGGGTATGTCATCCCCATTTTGTGCGATTGCCGCCAGGTGTTCAGCTAACATGACAGCTGACCCCCAGCTCTCACTGCCAGGAGCGGTGCCCACTCTGATCTCAGCAGTTTAACCCCCTAAATGCTGCGATTGGTATTGATCGTAATATATAGAGGGCAGGGAAAGGGAAGGAGGCTCTCTCCACTCTAATTGGGGCCCCTGTGAGGTCCTGATCGCTGCCATGGTAACCCCGATCACCAGACTAGCAAGCTTGTTACACTGTGCTCAGCGCATGGTCTAACAAGCTTGTGTGTCAGTGCAGACCTGACAGTTGTAAATCATTGCAATGCTTTATAACAGCGATCAGAGTGATAAGAGTGAAAGTTCCATAGAGGGACTAAGAAAAAAGTAAAAATGAAGTAAAATTTTTTAAAAAAAATATTAAAAAAGTCACATAATAATAAAAAGTATAGATATTGTACCCATAAATTTGTATTATTATTCAAAATAAAATAAACAAAATAATAATACCTATTTGGCTTTGCCGTGTCCGGAATGACCCGTCCCATAACAAACTTAAATTGTCACACTAGTTAGCCCCTTCAGTGAATACTGTAAAGGAAAAAAAACGGTAAGATCGATGAGTTTTCATCATACCGCCAAACAAAAAGTGGAATAAAACATGATCAAACAGACAAATTGTAAATAAAAAAGGCATGTCTAAAAACGTCATCTTGTCCCACAAAAAACAGGCCCCCATACAGCTCTATTAGTGAAAAAATAAAAAAAGTTATAGCTCTCAGAATAAAGAAATGCAAAAATAATTATTTTTCCTATAAAATTGTATTGTGTAAAAACGCCAACACATAAATACAAGTATAGATGCAGTATCGCTATAATCATACTGACCCGAAGAATAAAGCTTGCTTATGAATTTCACCACACGCAGAATGGCATTAAAAACAAAAACAAAAGCGATGAAAAAATGTTATGCACCCGAAAACGACACCAATAAAAACATCAACTTGTCCCCCAAAAAAAGAAGCATCACATGACTCTGTTGGCAGAAACATAGGAAAATTATAGCTCTCAAAATATGGCGATGCAATTAAAAGTGTCTTTTAGTGTATGACTGCAGCCAAATACACACAAACGATATAAATATGGTAATCACACGACACGAAAAATAAAGTTGTCTTATCACATAAACCACATGAGGAACGACATACAAAATAAATAAAAACAATTCTTCACCTGCTGTTACTTTTTTTTATTCTGCCTCCCAAAGATTGTAGTAAGGTTCAGTTCACATTTATCCTGCGCTCTACACTGAGCGCTTAGATCGGGTTTCCGTGTAAATCTCTGAAATATGTAATTCAGATGGAACCCAGGCACCAGGCGAAAGATTCCCTATAATGAGGAAGATAGGGACACTGTGGACACTGTCTGACCTGTGATCTGACGTATCCATCTTTTTTGGTATGCATACAAGCATGGTCTGCCACAGTTGTATGTACTTCTGTAATGGACATTGTTGTAAAGAGGCCAGACTGAGTCCAGAGAAACTCTGCTGCCTCATTATAGTGAATGGATCCCTCAGAGGTTTCATCTGAATCACGTCAGAGATTTAGATGGAGACCCCAAAGTAAGTACTCAGCGTAGAGAGTAGGATAAATGAGATCCAAATGTTATGTAAAATGTTCCCAACAACACTTTCAAATCAATCCAAATAGCTCCTTGCCCCTAAAAAGAGTTTCATCAAATTTTGCACTCACAAATCCAATGTCCAATCCCTTCTTTTCCTCATAGTGTGCCTAAACCACATTTAGCATCTACATGCTTGCCATTTCTGTAGCGATCACAGACTGCCTAATTTACGGGTTTGTGTCTCCAAAAGCATGAGCTGGGTATAATGTACTGGGCACTACAATGGCAGATTTGCAATTTTCACTCAGCAACAGCAACTGCTGCTTGCTTCTGGAAAACACCAATGGAGTCAAAATCGTCACTACACCTGTACATAAATACCGAATAAATGGAATCTGCAAACTATTCTTGGAAAATCTGAGCACCAGGAGGCCAACAGCACTCCATCCCTCCCGAATCTCGCCGTATGGCTAAGGCTGATTTCACACTTGCGTTGGGCAGAGCTGCGGAGGGCTGCGTACTTCCTCCGTTAAGCCCCACCCACAGCTGCACCTCTTCCGTTCAGCTCAGCCAACGTCTGCATACTTAACGGAGGAAGTATGCAGCCCTCCGCAGCTATGCCCAATGCAAATGTGAAACCAGCCTAAGTAGTATTGTACAGCCACATAGGAGGGAATTTCCACGTTCAATAGAAGTTGTGGGACAAGTTTTCGTGCCATTTTTACCCATATTCCGGTGTGAAAATTTAAAATCTGGGGATTAAACAAAATTTAAATTGTTAAAAATTTAAAATTTTTTTTCTTCATTGCCGAATGGTATAAAATTTTGTGACACACTTGTGGTGTCGGTATGATCACTGCACCTTTAGATGAATTCATTGAGAGGTGTAGCTTGTAAAATGGGGTCATTTATTGGGGTTTCTTTTGTTCTGGCACCTCATAGGCTCTGCCAGTGTGACATGGCTCCCTCAAACCATTCCAGCAAAACTGAACTCCAATATCGCGCTACTTCCCCTCTGAGCTTTGCACTTGCCTTCTGATCTTTGCA
Source organism: Oophaga sylvatica (assembly GCA_033576555.1). Classification (NCBI taxonomy): domain Eukaryota; kingdom Metazoa; phylum Chordata; class Amphibia; order Anura; family Dendrobatidae; genus Oophaga; species Oophaga sylvatica. The sequence continues at coordinate 14,092,215 of JARQOD010000009.1, forward strand.
CTGTGCCTCAAAAGTCATTTTCGACCACATACGGGGTATTTTCCTACCAAGGAGAAATTACACAGCAAATTTGGATTTTCATTTACTCCTGTTACCCTTGTGAAAATAAAAAAAATTGGGGTGGAAAGAACATTTTTTTGGGAAAAATATGATTTTTTTATTTTCACGGCTCTACTTTATAAATTTCTGTGAAGCACCTGGGGGTTCAAGGTGCTCAACACACATCTAGGTACATTCCTTGAGGGGTCTAGTTAACAAAATGTGGTCATTTGTGGGGGGGGTTTCCATTGTTTAAGCACTTAATGGGCTCTCCAAATGTGACATGGCGTCTGTTCTCGATTACAGCTATTTTTGCGTTCAAAAAGCTGCTTCTCTTCAGAGCCTTGCCACGTGTAAACACATATGAGGTATCAGCACACTCAGGAGAAACTGCATAATAAATTGTACCGTATTTTTCGGACTATAAGACGCACCAGACTGTTGTGAATACTCTGGAGGCGACTTCTGAGCTGGGTCTCCCTCCGGTGGTTGCTGAGGGTAATGAACTAATTACTGAATGGCCTTCAGCTGGCTCTGAATGGTATGATATAAGTGACGTGAGTTCCCGTCAGCCTTGCCGGTAATCAATTGTTCTTCCTGATCTTGCTTGTAACACAGCTTGCTTTCCTGCTCTCATTCAGATAAGTGATTTTTTGTTTTTTTTTCCTCTGGTTGCATTTTCTCTACTGGTTTGCTGCTTGCAGTGGACTACAGCCTGGTCCCCTTTTGGGGTCTGGCGCTGCAATGGTGCTCATTTTGTGTTTGCACTTTTGCTTTGTTTCTTTGTCACTTTTTATTTGCTGAGTTGCTGTGTGTTACACCAGAGATCTGATTTAGGTGGTAGAGATCGTGTGATCTCAGGTTTTTTGTTTATCAGAAGTGTTGGCATTTTTGTCAGGGTTTTTTTGGGTTGCAGTCAGAATTCTTTCCTATACTTTTCTATCTAGACAGATTGAGCCCCAGCGTTTGCTCATTTTATTTTCTGTCTGTGTCTGTATTTTCTTCTTGTCTAACCGCCATTACATGTTTGGGGGCTTCCTATTTCTTTGGGGATTCTTTCATCTTTCTGCCTTTAGGTGTAGTTATCTCTCCGGCTGTGACGAGGCGTCTAGCATCACCGTAGGTACGCTCCACGGCTACTTCTAGTGTGATGGTTAGTTTAGGGTCCTGCAATCCAATAGATTCCAGCCTCTCTGGTGTATTGCTACTTTGCTATTTTTTGCTATTTCTCCTCAGCTACCAAAACATAACAGTATTACCGGAGAAACTGAAAATTATATGGTACTCAAAGAAGGGAAAAATAGTAAAAAAGGAAAAAGAAAAGGGAGTTGTCAGAATTTTTTTTCCCTCTTTGTCTCTGGGTACTGAGGGGGAACTTTTTTTTCCTCAATGGAGTTTGCACAGTTGTCTGGCCGTGTGGAGCAGCTTGCCGCTGAGGTTCAGAGTATTGCTACCTATCTTGATAGGTTGCGGTTGTGGAACCTAGGATCCCCATACCAGATATATTTTTGGGGGATCGGTCTAAATTTCTGAATTTCAAAAATAACTGTAAGTTGTTTTTTGCCTTGAAGCCTAAGTCCTCAGGGAACGCAGCACAGCAGGTTCAAATTGTCACCTCTCTGCTGCACGGCGACCCTCAGGATTGGGCTTTTTCCCTGACACCTGGGGATCCTGTTTTGAGTTATGTTGATGTATTTTTTCAGGCTCTGGGGTTATTGTACGATGAACCTAATGTTACTGATCAAGCTGAAAAGATCTTGTTGGCATTAAATCAGGGTCGTGAAGACGCTGAGCTATACTGTCAGAAATTCCGAAATTGGGCAGTCCTGACCAAATGGAATGATGATGCTTTAGCAGCCCTTTTTCGGAAGGGTCTGTCAGAAAATGTAAAGGACGTTATGGTGGGATTCCCTGTTCCCTCTGGTCTCAATGATTCTATGTCTTTGACTATTCAAATTGACAGATGTTTGCATGAGCGCAGAGGTATGCATGAGATAGCGTTGCCTTGTGAGCCAGCTCCTGAGCCCATGCAGTGTGATGGGGTGACTTCTGGGGCTCAGCGTCTTGAGTTTCGAAAGCGCAATAGGTTATGTTTCTACTGTGGTGACGCCTCTCATGCTATTTCCGTCTGCCCTAAGCGGGGAAGACGATTTGCGCGCTCAGTTGTCTTGGGTCGCGTTCAGACTAAATTTCTGTTGACTGTTACCCTGATTTGCTCCCTGTCCACATTTTCGGCTCAGGCCTTTGTTGATTCAGGAGCAGCTATTAACCTGATGGATTTTGACTTTGCCAAACGTTGTGGGTTTTCCATGATACCCCTGCGGAAGTCTATTTCTATACTGGGCATTGATTCTACCCCATTGGTGGAGAATAAACCCCAGTTTTCTACTCAGGTGATAATGAGGGTTGAACCAGATCATCAAGAGAGCTGCAAATTTCTGGTGTTGCATAATCTGCATGACATTATTGTACTGGGTTTCCCTTGATTACAGACTGATAATCCTGTTTTGGATTGGAAATCTGAGTCTGTGACCAGTTGGGGCTGCCAATGTGTTAATACTGACACTCCTGTTTTTTCTGTCTCTCCCCAGTCTCAGGATGTCCCTGACTTTTTGACTGAATTTTCTGATGTGTTTAGTGAGAGTTTGTCTGCATCCTTACCTCCTCAAAGGAGCTATGATTGCGCTATTGAGTTAGTGCCTGGTGGTAAATTTCCTAAAGGTCGCCTTTTTAATTTGTCTGTACCTGAACACGATTCTATGCGATCTTATGTCAAGGAGTCTTTGGAGAAGGGTCATGTCAGACCATCCTCTTCACCCTTGGGCGCCGGTTTTTTCTTTGTGGCCAAAAAGGATGGTTCATTGAGGCTGTGTATTGATTATCGCCTCCTGAATAAGATCACTGTGAAGTATCAATATCCGTTACCCTTGATTTCTGACCTGTTTTCCAGGGTGAAAAGTGCTAGTTGGTTAACCAAGCTTGACCTCAGGGGGGCGTATAACCTTATTCGCATTAAGCACAGGGATGAATGGAAGACGGCGTTTAATACCCCAGAGGGGCATTTTGAGTACCTAGTGATGCCTTTTGGGCTTACTAATGCCCCTTCCGTCTTACAATCCTTCATGAATGATATTTTCAGGGATTTTGTGGATAAATTTCTGATCGTTTATTTGAATGATATCTTGATTTTTCCAACGACTGGGACTCTCATGTGAAACATGTTCGGACTGTGTTCCAGATTTTGAGAGAGAATGCACTGTATGTGAAGGGATCAAAGTGTCTTTTTGGCGTACAGAAGGTCTCATTTCTGGGATTCATTTTGTCTCCATCTGTTATTGAAATGGACCCGGTCAAGGTTCAGGCCATCTGTGATTGGGTTCAACCTACTTCATTGAAGGCTGTTCAGAGATTTTTGGGTTTTGCCAATTTTTATCGTAAATTTATTGGTAATTTCTCCGGTATTGTTAAACCATTGACTGATTTGACAAAAAGGGTTCCGATGTGGTGAATTGGCCTCCTGAGGTAGTTTCTGCGTTTCAGGAACTTAAGCAGAGATTCATTTCTGCTCCTGTTCTACGGCAGCCTGATGTTTCTCTGCCGTTTCAGGTGGAGGTTGATGCCTCTGAGATTGAGGCAGGTGCCGTGTTGTCCCAAAGGGATCCAGAGACCTCTAAGAGTTACCCTTGTGCCTTTTTCTCTCGAAAATTTTCTCCAACTGAACGTAATTATGACGGGGTAATCGGGAGTTATTGGCCATGAAGTGGGCCTTTGAAGAGTGGAGACATTGGCTAGAAGGAGCCAAACATCAGGTGGTGGTCCTCACGGACCATAAGAACCTGGTTCATCTCGAATCAGCCAAGCGACTTAATCCTAGACAGGCCAGGCCTTGTTTTTAACACGTTTTAATTTTGCGGTTTCTTTTCTTCCTGGCACTAAGAATGTTAAGGCGGATGCCCTCTCGAGGAGTTTCTTTGCGGATTCTCCTGAGTTATCTGATCCTGCTGTTATTTTGAATGAGGGTGTAGTTCTTTCCGCCATCTCGCCCAATTTGAGACTGGCTCTGGGGTTGTGTCAGGAGGATAAACCTGAGCGCTGCCCTGTTGGGAAATTGTTTGTCCCAGACCAGTGGAAGAAGAGTGGGATGTCTGAGATTCATTGTTCCGCGTTGGCTGGTCATCCCGGGATTTTTGGTACCAGAGACTTGGTGAGTCGGTCCTTTCGGTGGCCTACTTTGTCTCGTGACGTCAGGGACTTTGTGCAGTCCTGTGGGACTTGCTCTCGTTCCAAGCCTTGCTCTCGTTCTAGTGGTTTGTTAATGCCATTACCTGTACCCAAGAGGCCATGGACCCATATTTCTATGGATTTTATTTCCGACCTCCCTGTTTCTCAGAGAATGACCTTTATCTGGGTAATCTGTGATAGGTTTTCCAAGATGATACATCTTGTGCCATTACCTAAGTTGCCTTCCTCCTCCGAATTGGTGCCTTTGTTCGTTCAGCACGTGGTTCGGTTACATGGCATTCCGGAGAACATTGTGTCTGACAGAGGAGTCCAGTTTGTTTCCAGATTTTGGAGGACATTTTGTTCTAAACTCGGTGTTCAGTTATCTTTCTCCTCTGCTTTTCACCCTCAGACCAATGGACAAACCGAGAGAACAAACCAGACCTTGGAGACTTATTTGAGATGTTTTGTGTCTGCTGATCAAGATGACTGGGTCTCTTTTTTGCCTTTGGCTGAGTTTGCTCTTAATAATAGGGCTAGCTCTGCCACCTTGATGTCTCAATTTTTCTGCAATTCTGGGTTTCACCCTCGATTTTCTTCAGGACAGGCGGAGGCTTCTGTCTGTCCGGGGTTGACTCTATTGTGCAGCGTATGCAGCAGATTTGAGACCAGGTAGTGGAGAGGTTGTCTCTCTCTCTCAAGAGAAGGCCCAGCGGTTTGCCAACCGGCATAGGACTGATGGTCCTCGTTTTAAAGTGGGGGACTTGGTTTGGTTGTCCTCAAGAAATATCCCTATGAAGGTTGCATCTCGAAAATTTAATTTATAAGATCATGGAAATTATTAATCTGGTTTCCTTCCGTTTGCTTCTTCCAGGGACATTTAAGATCCATAACGTGTTCCACAAGTCCTTATTGGAGAGGTTTGTCGAGCCAGTGATTCCTATGGCTGCGCCTCCCGACCCTGTTTTGGTTGAGGGCAATTTGGAGTATGTGGTTGAGAAAATATTGGATTCTCGTTTTGCTAGGCGGAAACTCCAGTATTTGGTTAAGAGGAGAGGTTATGGTCAGGAGGACAATTCTTGGGTGTTTGCTTCGGACATCCATGCTGGGAGACTTATCCGTGCCTGTCATCGAGCTCATCCTGATCGGCCTGGTTGCGCAGGTGAGGGTTCGGTGACCCCTCCTCAAGGGGGGGGGTACTGTTGTGAATACTCTGGAGGCGACATCTGAGCTGGGGCTCCCTCCAGTGGTTGCTGAGGGTAATGAACTAATTACTGAATGGCCTTCAGCTGGCTCTGAATGGTATGATATAAGTGACCTGAGTTTCCATCAGCCTTGCCGGTAATCAATTGTTCTTCCTGATCTTGCTTGGAGCACAGCTTGCTTTCCTGCTCTCATTCAGATAAGTGATTTTCTGTTTTTTTCCTCAGGTTGGATTTTCTCTGCTGGTTTGCTGCTTGCAGTGGACTACAGCCTGGTCCCCTTTTAGTGTCTGGTGCTGCAATTGTGCTGATTTTGTGTTTGCACTTTTGCTTTGTTCCTTTGTCACTTTTTATTTGCTGAGTTGCTGTGTGTTACACCAGAGATCTGATTTAGGTGGTAGAGATCTTGTGATCTCAGGTTTTTTTGTTAATCAGAAGTGTTGGTATTTTTGTCAGGGTTTTTTTGGGTTGCAGTCAGAATTCTTTGCTATACTTTTCTATCTAGACAGATTGGGCCCCAGCGTTTGCTCATTCTATTTTCTGTCTGTGTCTGTATTTTCTTCTTGTCTAACCGCCATTACATGTTTGGGGGCTTCCTATTTCTTTGGGGATTCTGCTCCTGGGCAGAAAGCTTTCATCTTTCTGCCTTTAGGTGTAGTTATCTCTCCGGCTGTGACGAGGTGTCTAGTATCACCGTAATTACGCTCCACGGCTACTTCTAGTGTTGTGGTTAGTTTAGGGTCCTGCAATCCAATAGATTCCAGCCTCTCTGGTGTATTGCTACTTTGCTATTTTTTGCTATTTCTCCTCAGCTACCGAAACATAACACCGGATGATAAGACGCACCCCAAATTTTCAGAAGGAAAATCGGTAAAAAAAAAAATAATGTGTCAAATGGGGGTCCGTCTTACAGTCCGAATTCAGCTTAACAGCGAAGGGATCAGCACAGGTAGAGGAGTGGTCACTGGGGTCGTTCGGTGGTCCAGGCTGGTGCGGTGGTGGTGCTCTGTGGGGTGGCTGTGTTCTGTGGGGTGGCGGTGCTCTATGGGGTGGCTGTGGTCTGTGGGGTGGCTGTGTTCTGTGGGGTGGCTTTGTTCTGTGGGGTGGCTGTGTTCTGTGGGGTGGCTGTGCTCTGTGGGTTGGTTGGGCACTGTGGGTGGTTGGGAACTGTGGGGTGGCTGTGTTCTGTGGGGTGGCTGTGCTCTGTGGGGTGGCAATATACCGTATATACTCGTGTATAAGCCGACCCGTGTATAAGCCGACCCCCCTAATTTTGCCACAAAAAACTGGGAAAAATTATTGACTCGTGTATAAGCCGGGTGTATAAACTGCCCTCCTGCTCTGTGCTGCCCCCGTCCTGCTCCTTACTCCCCCATCCAGCTCTGTGCTCCCCCATTCCCTCTGCACTCCCCCCTCCTGCTCCATCCTCCTCTGTGCTCCCCCATTCCTTCTCCGTCCTCCTGTGCCCCCCGTCCTGCTCAGTGCTCCTCTGTGCCCTCCATCCTCCCCTGTCCTGCTCCATGCTTCCCCTGTCCTCCTCCACGCTTCCCCCGTCCACCGATCTCCCCCCCGTCCTGCTCCATGCTTCCCCCGTCCTCCGTTCTCCCCCGTCCTCCTCCATGCTTCCCCCGTCCTGCTCCAGCTTCCCCCGTCCTCCTCTATGCTTCCCCCGTCCACCGATCTCCCCCCCTCCTGCTCCAGCTTCCCCCGTCCTCCTCCATGCTTCCCCCGTCCACCGTTCTCCCCCCTGTCCTGTTCCGTGCTCCTTGTCCTCTCCTCCATCATACTCACCCCTCCCCGTGCCATCGCTGAGCGTCCCTGCAATCCTGCGTTCTCCCCTTCCTGCAGCTCTTCAGCAATGAGCGGTGATGTAATACCACTCATTAAGGCTATGAATATGGAGGCCACGCCTATGGGAGTGGCGTCGCGTCCATTTTACATGACCTTAATGAGCGGGTATTACATCACCGCTCAGTGCTGAAGAGCTGCAGGAAGGGGAGAACGCAGGATTGCAGGGACGCTCAGCGATGGCACAGGGAGGGGTGAGTATGATCCCAGCCACCGGCTCCTGCCACGGCATCCCCTCCCCCGCTGGTTTCTGCCCTATGACTCGTGTATAAGCCGAGGGGGCATTTTCAGCACGAAAAAAGGTGCTGAAAATCTCGGCTTATACACGAGTATATACGGTACTCACAAATCCGGTGGCGGTCCCAATGCAGCTTCCCTGTGGTGCGGTGGTGGTGTCGGGGCAGCAGCGGGGCTCTGGGCTGCGAGGGGGGCTCCGCTGGCATTTCGTCCCAGCCCGAAAGCCCCCCGCAGCTCCGTTGCTGCAACGCGATGGCCTCCAGAAAGATGGCCGCCAGAGGCCTCCAGTGGCGGTCCCAATGCAGCATGTGGTGCAATGGTGGTGTCGGGGCAGCAGAGGGGCTCTGTGCTGTGTGGGGGCTCCGCCGGCATTTCGTCCTAGCCGGAAAGCCCCCCGCAGCTGTGTCTCGGTGCCGTGCTGAAGGATGACGGCCAGGGGCCTCCGGAAAGATGGCCGCCGCATACTCATTCAAATCTCGGCAACGAGATCTTGTCCTGTCTTGTCTCTAAAATTGACCTTCGTGGGAAATATAATTTGCTGCGGATAAAGGAGGGCGATGAATGGAAGACAGCCTTTAATACCTTGGAGGGTCATTTTGAATGTCTGGTGATGCCTTTTGGCCTTACTAATGCGCCTGCATTTTTTCAAAATTTTATTAATGACATTCTGAGGCCGTTGATCGGTAGGAATGTTATTGTTTATTTGGACGATAATTTGATCTATTCACCTGATCTGGAGTCGCATTGGCAGAAAGTCTGCAAAGTTCTTCAGATTTTGAGCTAAAACAACCTCTTGGCTAAATTGGAGAAGTGCGACTTTGCGGTACAGAAAATGATTTTTTTGGGGTACTTGGTCTCCAGTGATGGGTTTGAGATGGACCCAGTGAAGGATCAGGCTGTACTGGATTGGCCTAGGCCTGAATGTTTAAAATCTGTCCAAATATTTTTAGGGTTTGCCAATTATTATAGAAAATTCATAAAGAATTTTTCTGTTGTTGGTAAACCCATAACTGATCTCACCAAGAAGGGTTCTAATACTGTCCAATGGTCCACTGAGGCAGTGGAGGCTTTTGAGCATCTCAAGGAGAGGTTTAGCTCAGCTCTTGTTTTGATCCAGACAGATGAGACCAAGCCTTTTCTGGTAGAGGTTGATGCCTCATCAGTAGGGGTGGGGGCAGTTCTGTCCCAGGAGGGAGAGGATGGGGTGCATCCCTGTGCTTTCTTTTCTAAAAACTTTTTGGAGACTGAGCTCAGCTATGATGTTGGGAACCGAGAGTTACTGGCTATAAAGCTCGCGTTTGAGCATTAGCGACATTTTTTGGAGGGGGCTAGACATCCGATTCAGCTTTTTACTGATCATAAAAATCTGATTTATCTGGATGCTGCTAAACGTTTGAATGCCCGTCAAGCCAGGTAGGCACTGTTTTTTGCCCGGTTCCATTTCTCCGTAAAATATACTGTATCCCTGGCACAAAGAATGTTAAAGCGGATGCTTTGTCTCATAGTTTCTCTCCAGCAGTTAATACTGAGAAGGAGGAATATAATTTGCAGAAAGGGGTGGTGGTGGCAGCATTGGGTTCTGAGTTGGAGAATAATATCCTAGAAGCCCATAATTCTGCACCAACAAACACTCCGTATGGTAAATTATTTGTGCCCAAAGCCTTGAGGAGAGCTCTGTTTGCTGAATGTCATGAGTCTCGGTTGGCGGGTCATCCAGGGATTTCGGAAACTAGAAAGTCAATCTGGTGGCCAGGGTGGCATAAAGAAATCATCAAGTGGGTGCATCAGTGTGCGCTAGGTCGAAGGCCTCTCATGCCCCGGCGGCAGGATTCCTGTGTCCTTTGGAGGTTCCTAGCTCGCCATGGACGCATCTTGCTATGGATTTTATCACCGATCTGCCAGTTTCTGAAGGTTTTTCTGTCATCTGGGTTGTTGTGGACCGGTTTAGTAAGATGTGTCATCTGGTCCCGTTCAATAAATTGCCCTGCACCATGACTCTAGCTAAGGCATTTGTGAAAGAGATTGTCAGGCTACATGGTGTTCCCACGGACATTGTTTCCGACAGAAGACCACAGTTTGTGGCTCGCTTCTGGCATGCCTTTTGTGACAGATTAAAGGTTCATTTGTCATTTTCATCAGGTTATCATCCGGATTCCAATGGACAGACCAAAAGGAAGAACCAGGACGTTGAGCAGTTTTTGAGATGTTTTGTAGCAGACAATCAGGAGATGTGGTCGGAATATCTACCACTAGCCGAGTTTGCTCTTAATAATCATACGTCTGCCTCGGCTGGGTGTTCTCCTTTTTTTTGCTGTACAGTGAGACATCCATCTTTCGGCCCATTTTCAAAGATTGGGGCGGCTGTGACTGAGGAGGAGAGTTTTTCTGGAAGTTTGGAAAGGGTTTGGACCAATGTACGCCATAATTTGAAAGAGGCGAATAGGAAGTCTAAGAAATATTTTGACAGGAAAAGAAGGGAGGCGTTGTTCGCAGTTGGGGACATGGTCTGGTTGTCCTCTAGGAATCTGCGTTTGAATATCCCTTCTAAAAAACTGGGGCCTAAATTTGTAGGACTCTTCAAAGTGGTTCAGGTTGTCAACTCTGCAGCTGTCAGATTAGACATACCCTCATCCTGGAGAATTAATTCAGTTTTTCATGTATCTTTACTGAAGAAAGTTGACACGCCAGATAAGGAGGCGATGCCGACTGTTCCTCCAATTGATGAGGATGGCGAGTTTGAGATTTCTCGCATATTGGATTCCAGGTGGCACAGAGGAAGGTTGCAGTATCTAGTGTCCTGGAAGGGTTTCGGTCCCGAGGATAATTCCTGGGTGAAAGCTGAGGATGTCTCGGCCACAAGGCTGATTAAGGCTTTTCACAGGAGATTTCGGAATAAGGCTCGGCCAAGAGGATCTGGAGGATCCTCGTAAAAGGGGAGGTACTATTAGAATCTATTCAGTTTGAACATCCACCATCTTGTTGTGGTTTCTGGCTGCTGGTCTTTTTCCCCTGGTGCTGGGCTTGTCGTTGATCAGGTGATTGTATCACCCTTTATTACCCTGCACCTGCCGCTCAGTCCTTGCTGGACACCAATGTTAATCCACTTGAGTTCTGGCTATGATCCTTGATAGCTTTGTGCTATACTTTGTGCAGTTCTGGGAACTCTAGTTCTGCTTGCATAGTCTTTTTGTTTTTTCCTTTTGTTTCTGCAGCTTCCTCTATTTCACCGCTAGGAGGTTACCAGAGTTTTGTTCCCAGTCCCTAGATCTTTCAGGGATCCCCTTCTGCCATCTTCAGGTCTTCGCTTGAATCTAGACTAGGATCGTCGGTGGGTCTATTCGCAAGGAATAGGTCACCCGCTCCATAGTAGGTATCTAGTCTAGTCCTAGTGCAGGGTCCGATTCCCCCCCCCCCGCTCTATTCCTGAGTTGCAGACCCATAACGATTTGCATGTCTGGATGCAGTGAATGATAGTTCTGCCAACCAATCTAGGAATGGGGGTGCTGAGATGTCGGTATGGTGATGGACAGCTCAGCAGTCCAATCAGATGCTGGGGCGTGCTGATCTGCTATTGTCTGGAGAGACAATTTAGTCGTCCAATCAGGACCCTGGTTTGGGGGGCTTCATCCATGTGTCTTTTGTCCAGAGTAATTACCTGGCTATTTAACTAGCTCTCTGACTTAGATTGCTGCGATTTGTAGCTTTATGGTGTGTGCTTGCTCTGTGCTCCCTTTCTGGTATTCTGATCTTAGCTCCTTGACCAAGGATTTGTCTTGACCATCCATTTGCCTAGCCCTTTTGTCCTGATACACTACCTTGTTAGAATATTAAATAGAATATTGACCTCAGACTGTGAACTGAGAACACGTTTGTCTCACCGCTCTGTCTATGACGTAATCTCTTGGATTTTGACCTCGAACCTCTTGACTATGCAGTCTTACGGCTTGTTCGGGAGCAGTGACTAGTGTCACAGAGGTTAGAAGTAAAAATAATGTAAAAATAATATTATGGAGAACTTCATGAAACAGGACACTGAATTAAAAGAAAAATTAACAAAAAGAGGGTACCCAAATAATGAAGTCACAGAAGTTATGGAGGTACAAAGCTCCAGTGGCCTGCCATAGTCTAAAGATGAAGAAAGAAGAGAAAATCACTTTTGCTTTTCTTTTAAACACAGACCTTTACATGCAGCTATAAAATCATCCATTTACAAAAAAACCTGTCATATAATTAAAAATGATGCCGATTTTAAAGTAGTGATCTGAAACGTTATCGCAATAAAAAAGATATTTCAGTGAGGAGCCTCTTTAGTTATAGGAAAACTACCTGGTTAGAAAATTCCACATCAAAAGGAAATTACAGATATGGCAATTGCATAATTTGTACTGACGTCATGATACAGTAGAGTCGGGCCAGAGGAAGCGTCAGTCACAGAGCGAAACAGCAGTTGCCTGGCAGGCAGTGTACTGAATAAGGAAAGGGCCTCTGACTGGGATGCCTATAAGATGGATGCTAGTGTAATATGTCCGTGCCCAATTCACCCCCCATCACACCACTCCCAGTGGTGATGTACTAATTGGGGATGTCCAGCTGTCCAGTGACCTCGGAGGGGAAGGTACCTGCGGCCACACCTCCACTGGAAGCTGTTGTTGTCTCCTGTTACTCTTCTACGACCCTCCCTGGTAGCAATGGCTGATGAATGGATGGAGGCCCTGCAGATGAGAGCGGCGCAGGATGGTGAGCCCTGGATCCAAGCTATGATTAGCACCCTCTGTGCTCATCTCCCTGTGCCGTTGTCAAGATCCCGTCTGGGTTGGAGCCGATGTTACTGCAAACACTAGGGGAAGCAGAGGCAGGTAGCGTAGTCAGATGGCAGCCGGAGGTCGGTACACAGGAAAGCAGTGTTTGTAGCAATGGATCAGGCGGATAACGTAGTCAGGTGGCAGCCGGAGGTCGGTACACAGGAAAGGCAGTTCGGTAACAGAGGAGCAGGCAGATAACGTAGTCAGGTGGCAGCCGGAGGTCGGTACACAGGAGAGCAGTGTTTGTAGCAATGGATCAGGCGGAGAGCGTAGTCAGAAGGCAGGCCGAGGTCGGTTCACAGGAGAGCAGTGTTTGTAGCAATGGATCAGGCGGAGAGCGTAGTCAGAAGGCAGGCCGAGGTCGGTTCACAGGAGAGCAGTGTTTGTAGCAATGGATCAGCAGGAAACGCTTGACTAAAGGCTTGGAGCTCAATAATCTCGCAATGACACACCCACAGGGCCAGGTTTATATAGGGTGTGTAATTGGCAATCAGAGGCCCAATCAAAAGAGCACTAGGTGTAGCTAATCAGGAAGAACAGTCAATGGTATCAGGGTTCAGCAAGGAACTTTGCAGCCAGCAGAATAGCTCAGATGGTAGAGCTGCTGGCCAGTGGACAAGAGGTACTGGGTTCGACTCCTGACAGTACTCCCCTCCTTCCAGGATGGCCTCTGGACATCTCAGGAGCTGGCTTATCCGGGTACCTCTGATGAAAGGCTCTTGTTAGTCTAGGAGCATGGACGTTGTCCCTTGGTTCCCATGAATTTTCCTCTGGTCCGTAACCCTTCCACTGCACCAGATACTGCAGTTTACCTCTGAATTTTCGGGAGTCCAGAATCTTATCCACAATGTATTCTTCTTCACCACGGATCCTTTCTGGTGGAGGAGGTGGCTGAATTCTTCCTGGAAACGGGTTTTCACAGAAGGGTTTGAGCAAGGATATGTGAAACACTGGATGAATCTTTAGATTGTTGGGAAGTTCCAAACGAAAAGCAACCTGGTTAATTTTTGCAGAAATTTGAAAAGGTCCAATGAATTTCTGACCCAATTTGGAGGATGGCACATGTGTCTTAAGGTTTTTAGTGGACAGCCAAACTTTGTCTCCAACCTGAAGAGCAGGGGGCACTCTCCGATGTTTATCTGCTGCTTCCTTATATACTTCCTGGGTCTTGAGTAATATCTCTGATAATTCCTTCTGGGATTCCTGTAATTTTGCAAGCCTGTCATTTACAGCAGGAATGGGAGTGTTCACTGGCAGATTAGGGATAAATACTGGATGTACTCCATAATTAGCAAAAAATGGGGTTTGAGATGTAGCGCTATGTATGGAGTTGTTGTAGGAAAACTCTGCTGTTGGTAAATAGTCCACCCAGTCATCCTGAAGATAGGAAATGAAGCAACGGAGGTATTGCTCCAAAGTCTGGTTCGTTCTCTCCGTCTGGCCATTGGACTGAGGATGGAAAGCGGTAGAAAGATTCACCGTGACTCCCAAGGCTGTACAGAAACTCTTCCAAAATTTTGACGTAAACTGAACGCCTCTGTCAGACACCACGCTGTCAGGAATTCCATGTAACCTGAATACCTCTTTGATTATCAGTTCTGCAGTTTTTTCAGCAGTAGGAATTCCTTCAGTTGGAATAAAGTGGGCCATTTTTGTGAGTCGGTCCACTATGACAAGGATGACGGTCATCTGTTTGGAAGGGGGTAGTTCCACAATAAAATCCATGGAAATAGATCCCCAAGGCCTGGATGGAACTGGAAGTGGTTGCAAGAGTCCTAGAGGAGACGATCGTGGGGTCTTGTTTCGTGCGCATGTTAAACAGGTTGAAACATATTTCCTCACGTCCTTCCTACAATTAGGCCACCAAAAGAAACGAAGTAGTAAGTCTTGTGTTTTTGCAACTCCAGGATGTCCTGCCAGTTTAGAATCATGGACACTTTTGAGGACTTCAAGGCGAGAAGATTCAGGTACATATATTTTGTGTTTCTGCATCCAAAACCCCTCTTTGAATAAAAGATCGACGTCTTCCGAAGGATGGTTAAGGAAAGAGTCCTCTTGATATCCATCTTTAATTCTATTACATAGTCCTCTAGAGTGCAATATTCCCAAAAAATTTTTAGGGCCTAGAATTGTATCGTCATTACTAGACCTCTCCTGAGGTTCCGAACATATCCTGGACAGGGCGTCAGCCTTGCCATTTCTTGAACCAGGCCGGTAAGAAATTATAAAATTGAATCTTGAGAAAAATAAGGCCCATCGTGCTTGTCTTGCAGACAATCTTTTTGCTGTACGGAGGAATTCAAGATTCTTGTGGTCCGTGAGGACAGTCACAGGGTGATTGGCACCTTCCAAAAGATGTCTCCATTCGGAGAAGGCAACTTTAATGGCTAACAGTTCTTTATTACCGATGTCGTAGTTCTTTTCTGCAGATGACATGGTGTGGGAAAGAAACGCACATGGGTGAAGTTGCATTTTGTCCCCAACTCGCTGAGACAGAATGGCTCCCACTGCAGAGTCCGAGGCGTCCACTTCGACAGTAAATGGCAATTCAGGATTTGGGTGTACTAACAATGGAGCAGACGTAAAAAGAGTTTTCAATTTGTCAAAAGCCTCCTGTGCCTCCGGAGACCAGAAAAATGCTTTGGTCTTTTTTGTTAGTGTAGTAATTGGTAGTATGATCCGTGAAAAGTTCTTTATAAATTTTCGGTAAAAATTTGCAAATCCTATGAAACGCTGGACGTCTTTTAAATTTCTTGGAACAGGCCAGTCCACTACAGCATTGATTTTGCCGGGATCCATGCTCAGACCTTCTGGGGAGATGATATATCCCAGAAATTGGATACTGGTTTGTTCAAACTCACATTTTTCAAGTTTAATGTAAAGATGGTTCTCCTGTAGTCGTTCCAAGACTAACTGGACGTGCCTGCGATGCTCTTCCAAGGTGTCTGAAAATATAAGAATGTCATCGAGATAAGCCACAATGAATTGGTCCAAGAAATCTCGAAATACATCATTAATAAAATGTTGAAAGGTGGCTGGGGCATTGCTAAGACCAAAGGTCATAACCAGAGATTCAAAATGTCCATATCTCGTTCTGAAGGCGGTCTTCCACTCATCTCCTGGGCGAATCCGTATGAGGTTGTAAGCCCCTCTAAGATCCAGCTTCGTAAAGATTTTCGCAGAACGGAGTCTCTCAAATAGTTCAGGAATCAAGGGTAGCGGGTAGCGATTCTTGACAGTGATATTATTCATCTCTCTGTAGTCAATACATGGCCGCAGAGTGGAGTCTTTCTTTTCAACAAAGAACAGGGGTGCCCCAGGTGGAGATGTGGAAGGTCGAATAAAGCCTTTCTCTAAATTTTCATCCAGGAACTTTCTTAATACCTTCAATTCAGGTTCGGAAAGATTGTAAATCCGTCCAAATGGAATGGTTGCTCCTGGCAGCAATTCAATGGGACAGTCGTAAGGACGGTGAGGAGGTAATTGATCTGCTTTCTTCTTACTGCAGACATCAGAGAACTGCTGATATTGAGGTGGTAGTTTCTCTTCCTTCTCATGCGAAATCTCAGAGATTTGGACTTGTTGGAGAACAGGGGGTTCCTTATGACAATTATTCTTACAGTAGTCAGATGGAAAGGTGATGGTCCTTGATGCCCAGTTGATAGAAGGGTTATGGACTGAAAACCAGGGGATCCCTAGAATAACCGGAAATTTCGGAGATGAGATAAGGTGGAAACTGACAGCTTCATGATGATCCGGTTCGATACAAATCTCCAGTTCGATTGTCTCATGCGTGACAGGTCCAGAAGACAAGGGTGATCCATCCACCGTTTCCATTTCAATTGGTAAGGATTTGGTCCTACTGGAAATATTATTATCACGTGTAAATTTTAAGTCCATAAAATTCCCTCCTGCTCCCGAATCCAACAGGGCAGAGCATTGTATTTTTTGGGTGCCCATTACAACCTGAATGGGGATTACAAAATGAGATGATGTAGTATGTATTTTGTCTATTTCTGGCGTTACTGATGAGATAGTCTGCAAGATGGAATCCGACTGCTGAGAAAGGTCCATATTGCTGGCAGACCTGTTGTTGGTAAAGGCTATAGTCCTTTTGTTAGGACAGTTGATGGCATAGTGTCCAGGGTCCCCACAATAGAGGCAGAGATGTTCTGCACGTCGCCTCTCCTTCTCCTGTGCAGAGAGTGGTCTTCGGATGACGTCGATCTGCATCGGTTCAGACACGCCTTGCGTCTTTTCTTGGTGGTCCGATGCTGAAAATGAGAAGCCAGGGCTATTCCCAAGTGCTCGCAGTCTCTCCTTTCTCCTTTCAGTAAGTCTCTGGTCAATCCGGATACATAGTTGAATAAAGTCCTCCAACTGGTCAGGGGTCTCAACCCTGGCAAGCTCGTCTTTCACTGGTTCTGATAACCCTCGTCGAAATTGACTTCTCTGGGCCGCTGGATTCCAGGTGGTGTCGGCCACCCAGCGACGGAACTCCGATGTGTATTCCGCAACAGAGCGACGTCCTTGGCGCAAATTATGTAATTTGGTTTCTGCTGTGGCACAGCGGTTTGGGTCATCAAAAACTTGATTCATAGCTGCGGTGAAGGCTTCCAGGTCATTAAGGAGGTCATAGTCCTTTTCTACATAAGGTGAAGCCCAAGCAAGAGCTTCATCCGTCAGGAGATTTATCATGAAAAAAACTTTCTTCCTCTCACTGGTAAAGGGAGCAGGTTGCATCTGGAAGTATATGCGGCATTGATTGAGGAATCCTCGGTACTGCTTGCGATCCCCACTGAACTTTGCAGGCAGCGGCAGCCGCGCGTTTGATTCGGACCCTGAATTGCGCACGTCCAGAAGTTGTTTTTGTAGCTCAATTACTTCCTGTTGTATCGCCGTGAAATCAGTTTGTAACTTGGCATATTTTCCTTGAGAGTCAGTACAAAAACTTTGAAGCTCCGTAACTTGCCGTCTCAGGGTGTTCACAGCGGACTCCATTTTGGCGCGAGATTATTCTGTCAAGATCCCGTCTGGGTTGGAGCCGATGTTACTGCAAACACTAGGGGAAGCAGAGGCAGGTAGCGTAGTCAGATGGCAGCCGGAGGTCGGTACACAGGAAAGCAGTGTTTGTAGCAATGGATCAGGCGGATAACGTAGTCAGGTGGCAGCCGGAGGTCGGTACACAGGAAAGGCAGTTCGGTAACAGAGGAGCAGGCAGATAACGTAGTCAGGTGGCAGCCGGAGGTCGGTACACAGGAGAGCAGTGTTTGTAGCAATGGATCAGGCGGAGAGCGTAGTCAGAAGGCAGGCCGAGGTCGGTTCACAGGAGAGCAGTGTTTGTAGCAATGGATCAGGCGGAGAGCGTAGTCAGAAGGCAGGCCGAGGTCGGTTCACAGGAGAGCAGTGTTTGTAGCAATGGATCAGCAGGAAAGCTTGACTAAAGGCTTGGAGCTCAATAATCTCGCAATGACACACCCACAGGGCCAGGTTTTATATAGGTGTGTAATTGGCAATCAGAGGCCCAATCAAAAGAGCACTAGGTGTAGCTAATCAGGAAGAACAGTCAATGGTATCAGGGTTCAGCAAGGAACTTTGCAGCCAGCAGAATAGCTCAGATGGTAGAGCTGCTGGCCAGTGGACAAGAGGTACTGGGTTCGACTCCTGACAGCCGTCTCCTCACTCCCCAATCCCTGAAGGGCCCATGTCCAAATCTAGCCTGCCTCCTGACCCCCCTCCGGGCCCGGGGGCCCGGCGTCGCCCTGACCACACTAACAGCCCCTCGCCTGCGCCTCCTAGGGTCCCCTGCCCCCCTCAGACCCCAAGCGGTGGTGGTGTATTCATACCCCTCCAGGCTCCGGGTCCATCGCCGGCAGCTGCTGCTGCAGTAGGGCCTCAAACTCCTGCCCCATCGCCGGCATCCGCAGCTGCTGGGGGCAATGCATTACCAGCGCGGGCAGGCCGGCGGTCGGGGAGAGGCACCCGACATCCGGAGCGGCTGCAGGTGGGGGAGGGTTCTTCTTGGCCTGCTGGGAGCAGGCAGCGAGTTGGGTCACGTCGGGCTCCGGCACCCGAACTTCCGGTTCAGGCCTCACCCCTTCCACCGCATCACTTCCGGTCCCGGCCAGAACAAGACCGAGACTGCCAGGGACTCGTCTCCACGCTGTCTCCTGCGGGCGCCGTGGCTGCGCCCGCCCAGGGACAGGTGGCGACTGATTACACCCCCCATAACGCTGTCTCCGCGACGCACCCTGCAGGCAATGAGGCACCGCCTGCAGGGGATATCCTGGAGACTGTAGCAGCACCCAGGGACCGGTCCCCACACATTCCCAGGCAGGCACAGCTGTAATGCCTGCTGGGGGAGCCTGGGGATCGGTCCTACAGTGCATAATCTCACCGTAGAGCGCTCTGCTCGGACTAACCTGACCGATCGGAGCACTCTGTAGGGGTATAATAGCACAGTGTTAGCACCAAACACTGACATCACATATACATCAGCCCCCCAAGCCCAAATACCTAATAAAGAGTCCTTATTAACCCCCGCCATCTCATATATCTATAACACTTTTACCTCTCCCCTGACTAACAGCACACCGTTACCTGCTATGGCCAGTAACGCAAAAAAAATTTGGGAAACCCACAGTGTAAAAAGGGGGCCCAGGAGGTGGGATATATGATAGAAAAAAACCTAAATTAGCGGGGGAAACATAAACAATTGGCAACAGGGGGTTTCGCAGAGGGTGGATACGATTGATGCTAGAGCAGAAGAAGTAAACCTTTTCTTCAGCGACCCCTAATTATTTTCCCCAAAGGTTTAACCCCTCGGTGGTCATTAGAAAAACCCCGGGGCCCGCTGGCTATTTAACGAGGGGAAAATCCCCCTTTCAAACACTTTGGAAAAAATTTTGACACGATGCTCAGCCTGCGGGGGAGGGACACCTAGCTTTCCAAAGGGTACTCGTTTAAAAGAAAAAGAGCGCCTGTTTTGTTTCGGTAACTGGGGGAAATAGCCAAAAAAAAAACAAAAAACGGTAAAAACACCAGAGAGGCTGGAACCCATTGGTTGCCCGAAAAATTTAATAACCACCCCCAATAGAGGTAGCCGTGGAGCCCTTCCTACGGGGATCCCAGATGCCTCGTCCAGTTTTGAGAGTTACTACACCTAAAGGGAGAAAGATGAAAGCCCATCTGCCCAGGAGCAGACCCCCCAAAAGGGGAAAAGGAAGCCCCCCAAAAATGTAATGGCCGGTTTTTGAAAAAAGAAAGCCCCGGACAAGACAGAAAATAGAATGAGCAAACGCTGGGGCCCAATCTGTCTAGACAGAAAAATATAGGAAAAAAATTCTGATGCAATCCAAAAAAAAAACCCCAAAAAAATACCCCAAATCTTTGATTGCCCAAAAAAAACCCGAGGGTCACACAATTCATCCACCTAAATCAGATTTTCCCTTTAACAAAACGCTATTCAGCAAATAAAAAGTAACAAAAGAGCAAAGTAAAAGTGCAGACACAAACGGAGCACAATTGCAGCGCCAGACCCCCAAAAGGGGACAGGCTGCAGTCCACTGCAGGCAACAAACCAGCAGAGAACATCAAAATCAGAGGAAAAAAAACAGCAAACACTTATCTGAAGGAGAGCAGGAAACTAGCAGTGCTTCAAGCAAGACCAGAAGGAACAATTGATAACCGGCAAGGCTGCTGGGAACTCAGGCCATTTATATCCTACCATTCAGCGCCAGCTGAAGGCCATTCAGTAATCAGTTCATTACCCTTAGCAACCACAGGAGGGAGCCCCAGCTCAGAAGCCGCCTCCAGCATATTCACAACAGTACCCCCCCCTTGAGGAGGGGTCACCGAACCCTCACCTGCGCAACCAGGCCGATCAGGATGGGCTCGATGATAGGCACGGATAAGTCTCCCAGCATGAATGTCCGAAGCAAACACCCAAGAAATGTCCTCCTGACCATAACCTCTCCACTTAACCAAATACTGGAGTTTCCGTCTAGCAAAACGAGAATCCAATATCTTCTCAACCACAAACTCCAAATTGCCCTCAACCAAAACAGGGTCGGGAGGTGCAGCCATAGGAACCACTGGTTCGACAAACTTCTTCAATAAGGATTTGTGGAACACGTTATGGATCTTAAATGTCCCTGGAAGAAGCAAACGGAAGGAAACCGGATTAATAATTTCCATGATCTTATAATCAACCATCAATGAACCTTGGCTTAAATTTTGGAGATGCAACCTTCATAGGGATATTCCTTGAGGACAACCAAACCAAGTCTCCCATTTTAAAACAAGGACCATCAGTCCTATGCCGGTTGGCAAACCGCTGGGCCTTCTCCTGAGAGAGAGACAACCTCTCCTCCACCTGGTCCCAAATCTGCTGCATACGCTGCATAATAGAGTCAACCCCCGGACAGACAGAAGCCTCCGCCTGTCCTGAAGAAAATCGAGGGTGAAACCCGGAATTGCAGAAAAATGGAGACATCAAGGTGGCAGAGATAGCTCTATTATTAAGAGCAAACTCAGCCAAAGGCAAAAAAGAGACCCAGTCATCTTGATCAGCAGACACAAAACATCTCAAATAAGTCTCCAAGGTCTGGTTTGTTCTCTCGGTTTGTCCATTGGTCTGAGGGTGAAATGCAGTGGAGAAAGACAACTGAACACCAAGTTTAGAACAAAATGTCCTCCAAAATCTGGAAACAAACTGGACTCCTCTGTCAGACACAATGTTCTCCGGAATGCCATGTAACCGAACCACTTGCTGAAAGAACAAAGGCACCAACTCGGAGGAGGAAGGCAACTTAGGTAATGGCACAAGATGTATCATCTTGGAAAACCTATCACAGATTACCCAGATAACGGTCATTCTCTGAGAGACAGGACGGTCAGAAATAAAATCCATAGAAATATGGGTCCATGGCCTCTTGGGTACAGGTAATGGCATTAACAAACCACTAGAACGAGAGCAAGGCTTGGAACGAGAGCAAGTCCCACAGGACTGCACAAAGTCCCTGACGTCACAAGACAAAGTAGGCCACCAAAATGAGCGACTCACCAAGTCTCTGGTACCAAAAATCCCGGGATAACCAGCCAACGCGGAACAATGAATCTCAGACATCACACTCTTTTTCCACTGGTCAGGAACAAACAACTTCCCAACAGGGCAGCGCTCAGGTTTATCCTCCTGACACCCTTCCAGAGCCAGTCTCAAATTGGGCGAAATGGCGGAAAGAACCACACCCTCTTTCAAAATAGGAGGCATTTCACAATTAAATCAACTGGTTTTACGTTGCCATTTTTCTTCCTTTATAGCACTTAGAACAGATTATTTATCTCACAATCGCACTATCAGTACAGCCAAGGCAAATTTGAGGTTGTACGCAGGTGAAATTCTCGTGTTGAAGATTGTTTCTTAAAAGATCGCTCCTCTTTCAAAATAACAGCAGGATCAGATAACTCAGGAGAATCCGCAAAGAAACTCCTCGAGAGGGCATCCGTCTTGACATTCTTAGTGCCAGGAAGAAAAGAAACCACAAAATTAAAACGTGTGAAAAACAAGGCCCACATGGCCTGTCTAGGATTAAGTAGCTTGGTTGATTTGAGATAAGCCAGGTTCTTATGGTCCGTGAGGACCACCACCTGATGTTTGGCTCCTTCCAGCCAATGTCTCCACTCTTCAAAGGCCCACTTCATGGCCAATAACTTCCGATTACCCACATCATAATTACGCTCAGTTGCAGAAAATTTTTGAGAGAAAAAGGCACAAGGGTTACTCTTAGAGGTCTCTGGATCCCTTTGGGACAAAACGGCACCTACCCCAATCTCAGAGGCATCAACCTCCACCTGAAACGGCAGAGAAACATCAGGCTGCCGTAGAACAGGAGCAGAAATGAATTCTGCTTAAGTTCCTGAAATGCAGAAACTGCCTCCGGAGGCCAATTCACCACATCGGAACCCTTTTTGGTCAAATCAGTCAATGGTTTAACAATACCAGAGAAATTACCAATACATTTACGATAAAAATTGGCAAAACCCAAAAATCTCTGAAGAGCCTTCAATTAAGTAAGTTGAACCCAATCACAGATGGCCTGAACCTTGACCGGGTCCATTTCAATAACAGACGGAGACAAAATGAATCCCAGAAATGAGACCTTCTGTACGCCAAAAAGACACTTTGATCCCTTCACATACAGTGCATTCTCTCTCAAAATCTGGAACACAGTCCGAACATGTTTCACATGAGAGTCCCAGTCATTGGAAAAAATCAAGATATAATCCAAATAAACAATCAGAAATTTATCCACAAAATCCCTGAAAATATCATTCATGAAGGATTGTAAGATGGAAGGGGCATTAGTAAGCCCAAAAGGCATCACTAGGTACTCAAAATGCCCCTCTGGGGTATTAAACGCCGTCTTCCATTCATCCCTGTGCTTAATGCGAATAAGGTTATACGCCCCCCTGAGATCAAGCTTGGTGAACCAACTAGCACTTTTCACTCTGGAAAATAGGTCAGAAATCAAAGGTAACGGATATTGATATTTAACAGTGATCTTATTCAGGAGGCGATAATCAATACACGGCCTCAATGAACCATCCTTTTTGGCCACAAAGAAAAAAACGGCGCCCAAGGGTGAAGAGGATGGTCTGATATGACCCTTCTCCAATGACTCCTTGATATAAGATCGCATAGCATCGTGTTCAGGTACAGATAAATTAAAAAGGTGACCTTTAGGAAATTTACCACCAGGCACTAATTCAATAGCGCAATCATAGCTCCTGTGAGTGGGCAAGGATGCAGATTTACTTTTACTAAACACATCAGAAAAATCAGTCAAAAAGTCAGGGACATCCTGAAACTGGGGAAAGGCAGAAAAAACAGGAGTGTCAGTATTAACACATTGGCAGCCTCAACTGGTCACAGACACAATCCAATCCAAAACAGGATTATGAGACTGTAACCAAGGGAAACCTAGTACAATAATGTCATGCAGATTATGCAGCACCAGAAATTTGCAACTCTCCTGATGATCTGGTTCAACCCTCATTATCACCTGAGTAGAAAACTGGGGTTTATTCTCCGCCAAAGGGGTAGAATCAATGCCCAGTAGGGGAATAGACTTCCGCAGGGGTATCATGGGAAACCCACAATGTTTGGCAAAGTCAAAATCCATCAGGTTAATAGCTGCTCCTGAATCAACAAAAGCCTGAGCAGAAAATGTGGACAGGGAGCAAATCAGGGTAACAGTCAACAGAAATTTAGTCTGAACACTACCAAAGACAACTGAGCGTGTGAAATGTCTTCCCCGCTTAGGGCAGACAGAAATAGCATGGGAAGCGTCACCACAGTAGAAACATAACCCATTGCGCTTACGAAACTCATGACGCTGAGCCACAGAAGTCACTCCATCACACTGCATGGGCTCAGGAGCTGGCTCACAAGGCAAAACTATCTCACGCATACCTCTGCACTCATGCAAACGTCTGTCAATTTGAATAGCCAAAGACATAGAATCATTGAGACCAGAGGGAACAGGGAATCCCACCATAACGTCCTTTACTTTTTCTGACAGACCCTTTTGAAAAAGGGCTGCCGAAGCATCATCATTCCATTTGGTAAGGACTGCCCACTTTCGAAATTTCTGACAATACAACTCAGCATCTTCAAGACCCTGATTTAATGCCAACAAGATCTTTTCAGCTTGATCAGTGACATCAGGGTCATCGTACAATAAACCCAGAGCCTGAAAAAATACATCAATATCATTCAAAACAGGATCCCCAGGTGTCAGGGAAAAAGCCCAATCCTGAGGGTCGCCGCCCAGCAGGGAGATGACAATTTGAACCTGCTGTGCCGCGTTCCCTGAGGACTTAGGTCTTAAGGCAATAAACTGTGTAGCCCAGCTGCGCTTGGAGTCACATTTCCCAGGAGGATGCACCAAAGGTAACACCCACAAGTGACCTGATATTCATTCACAGCTTCACCAATCTCTAGAGCCACCAGAGGGAGCCTTTGTGAGAGTATATATAAGGATGGTGAAGCCACAGCAGACAGATTTGATTATCTGGGAGAGTAGAGAAGTTGTTAGTTCTCTTGGAGTGTGGAGAGTCAGCTCCTAGAAGTGTGCACAGATCAGTAGACGGAAGGTCCTGATAGCTGCTTCAGACAGAGCATTAGAAAGAAAGAAGGAAAGAGAACAACAGTTATTGAGAGCACCTGAAGACTGCAGCTTTGAGCTTAGTTCAATGTGTGGAGGCTAGTACGAGTGGAGAAAGATAGCCACTTCAGCCTGGTCAGAACTGAGTCAACTGAGTGTAGTTTCAGTGAGTAAGCGTGCCGACGCTTTGAGAGCGGTGAAGAGTGAGAAGAATCAGCTATCTACTGCTAGTGTGCTTATGTTAAGGGTCGGAGTAGGACGAAAGGCGAGTGGAAGAGAAGAAGAGAGTAACAGAGGTTGAAACAGCATTGATAGCTTACCTCTACTCTGAATACCGGACACCGGGTCCGAGCTTGCTAGCATCTACACAACTAGTAGGAGATACCGGAGACCCTGCTGGACTACAGGTCGCAGGGGCCCAGAAGTGCTGATACGTAACCGGGGTCAGGAAGACGGGGGTCTAGCAGGACGCTGCATACAGAGACACTGTTCTATCCAAGAGAAGGCTCCACCACAAAGTCAGCTGGGCGTATACGTGAAGACAGAGTTAGACTTCGTTTCATACAGGTCAGAAACTCACACTACAGGAGTAAGGAGGCCCTACACCTACTCAGTGGGAATACTGGACGTGCATCCTCCACCCTGCCAGCATCCCGGGACGTGCCTGCTATCCCACCAGTAAAGGTACAGAAAGAGACTTTTGTGTGTGTCTGCATTATTGTTCCTGCCGCTGAAATCCCCCTTCTCCATCCTGCACCCCTACACCGCCATCTACCCTGAGGGACCCAGTCTTGCCTGTGGAAGACTTAACACCTTGCTGCCTAGGAACAACCGCTCAGTGGATTTACACAGCAGCGCTGGTCACACTGATCAGGTACCACAGGTGGCGTCATGAACATCTTACAAACCACTTTAATCCCCTGTAAATACCCCCTTGTTAGTGAGCACCCAGGGCCACGGACCGAGCTGTGCTACCCGTGACATCCCCCATTGACGTGAACGGGCTCGGTGCCGAGTACCCCACAGGCCCTGGCGGGGCATCCTAGTTTCCACAACCGGCAACCCAGCAAGATAGGTAGCAATACTCCGAACCTCAGTGGCAAGCTGCTCCACACGGCCAGACAACTGTGAGAGAAAGAAAAAAAAAGAAAAAATTCCTCCTCAGCACTCAGAGAAAAGAGGGGGAAAAAATGCAACAAACAGAGTTACCTTATTACTATTTTCCCCGTCTGTGAGTACCATACATTTTTCAGTTTTTTGGCCGGTTATACTGTTATGTTTCGGTAACTGAGGAGAAATAGCAAAAAATAGCAAAAGCGGTAATACACCAGAGAGGCTGGAACCTATTGGATTGCAGTAACCTGAACTAACCACACAACTAGAGGTATCCGTGGAGCGTTCCTACGGTGATCATAGATGCCTCGTCACAGACTGAGAGATAACTACACCTAAAGGCAGAAAGATGAAAGCTATCTGCCCCGGAGCAGATCCCCAAAGAAAATAGGAAGCCCCCAAACATGTAATGGCGGTTAGACAAGAAGAAAGCACAGACACAGAGAGAAAATAGAATGAGCAAACGCTGGGGCCCAATCTGTCTAGACAGAAAAGTACAGGAAAGAATTCTGACTGCAATCCAACAAAACCCTAACAAAAATACCAACACTTCTGATTGCCAAAAAACCTGAGATCACACGATCTCATCCACCTAAATCAGATCTCTGGTGTAACAAAACGCTATTCAGCAAATAAAAAGTAACAAAAGAGCAAAGCAAAAGTGCAGACACAAACAGAGCACAATTGCAGCGCCAGACCCCCAAAAGGGGACAGGCTGCAGTCCACTGCAGGCAGCAAACCAGCAGAGAAAATCAAACAGAGAAAAAAAAACAGCAAACACTTATCTGAAGGAGAGCAGGAAACTAGCAGTGCTTCAATCAAGACCAGAAGGAACAATTGATAACCGGCAAGGCTGCTGGGAACTCAGGCCACTTATATCCTACCATTCAGCGCCAGCTGAAGGCCATTCAGTAATCAATTCATTACCCTCAGCAACCACCGGAGGGAGCCCCAGCTCAGAAGCCGCCTCCAGCATATTCACAACAAGCACCCACAAGGCAAAACCCCGGTGAGCGTAGCCGCGATGGGCCCCTGGTTAAATCTTTACCCCAATAGGGAAGCGGCACAGCTACTACACTCCGGCTTTACAGACAGTTTCTTTATCCCCTACAAACCTAACAAAACACCGACTGTTGCCAATAACCTAAAATCAGCGCGAGAATTCCCTGAAATCTTAAACCAAAAAATAATAAAGGAAGTTTAGCTAGGTAGAATGGAGGGTCCCTTTCATTCGCTGCCCTTGAAAAACATCAAAATATCGCCTCTAGGCATTATTCCGAAAAAAGAACCCGGCGAATATTGTTTAATCCATCACCTTTCTCATCCAAAGGGCGAATCCGTTAACGACGCAATCCCCCCTGAAGAAGCCTCCGTCACATACGCGTCTTTTGACAAGGCCGTAGATTTAGTCCGCGTTGCAGGGCCCGGTGCTCTGCTAGCTAAATCGGATATAGAATCGGCATTTCGCCTTTTACCCGTTCATCCCGAATGTTACCACTTATTAGGATGCAAAGTAGACCAACATTATTATTTTGATATGTGCCTGCTGATGAGATGTTCAATCTCGTGTCACTATTTTGAGTTATTCAGTACGTTTCTGGATTGGGTCGTGCGCCATGAAACAGGTAGTAATTCTTTGATTCATTACCTTGACGATTTTTTATTCGTCGGTCCCAGAAATTCCAACCTCTGTTCTTTCCTGCTGACAAAATTTAAACTGATATTGTGTCATTTCGGTGTCCCCCTATCACCAAAAAAATCTTTTTTGGGCATTGAAATAGATACCAATTCGATGATTTTCCGTTTACCTTCCGAAAAAATACAAAAGACACTTCATATGCTGGAAAGCTTCTGCACAGTTAAAAAAGTCACCCTTCATCAGATGCAGGCCTTACTGGGCCTACTGACATTTGCCAGCCGCATAATGCCGGTCGGCAGAGCCTTCTCTCGCCGATTATCTTGGCAACAAAGGGGTTTCTCAGCCTGGCCATAGAATCAGATCAGATCGCTCGTTAAAAGCTGACTTGATAGTTTGGGAAACATTCCTGGAATCATACAATGGTCATACATGTGTCATGTTTAATGAAACGTCAAATAAAGCCATAGGGCTCACAGTTGGGTGGAGCAAAGAACACTGTTTTGCAGCGGTCTACAAAGACCAGTGGTGCAGAAGTAATTGGCCAGAGCTATGGACCACATCGAGCTGGGGACAAGATCCAGCACTGTGGGAAATTTTCTCAATTGTGGCAGCCATTGAGATTTGGGCCAAGCTGCTGATAAATGCCAATATCCGGTTTCATACTAGAAATATTATAACCGCTAAGAGCTTGAACCACATGTCAACGTCATCCTTGCCTACACTTGCTCTGTTGCGCCGGTTAGCTCTGCTATGCTTGGAAAACAATATATGGTGGCAAGCCACAGTAGTGGCGGAGGTAGACGATAATCTGATTAACCCACTTGTATCTTCCAATTGGCAGGCCTTCAGAATCCAGCGTGCAACCAACAGGTATTCAGTGTCCGCCGTCCCTTTGGGACATAGTGGCCAATCATTAATGCCCTTAATCCGCGCCTCTGTTTCACCCGCTACCTGGCAGGTTTATGGTAAGGCTTGGGAGGAATGGTGCTCCTTTGTTCAGGGTAGGCCAGTAGATATGTGTGACCGCGCAAGAGGAGTAGTGACTGCAGAATTTTTGGTTCGGCTGAGAAATGCGGGGGTGTCGGGTATGTCAGCGCAAAGGAAATTATCAGGATTAGCCTTCTTTTTTCAGCTGATGGGGTGGATCGACGTAACAAAACTATTTTTCATCAGGCAAGCCATCAAAGGGTGGAAAAGGCTTCAGCCAAGTCTAGAATGCCGTCGCCCCATTTCACTCACACTATTACACAACATTATTTCAATATCCCCATCGGTCTGCAGATCACAATTCGAGGCGACCCTCATCTCAGCAGCTTCCGCTATCGCTTTTTTCGGCGCACTGCGTATCAGTGAGTTATTACCTCGTTCAAAAAGCGCGTCAGAAGGCGGTTTAATTAACGAGGACATAGTCATATGTAGCGACGCCCTGCGCATCCGAGTGCGAAAATCCAAGTGTGATCCAACGGGGAGGGGCACGTGGGTGCTGGTTAAATCAGCAGATGGCCCAGTATGCCCGCTTAAAATAGTCAAAAGTTACGCAGTAGTAAGACACAAAGGCTGATTTTTTCTATCTCACATAGATGAGTCCCCTCTATCAATATCAATTTCAGGTATCAATTTGAGACAATTTTCACATCATGTTTAAAAAGAACAGGGGCTAATCCAAAAGAATACGGGACACATTCCTTTCGAATAGGGGCAGCTGCCGAGGCAGCTAGGGCCGGAGTATCAGAGGCCGAGGTGCAGAGGATGGGACGATGGAAATCTGCATGCTTCGCTAGATACATAAGACCTGATCTGCTCAAGTAACACATTTTATCTCTTTCAGGAGTTGAAGTTTGGGTTGTAGGACATTCATAAGTCTGTTGGGCATAAAAAAGGGCCGAACGGCGGCCTGGAGGAAAAAGTCTAGGCTTCCCGGGTCTGGAATTCAACTGGAGAAGAATAAGAGGCCTCCAGTGGCGGCAGGTGTTTCAAGAGTTGGTTTACATCTCCAGGAGGGTGACACGCCCATGATGGTGGCAATGATCTTGGCAAAAGTAAAATCACTGAACTGTACAAATGAATGACAACGGACATTGAGCGCATTGCCTGTTTATTTGAAGATATGGTACTGGTGTGGTCACAAATGACACCTCGAGCCATATGGCGGGGGGCAAGAGATCAAAAGGCCATAGAGCGAATAAGAAAAAAGTTTAATACACTGATGGCGAAATTTGTAAGAAAAAAATGTGGTATTGTGATGCGTCATGACCAGCTGGAAGGAGATAACACGGCATTACTAAGACCGAACGGCGTTCACCTGACGGACATTGGCCTAGATATATTTTTGTCCGGCCTGCAGGATGGGGTTGAACAGGCCCTAATGGTGATGGGTGGGATTCGGAGTCCTGTTGTAATGTATGTAGTACAGTTCATATAGCGTCTTGTGCTTGGGTGCGATGAAAATACATGAGACACAGGTTTGATATAGAAGGTCTTGTATTACTTCATACAAGTGGCAAAAATAGTCACACAGTTTGCAGATACAGAAGCAGGAAACACAGCAGGCCAGAGTAACTTAAGCTCAGCAATCACTCTCCACAACTGGTTCAGGATCTTCTTCTCTGTTACCGTAAGTCCATGCAAACGTGGATCTTTCAAAGAGCAGGGTTCCAGAGTCCACAAGTGTTCCAAAGTTCCTCAGTAGGGAATAGCTGGAGTACAAAGTCCAAGGCTTCTAGGAGTCAGGTCACAGGCTCACTGCAGGCTTGATTTCTGAAGCACTGATTGCTCAGCTGTGGCTGCTTAAGAAGCAAGAGGGAGAGAATCAGGGCGGGAACATGAAAGCTGGAAACTCCATATTGACTGAGGGCAAGATAGCTGCAGCAAGACAGAAAGCAAAATGGCTGACGGAAAAACTGAGTTTCAAGAACATGTACAAAGAACCTTACATTACTCCCCCCTTAGGGACAACCTCCGGATGGCCTCAGACCAGGCTTGTCTGGGTACCTCTGATGAAACTGGCGGAGCAAACGAGGAGCATTAACGTTATTGACTGGTTCCCATGAGTTGTCCTCCACTGGGTAGCCCTGCCATTTAATCAAATATTGTAACTGATTCCTGTATAACCTGGAATCTAGAATCCTTTCCACCACAAATTCTTCCTGACCATCGACTAGCACTGGGTCAGGGCAAGGAGAAGAACGTCCAGGAAACGTATTGGGTGTTGCAGCCTTTAGTAGGGATACATGAAAGACAGGGTGGATTCTCATAGTTCTGGGCAGTTGAAGACGACAAGCAACGGCACTTATAATTTTACTGATTTTATAGGGTCCAATGTACTTATGTCCCAACTTAGACGATGGAATCCTTAACTTAAGATTTCTGGTTGACAGCCAGACCAGGTCTCCTACCTTGAAAGCTGGTGCAGGTTTACGAAATTTATCTGCTGCTTTCTTGTACCTTTCCTGAGCCAATTCCAGATTCTGCTTTAGAAGATCCATATTCTTCTGTAAAGACGTGATTCTTTCAGCCACTGCTGGCAAAGGCGTTTCCATGGGAAATCGTGGAAGAATGTTAGGATGATAACCTAAATTGGAGAAAAAAGGAGACTGCTTAGTGGAGGCGCTCTGAGAGTTGTTATAAGAGAACTCAGCCAATGGAAGTAGATCCACCCAATCATCCTGTAGGTGGCAGATAAAGCAGCGGAGATACTGCTCCAGGTTTGATTGGTTCGTTCTGTCTGTCCATTAGTCTGGGGATGAAAAGCAGAAGAAAGGTTTACTTTAATGTCCAATGCGGCACAGAAATTCTGCCAAAACCTTGAAGTGAATTGCACCCCTCGATCCGAAATAACCTCATCCGGTACTCCATGTAAACGAAACACATTCTTAATCATCAAATCTGATGTCTGTTTTGCAGTGGGTAAGCCGACACAAGGGATAAAATGAGCTGCCTTTGTTAAACGATCAACCACCACTAGAATGGTGTTCTTCCCTTGAGAGGTTGGTAACTCCACAATGAAATCCATAGAAATGGATCCCCACGGGCGGGACGGGGTGGGAAGAGGTTGTAACAGACCAGTTGGTGAGGAGCGAGGTGTTTTGCATCTTGCACAGACTTCACATGAAGTGACATAGTTCAAAACATCTTTCCTGCAAGTGGGCCACCAAAAGAAACGAGAAAGAAATTCCTGTGTCTTTAGAATTCCTCTATGCCCAGCTATCTTGGAATCGTGGATGAGTTGCAGTACTCTCAATCTGACTGTTTCAGGAATATACAGACGTTGTCCCTGAATCCATACACCATTCTTAAAAACAAGACTTACGTCCCTTGGAGGTTGTGCCAACAAAGAATCCGCATGGTATGCTTCCTTGATGTCCTTAAGTAGGTCTTGATTATGAATCACTCCCAGGAATTTTTTGGCATGCATACAAGCATGGTCTGCCACAGTTGTATGTACTTCTGTAATGGACATTGTTGTAAAGAGGCCAGACTGAGTCCAGAGTAACTCTGCTGACTCATTATAGTGAATGGATCCCTCAGAGGTTTCATCTGAATCATGTCAGAGATTTAGATGGAGACCCCAAAGTAAGTACTCAGCGTAGAGAGTAGGATAAATGAGATCCAAATGTTATGTAAAATGTTCCCAACAACACTTTCAAATCAATCTAAATAGCTCCTTGCCCCTAAAAAGAGTTTCATCAAATTTTGCACTCACAAATCCAATGTCCAATCCCTTCTTTTCCTCATAGTGTGCCTAAACCACATTTAGCATCTATTTACGGGTTTGTGTCTCCAAAAGCATGAGCTGGGTATAATTTACTGGGCACTACAATGGCAGATTTGCAATTTTCAGTCAGCAACAGCAACTGCTGCTTGTTTCTGGAAAACACCAATGGAGTCAAAATCGTCACTACACCTGTATATAAATACCGAATAAATGGAATCTGCAAACTATTCTTGGAAAATCTGAGCACCAGGAGGCCAACAGCACTCCATCCCTCCCGAATCTCGCCGTATGGCTAAGGCTGATTTCACACTTGCGTTGGGCAGAGCTGCGGAGGGCTGCGTACTTTCTCCATTAAGCCCCACCCACTGCTGCATCTCTTCTGTTCAGCTCAGCCTACATCTGCATGCTTAACGGAGGAAGTACGCAGCCCTCCGCAGCTATGCCCAACGCAAATGTGAAACCAGCCTAAGTAGTATTGTACAGCCACATATGAAAGAATTTCCATGTTCAATAGAAGTTGTGGGACAAGTTTTGGTGCCATTTTTACCCATATTCCGGTGTGAAAATTTAAAATCTGGGGATTAAACAAAATTTAAGTTGGTAAAAATGTAAATTATTTTTTCTTCATTGCCCAATGGTATAAAATTTTGTGACACACTTGTGGTGTCGGTATGATCACTGCACCTTTAGATTAATTCATTGAGAGGTGTAGCTTGTAAAATGGGGTCATTTATTGGGGTTTCTTTTGTTCTGGCATCTCATAGGCTCTGCCAGTGTGACATGACACCCTCAAACCATTCCAGCAAAACTGAACTCCAATATCGCGCTACTTCCCCTCTGAGCTTTGCACTTGCCTTCTGATCTTTACACTGTGCCTCAAAAGTCATTTACGACCACATACGGGGTATTTTCCTACCAACTAGAAATTACACACAAATTTGGAGTTTCATTTACTCCTGTTACCCTTGTGAAAATAAAAAAAACTGAGGTGAAAAGAACATTTTTGTGGGAAAAATGTGATTTTTTTATTTTCACGGCTCTACAGTCATGGCCAAAAGTTTTGAGAATGACACATATTAATTTTTACAAAGTCTACTGCTTCACTTTTTCTAACGGCAATTTGCATATACTCCAGAATGTTATGAAGAGTGATCAGCTTAACAGCAATTACTTGCAAAGTCAATATTTGGCTAGAAAATGAACTTTATCCCCCAAAACACACATCATTGCAGCCCTGCCTTAAAAGGACCAGCTAACCTCTTTTCAGTGATTGCTCCATTAACACAGGTGTGGGTGTTGATGAGGACATGGCTGGAGATCAATCTGTCATGATTAAGTAAGAATGAGACCACTGGACACTTTAAAAGGAGGCTGGTGCTTGGCATCATTGTTTCTCTTCTGTTAACCATGGTTATCTCTAAAGAAACATGTGCAGTCATCATTGCAATGCACAAAAATGGCCTAACAGGGAAGAGTATCGCAGCTAGAAAGATTGCACCTCAGTCAACAATCTATCGCATCATCAAGAACTTCAAGGAGAGAGGTTCCATTGTTGCCAAAAAGGCTCCAGGGCGCCCAAGAAAGACCAGCAAGCGCCAGGACCGTCTCTTAAAAGTGTTTCAGCTGCGGGATCGGGCTACCAGCAGTGCAGAGCTTGCTCAGGAATGGCAGCAGGCAGGTGTGAGTGCATCTGCACGCACTGTGAGGCGGAGACTCTTGGAGCAAGGCCTGGTCTCAAGGAGGGCAGCAAAGAAGCCACTTCTCTCCAGAAAAAACATCATGGACAGACTGATATTCTGCAAAAGGTACAGGCAGTGGACTGCTGAGGACTGGGGTAAAGTTATTTTCTCTGATGAATCCCCTTTTCGATTGTTTGGGACATCAGGAAAACGCCTCATTCGGAGAAGACAAGGTGAGCGCTACCACCAGTCTTGTCTCATGCCAACTGTTAAGCATCCTGAAACCATTCATGTGTGGGGTTGCTTCTCAGCCAAGGGAATCGGCTCTCTCACAGTATTGCCTAAAAACACAGCCATGAATAAAGAATGGTACCAGAATGTCCTCCAAGAGCAACTTCTCCCAACCCTCCAAGAGCAGTTTGGCGATCAACAATGCCTTTTCCAGCATGATGGAGCACCTTGCCATAAAGCAAAGGTGATAACTAAATGGCTCAGGGAACAAAACATCGAGATTTTGGGTCCATGGCCTGGAAACTCCCCAGATCTTAATCCATTGAGAACTTGTGGTCAATCATCAAGAGACGGGTGGACAAACAAAAACCTAAAAATTCTGACAAAATGAAAGCATTGATTGTGCAAGAATGGACTGCAGTCAGTCAGGATTTGGTCCAGAAGTTGATTGAGAGCATGCCAGGGAGAATTGCAGAGGTCCTGAAGAAGAAGGGTCAACACTGCAAATATTGACTTGCGGCATTAACTCATTCTAACTGTCAATATAAGCTTTTGTTACTCATATGTTTGCAATTATTATATTTCTGTCTGTGATAAAAACATCTGTCAAACACACATAAAAAACAGAGGGCAGCAGATCATGTGAAAATATAATATTTGTGTCATTCTCAAAACTTTTGGCCATGACTGTACTTTATAAATTTCTGGGAAGCACCTGGGGGTCAAGGTGCTCACCACACATCTAGGTATATTCCTTGAGGGGTCTAGTTAACAAAATGTGGTCATTTATGGGGGGGTTTCCATTGTTTAACCACTTAATAGGCTCTCCAAATGCGACATGGCGTCTGTTCTCGATTCCAGCTATTTTTTAGTTCAAAAAAGCTGCTTCTCTTTAGAGTCCTGCCACGCGTAAACACATATGAGGTATCGGCGCACTCAGGAGAAACTGCATAACAAATTGTACCGTATTTTTCTGACTATAAGAAGCACCGGACTGTTGTGAATACTCTGGAGGCGACCTCTGAGCTGGGGCTCCCTCCGGTGGTTGCTGAGGGTAACAAACTAATTACTGAAAGGCCTTCAGCTGGCTCTGAATGGTATGATATAAGTGACCTGTGTTCCCGTCAGCCTTGCCGGTAATCAATTGTTCTTCCTGATCTTGCTTGGAGCACAGCTTGCTTTCCTGCTCTCATTCAGATAAGTGATTTTCTGTTTTTTTTCCTCTGGTTGGATTTTCTCTGCTGGTTTGTTGCTTGCAGTGGACTACAGCCTGGTCCCTTTTTGGGGTCTGGCGCTGCAATTGTGCTCATTTTGTGTTTGCACATTTGCTCTGTTCCTTTGTCACTTTTTATTTGCTGAGTTTCTGTGTGTTACACCAGAGATCTGATTTAGGTGGTAGAGATCGTGTGATCTCAGTTTTTTTGTTAATTAGAAGTGTTGGTATTTTTGTCAGGGTTTTATTGGGTTGCAGTCAGAATTCTTTCCTATACTTTTCTATCTAGACAGATTGGGCCCCAGCGTTTGCTCATTTTATTTTCTGTCTGTGTCCGTATTTTCTTCTTGTCTAACCGCCATTACATGTTTGGGGGCTTCCTATTTCTTTGGGGATTCTTTCATCTTTCTGCCTTTAGGTGTAGTTATCTCTCCGGCTGTGACGTGGCGTCTAGGATCACCGTAGGTACGCTCCACGGCTACTTCTAGTGTGGTGGTTAGTTTAAGGTCCTGCAAACCAATAGATTCCAGCCTCTCTGGTGTATTGCTAATTTGCTATTTTTTGCTATTTCTACTCAGCTACCGAAACATAACAGTATTACCGGACAAACTGAAAATTATATGGTACTCAAAGAAGGGAAAAATAGTAAAAAAGGAAAAAGAAAAGGGAGTTGTCAGAATTTTTTTTTCCCTCTTTTTCTCTGGGTACTGAGGGGGAATTTTTTTTTTCCTCAATGGAGTTTGCACAGTTGTCTGGCCGTGTGGAGCAGCTTGCCGCTGAGGTTCAGAGTATTGCTACCTATCTTGATAGGTTGCCGGTTGTGGAACCTAGGATCCCCATACCAGATTTTTGGGGGATCGGTCTAAATTTCTGAATTTCAAAAATAACTGTAAGTTGTTTTTTGCCTTGAAGCCTAAGTCCTCAGGGAACGCAGCACAGCAGGTTCAAATTGTCATCTCTCTGCTGCGCGGTGACCCTCAGGATTGGGCATTTTCCCTGACACCTGGGGATCCTGTTTTGAGTGATGTTGATGTATTTTTTCAGGCTCTGGGGTTATTGTACGATGAACCTAATGTCACTAATCAAGCTGAAAAGAACTTGTTGGCATTAAATCAGGGTCGTGAAGACGCTGAGCTATACTGTCAGAAATTCCGAAAGTGGGCAGTCCTGACCAAATGGAATGATTATGCTTTGGCAGCCCTTTTTCGGAAGGGTCTGTCAGAAAATGTAAAGGTCGTTATGGTGTGATTCCCTGTTCCCTCTGGTCTCAATGATTCTATGTCTTTGGCTATTCAAATTGACAGACGTTTGCATGAGCGCAGACGTATGCATGAGATAGCGTTGCCTTGTGAGCCAGCTCCTGAGCCCATGCAGTGTGATGGGGTGACTTCTGGGGCTCAGCGTCATGAGTTTCGAAAGCGCAATGGGTTATGTTTCTACTGTGGTGACGCCTCTCATGCTATTTCCGTCTGCCCTAAGTGGGGAAGACGTTTCGCACGCTCAGTGGTCTTGGGTAGCGTTCAGACTAAATTTCTGTTGACTGTTACCCTGATTTGCTCCCTGTCCACATTTTTGGCTCAGGCTTTTGTTGATTCAGGAGCAGCTATTAACCTGATGGATTTTGACTTTGCCAAACTTTGTGGGTTTCCCATGATACCCCTGCGGAAGTCTATTCCTTTACTGGGCACTGAGTCTACCCCTTTGGCGTAGAATAAACCCCAGTTTTCTACTCAGGTGTTAATGAGGGTTTAACCAGATCATCAAGAGAGCTGCAAATTTCAGGTGTTGCATAATCTGCATGACATTATTGTACTGGGTTTCCCTTGGTTACAGACTCATAATCCTATTTTGGATTGGAAATCTGAGTCTGTGACCAGTTGGAGCTGCCAATGTGTTAATACTGACACTCCTGTTTTTTCTGCCTCTCCCCAGTCTCAGGATGTCCCTGACTTTTTGACTGATTTCTCTGATGTGTTCAGTGAGATTAAGTCTGCATCCTTACCTCCTCACAGGAGCTATGATTGCGCTATTGAGTTAGTGCCTGGTGGAAAATTTCCAAAAGGCCGCCTTTTTAATTTGTCTGTACCTGAACATGATGCTATGCAATCTTATATCAAGGAGACTTTGGAGAAAGGTCATATCAGACCATCCTCTTCACCCTTGGGCTCCGGTTTTTTCGTTGTGGCCAAAAAGGATGGTTCATTGAGGCCGTGTATTGATTATCTTCTCCTGAATAAGATCACTGTTAAATATCAATATCCGTTACCCTTGATTTCTGACCTATTTTCCAGAGTGAAAAGTGCTAGTTGGTTTACCAAGCTTGACCTCAGGGGGGCGTATAACCTTATTCGCATTAAG
Source organism: Oophaga sylvatica (assembly GCA_033576555.1). Lineage (NCBI taxonomy): Eukaryota > Metazoa > Chordata > Amphibia > Anura > Dendrobatidae > Oophaga > Oophaga sylvatica. Next base: position 14,129,678 of record JARQOD010000009.1, read on the forward strand.
CACGGGGATGAATGGAAGACGGCGTTTAATACCCCAGAGGGGCATTTTGAGTACCTAGTGATGCCATTTGAGCTTACTAATGCCCCTTCCGTCTTCCAATCCTTCATGAATGATATTTTCAGGGATTTTGTGGATAAATTTCTGATAGTTTATTTGGATGATATCTTGATTTTTTCCAACGACTGGGACTCTCATGTGAAACATGTTCGGACTGTGTTCCAGATTTTGAGAGAGAATGCACTGTATGTGAAGGGATCAAAGTGTCTTTTTGGCGTACAGAAGGTCTCATTTCTGGGATTCATTTTGTCTCCGTCTGTTATTGAAATGGACCGGGTCAAGGTTCAGGCCATCTGTGATTGGGTTCAACCTACTTCATTGAAGGCTCTTCAGAGATTTTTGGGTTTTGCCAATTTTTATCGTAAATTTATTGGTAATTTCTCTGGTTTTGTTAAACCATTGACTGATTTTACCAAAAAGGGTTCCGATGTGGTGAATTGGCCTCCTGAGGCAGTTTCTGCGTTTCAGGAACTTAAGCAGAGATTCATTTCTGCTCCTGTTCTACGGCAGCCTGATGTTTCTCTGCCGTTTCAGGCGGAGGTTGATGCCTCTGAGATTGGGGCAGGTACCGTGTTGTCCCAAAGGGATCCAGAGACGTCTAAGAGTAACACTTGTGCCTTTTTCTCTCATAAATGTTCTCCAACTGAATGTAATTATGACGTGGGTAATCGGGAGTTATTGGCCATGAAGTGGGCCTTTGAAGAGTGGAGACATTGGCTGGAAAGAGCCAAACATCAGGTGGTGGTCCTCACGGACCATAAGAACCTGGTTTATCTCAAATCAGCCAAGCGACTTAATCCTTGACAGGCCAGGTGGGCCTTGTTTTTCACAAGTTTTAATTTTGTGGTTTCTTTTCTTCCGGGCACTGATAATGTTAAGGCGGATGCCCTCTCGAGGAGTTTCTTTGCGGATTCTCCTGAGTTATCTGATCCTGCTGTTATTTTGAATGAGGGTGTAGTTCTTTCCGCCATCTCGCCCAATTTGAGACTGGCTCTAGGGTTGTGTCATGAGGATAAACCTGAGCGCTGCACTGTTGGGAAATTGTTTGTCCCAGACAAGTGGAAGAAGAGTGTGATGTCTGAGATTCATTGTTCCGCGTTGGCTCATCATCCCGGGATTTTTGGTACCAGAGACTTGGTGAGTCGGTCCTTTTGGTGGCCTACTTTGTCTCATGACGTCAGGGAATTTGTGCAGTCCTGTGGGACTTGCTTTCGTTCCAAGCCTTGCTCTCGTTCTAGTGGTTTGTTAATGCCATTACCTGTACCCAAGAGGCCATGGACCCATATTTCTATGGATTTTATTTCCGACCTCCCTGTCTCTCAGAGAATGACCGTTATTTGGGTAATCTGTGATAGGTTTTCCAAGATGATACATCTTGTGCCATTACCTAAGTTGCCTTCCTCCTCCGAATTGGTACCTTTGTTCTTTCAGCACGTGGTTCGGTTACATGGCATTCCGGAGAACATTGTGTCTGACAGAGGAGTCCAGTTTGTTTCCAGATTTTGGAGGACATTTTGTTCTAAACTTGGTGTTCAGTTATCTTTCTCCTCTGCATTTCACCCTCAGACCAATGGACAAACCGAGAGAAAAAACCAGATCTTGGAGACTTATTTGAGATGTTTTGTGTCTGCTGATCAAGATGACTGGGTCTCTTTTTTGCCTTTGGCTGAATTTGCTCTTAATAATAGGGCTAGCTCTGCCACCTTGATGTCTCCATTTTTCTGCAATTCTGGGTTTCACCCTCGATTTTCTTCAGGACAGGCGGAGGCTTCTGTCTGTCCGGGGGTTGAGTCTATTGTGCAGCGTATGCAGCAGATTTGGAACCAGGTAGTGGAGAGGTTTTCTCTCTCTCAAGAGAAGGCCCAGCGGTTCGCCAACCGGTATAGGATTGATGGTCCTCGTTTTAAAGTGGGGGACTTGGTTTGGTTGTCCTCAAGCAATATCCCTATGAAGGTTGCATCTCCAAAATTTAAGCCAAGATTCATTGGACGTTATAAGATCATGGAAATTATTAATCCGGTTCCCTTCCATTTGCTTCTTCCAGGGACATTTAAGATCCATAACGTGTTCCACAAGTCCTTATTGAAGAGGTTTGTCGAGCCATTGGTTCCTATGGCTGCGCCTCCCGACCCTGTTTTGGTTGAGGGCAATTTGGAGTATGTGGTTGAGAAAATATTGGATTCTCGTTTTGCTAGACGGAAACTCCAGTATTTGGTTAAGTGGAGAGGTTATGGTCAGGAGGACAATTCTTGGGTGTTTGCTTCGGACATCCATGCTGGGAGACTTATCCGTGCCTATCATCGAGCTCATCCTGATCGGCCTGGTTGTGCAGGTGAGGGTTCGGTGACCTCTCCTCAAGGCGGGGTACTGTTGTGAATACTCTGGAGGCGACCTCTGAGCTGGGGCTCCCTCCGGTGGTTGCTAAGGGTAATGAACTAATTACTGAATGGCCTTCAGCTGGCTCTGAATGTATGATATAAGTGACCTGAGTTCCCATCAGCCTTGCCGGTAATCAATTGTTCTTCCTGATCTTGCTTGGAGCACAGCTTGCTTTCCTTCTCTCATTCAGATAAGTGATTTTCTGTTTTTTTCCTCTGGTTGGATTTTCTCTGCTGATTTGCTGCTTGCAGTGGACTACAGCCTGGTCCCCTTTTGGCGTTTGGCGCTGCAATTGTGCTAATTTTGTGTTTGCACTTTTGCTTTGTTCCTTCGTCACTTTTAATTTGCTGAGTTGCTGTGTGTTACACCAGAGATCTGATTTAGGTGGTAGAGATCGTGTGATCTCAGGTTTTTTTGTTAATCAGAAGTGTTGGTATTTTTGTCAGGGTTTTATTGGGTTACAGTCAGAATTCTTTCCTATACTTTTCTATCTAGACAGATTGGGCCCCAGCGTTTGCTCATTCTATTTTCTGTCTGTGTCCATATTTTCTTCTTGTCTAACCGCCATTATATGTTTGGGGGCTTCCTATTTCTTTGGGGATTCTTTCATCTTTCTGCCTTTAGGTGTAGTTATCTCTCCGGCTGTGACGTTGTGTCTAGGATCACCGTAGGTACGCTCCACGGCTACTTCTAGTGTGGTGGTTAGTTTAGGGTCCTGCAATCCAATAGATTCCAGCCTCTCTGGTGTATTGCTACTTTGCTATTTTTTGCTATTTCTCCTCAGCTACCGAAACATAACAGTATTACCGGACAAACTGAAAATTATATGGTACTTCAAAGAAGGGAAAAATAGTAAAAAAGGAAAAAGAAAAGGGAGTTGTCAGAATTTTTTTTCCCCTCTTTTTCTCTGGATGCTGAGGGGGAATTTTTTTTTTCCTCAATGGAGTTTGCACAGTTGTCTGGCCGTGTGGAGCAGCTTGCCGCTGAGGTTCAGAGTATTGCTACCTATCTTGATAGGTTGCCGATTGTGGAACCTAGGATCCCCATACCAGATTTTTGGGGGATCGGTCTTAATTTCTGAATTTCAAAAACAACTGTAAGTTGTTTTTTGCCTTGAAGCCTAAGTCCTCAGGGAACGCAGCACAGCAGGTTCAAATTGTCATCTCTCTGCTGCGCGGTGACCCTCAGGATTGGGCATTTTCCCTGACACCTGGGGATCCTGTTTTGAGTGATGTTGATGTATTTTTTCAGGCTCTGGGGTTATTGTACGATGAACCTAATGTCACTAATCAAGCTGAAAAGAACTTGTTGGCATTAAATCAGGGTCGTGAAGACGCTGAGCTATACTGTCAGAAATTCTGAAAGTGGGCAGTCCTGACCAAATGGAATGATTATGCTTTGGCAGCCCTTTTTCGGAAGGGTCTGTCAGAAAATGTAAAGGTCGTTATGGTGTGATTCCCTGTTCCCTCTGGTCTCAATGATTCTATGTCTTTGGCTATTCAAATTGACAGACGTTTGCGTGAGCGCAGAGGTATGCATGAGATAGCGTTGCCTTGTGAGCCAGCTCCTGAGCCCATGCAGTGTGATGGGGTGACTTCTGGGGCTCAGCGTCATGAGTTTTGAAAGCGCAATGGGTTATGTTTCTACTGTGGTGACGCCTCTCATGCTATTTCCGTATGCCCTAAGCGGGGAAGACGTTTTGCGCGCTCAGTTGTCTTGGGTAGCGTTCAGACTAAATTTCTGTTGACTGTTACCCTGATTTGCTCCCTGTCCACATTTTCGGCTCAGGCTTTTGTTGATTCAGGAGCAGCTATTAACCTGATGGATTTTGACTTTGCCAAACGTTGTGGGTTTCCCATGATACCCCTGCGGAAGTCTATTCCTTTACTGGGCATTGATTCTACCCCTTTGGCGGAGAATAAACCCCAGTTTTCTACTCAGGTGATAATGAGGGTTGAACCAGATCATCAAGAGAGCTGCAAATTTCAGGTGTTGCATAATCTGCATGACATTATTGTACTGGGTTTCCCTTGGTTACAGACTCATAATCCTGTTTTGGATTGGAAATCTGAGTCTGTGACCAGTTGTGGCTGCCAATGTGTTAATACTGACACTCCTGTTTTTTCTGCCTCTCCCCAGTCTCAGGATGTCCCTGACTTTTTGACTGATTTTTCTGATGTGTTTAGTGAGAGTAAGTGTTATGTTTAGGTAGCTGAGGAGAAAAAGCAAAAACGGCAATACACCAGAGAGTAGAGTTGAGCGATACTTTCCGATATCCAAAAGTATCGGAATCGGAATGGTATCGCCGATACCCAAAAAATATCGGCGATACCCGATACCGATACCGGAAATACAATGTAAGTCTATGGGAACAAAATATCGGAATTAAGAAAAACCCATTCTTGCCTTGTTGGTTAATTGTACATGAAGGAAAACAACAAAGAGTAATGTAGAATGTATTGGGGAAGGTTGAGGAGACATTAAAGGCATAGATGTTTAACCCAATCAAATGGAATAGCATAAATATTTTTTTTTTTAAAGATGTTCGGATTGACGAAGAAATTGACAATGTTGTTCACGTTTTTTCTATTTTGGCAAATATGTATATTTCACAACTTCCATGCTTTTCACCTTTTTAACTTTTGACACACTTTCTCCTTCATAATCTTCAGCAGCATCATCTTTTTCATCAAATTATTCTTCATCTTCACCTTCTTTATCTTCTTCTTAAACTTCTTGCTATTCATCTTTTTGTTAACATTACTCATATTCTTCTTATTAAACTATTATTCTAATTCATATTGTACTTCATCTTCTTCATCATATTCTTATTTGTGACAGAGAATCCTGTACTTGTAATCTGTCAAAGTATGAATTTTTCATTCTTCCGTTCTTGCTGTCACAAAAGATTTAAATTACAACAGTATTTGTCCGTGTTCAGTTTAGCCTGCAGCAGCAGCAGGCATTTTCCAGGGGCACCACGAGGAGGAACGGACTCACCCCCATACACTGCTTAGTCTTCTTCTGCTTATAATTTAGAGCATATATTTTGCTCTTCATTTTGGTCTTATACTTAATGTTCTTCTGCTTTTTGATCTTCTGCTTATTGTTCTTCTGTCTCTTGTTCTGTATCTTGTAGTTTGTCTTAACCTTCTTTGTCCTGTTGGTGATGGTACAAAAGCCAATGGAAGTAACGAGGACCAGCTGACTGTGCTGGAACCCGGAGGGTCAGCAGAAGGAAAAGAGCCAATGGCACAACCGAGGACCAGCTGACGTTACTGGGACACGGTTACTAAGCAGGAGGTACCTGTGCTCCAAAGCACTACCAAGGACCAGCAGACGTTGCTGGAACTCGGATACCGACATGGAGGCACCTAGGCCAAAGGCACTGCGGAGAACCAGCTGACGGTACTGGAACCCGGATGGGTAGCAGAAGGTACAAGAGCCAATGAAAGTAACGAGGACCAGCTGACTGTGCTGGAACCCGGAGGGTTAGCAGAAGGAAAAGAGCCAATGGCACAACCGAGGACCAGCTGACGTTACTGGGACACGGTTACTAAGCAGGAGGTACCTGTGCTCCAAAGCACTACCAAGGACCAGCAGACGTTGCTGGAACTCGGATACCGACATGGAGGCACCTAGGCCAAAGGCACTACGGAGAACCAGCTGACGGTACTGGAACCCGGATGGGTAGCAGAAGGTACAAGAGCCAATGAAAGTAACGAGGACCAGCTGACTGTGCTGGAACCCGGAGGGTTAGCAGAAGGAAAAGAGCCAATGGCACAACCGAGGACCAGCTGACGTTACTGGGACACGGTTACTAAGCAGGAGGTACCTGTGCTCCAAAGCACTACCAAGGACCAGCAGACGTTGCTGGAACTCGGATACCGACATGGAGGCACCTAGGCCAAAGGCACTGCGGAGAACCAGCTGACGGTACTGGAACCCGGATGGGTAGCAGAAGGTACAAGAGCCAATGAAAGTAACGAGGACCAGCTGACTGTGCTGGAACCCGGAGGGTTAGCAGAAGGAAAAGAGCCAATGGCACAACCGAGGACCAGCTGACGTTACTGGGACACGGTTACTAAGCAGGAGGTACCTGTGCTCCAAAGCACTACCAAGGACCAGCAGACGTTGCTGGAACTCGGATACCGACATGGAGGCACCTAGGCCAAAGGCACTGCGGAGAACCAGCTGACGGTACTGGAACCCGGATGGGTAGCAGAAGGTACAAGAGCCAATGAAAGTAACGAGGACCAGCTGACTGTGCTGGAACCCGGAGGGTTAGCAGAAGGAAAAGAGCCAATTGCACAACCGAGGACCAGCTGACGTTACTGGGACACGGTTACTAAGCAGGAGGTACCTGTGCTCCAAAGCACTACCAAGGACCAGCAGACGTTGCTGGAACTCGGATACCGACATGGAGGCACCTAGGCCAAAGGCACTGCGGAGAACCAGCTGACGGTACTGGAACCCGGATGGGTAGCAGAAGGTACCCATGGAAATTAAAGTTGAGGCAGCAGGACTTTTTGCCGTTAACACAGCAGGGGAACAGCTGACATTACTGAACCCCAGTAACACAGGAGCAAGTGTAGACTGTGCTAACAGCACTTCCGAGAAACAACTGGCGGTGTTGTAACCCAGGGATGAGAAGAGAACATGGTGGAGGCAGCAGGACTTTTTGCCGTTCACACAGCAGGGGAACAGCTGACATTACTGAACCCCAGTAACACGGGAGCAAGTGTAGACTGTGCTAACAGCACTTCCGAGAAACAACTGGCGGTTTTGTAACCCAGGGATGAGAAGAGAACATGGTGGAGGCAGCAGGACTGTTTGCCGTTCACACAGCAGGGGAACAGCTGACATTACTGAACCCCAGTAACACAGGAGCAAGTGTAGACTGTGCTAACAGCACTTCCGAGAAACAACTGGCGGTGTTGTAACCCAGGGATGAGAAGAGAACATGGTGGAGGCAGCAGGACTGTTTGCCGTTCACACAGCAGGGAACAGCTGACATTACTGAACCCCAGTAACACGGGAGCAAGTGTAGACTGTGCTAACAGCACTTCCGAGAAACAACTGGCGGTGTTGTAACCCAGGGATGAGAAGAGAACATGGTGGAGGCAGCAGGACTTTTTGCCGTTCACACAGCAGGGGAACAGCTGACATTACTGAACCCCAGTAACACGGGAGCAAGTGTAGACTGTGCTAACAGCACTTCCGAGAAACAACTGGCGGTGTTGTAACCCAGGGATGAGAAGAGAACATGGTGGAGGCAGCAGGACTTTTTGCCGTTCACACAGCAGGGAACAGCTGACATTACTGAACCCCAGTAACACGGGAGCAAGTGTAGACTGTGCTAACAGCACTTCCGAGAAACAACTGGCGGTGTTGTAACCCAGGGATGAGAAGAGAACATGGTGGAGGCAGCAGGACTGTTTGCCGTTCACACAGCAGGGGAACAGCTGACATTACTGAACCCCAGTAACACGGGAGCAAGTGTAGACTGTGCTAACAGCACTTCCAAGAAACAACTGGCGGTGTTGTAACCCAGGGATGAGAAGAGAACATGGTGGAGGCAGCAGGACTTTTTGCCGTTCACACAGCAGGGGAACAGCTGACATTACTGAACCCCAGTAACACGGGAGCAAGTGTAGACTGTGCTAACAGCACTTCCGAGAAACAACTGGCGGTGTTGTAACCCAGGGATGAGAAGAGAACATGGTGGAGGCAGCAGGACTGTTTGCCGTCCACACAGCAGGGGAACAGCTGACATTACTGAACCCCAGTAACACGGGAGCAAGTGTAGACTGTGCTAACAGCACTTCCGAGAAACAACTGGCGGTGTTGTAACCCAGGGATGAGAAGAGAACATGGTGGAGGCAGCAGGACTGTTTGCCATTCACACAGCAGGGGAACAGCTGACATTACTGAACCCCAGTAACACAGGAGCAAGTGTAGACTGTGCTAACAGCACTTCCGAGAAACAACTGGCGGTGTTGTAACCCAGGGATGAGAAGAGAACATGGTGGAGGCAGCAGGACTGTTTGCCGTTCACACAGCAGGGGAACAGCTGACATTACTGAACCCCAGTAACACGGGAGCAAGTGTAGACTGTGCTAACAGCACTTCCGAGAAACAACTGGCGGTGTTGTAACCCAGGGATGAGAAGAGAACATGGTGGAGGCAGCAGGACTGTTTGCCGTTCACACAGCAGGGGAACAGCTGACATTACTGAACCCCAGTAACACGGGAGCAAGTGTAGACTGTGCTAACAGCACTTCCGAGAAACAACTGGCGGTGTTGTAACCCAGGGATGAGAAGAGAACATGGTGGAGGCAGCAGGACTGTTTGCCGTTCACACAGCAGGGGAACAGTTGACATTACTGAACCCCAGTAACACAGGAGCAAGTGTAGACTGTGCTAACAGCACTTCCGAGAAACAACTGGCGGTGTTGTAACCCAGGGATGAGAACAGAACATGGTGGAGGCAGCAGGACTTTTTGCCAGACACACAGCAGGGGAACAGCAGGCGTTCCTGAACCCCAGAAACACATCAGCGATTGTTTTCATCTGTGCATCTAACACTTCTGAGCAGCAACTGGCGCTGTTGAAGCCCAGGGTCAAGGAGGGTGTAGGCATAAAATATTGAGTTATTGCCTTGTTACGTGGCCATTACAAATGTATGTACTTCAAACAAGAATAAATGAAGTTTTACTACGACAATAAAATGATGAATTTCAATTACAAGAATAGAAAAATATTTATACTTGACAGTCCTCTGTGGTTGATAACGTTTAATGGCTAACTGAAAATATGGTAACAAATTCAAAGCTTTCAAGACTACTCAGGTGTCTTCATCAGGCTAAGAGTAAAGCCAAAAATGAAGAATCACATATTTCTACACACAACAGGACACAGGAATAGCTAAGACAAGTGAGGGAGGGACAAGTGAGGGGAGACCGGCAACAAAAAGGAGAACAAGGATGAATTATCAGCGCCACACAATCACAGATAAATTAATGAATTTACCTGTGGCAAAAGACTTTTGTATGCCCGGTCATAGCATGATGGATATGGAATTACTGGTATTAAAATATAACTTCAAATATGAGAAACGTACAAAGGTTTCAGAATATAAGCTCATCATGACCTTTGACACTGTTAGTGATGGAATGAATAGATCACATGGATTTATGTCATTCTATATCAATTAAGGAATCTGCGTCTATGCCCTTCCAGGGTCATGAAAACCCAAAAAAACACGCCAATGAGATGGCAATCAAACTTTCTATCCTTATCTAGGAACTGTTCCAATATTTATGTTCATCCCTGTGAGATAATGACAGTTCTGATACACGTCACTTACTTGTCTTACCTATTGCACTATTCCTGTGTCCTGTTGTGTATAGAAATATGTGATGCTTAATTTTTTTATTTAGTCTTTGCCTGATGAAGAGACGTGAGTAGCCTTGAAAGCTTGCAATTTGTTTCCATCTTTTCAGTTATCCATTAAAAGGTATCAACCACTGCTGACTCTGAAGTCTAAATATTTTTCTATCTACTGGCTAACACGGTACAAAGATACACATGTTTTCTAATTTCAAGAAGGAAAAATAAAGAAAATACAAATATAAACGCATATATGCACATGCCAAAAATAAATGGAACAACACAACACCAAAAAAATTGGTAACAAAATATAGTGTTGTAAATTTAAGAATAAAAGTCCATTTTTTTTTTTTATGAATAATGCTTAAGGAACGCTATGTTAAACCATAACATAGTGAAGACAATGGATTTTGTAATAGTCACTCATCATCATCATCGCAAATTTTATGTGACAGTCACAGACATTTCAATTATTTAAGTTCATAAAATCGTAACTTTCTATAGCATGTATGACATGTCCAGCATGGACTCATCAATGTGATGATTGATGACACAATAATGTACGATAAAAAATAACCATTTAAAAAAACATTAGGCATTGTTTGTCACAATTTAAGTGTGTGCCTGCAAGTGTAGGTGAAACAAAGGCTACGGATAGCAAAGGTATATTCTATGTCTGTATCAGACAGTGGACAGCCTCTGATGGGTAATGCCGATGTTATACTGTACGTCAATAAAGTCTGCGGCTGAAATCATGCATTTTTTGCTTGTAGAGTGTTGAAGAGGGTAAAAGAATGTCTGGTTGCGCAAAGCTTTATCCGTCAACACTACCTTCCTACTGTCACGCGTAGGGTAGGGTAGCGTGTGGCAATTAGCTGACTATAAAATGTGAGGTTAGGCTGCGTTATTGCGCACTAGGGACGCAAAAAAAAATACAGCAGTAATAATTTAATGTGTAATACTCCACCTATGACAAACAAAAAAATTACGTTCCCTCTTTAACAATGTACAAGACTAACAAGCCTAATGGTTGACGCTGACTTAATTGAGATACAGTATTACATCAACATTGTCCATGAGTAACTATGCACTGTGATACCTATATACCAGTATTAATTTATATCTCTTGTGGTTGTTTCAACAGCACTTGCAGGTATAACTACCTATTGTCAGTATGCATGATGCACTTTCTAGATGTAATAATTTATTATTGGACATTATAACCATGTTTACATGCTGGCCATTTCATATATGGTGTTTGAAGTTACAGTTGGCATCAGTATGTGTATTTTATAATGTCTGTCATAAATAAAACTCGTGATGATGATGATGAGGATTTAATGATTCGTACATCCATTGACTGCATTATCTTACAGGTACAGATAAAGTTCCTTAAAAAGCATTAATTCATAAGTATGAAATGTACTTTTATGCATTAATTTCAAAATGTGAAGAGTAGACTATGTTTTATTTTTTGTTACCATTTCTAATAGACATGTGCAGATATGCGCTGTGATGACAAATTATTATTTGTCCATATTTGTCATAAAAATTTATCATTCTAGGCCTGCAAAACTTCACAATTTCATGTTTTCAGCATAACAAGCAGGGTGACGGCTCTTCCCTATTTGGAGCATGTTGGTCATGTGTTTTTCTGTCCATGTGTCGGGAACAGGAGACTTCTTGCCGTTCACACAGCAGGGGAACAGCTGGCATTACTGAACCCCACTAACAGTAGAGCTTGTGTTTTGTTCTGTGGACACGACACTTCTGAGCAGCAACTGGCAGTGTTGGAGCCCAGGGAGTAGAGTTCAGGTGGTAGAAAGATGAACATAACAGGAGACATGGATAACGTTGCGAACCAGTTATTTAATCTGAAAACGGACAGACAAATTCTGCCGAGATCCATGCCTTGTTCATTTTCAGAAAAGTAAGCCGGTCTACATTATCGGAGGATAGTCGCATGGACGGTCTGTTAGTACACCACCTGCAGCACTAAAGACGCGCTCCGATAATACACTGGCAGCAGGGCAAGCCAGCACCTCCAATGCATACTGGCTAAGCTCTGGCCATGTATCCAGCTTAGAGACCCAAAACTTGAATGGGGAAGAGCCATCTGGGAGTACACTGAGAGGCAAAGCCAAGTAGTCTGTCACCATCTGACGGATACGTTGCCTCCCGCTGACTGGAGCCCTCTCGGATGGTGTAGACATTTATGGCGCTGCCACAAAACTTTGCCACATTTTTAACATACTGGTCTTTCCCTGTGCAGAGGCACTGCGTGTGCTCCCTCTTGTTGCAGAGCTCTCTACACTGCCTCGACGCACAGAGCTGCTTTGTAAAGCAGTAGCAGCAGCAGTGCTCTCGGCAGTAAGGTAGAACATTAGGGATTGCACCAGTGTGTCTTGGTACTCCCGCATTTTACGCTCCCGGTTCAACGGTGTGATGAGGCTTTTGACGTTGTCCCGGTAGCGAGGGTCTAGGAGGGTGTACACCCAATAATCAGACGTCGTGAGAATGTGGGCGATGCGGCGGTCGTTTCTTAGGCACTGCAGCATGAAATCAACCATGTGCTGCAGACTCCCAACTGGCAAAGAAACGCTGTCCTCTGCAAGAGGCGTCATCTCTGCCTGCTCTGCATCACCCCACCCTCGCTCTACATACTGACTAGAGCGTTGTGTACCTCCCTCTGGAGCGATGTCTTCCTCCTCCATTGACTCCTCCTCCTCATCCTCCTCACAAAGTGAGCCCTGCCCAGCCCTTTGTGAGGAACCACGTTGCGCTGACTTTCCAGAAGGTGATGGAATTTGTGACTCCTCATCCTCCACCTCTTCCAAAACCTCATCCCTTATTGCTTGCAGTGTTTTTTGAAGCAGGCAGATAAGGGGGACAGTCAGGCTGACTAGTGCATCATCTGCACTCGCCATCCGCGTTGACTCATCAAACGCACGCAAAACGTGGCACATGTCCTTCATAGTGGCCCACTCATTAATGGTGAAGTGTGGACGGCGCAAATTGCGTGTTGATTGCGCCTGATGCAGCTGATACTCCATTACTGCTGGCTGCTGCTCACACAACCGCTCCAACATATGTAACGTTGAATTCCACCTGGTGGATACGTCACATATGATGCGATGTTCAGGAAGGCGCAATCTGCGTTGCAGAGCTGCAATGCGCGATCTGGCCATGCTGGAACGTCGCAAGTGAGCGCACTCTAGGCGGACCTTGTGCAGCAGTGCATCAAGATCCGGATAGTCCCTCAAAAAACTCTGCACGACCAAGTTGAGCACATGTGCCAGACATGGTATGTGAGTGAGTTTGCCAAGGCCCAGAGCTGCCACCAGATTTCGGCCATTGTCACACACTACCAAGCCTGGCTGGAGATTCGCTGGCAAAAACCACACGTCGCTCTCCTGCTTGATGGCATTCCAGACCTCCTGCGCTGTGTGGCTTCGATTCCCCATGGGAATTAATTTCAGAACGGCCTGTTGCCGTTTGGCCACGGCTGTGCTCATATCGGTCGCATCAGGTAAGCGTCCACGGGTCCATGTGGAGGTAGACCGTGACGGCTCCTGCAGCGATGATTCTGAGGAACTGGAGTAGGAGGAGGAGTCAATGTGGACAGACTTGATTCCGGCAATCCTTGGAGTTGGCAGAACACGTACAGCGCCACTCGCAAGATCTGTACCCGGCTCCACAACATTCACCCAATGGGCAGTGAGTGAAAGGTATCGTCCCTGGCCATGGGTACTGGTCCACGCATCGGTGGTCAGGTGGACCTTGCTACTGACGGCGTTTAGTAGCGCATGTTTAATTTTTGCCTCAACATGCTTTTGCAGACCAGGGACGGCTTGCCTGCTGAAATAAAATCGGCTGGGCACATTGTATTGTGGGACTGCCAATGCCATTAATTCACGGAAACTGTCAGTCTCCACCAGCCTGAATGACAGCATTTCAAGGGACAGGAGTTTTGCAATGCCAGCATTCAGAGCCTGTGCTCGTGGATGGTTTGCCGAGTATGGCCGTCTTTTATCCCATGCCTGTGCTACCGATGGCTGTTTTGTGGCCTGGGTGTGTGAGGATGACAGGGAACTTGCAGCTGTGGGTGGAATAACACTGTGTCTCTGGACAACAGTGACAGAGGTTCTTCCATGGCGATCCTTTGAGGAAGCCGAACCAGCTGTGTGTGAACTGGAGGAAGAGGCTCCAACACGAGCTGAAGATGTAGGTGCTGCTGTAGGTTGGCCTACATCTCCAGTGTGTCTTTGTAACTCAACAAAGTGCTTTGACCGCACATGTTTCCACATATTTGTTGTATTAAGGTTACTGACACTTTTACCTCTTTTAATTTTTTGATTACACAGCTTGCATTTGACATAGCAAATATCATCTGCAACTGTATCAAAAAAGGACCACGCAGAGCAAGTCCTGGGAGCGCCCGGTTTGGCTGTTGGAAGAGAACTGCTCCGAACGGGTGCCAAACTGGAGGCTACAGGCAAGCGAGTCTGCAGCCTACCTCTCCCTACTGTTTGGACCGTTGGGGCAATCTCTTCCTCAGAGCTGCTCCCACCACCTTCCTGTTCCTCACGCCATGTTGGGTCTTGGACCTCATCATCTCCACCACTACCCTCTTCCAACACCTGCTGTTGTTGGGTGGTCTGGCCAGCACCATGCTCAACAGAAACTGGCAACTGAGTCTCATCATCATCAGATGCGTTCTGCGGTGTGCTGACCATCGGCACTGGCTCACCCGCCTCTTCAGATTCAGAGAGACACAGCTGTTGCGCATCACTGCATACTGCCTCTTCTTCACATTCCAGAATGCTGCTTGGCTGGGCCCCTGTTTGCAGGCCAACAGATTCTGAGAACAGAAGCAGAGACTCAGCTGGCTCCTGTACAGAGCTCTCTGACTGCCTGGGCAATTTGGCAGGCGGTGAAGAGACTGATGGTTGTTCAACAGTGCTGTGGTCCTGAGAGGAGGTGGAAGCTATTGAAGTCGATGCATTGGCTGCCATCCAACCAACAACGGCTTCAATTTGTTCTTCACGCAGCAGGGGGGTACGCTGAGCTCCTACAAAAGTGCGCATAAAGGAACGCTCACGGGGAAAACTGGTGGATGCTGTGTCACTGGGTGCGGCAGCAGCCACAGAATCCCCACATCCTCTCCCTGCTGCAAATCCACGGCCACGACCACGACCACGTGCCTTACTCACTGACTTCTTCATCTTGGTAGATTGATAAAGAAAGTCAGAAAAGTTATAAGGCCTAAGTGTGGTTATTCCTCACAGACTACAGTGAACCCTGCAGACAAACCTGTTCTAGTACTGTGAAAGGCCCCTTTGTGTACTTCTATAGTGTTTGCAACCAATGTATATGTATACGGATGGAAGGCGTCACACGTAATATGATTAGATTTTTTTCCACTAAAATGGAGCAGCACCAATTAGAGAAAAATGTGAAGGATGAGGCAGTGACAACGCTCAGCAGACTACAACCGGCAGTGGTTGAAGAACAAACTGGAGCGTAATCTGCACTCACAAAATGAAAAGCTCACAGACTACAGTGAACACTGAAACACAACTGTTCAGTAGCTGTTAAAGGCCCCTTTGTCTACTTCTATAGTGTTTGCAACCAATGTATTGTATACGGATGGAAGCGCGTCACACTAAGGCCTCTTTCACACATCAGGCTTTTTGAATCAGGCGCGATCCGGCGTGTTTCTAAAAAAACGGATCCGGTAGCGGATGCGTTTTTTTTAGCATTGACTTACATTAGCGCCGGATCGCGCCTGATGTCACTGCGTTGCATCCTTTTTGGCCGGATCCGTCGGAATTGTACATTCCGGCGGCCGGACAAGACGGTTTTTGTAACGGTTTTTTTTTTTCCGGAGGCACCTGACAGTGCCTGAATCGCACTTCAGGCGGCCGGAAACAATGCAAACCTATGGAGCCTCTCTCTCTCTCTCTCTCTCTCTCTCTCTCTCTCTCTCGACATTGATGTCTGTATTTTCAACATGGAAAAGCTTCTTTTTCCGGGTTCAAAAGGTCAGGCCGGATCAGGCGAAAAACCTGATCAGTTCCATCAGTTTTTTAAAATCAGCGCCGGATCCGTCCTATCAGGCATAAGACGGATCAGGCCTGATTCAAAAAGCCTGATGTGTGAAAGTAGCCTAATAGATTAGATTTTTTTCCACTAAAATGGAGCAGCACCAATTAGAGAAAAATGTGAAGAATGAGGCAGTGACACATGCTCAGCAGACTACAACCGGCAGTGGTTGAAGAACTAACTGGAGCGTAATCTGCACTCACAAAATGAAAAGCTCACAGACTACAGTAAACCCTGCAGACAACTGTTCAGTAGCTGTGAAAGGCTCCTTTCTGTACTTCTATAGTGTTTGCAACCAATGTATTGTATACGGATGGAAGCACGTCACACTAATAGATTTGATTTTTTTCTAATATAATGGAGCTGCACCAATTCCACTAAATAAAATAATAAAAAAAAAGAGTCAGTGACACGTGCAGATGCCTACAAACAGCGGTGGATGCAGAGCAAACTGCAGCGTCACCTGCACTGTCACACACACACCTTGCACAGAGCTGTTAAAACAACACTGGCAAAATGAAGCTTTACACAGCGGTTGCTAAACTAGCCTGCCTAAAGCACAGTAGTACACAAAATCGCAATATCTAACTGTCCCTCAGAGTGAGCAGAGTAGCGTTCTGTCCCTAACTGAGTTCACAGCACAGTGACGCTAAAATGGCTGCGGCGCCTTTTATAGTGCATTCTGACATCATTTCAGCAGCCAATCACAGCCATGCCATTAGTTAAGATGACCGCAGCATTACAGGATGTGCCCACACTTCATAAGATTCATCATTGGCTGACTAACATCGCATTGCCTCTCAAAGAATTATGGGAACTTCCGACTCCGGTATACGATATTGAAAAAGTATCGGAATTAAGTATCGGAATTCCGATAACGCGAATATCGGCCGATACCCGATACTTGCGGTATCGGAATGCTCAACACTACCAGAGAGGCTGGAACCTATTGGATTGCAGTAACCTGAACTAACCACACAACTAGAGGTAGCCGTGGAGCGTTCCTACGTTGATCCTAGATGCCTCATCACAGCCTGAGAGATAACTACACCTAAAGGCAGAAAGATGAAAGCTATCTGCCCCGGAGCAGATCCCCAAAGAAAATAGGAAGCCCCCAAACATGTAATGGCGGTTAGACAAGAAGCACGGACGCAGACAGAAAATAGAATGAAGAAACGCTGGGGCCCAATCTGTCTAGACAGAAAAGTACAGAAAAGAATTCTGACTGCAATCCAACAAAAAACCCTAAAAAATACCAACTCTTCTGATTGCAAAAACACCTGAGACCACACGATCTCCACCACCTAAATAAGATCTTTGGTGTAACAAAACTAAGCCGCAGCCACTGAAAAAACAGGAAAAAGCAAATGAACAAATAACAGTGGCTACAGATAAACTGAGAGGAGCACAGGCCCCAGGAGGGGACACGGCTGACCTCCACAAAAGTGCAGAAAATTATGCAAAAAGCAAGCACAAAAAGAAAAGCAGAAAATATCTTATCTGAAAGCAGCAGATGAATGCAAGACTCAAGCAGACTTCCAAATGAACCAGGAACCACAATTGAGACAAGAACAATTGATCACCGGCGACCATCATGGGAGGGAACCTCCCTTATATCAGTCCAGTCCGTGATCCCAGATTGCCATTCCTCGCTGTAAGGTTCAGTACTGTCTGCAACCACCAGAAGGAGCCTCTGCTCAGAAACCATCTTTAGCACATTCCTCCCTTGAGGAGGGGTCACCGAACCCTCACTTGTGCAACCAGGCCGATCAGGATGAGCTCGGTTATAGACACGGATCAGTCTCCTAGCATGGATGTCCGAAGCAAAAACCCAAGAATTGTCCTCCTGACCATAACCTCTCCACTTAACCAAATACTGGAGTTTCTATCTAGAAAAACGAGAATTCAATATTTTCTCAATCACATACTCCAGATTGCCCTCAACCAAAACAGGGTCAGAACCATAGGAATCACTGGCTCGACAAACCTCTTCAATAAGGACTTGTGGAACACGCTATGGATCTGAAATGTCCCTGGAAGAAGCAAACGGAAGGAAACAGGATTAAGAATCACCATGATCTTATAAGGTCCAATGAACCTAGACTTAAACTTTGGAGATGCAACCTTCATAGGGATATTTCTTGAGGACAACCAAACCAAGTCCCCCACTTTAAACCGAGGACCATCAGACCTATGCCGGTTGGCAAACCGTTGGGCCTTCTCCTGAGAGAGAGACAACCTCTCCACTACCTGGTCCCAAATCTGCTGCATACGCTCCACAAAAGAGTCAACAGCCGGACAGACAGAAGCCTCCGCCTGTCCCGAAGAAAATCGAGGGTGAAACCCAGAATTGCAGAAAAATGGAGACATCAAGGTGGCAGAGCTAGCCCTATTATTAAGAGCAAACTCAGCCAAAGGCAAAAAAAGAGACCCAGTCATCTTGATCAGCAGACACAAAACATCTCAAATAAGTCTCCAAGGTCTGGTTTGTTCTCTCGGTTTGTCCATTGGTCTGAGGATGAAATGCAGAGGAGAAAGATAATTGAACACCAAGTTTAGAACAAAATGTCCTCCAAAATCGGGAAACAAACTGGACTCCTCTGTCAGACATAATGTTCTCCGGAATGCCATGTAACCGAACCACGTGCTGAAGGAACAAAGGCACCAATTCGGAGGAGGAAGGCAACTTAGGTAATGGCACAAGATGTATCATCTTGGAAAACCTATCACAGATTACCCAGATAACGGTCATTCTCTGAGAGACAGGGAGGTCGGAAATAAAATCCATAGAGATATGGGTCCATGGCCTCTTGGGCACAGGTAATGGCATTAACAAACCACTAGAGCGAGATCTAGGCTTGGAACGAGAGCAAGTCCCACAGGACTGCACAAATTCCCTGACGTCACGAGACAAAGTAGGCCACCAAAAGGACCGACTCACCAAGTCTCTGGTACCAAAAATCCCGGGATGATGAGCCAACGCGGAACAATGAATCTCAGACATCACACTCTTCTTTCACTGGTCTGGGACAAACAATTTCCCAATAGGGCAGCGCTCAGGTTTATCCTCCTGACACCCTTCCAGAGCCAGTCTCAAATTGGGCGAGATGGCGGAAAGTACTTCACCCTCTTTCAAAGTAACAGCAGGATCAGATAACTCAGGAGAGTCGCAAAGAAACTCCTCGAGAGGGCATCCGCCTTAACATTCTTGGTGCCAGGAAGAAAAGAAACCACAAAATTAAAATGTGTGAAAAACAAGGCCCTCCTGGCCTGTCTAGGATTAAGTTGCTTGGCTGATT
>JARQOD010000009.1:14149009-14184395 GCA_033576555.1 Oophaga sylvatica
AAAGACCTTTTTATTGCAAAATTTTTTTTTGCATCGCCACTTTTTGAGAGCTAAAATTTTTGCATATTTTGGCTCACAGAGTTGTGGGTTTTATTTTTTGGGGGACGATGACGTTTTTTTTGTACCTTTTTACGGGGAATTTTTTTTGATCGCTTTTTTTTTGATTTTTTGGGATTAGAATGAACAAAAATCACATTCTTAATTTTTTGGGGGGGGGGTTTTTATTTTTCCGGTGGGGAAAAATTGAAAAGCAGTTTTTTTTTCTTGGGGTCAGTCGATTATGGCATCCCTCATTTTATCATTTTTTTATTTTTTGGCGTTTTAAAATAAAAAATTTTATATAAAAAATAATTATTTTTGCATCCTTTTTTCGGGCTTAACTTTTTTATTTTTTCGTGGAGCTGTATGGGGGCTCGTTTTTGGGGGAAAAGTGCTTTTTCGCGGTACCTGTTTTTTATATGGGTCTTTTTGATCGCGCGTTACCCCACTTTTTTTTTCGGGGGTATGATAAAAAGCATTGTTTTTTTGCTTCTTTTTTTTTTTTTTTTTTAAGGGGGTTTCACAAAGGGGTTAAAATAGGGGGACATTTTATGGGGGGGGGTCTTACGGACGCGGCGATCCCAAATAATTACTTTTTTTTGTTTTTTTTTTTTTTTACAGGGAAAAAATGAATTCATTGGGGGGTATTTTTTTTTTTTTTTATTATTTTTGGGTTTTTTTTTTAACAGTTTATTTTTTTTTTTTTTAAATTTTTTTCTTTGTCCCCCGGGGGGGACAACGTATTTTATAAACGGGGTGAAGGTACGCCCCAGTCCACCACGATCGCTCAGCAGTGCAGCAGGCTTCTCAGTGTGCTTCGCAGGCATGAGGAAGGCCCCCCTCAGGCCCCGGCGCCTCTTGGATCGGTCCTGGGAGGGAGGAAGCCCTAAAACCGCGATCACATGCGCTGGTCTGGGGGTTCGGGGGGCGCGCAGGGGCCCCCACCCTGCCGATCCCCCCTGTGCCCCCGACACCGCGATCATGTTTGATCGCGTGTGGTGGGGTTTTAATGTCCCCGGGGCGGCCCGGGACCGCCCCCGACCACTCACGGGTGTCGCGTATAATCAGCTGCCCCCCGGGGCGATTAGCGCTCCCAGGAGGCATGATCCCCCATGACGTCATCCCTCCATGGGAGAAAGGCACGGGTTTTTTGGGCGGGATAGTACTCAAATGTCAGAGGGGTTAAAACTACGGAACGATGAGGCTGTTTTTTTGCAAAAGGAGGATCACTAAATATTTTGTCACTTTTCTGGGAGGGGGCCCAAAATTTTACCTGTCAAATTTTTTTTGGGGGTCGATTGCACATTTTCTGTTTTACAAAAAAATATTTAAAGGCAAAACATTACTGTGTCCAATATTTTTTGAATATCAAAACTGAAATAGCGTTGCAAAAAAAAAATTTTTATAAAACATTAAGCTTAAGATTAATAGGGGTCCAAATTTTTTTTTTTAAAAACGTTTCATTAACTGAAAACTTATAAACTGATTACAAAGAACCACAAGGCAATTTTTCACCCCGGTATTTTTAACATTTAACTGACGTGTCGTAGGTTACTTACAAAATCCTGACAGATTCGCTTTAATTTGGACAAAAGGAGGGGAAAAAGCGTTCGCGGGAAAAAATTTCCTCAAAAAAAAAACAATTGCCTTTCAGTAACATTTTCACGTGCTCTCAAAGAAAGATTAAACGTAATTAAAACTGACTGTAAAAACCCCTTTTAAACCCCGAAATTGTTAGAGATTTGCCCATGTGGTTACTGCTTTGCCCCCAAACCAAGTTTTGTAAGAGGTTGTAATTAGGCAAGTTAAGTAATTTTAAGGGGGGTCTATGGAGGGGATCTTTCTCGAAAAAATTATAGACTGCATAAAAATTTTTCATCTTTTTTTTTAAAAATTTTTTTTCCCCTTATTGCATAGTGTATTTTCATATTTAAAAATTTATTTTAAATTTTTTGTGTCTAAAGTTTTTTTTAAAAAAATTATTTTATGTTTATCTAAAATGCTTGATTGTTTATTAAAACCCCCAGGTTACCTTTTACTACTAAATGTCCCCCTTAAATGAACCTGCATGAGGGGTGGGATCGGATTCAGAGAAATTGAGAAGCGGAGTTGAGTTGGGGTTTGGTTCACCGGCTCAACACCCCCGGATACAAGCCTGATCCCCTGGTTAACCGCCTATTTTAATAAAAGTGCTGGGAATTCCCCAAAAAGATACTCACATTTTTTATTTGTTCCCTTTAAAAATGGCTGACCTCCTTTTAGCGTAAAAAAAGGGGCGTAGAATCGGGATGTGCGGGGGTTTTGGAGAGGTCTAGGAAAAAACAGTTTTGGTTTGTGGAGACCCTTGAAAACAAGGCAATTTTTTGGGGTTAGTCAATTTATAAGTCTGCAGGGTAGTGTTCTTCAGGTCAGCAGATCATGGGCGAAAAACCCAATCCTTGCATTCATCACCGTAACATTTTATTTTTTTGGGGTTTTTAACCCCGAAATTAAAAAAAAATTTAAAACAGTATACAGACATTTTCCCTTGTGTACAAGCGTGGTACCCAAACAATTCTGTACCTACTGTTTTTCTATAAATCCACCTCTTGGCGTGTTGTTTAAACCGGCTGCCCGTTCTTGTTTACACCCTGGAAAAAAGGATGATTAATGAGTGTAACTTTGTGCTAGCTTGCAGTTCTGCACAGCGTTTACAATCTTACAAAATTCTCCTATTACCCCCAACCCCAAAATCCCCTTCGGGGCCCCATGTGAACTCAGTGAACTCAGAGGAGTAGTCCTCCCTTTGTAAAGGGGGGGAAAAGGGGTATCATGCTTACCCCCCCCTTAAAAGCTTTATGTTTTATGTAAAATTTGTTTAAATATTCGGTGTATGTAAATTAAATTTTATTTTATTTCGCCATTTTTCCATGGGCTTTACATATGAAAAGGGGGGAAAAAATAACAGATACATAAACATGTGTAGACAAAAGGGCATAAGTAAGAAGGAGAGAGACCCTGCCCCGGGGCTCACAGTCGCAGGGAGGGGGGAGAATACACTGGAAGGGAGAGCTGGTTGTGCGATGGTTGTACACTGGGCATTTTAGGTTTAGGTTGTCGGAAAAAGGGGGGTCTTCAGGTTTTCTTGAAGGTCTCGTTGTTTTGGGAAAATCTGTGTTTTTTCGCGAGAGTTCCAGAGTATGGGGGAAGCCCGGGAGAAGTCTTTTTGCGGTTTGGGAAAAGAGATAGGGGGGAGTCAGAAGGAGATCTTAGAGGTGAAGGTTGGTTTGGGAGGGGGCGGGAGACCTGTCCAATGAGGGGAGAAAGGTTGGGGTGGTTTGTATGTCATTTAAGGTTTTGAACTGGAGCCCCTTTGGGAATAGGAAGGGAGTGAAGGGCCGGGGTGTGGGGGGAGGGGTACGGGGGGGAAGGGGATTATCGTGCAGCAGGTGGATGGCTGGAGTGGGCCAGAGTGCAGAGGGAGGCCAGACTAGGAGGTGCAGAGCGGGCGGGAGATAAAAAGGGGGTGCCTATGTTTTTGTGGTTTCTGGTTGAGGAATGGCGGATCCGGGAAAAATATTTTTGAGTTTGAGGGGCAGGAGGTGGCGGGGTTGGATTTTGGGGGTTTAAAGAGAGGGAGGTCGATTATTCCCCCCAAGGCACGACTTTGGGGGGAAAATGGGAAAGGGGCCCATTGACATTGATGATCCCCGGGGAGGGGAGAAGAGGTGGGGGAAAATGATAATTTGTTTTGTCCATGTTCATTGAGAAAGGGACAAAAAAAAGGCTGAGATAGCAAAAGAACTCTGGGTTTTTTGGTCTTTGGGGGGTGAGGCAGGTCCAATAGGAGTCTGCGTTCACGGGGTAAGGTGATAGCAACCCGGGGGGGATTCATAGCTGCCCAGGCCAAGGGGAGATGGAGAAGATAGGGGCCTAGGATGAGCCTTTGGGGGGAAACCGACAGAAGGGGGCGAGGTGAGGGGTGGTGTGGAGGGGAACACTAAATGTTCGGTCTTTGTATGTGAACCCCGGTGGGCCCCCAATTGTGATGAAAAGGTAGAATCTGTAGGAGGGGGGGAAGGTCTCGGGTAAAAGGGAAGGCAGGCCGGAAAGGGGAAGAGAGTGTCCTTGCTCGGGGGGGTTTTGCAGGTCGTTAGTGACTTTAGTTAGGGATTTCAGTTGATGATGCGGTCAAAAACCCGATTGTAACCGGTCAAAGAGGGAGAGGGGGGAAAGGGGGAGGACATTAAGATTACATCTGTTCCATAGTTTTGAGGCGAAGGGGGGAGATTGGGCGATAGTAGACGTAGGATGGGTCGAGGGGGGGGCTTTTGAGGATCGGGGTGATTAAAGTTTTCGACCACGCACCAAATTGGGGGGAACCAAGGCTATGGTCCGGAGCCGAGCCCTGGAAGTCTATGGGTTGTCACTGGTAGGGTGGCTGGGCCCCGGGGCCCTGGCGGTCTGAATGGGGAAAATATTTACGGGGGATATTTAGGAAGGATTCGGACGCCCCCTGCGGTTTTGGTAATTGTACCACGCTGCTCAAAGGCTTTCACAGGGGATGTTTGGGGGGGCTTGGAGTAAGTCCCCCACGGTGAGGGAGTCCCCCGGAAAACTATATGAGAGTGAGGGTTAGAGAATTATCCACACAAGGTGTTCCTTTTATACCTTTTTCGATGGGGTTAAGCAATCCCCGGGGGCTGGCGGGGGGGGGGAGTGCCATTCGGACGCTACAGGTTTTAGGCCTCCTTAACTTCAATGTACATGTGATTCCAATTGCCTGAAGCGAAGTTAAATTGAATCTCCAGCTTTCTCAATGCTGTACGCCCGGAAGTTGTGGGGGAGCCTTTCTAAGTGAGAAACTAAGTCCTTCTTTTGTCGTGCACTTGACTCAAAACCCTGTTCCCCTGATCTGGTTCGTATTGACCTTACTGCCTCGCACCGTGTCCAATGCCTCCGGGGTTTTTTGTTACTAAGCTTGAAAGTAGCAACGCTTCGGGGGCCCCCGGGTCCGGAATTTAGTGCAGGAGTCCAAATACCTTAGCAGCTCTGTCTTCTCCCCGCGCCCTTCGCCCCTTCACGCTTTAACATAAAAAATTGTATTTAAAAGGGGTGGTCAGCTTTTCAGGGTCGCTGGTGCCCCAAAAATCCCCCAACCCCTTGGATGCCTGAACGATCCCCCCGTAGACAGGACCAAAATTCCCTACTCCCCCCTAGTTGGCTGACTGAAAAACCCCTCAGATAGTGTCACTCCCTCCTATATTAGAGGTGTTTAAAAGGTGGGGACATGAATGAAATCAAATTGTGTTATTTCCCCTTTTTCTCTCCGGATTTTTATGTGTGCCTGCGTGCTGGGCTACAACCCCCCCTTGGAAAAAAACAGCACTCCCGGGCTTAAAAACAAAAAGAACATTTTTTTTGCATTAAAATAAACATTATAAAACTTCCCCCCGGGGGGGGACGGTTTTGAACGTTCAATTTGTACAATAGGAAAAACAAAATATCAAAATATCAAGATATCAACGGTTTATATTACAAAAAACTTGTGGAGGACCCCCCCCAAAACCCCCCCCGTGGGCTGGGGGGGCTGAGGACTTTGACTGCAACCTACTTAGGCCCACCCCAAGGGTTTTTTTTCAGAGGTAGATATTGTAATATTGGGTTTTGGTAAAAAACCAAGATAAGCACCGAACCAACTATGTCAAGATAAGTTTTGGGCTGGCACAGCCCCGCCTCTGTCCATGACAAAATAAAAAATCTGACTCTTCAAGTATGAATATAATTCATAAATTCCCAACCGGGGTTTACTATGAAAACAACAATATTTAACTTTTTTTTTTTAAAAATTTTTTAACTATTTTTAAATTCTTTTTTACCCACCCGGGGATTCTATTTTTTTAAAAAGAAAAAATATAAACACTAAAAAAGGCAAAAATGGAAAATTTTTCTCAACAAACTTTTTACATTTTTAATCGGAAAACCCTTTGGGTCCAAAACCGGTTTCCCCTTTATAAACTTTCACTGGTCTTCCATCCGGGGCTGGAACAACGCGGCCCCTTTTGGGCCCCCAAAAATAAGTCAGGCCCGATACTGCGTTTGCGTGGCACAGCCCCCGTGGAAAAAACCCCGGGGGCGCAAGGGGGGGTCTCAGGCAAAAAGAACTTTTACCAAAAAACAGGTTTTAGCTGCGCTTTAAAAGTGGTCGATCCGATTGCGACCCAGAATGGTTGAGTTTGCGTTCGGGACACTTGGTTGATTGGTGTTGGGGGCGAGCCGAGTTGGTGCCTGTTGCATGTAAGCAAGTCCTGTTGCGATTTAGAGCGGGGCGCTGTTTGCGATGTATGGGTGCTGGGCCGGCCTGGTGCGGGGGAACTAAAAAAGGGGGGGCGCTTCGGTACCGGGTGGGGGGGGGGGACAACGATGGAGACTTCAGGGAACCCCCTTCTACCCCAGTGAGGGTTTAGCCCAAAAGCCCCCCTTTAACAGGTCCCTCCCGGGGTACCGAGGGCAGTGGGTTTTAAGTCCCTGCGGCTTCAAAGACCCCTGGATAGAGGCCCGGCTCTCGGATGAAGCCCCGCCCTTGCAAGCGAAACCGGCGACGCACCCGCCCCCGGGGGTTCCCGTGGGTACCTTTCCCCTGACGGTGGCCTCCTTTTCACGAAAACCTTTCATCCCCTCCTGGGGCTCGCTGCTTTTTCCTCTTTTCCTGTGGGGTGCTGCTCTTTTCACGACGGCACCCCCCTTTTCCCCACTGAAAAGCTGGGTGCGTCTTAAAAACGCTCCCCCCGCCCCAGCGACTTCCGCAACGATGGCTGGGACCCCTCGGGGGACCTTACGGGGGGACGGTACTCTGCTGTGGCCCCTGGCCTGAGGCCTCCGGCCGGGGGGCATACCCCTCCCCCTCCTTCTCCTCCACCTCCCAGGGGTGGGATCAGGTACACACTCTGGGGCGGTAACCCCGGTCGTCCCTCACCTTTTCCCAGCTTTTTGGAATTCGGAGCGGCCTTGGCTTGTGGAAGAACAGGCCGCCCACAGCCCTGTGTTTGGGGCGCACGCCCCCCGCTCCTTCGATCAGCACCCCCCGGGATTTTTCTCCTTAGCTCCTCTTCTCCTCCGCACCCACATGGGGGGTGGTTTCCCCTATTGGGGACGCTCCGGCAGGGGTAGAAAATATTCCGACTTTCCCCCAGATTCTCCTGCCTTCCCCCCATTCCCCCCAGGCCGAGTGTATTTCCATCGGTACAATCTGGTCTCTTCCGTGGAGGGGGGATCTGGTTCCTCCTCTTCGCATAAGGATGAAGGGAGGGGTTTCCCTTTTGCGAGGGGGGGGGCCCACATTGTGTAAAAATTTGGAGAGGGCGGCCATATCTTTCGCGTCAGGGGGGGAAAACGCCCCCAAAGCACGCCCACCTTTTCACCCCCCTGAGGGGCCAACTTAGGCAAAATGGCGGTATTTGCGCCAAAGCAGCAAAGTCTTTTTCATGAAATAAACAGTTTTAAAAGGCCCAAAAAAAACTCCAATTGCAAGCTTCGCATCCTGTTCGTGACCCGTTTTTTTTGACAAAACACCCAAAATTTGGTACCAAGGGGGATGGGGTACTGGGGCGACCCCCAAGTTATGGGGGTTTTTATGAGGGTGGTCGGTCCGTGGCCCCGGGGGGCGTGCAATGGGGGGAAAATTTTTTTGGGGTATTTAGGATAGGTATTCTGAGCCACCTGGGTTTCTGGAAATTGTACCAGCGCGCCTAAGGACTTTCAAGGGGGGGGTTTTTGGGGCAGTTGGTAGTAAGTCTCCAGGGAGACGAGTCCCTGGAAAACTATGATGAGATGATGCAGGGTTAGTAAGAATTCGTCAACACAAGGTATTCTTTTATACCTTTACTGTGGGGTTTTAAACAGATCCCGGGGGGGGTCGGGGTGGGGAGGCACATTCCTAACGCTGAGCAGGTTGAGGCCTCCTTTTAATTTTTAAGTACATGTAGTCAACTTGCCTGAAGGAAGTTAATCTGAATTCCAGCTTTTATAGTGTACTGCCCGGCCAAGTTGTGGTGGAGCTTCTAAGGGAAAAAAATCCTTTTTTGTGTGCACTTACTCAAGTCCCTGTTCCCCTGACTCTGGTTACGTTTTTTGTCTCGCCCCCACCAAATTTTTGGGTTTCCGGGAATGGGGGGGCTCAATCGAGCCCCCGGAAGTCTTGGGGTTGTCACAGGTAGCGGGGCTCTCTTGCCCTAGCGGTCTGGCGATATTGGGGGGGGAAATTTAAGGGGTTATATATCATTTGGCGCCCCCCGTTCTCTGGTAATTTGTACCGCGTGCTGTAGATCTTGAGGGGATGGGGGGCAGCTAGATTCGGGTCCCCTAAGGTGGGATCTTCCCCCCGGTCGGTAGTTAAAGCAGGGTTTGCGCAGAAGTAAATAACTCAGTCTCACCGGGGAGGGTCTTTCCAACCTTTCTTGTAAGTGGAAGGCAGGCCCGGGGGCTGACCCAAAGGAGAATGTATTTCGAGATAGCAGTGGACAATTTAAAGGGGCCTCCTTTACTTTCACAATGATGTGGTACAACCAGCATGAAGCGTAGTTCCCTCTATAACTCCAGCTATTCCAAAGCTGTACTGCCAGTCAGTTTTGTGGTCGGAGCCTTCCTGTGAGAGAGCTGAATTCCATCTTGTCTGCAGAGACTCAAGGTCCTCACTCCCCCTGACCCAGTTACGTTACCGACTATTTAGGGGCTGCTTGCCGCGACCTAAGGTCCGATAAGCCTCTGGTTTTCTTACCACTAAGCTTGAAAACTTAGTGATCCTTCGGTCCCCAGTGACCGGTAACAACGTGCAGGACTTCTCCAATCCAAAAGCACTTTTAAATATATCTTCCACTGTGCCTTTCGCCTTGTCCACGCTTGTAGCATAAACACTCACACTTGCAAAAAGTCATATAATCACTCCCTTCTTTTCCTTCCTTCAGAGTTAGTTACCAGACTCTCAGTAATCTTCTAGGCAGGAGCACGTCTTGAACCTTCACTGTCTTGAGGCAGGAGACTGAAGTATTTCTGTACTAAACTCTTCTTTCTTATCAATGTCTTCAAGTGAGGTACAGCTCTGACCAGGCTGAGGTGATCTATATCTCGCCCTTACTGGCCTCCATTGTGAACTGCTCATAGAACCAGGCTGGACTGCTTCCTCCCTCCAAGTCCAGCTAGACTCCACAGTCTGCTCTGTCGAAGACAGGAACTGACTACAAAAATCACTCAACGAATCTACACTGACCACTCCCTACGAGTCACTACACTACCCTAAGGGTGTGTTAGTGTATATTGAGTGAATGGGTATAGAGCATTAACTGCTATCTCTCTACACATTCTCCAGGGTACTGCGTGTGCCTTACCCAGGGGCTACACATTCCCCCATGGTAAAAGACAGCACTCCCGGGCTGTAAAATACAAAGAGACAGTTTTGTTTATGCATTAAACATCAACATTAAACATTAATTCGTCCCATCCGGGAGGTAAGGATTGTCTTGAACGTTGCAAACAAAAACATTAAATGTAGAAAAAATACAATATTAAATAACATTTTCATATAAATAGACAATATGCTTGTGAAGGACCCGCACCAAACCTTCAACGTGGGTCCTGGGTGGGCTGCAGGACACCGAATGCAGACCTCCTCAGTGCCACACCACAGGGTTTTGTATTCAGAGGTAGTTGTGCTGGTTTTATGTAAAACCAAGATAAGGACTAGGTGCAACTATATACAGATAAGTTCTGGGCTGGCACAGCCTCATCAACTCTGAGTCCATAATAAGAAAAAGACACATTATATCAAATCACATCCAATAAAGTGCAAAAACTTTTTATCTGATTACCCAGCCGGGCATTCTACTTTTGGCAATATATATAAACACATTACTCATTTAACTTGTGCAAAACATTTTCACTTTTATTAAAAACTTATGTACATTTCTTAGTTGCGGTAAACCCTGTCTGGGTCTACCGTTCTTCACATTCTCTTGACTTCAATGACATCTTCCATCCCGGGGGCTGGAAAAATGCGATGGTCCTAGATCCATTACTAACAAGTCGTGCGCTGCTATTAGGGTCTGGGTCGCCACAGTTCGTGCGAACCTCTAGGGGCGCAACGGGTACTTTATCCTTGCGAGACACCGATTGCGTTTCAATTTGCGTTACAGTTGCGATATTGATCGTGTCATAGATTGTGATGGAGACTGGGTCGCAAATTGCGATGTAGAAGAATAACGAGTTAGTGGAGAGTATACAGGTGTTGCTTCTATTTGCGAGATACCTGCAGGGGGCGATGCTGGGGCACGGCCCGAATGCTGTTTGAGCTGGAGACGGGGACGCTGCGGTAGTGGTGACGTTACAGCGTCGGGGACGGGGTCACGGACGATGGCGACGTTAAGGGCATACCATCCCTTCATTCCCCAGTGCCGTGTATTGTGACAATGTCTCCATTAACTAGGTCCCTCCCGGGATGACCTTGCGGTAGGTGGGATTCTACATCACGTCTGCTGACAAAGACCCCTGGGTAGAGGCCCGGTTCCCTGATGAAGCCCCAGCCCTTCCGGAGCTGGAACTCTGTCACACCCCCCCTGCCGCCGCGATTCCCTCAGAGTACCTTTCTCTCTTCGGACACTCTCCTTGTCCGCGATCAGCTCTGCATGTTGCCGCTGTCGGTTGCGCTGAGCTTCCCGCTCTTTCTCCTGCTGGCGTTGTTGTTTCTCCTCACGACGCTGCCACTCACATTCCCACTGGGCCGTATAGGCGACGTCATCCAGGCGCGCCATCTGTCCCATCCAGTCTGGTAATGACGGACAGGACCCCTCCGTGTCCCTGCCGGGATCGATCATCTGCTGCGGCCTCCTGGCCGGGCGGGGCGTTCCGGAACTGGCCGGTACCTCACTCAACCTCCTTCGCCTCCACCGCTTCACCGGTGGGATCAGGATCGGTACTTTCGGGGGCAGCCTCCGGTTTTCTCCTTTGCCTTGGGCAGCAGAAGTTTTGGTAACTCCAGACGTAGGGAATAATCGAAGGAGAGATCACCGCGTCCCACAGCCGCGCTGCTCCAGGGTACGCCGGCGTCTCTCGATCTCCTCAAATCCAGGTTGTGGCAAAATCTTCTTTTTCAGTCGTGCATTTTCTTCTTTGATTTCCAGCAATGCTTGCTGCAGGTGCAGGACCACGGATGGTTCCGGTGCTGGTGGCAGCTTGGCTGGGGCACGGGGCCTGCCTTCCTCCGCTTCCCTGCTCGGCTGCACACGTCCTGCTTCCATGATGTTCCAGAGCGTTCTTTCATTCCTTCCTCCAGAGACGTCCGGTTTTCTTCCGTGGAGGCGGGGTTTGCGTCTCCTCCTCTTTGCAGAAAGGTGAAGAGGAGGCGGACCTCCTTTGCTGTAGGGCAGGATCGCATATTGTAATAGCACTTTGAGAGGGCAGGCATTTTCTTCGCGCCACAGGGGGGTACACGCCCACGAAGGTACGCCCACCTTCTTCTCCAGCGCCTGAGGGCGCGAATATGGCGACAAAGATGGCGATTTTTGGCGCCAAAAGTGCAAACAGTCCTTTTCACAAAAACAACTCCATAGGCACACAGGGCTCGCAATTTTGCGAGTTTCGCATCCTGTTCGTGACGCCAATTTTGTCTCGACCCGCCACCACAATTGTGGATTACCAGGGCAATGGGGTACTCAGATCCGAGCCCATGGAAGTCTATGGGGTTGTCACAGGTAGCGGTGGCTCGGTCTGTGGCCCTAGCGGTCTGGCGTATATTGGGGGGTATATTTACAGGGGATATATATATACAGTTCGTGACGCCACCTGTAGTCTCTGGTAATTTGTACCAGCGCTGCTGTAGATCTCTGAGGGGATGGTGAGGCAGCTAGATGTCGGGTCCCCTACAGGTGGGACTCTTCCTCAGGTCGGTAGTTAAAGCAGGGTTGTGCAGGCATGCAAGTAAATAACTCAGTCTCACACGGTCAGCGTCTTTCCATACCTTTACTTGTAAGATGGTAAGGCAGGTCCCAGGGAGGCTGATCCAAGGAGAATGTATTTCGAGATAGCAGCTGGACAAGTTAGGGGCCTCCTTTACTTTCACAACGATGATGAGTACAACCAGCATGAAGCGTAGTTCCCTCTATAACTCCAGCTATTCCAAAGCTGTACTGCCCAGTCAGTTTTGTGGTCGGAGCCTTCCTGTGAGAGAGCTGAATTCCTATCTTGTCCTGCAGAGACTCAAGGTCCTCACTCCCCCTGACCCCAGTTACGTACCGACTATTTAGGGGCTGCTTGCCGCGACCTAAGGTCCGATAAGCCTCTGGTTTTCTTACCACTAAGCTTGAAACTATAGTGATCCTTCGGTCCCCAGTGACCGGTAACAACGTGCAGGACTTCTCCAATCCAAAAGCACTTTTAAATATATCTTCCACTGTGCCTTTCGCCTTGTCCACGCTTGTAGCATAAACACTCACACTTGCAAAAAGTCATATAATCACTCCCTTCTTTTCCTTCCTTCAGAGTTAGTTACCAGACTCTCAGTAATCTTCTAGGCAGGAGCACGTCTCTGAACCTTCACTGTCTTTGAGACAGGAGACTGAAGTATTTCTGTACTAAACTCTTCTTTCTTTATCAATGTCTTCAAGTGAGGTACAGCTCTGACCAGGCTGAGGTGATCTATATCTCGCCCTTACTGGCCTCCACTTGCTGAACTGCTCATAGAACCAGGCTGGACTGCTTCCTCCCTCCAAGTCCCAGCTAGACTCCACACGTCTGCTCTGTCCAAAGACAGGAAACTGACTACAAAAATCACTCAACGAATCTACACTGACCACTCCCTACGAGTCACTACACTACCCTAAGGGTGTGTCTAGTGTATATTGAGTGAATGGGTATAGAGCATTAAACTGCTATCTCTCCACACATTCTCCAGGGTACTGCGTGTGCCTTCACACCAGGGCTACACATTGACACTTAGGGCTGCTCTCTGCGACCTGTAGTCCAGATGCCTCCGGTTTTCTTGTTACTAAGCTTGAAACTGTAGCAACGCTTCGGACCCCGGTGTCCGGCAATTTAGTGCAGGTAGTCCAATACCTGTAGCACTGCTCTGTCTTCTCCACTGCGCCCTTCGCCCTGCTTCACGCTCTTAACATAAACACTTGTACTTTCAATGGCGTGGTCAGCTTTCTCTAGGGCTCGCTGAGTAGCCCTCAGTATCCTCTAAGTCCCACTTGGACTGACGCTGAACTGATCCGTCCGTAGACAGGAGCCAGATTCCACTACTCTCCCTCCTAGGTTGGCTGACTGAATAACCACTCCAGATACGTGTCACTCCCTCCTATATATCAGATGGGTGTGTCTGAAGGTGTGAGTGACAGTGAATGAATATCAAGCGTTGCTGTTACTTTCCTGTGTACTCTCCTGGATTTTTATGTGTGCCTGCGTAGCTGGGCTACACAGAAGCATGTTTGAAGGATGAAGGAAAGACACCATTTGTAAGTGAAAGGTTGAAGAGGTGTGTGAGAGTAGGGATGAAGACTGTGGCAAGGTTAGGGATGAGGTGGGACGGGAGTGGGTCAAGCGCGCAAGTGGTGAGGTGTGATCTTGACAGGAGAGTGGAGAGCTGATCTTCTGTCATGGTGGTGAAGCTGGTTTTGGAAGAACAGGGCTGAGTGGCTAAGAGGGGCATTGGGGGCTGCGGGCCAAAGCCTTCTCTGATAGTATCAATCTTTTGCTTAAAGAAGGAGGCAAAGTCTTCGACAGAAATGAGAGGAGAGGGAGGAGGTGCTGTGGGATGGAGTAGAGAATTGAAAGTGTTGAAGAGCTGTTTAGGGTTGTGAGACAGGGAGGATATGAGAGATGAGAAGTAAGTTTGTTTTGCGGCAGAGAGCGTGGACTTGAAGCTGGCAAGGGACTGCTTGTATGCGTTGAAGTGCTCGGTGGAGTGGGTTCTCTTCCATCTCCGCTCGGTAACCCTGGAAGCCCGTCTCAGTTCTTTGGTCAGGCCGGTCAGCCAGGGCTGCCTGTTGATTGTACGAGTTTTGCTCTGCATGAGGGGGGCGGCCGAATCAAGTGTGGTTTTTATTGTGGTGTTATAAAATGTGGCAGCAGCATCTGTGTCATGAAGTGAGGCTATGTCTGTAAGAGGGAGGAGGGACTCAGAGAGCGATTGTAAATTGAGGTGTTTGAGATTTCTGCGAGGGTGGGTGAGTTTGTGGAATGGGGGATGCGTACTAACAGAGGAGAGGGAAGAGAATGTCAGTAGGTTGTAGTCAGACAGGGGAGTGGGGAGTTAGTGAGATTAGTGAGGGAACAGAGACGGGTGAAGATAAGGTCCAGCGTGTGACCGCCTTTGTGAGTGGCCGCAGAGGACCATTGAGTGAGGCCAAGGGAAGCTGTGAGCGAAAGAAGTTTAGAGGCCGCCGGGGTGGAAGTGTCAATGGGGATGTTGAAATCGCCCATGATGATGGTGGGGATGTCAGCAGAGAGGAAATTGAGTAGCCAGGTGGTGAAGTGGTCGAGAAAGGTGGAGATGGCTAGTTCCGGGGGGCGGTAGATGACAGCCAGTTGGAGGTTGGAGGGGGAATAGATGCGGACGGAGTGCACTTCGAACGAGGGAATAGCAGCGGAGGGTGGAATTTGAATAGGGGTAAAGGAGCAGGTATCAGACAGGAGTAAGCCAACTCCTCCACCACGTTTGTTGCTGGGGCGAGGGGTGTGAGAAAGATGAAATCCGCCATAGGAAAGTGCAGCTGGAGAGGCTGAGTCAGAGGGAGTGAGCCAGGTTTCAGTGATGGCAAGGAAGGAGAGTTTGTTGGTGATAAAGAGGTCATGGACAAATGACAGTTTATTGCAGACGGAGCGTGCGTTCCATAGTGCTCCGGGTAGGGGGACTGGGGGAGGGGTGTGTGGATGGATAGGTATGAGGTTGACAGGGTTGCAAAAACGTGTGGAAGATCGTGGCAGGGTGTTAGAAATGAGTGTGGGGATGTGATGAGGAGGGCCAGGATTTGGGGATACATCGCCAGCGATGAGGAGTAGCAGACAGAGCGTTAGAAGGTGGGAGCAGGATAAACCATGGTGTGGCCGTGTGTGTCTTGGTAAAAAGGATTGTATGTGGAGGAACAGTTCTGAGGGAAAGGTGAGATGGCTGGGGAGAATGGAGGGGGAAATGACTAATTCCTTACTAGGTGGGGGGATTACAGGGGATAGGAAGAAAGAAAGGAGGATGGGGGTGAAAGTGATAAGAAAATGAAACATAGTGGTTTTATAATCTGTTACCTTGCAGCCAAATTCCAGTCAAATTCTAGTCTAATTCACAGTAGTGTAATTAGAAATCATTAACAAAGCAATATACATGATGCATTTAGGAGCATAGAAAAGCTGGAGTTTTCATACCATTAACAAAGCAATATACATGATGCATTCAGGAGCATAGAAAAGCTGGAGTTTTCATACCATTAACAAAGCAATATACATGATGCATTCAGGAGCATAGAAAAGCTGGAGTTTTCATACCATTAACAAAGCAATATACATGATGCATTCAGGAGCATAGAAAAGCTGGAGTTTTCATACCATTAACAAAGCAATATACATGATGCATTTAGGAGCATAGAAAAGCTGGAATTTTCATACCATTAACAAAGCAATATACATGATGCATTCAGGAGCATAGAAAAGCTGGAGTTTTCATACCATTAACAAAGCAATATACATGATGCATTCAGGAGCATAGAAAAGCTGGAGTTTTCATACCATTAACAAAGCAATATACATGATGCATTCAGGAGCATAGAAAAGCTGGAGTTTTCATACCTGTGGGAACAGAAGAACATCTCAGTCACAAGGTGATGATGACAATGCTGTAGGATTGGTGTGTGGCCAAATGCATTCTAGAATTCTAGTCTAATTCACAGTAGTGTAATTAGAAATCTGTAATTTGAAATATGGGATTTGAAATATATGAAGCAGACTACGTCTGGAGCAGACCCATTGGGAACATGTATTATCACACATAGCTATGGTATTGCCACATCTTCCATTGTGTTACCATTATGTATATAATATTGCATTATATAATGTGACTGATGTTCTTTGTATATGTACAGTTTAGGGAAAGTAAAGAGCATTCTTTTGGGACGATAGAGAAGGGCACTTTAGTATATAGTTCCTATACATGGGTAAGTGTAGTTCTGTTGTGGGCCACTAGGTGGGGGCATACCAGTTGGCCTTGTTAGATGTAGTTGGTAGGGAGTTCATAGAGGGTTATGGGTAGGAGGGGCTGCCGGGTAGTAAGACAGGAGTTTGTAGGAAGTTAATTCAGATGGGGCCAGAGTGCTCAAGTGTCCACATGGGCTTAGGCCTGGACTGCCGTTTAAGTGCTGCAGCCCACATTACACACGGCCACTGCATAGCATAGCTTGTACAGAGAAGAAAGATGTAGCGTCTTACCGCCTGGGCCAATGCTTTTAGGGCAGAAGTTGGCTGGACTAAGGAGATAAAAGGAGCTGAAGCTTCAACGGGATTGGTACAGACGGGCCAGATGCTTCACTGGGGGCTACCAAACGTAGTGATTGATGAATTCATTTCTGGGGCGAAACAGGCTGAAGGAAATGTCATTATAGTGAGGTCAGGCCTGGAAAGAACTGGGGAGCAGTCTAGGACGGTCCAGTCCAGGTGTACTGCACAGAAGTGACAGCGAAGCAGGGAAAGGAAAGAAAACAAGTGAAACCCATAATGTGCCAACTGTGGATGTAACGTGCGAAATGTTAAGTAAAGAGGATATTTAGGTTATCCTGAAAGAGCGACCGACATTGCCCGGGAAGCGCTCGGGTGAAGCTGGAGCTGGAGATGCAGGTATGCCAAGAAGAATAGTATTGTTTCATGTAGGGGAAGGACTGGACACAGCTGCTACCGGAATGCATGTCACGACTACAGTCCTGTCCTCCCTTTACACTCAATTACCGTATATACTCATGTATAACGACCGGATCACCCTAATTTTGCCACAAAAAACTGGGAAAACTTATTGACTCGCGTATAAGCCTAGTGTGAAAAATGATTATGCCCCCATATGCTCCATAGATTAGGCCCCCATAAACTGCACAGATTATGCCCCCATATGCTGCACAGATTATGCCCCATATGTTCCACAGATTATGCCCCATATGCTCCACAGATTATGCCCCATATGCTCCACAGATTATGCCCCATATGCTGCAAAGATTATGCCCCCGTATGCTCCCCTGATTATGCCCCCATATGCTCCACAGATTATGCCCCCGTGTGATCCACAGATTATGCCCCATATGCTGCACAGATTATGCCCCCATATGCTCCACAGATTATGCCCCCATATGCTCCACAGATTATGCCCCCATATGCTCCACAGATTATGCCCCATATGCTCCAGATTATGCCCCCATATGCTCAAGATCAGGGCTGGCTCCAGGTTTTTATAGGCCCCGGGCGAAAGAGCCTCAGTGGGCCCCTTTAACACAGACCACGATTCATGATGCACAGATACGGCAGAGAAATATAGGTACAGTACAATGCCAAATACTTCTCTTCTTCCATTACATGAGTGATATCTATTGTAAATTGTACAATAGCTCAAAAACCGCCAAATCCTCGCAGCGCACAGTACAGACTGGACAGTACAGTCCTCCATACAATATTATGGGCACCACATAGTCTCCCCCTCATCACCCATATAATACCCCATGCAGGATGTCACCCCCCCATCCCCCATATAATGCTCCATATAGAATACTGGACCCAAAATAATGCTCCATACAGAATACTGGACCCAATATAATGCTCCATACAGGATACTGGTCCCCATATAATGCTCCATACAAAATATGGAGCTCTCCTCTGCGCTGCGCTCTGCACTGTTATGGCTCAGGAGAGGGCGCTGTGGAAAGACTCCCCATTATCATCATCATTGCCTCCCCATCAATATCATTGCCTCCCCATCATCATCATCGCCTCTCCATCATCATCATCTCTCCCCATCATCATCTTGCCTCCCCATTATCATCAATGCCTGCCCATCATCATCATCGCCTCCCCATTATCATCATTGTCTCCCCATCATCATCATTGCCTCCTCATCATCATCATAATTGTCTCCCCATCATCATCATTGCCTCCCCATTATCATCAATGCCTGCCCATCATCATCATTGCCTCCCCATTATCATCAATGCCTGCCCATCATCATCATCGCCTCCCCATCATTATCATTGCCTCCCCATTATCATCAATGCCTGCCCATCATTATCATCACCTCCCCATCATCATCATTGCCTCCCCATTATCATCAATGCCTGCCCATCATTATCATTGCCTCCCCATCATCATCATTGCCTCCTCATTATCATCAATGCCTGCCCATCATTATCATTTCCTCCCATCATCATCATTGCCTCCCCATCATCATCGACTCCCCATCATCTTCATTGCCTCCCCATTATCATCAATGCCTCCCCATCAACATCATCACTGCCCTCCCCACCACCATCACACATACAGCACCACACACAGACAGCACCGCAGCACACAAGCACTCTCTCACACACACACACACACACAAAGCACCGCACTACATACACACACACTGATACACACAGACACACACACACACAGTCACATCACATCTCACCTGTCCGGAGCAGGCGCCCCCTGGAGCCCGGAGCTGCGGCAGCGGAGGCACGGGGAGAGGTAAGTATTGTGCCAGCTGCTGCCGGGGCCCTGAGCAAGCGGGGGGGCAATGGCGGCACTGACACCGCTCTCCTCCACTAACGGGCGCCGGGGTGCCCGACGGCGAGTGGGCCCCCCTGCCTGCTCAGGGCCCCGGCACTTGCCCGGGTATGCCGGGTGCTGAAGCCGGCCCTGCTCCAGATTATGCCCCCATATCTGCACAGATTATGCCCCCATATGCTCCAGATTATGCCCCCATATGCTGCACAGATTATGCCCCGTATGATCCACAGATTATGCCCCCATATGCTGCACAGATTATGCCTCCATATGATCCACAGATTATGCCCTTATATGCTCCACAGATTATGCCCCATAGTATACGTCCCTTATGCTGCCAAACTGCTGCTGCAAAAAAAAATGACATACTCACCTCTCGTCGCTGGGGGCCAGGTGCCGGTGTCACCGCTCGCTCAAGACCCCGGCACCTGAGATATTTACCTGTCACCGGACCGGTCCACCGCTGCGCACTGCTCTGTCTTCCGGGTCCTTGGCAGTGAATGATCAGGCAGGGGGTACGGCGCGCACTAACGATGTCATTGCGCCCTCTGCCTGAACATTCACAGCCAGAGGAGTCGGACGAGGGAGCAGCTCGCAGCGGTGAACCGAGGGACAGGTAAATATCGCTATTCTCACCCCTCCGCCAGCGCGTCACTCTCTGCAGCGTCTCCTCTTCTCCCGGCGGTCTCCGCAGCACTTCCGTCCTACAGCGGTCACGTGGTACCGCTCATTAAAGTCATGAATATGTGCATATTCATGACTTTAATGAGCGGTACCATGTGAACACTGCAGGAAGGAGCTGGAGATCGTGGGAGAAGCAGGGGGGCTGCAGAGACCTCGCCGGCGGAGTGGTGAGTATGATCCGACACCCTCGCTCCCCCTCACCGCCGACCCCCGTATATGAACCGCATATAAGCCGAGAGGGGGACTTTCAGCCCTAAAAAATGGGCTGAAAATCTCGGCTTATACACGAGTATATACGGTATATTGAAAATACCCCAAAAGTTAACCATCATTGGGCGCCAGTGTCACGTGTCACAACAGCAGCACTGGAGTCCTTAGACCGCGAGTGCTGACACTGCGGGAATGGTGCCCGCAGGGGATTGAGTATAGGCTTTATTATTTTATGGGGGCCAAACATTTGGATCAAGAAGGGGTTTTTCTAGTAGTGGACAACTGCTTTAAACACTGTAATACATCCACGTGTTGCCAGATCTGGTAACAGCTGATTGTTGAGGATTTTGTGCGTCAAACCTCCTCCAATTTGATATTGATGACCTAAAAATAGGTGGTGAATATCATAACAGTGGACAGCCCCTTTAAAACTGACTTATGAGTCGCCAATCTCTATAAATGTGGACCTTTGTTTAGAAAATATAAGATAAGAATAAGATTTACAGTGGGTACGGAAAGTATTCAGACCCATTTAAATTTTTCACTCTTTGTTTCATTGCAGCCATTTGATAAATTAAAAAGAAAATAATTTTTTCTCATTAATGTACACTCTGCACCCCATCTTGACTGAAAAAAAGCAGAAATGTAGAAATTTTTGCAAATTTATTAAAAAAAAACCCTGAATATCACATGGTCATAAGTATTCAGACGCTTTGCTCAGACACTCATATTTAAGTCACATGCTGTTCATTTCCTTGTAATTCTCATTGAGATGGTTCTACTCCTTCATTGGAGTCCAGCTGTGTTTAAACAAACTGATTGGACTCGATTTGTAAAGGCACACACCTGTCTATATAAGACCTCGCAGCTCACAGTGCATGTCAGACCAAATGAGAATCATGAGGTCAAAGGAACTGGCCCAGGAGCTCAGAGACAGAAATGTGGCAAGGCACAGATCTGGCCAAGGTTACAAAAGAATTTCTGCAGTACTCAAGGTTCCTAAAGGGTATGCCACACTAAACAAGATCGCTAACGAGATTGCTAAAATACGTCACTATTTAGCGATCTCGTTAGTGACGCTGTTGTGTGTGGCATGTAGCAACGACGTGGCCCCTGCTGTGGTCTCGCTGATCGTTCACTAGAGTTCTGGACCGTATTTTGATCGTTGGCGTCCCGCTGGTGAGCCTATATCGCTGTGTCTGGCACGTTTTGTGAACGATGTGCGCTGTTTTTTACATCGCAAAGTCGTTAAGGAGATCACTAACCGCTTATGCGTCGTTAACGAGATCGCTAAGTGTGGCAGCTACTAGCGACATTAAAACGATCACAAAAACGATCGCATTAGTATGCGTCGTTATCGTGATCGTTAGCGGGAGCGTTTAGTGTGGCAGTACCTTAAGAGCACAGTGGCCTTCATATTCCTTAAATGGAAGAAGTTTGGAACCACCAGAAGTCTTCCTAGACCTGGCTGTCCAGCCAAACTGAGCAATCGTGGGAGAAGAGCCTTGGTTAGAGAGGTAAAGAAGAACCCCAAGATCACTGTGGCTGAGCTCCACTGATGCAGTAGGGAGATGGTAGAAAGTTCCACAAAGTCAACTATCACTGCAGCCCTCCACCAGTCGGGCCTTTATGGCAGAGTGGCCCGACAGAAGCCTCTCCTTGGTGCCAGACATATGAAAGCCCGTATAGAGTTTGCTAAAAACACATGAAGGACTCCCAGACTATGAGAAATAAGATTCTCTGGTCTGATGAGATGAAGAGAGAACTTTTTGGTGATAATTCTAAGCGGTTTGTGCAGAGAAAACCAGGCACTGCCCATCACCTGCCCAATACAATCCCAACAGGGAAACATGGTGGTGGCAGCATCATGCAATGGGGGTGTTTTTCAGCTGCAGGGACAGAACGACTGGTTGCAATTGAAGGAAACATGAATGCGGCCAAGTACAGAGATATCCTGGATGAAAACCTCTTCCAGAGTGCTCTGGACCTCAGACTTGGCCGAAGGTTCACCTTCCAACAAGAGAATGACCCTAAGCACACAGCTAAAATAACAAAGGAGTGGCTTCAGAACAGCTCTGTGACCATTCTTGACTGGCCAGCCAGAGCCCTGACCTAAACCCAATTGAGCATCTCTGGAGAGACCTGAAAATGGCTGTTCAGCAACGTTCACCATCCGACCTGACGGAACTGGAGAGAATCTGCAAGGAAGAATGGCAGAGGATCCCCAAATCCAGATGTAAAAAAGTGTTGCATCATTCCCAAGAAGACTCATGGCTGTACTAGCTCAAAAGGTGCTTCTACTCAATGCTGAGCAAAGGGTCTGAATACTTATGATCATGTGATATTTCAGTTTTTCTTTTTTAATACATTTGCAAAAATTTCTATATTTGTTTTTTTCAGTCAAGATGGGGTGCAGTGTACATTAATGAGGAAAAAAATGAACTTTTCTGAATTTACAAATGTCTGCAATGAAACAAAGAGTGAAAATTTAAAGGGGTCGGAATACTTTCCGTGCCCACTGTACATACATCTAGTCAGTGAAAATGTGCAGTAGAAAATATGCCGAAAAACAAAATGTGAATTTGCCCTTATAGTTTCTTATAAGGAAAGCATGGTGGCTCAGTGGTTAGCACTGCAGTCTTGCAGCGCTGGGGTCCTGGGTTAAAATCCAACCAAGGACGACATCTGCAAGGAGTTTGTATGTTCTCCCTGTGTTTACGTGGGTTTCCTCCGGGTTCTCTGATTTCCTCCCACGCTCTGAAGTCAAAATAATAGGGAATTGAGATTGTGAGCCTCAATGGGGGCAGTGATAATAATGTCTATAAAACTTTAAGAAAGTAATGGTGAAATATACATTGGTTTTTTTTTCTAAAGCTGTGACACAACTCTGCCACAAGGGGAATAAGTGAACAGCAAAACATTTTATTTCAGTAATTGGATTACAAACTGATGATTTCCTGCAGATCTCTCGGATACTTTATGACAAAATGTATTTTTTTTTATTTTAAAGAATGCCTAAAGTTTCACATCAGGATAATAAAGGAGTTACCAAACTCTTTAAAATGAATGGTCTAGATATACTCAGTATAGGTCATCAATACTAAATTGGTGGGGATCAAATTCTCAACAGTCGTTTGAAGTGTCTGCACCACTTGGTGCAAGTACTGCTGTGTTTATGCCAAATAGGACACAGCTGCAATACCAAGTACAGGTACTAGAATAATCCCTCTAACATGCTGTCACAACTTGGGATAAAATTAGCTCTTGGCATCACCAAGTGATGTGTGCGATAGATAGTTGGCATAAAATGGACTTTTTAAGTTAAAACTATTCCCAAGTAGCTTTATTTTCTCATACATGGCAAAGTAAAAAAAAGTAAGAAAAAAATCTTAAACCATTTGGTTGCCCACTAATCATAATAATTATTCATAATTATTTTATTTATATCATTACGGATTACGTAGATTCTCTATGCCTAGGTCTGGATGACCAGCATGGACCAGCGGACAGAGTCTTGACAGATGACACTTGGATCAGCAAGAACCAGGGTGGCAGGATATGAAGACCAGCAGACAAACAAGTGGAGAAATTTTGATATAGGAGAAAACAAGAGTCACTAGTGACCAGTATGTCAAATATATAAAAGGTAAATATTTATTTTACAAATCAATTAGAGAAAGTTCCACAAAAATATGTAAACAAGCAATGAAAACACATACAAAACATGTGCACATACAGGGAGATATATCTCAAAGAGCGGTATAACAATGTGACATAAGTGGCGATAAAAACAAACAAACAGTGATGGCATAATGTAAGTAATAGCAATATCCCCATTAAATGGGAGTAAAGTACCAGTTCAAATAATCAAACGCCACAATGAAATCACAGGCATGTTTCTCAAAAATGGCCAGCGTATAAGTAGCAGTAATAAAGGTAATTAGAGCGCCAAATATTTAAAAAGCAATGCTAACCACAAGGGTTAAAGTATCGCATGCTAGACCAGAAGGAAAGCGCTGCAATGAAAGGTCAATAGAAAAACCGCTGCCATGTCTGAGGAAAAAACATGCTCACCAGATGGATATGGTAACCGCAAGAGATAGGGTCACCCTGCACAGGAGATGCCGCCCCAACGCACGTTTCGTGGCTACCTGCCACTTTTTCAAGGGGATAGTAACGTGCTGTGCACTGGACCTTCATATACAAAGTACTTCCTGGTCACATGATCAAAGTCCTCCAATGGGAGAAGGTATTACGGCGCATGCGTCGTTTAAAACCTGGCAGCTCCCAGCGGTGAAAGCGTCATGCACCCAGACATG
The DNA here is from genome assembly GCA_033576555.1 of Oophaga sylvatica. NCBI lineage: Eukaryota > Metazoa > Chordata > Amphibia > Anura > Dendrobatidae > Oophaga > Oophaga sylvatica. Next base: position 14,173,015 of record JARQOD010000009.1, read on the forward strand.
CGCATGGGCTCAAGGCACAAGCGCCGCCCGGATGCAGTTGAGACGCCCCCACCGCAGACAGACGGCCCAGGCAAAACGGAGCATGCGCGCACCGGTCTCCCATAGTGACAATAATAACAATTATACTGGACAGAAGCAGAGTATATATATATCATAGCAGATACGGTTACAATGTACATGGATAGTATGACAACATATGTGCATAAAAGAACGCTGCAAATGTATGTTCCATCTGTTGATTCAATGCTTCATATCCAGTCAGGAATCAAGGTAGAGAGTCCCAAAAATATATAGAGTAGAGGGATAAATATAAACTGTGGGAAAATAAAAAATTAAAAACACAGATTAAAAACGAGAAGGCATTAGAAGGGAGCCAGGGAGGGGAGAATCAAAAGGGAACAAAGAAACTACAAAATTCTATAGAAATTTACAAAAAAGAGGCAAAATTCAAGGATTCGTTAAGGCCATTGGGGACCATTGTATTAAGTCGAACAATCCAACGAGCCTCCATTTGGGCTAAGATTTTTTTATAATCACCGCCTCTTATTCCGAGATGTAAAATGTCAATTCCACGAACCTTAAAAGATGTGGCATCACAATTGTGATGATATTTGAAGTGTCGTGGGATTGTCTTCAAATCAGAGGCGTCGGAAATGGTCCTTGCTGCGCCAATGTCCCTAACGTGTTCCCTGATACGTATCCTCAATTCTCTGGTGGTCAAGCCAACGTATATCCTGGGACAGTCGCACGTAGCGTAATAAATAACGTTTGAACTGCCACAGGATATATGTTGGCGAATGTGAAATGTTTTGTCACCCCAGAGGAGGAAAAGTCCAGGGCACGCAGGGCATTGGCGCACGCAAGGCAATGGCCACAAGGAAAGAAACCAACTGTGGGACCACGAGAGCCAAAAACATTTTTAGAGGGTGCAACGTAATGGCTGCGGACAAGAGTGTCACGTAGATTTCTTGACCGTCTGGAAGTCATGGCGGGGAAGTCGCCCAGAGAACGGGACAGAGCAGGCTCGGTTTTCAAGACATTCCAATGTCTCATTAAGATTTTACGAATATCAAACCATTCATGGTTAAACGTGGTGATAAACCTTACAGGTCCCTCCCCATCCACTTGTCTATCCACACGAGCAGTATCAAGTAGACAGCTGCGTGGAGTCCTCCTTGCCCGGTCATATCCCTTCTTGATGCTACGGTTACTATAACCTCGTGCTCGAAAACGGTTGCCAAGGTCTCTGGCTTGAGCTTCAAAAGCATCATTAGTAGAGCATACTCGTCTCATTCGAAGAAACTGTCCGACCGGGACGGCCCTAATGGTGGCTGGGTGGTGAGCTGACTTTGCATGAATCAATGCATTCACGGAGGTGGGCTTCCTGAATACATCCGTCCGGAACCGACGACTAGCGTCAACTTCCAGAGAGATGTCCAGGAAGTCCACCTTCTCGCGGCTATATTTATAAGTCAAATGGATGTTAAGAGAATTCTGATTCAGCTCCACCATAAAATCCTCGAGTTGCTGCACCGTCCCGTCCCACAGCATCAGAATATCATCAATATATCTAAACCAGTACAGCACATGGGAGGCGGCCTGTGCGCCCCCATCGCCAAACACAGATCTCTCCCAGGAACCCAGGAAGAGATTGGCGTAGGCGGGCGCACAGGCCGCGCCCATGGCTGTACCACGCCTCTGCAAATAAAAGGCTCTCTACCTTGATTCCTGACTGGATATGAAGCATTGAATCAACAGATGGAACATACATTTGCAGCGTTCTTTTATGCACATATGTTGTCATACTATCCATGTACATTGTAACCGTATCTGCTATGATATATATAACTCTGCTTCTGTCCAGTATAATTGTTATTATTGTCACTATGGGAGACCGGTGCGCGCATGCTCCGTTTTGCCTGGGCCGTCTGTCTGCGGTGGGGGCGTCTCAACTGCATCCGGGCGGCGCTTGTGCCTTGAGCCCATGCGCATGTCTGGGTGCATGACGCTTTCACCGCTGGGAGCTGCCAGGTTTTAAACGACGCATGCGCCGTAATACCTTCTCCCATTGGAGGACTTTGATCATGTGACCAGGAAGTACTTGGTATATGAAGGTCCTGTGCACAGCACGTTACTATCCCCTTGAAAAAGTGGCAGGTAGCCACGAAACGTGCGTTGGGGCGGCATCTCCTGTGCAGGGTGACCCTATCTCTTGCGGTTACCATATCCATCTGGTGAGCATGTTTTTTCCTCAGACATGGCAGCGGTTTTTCTATTGACCTTTCATTGCAGCGCTTTCCTTCTGGTCTAGCATGCGATACTTTAACCCTTGTGGTTAGCATTGCTTTTTAAATATTTGGCGCTCTAATTACCTTTATTACTGCTACTTATACGCTGGCCATTTTTGAGAAACATGCCTGTCGATTTCATTGTGGCGTTTGATTATTTGAAGTGGTACTTTACTCCCATTTAATGGGGATATTGCTATTACTTACATTATGCCATCACCTGTTTGTTTGTTTTTTATCGCCACTTATGTCACATTGTTATACCGCTCTTTGAGATATATCTCCCTGTATGTGCACATGTTTTGTATGTGTTTTCATTGCTTGTTTACATATTTTTGTGGAACTTTCTCTAATTGATTTGTAAAATAAATATTTACCTTTTATATATTGACATACTGGTCACTAGTGACTCTTGTTTTCTCCTATATCAATATGTCTATATGAGTAGTGATCTTTTGGCTTTACACATGGTTTGTGTGGCCCACATTTCCTCTGTTATATCCATGCAGCTGCTTTTGATTAAACAAGTGGAGAAAGTAGCACAGTTGAAGCAGAGCCACATGGGAAACGGTATCTTCTGGCAGAGATGCAGTTAGGCTTCTTTTACACTTATCGTGATTTTTGCGGCCCGTTATTGCGGCCCTTTTTTGTGTGCCGTATCACCGCAATTTTCAAAATCTGCCGCAATAATGGACCATAAAAAACTTGTGGATCGCCGTTTCCAATACTATAGAAAAGTATTGGAAATAAAAAAACGGCGTTCTGCAACACCGGAAGTTACGTAACACCGTAACTTCGGGTTTTGCGGAAGTCATTAATTTTCTATGGGGGCTGTGTCCGTAAGCCGTGAAATATATCGAGCAAGCTCGATATTTTTTCACTGCCATATATACGGCACTCACGACCATATGGCACACGGCCCTCAGTAGAATTTTTGTGGCCCATAGAACTGCATTGGGGCCGCAAAAACACGGTAAGTGTAAAACCAGTCTAAATCACAGGAATCCAGTTTGGTATCTTCCAACAGGACAATGGTTAAACATAGGCAAAAATTAGAAATAAATACAGTCTGTTATCTTCCAGCAGAGCAATATTTAAAAGCAGCAATGTAACAGAGAAGTGAATGAAGACTACAGTCATGGCCAAAAATTTTGAGAATGACACAAATATTATATTTTCACATGATCTGCTGCCCTCTGGTTTTTATGTGTGTTTGACAGATGTTTTTATCACAGACAGAAATATAATAATTGCAAACATATGAGTAGCAAAAGCTTATATTGACAGTTAGAATGAGTTAATGCAGCAAGTCAATATTTGCAGTGTTGACCCTTCTTCTTCAGGACCTCTGCAATTCTCCCTGGCATGCTCTCAATCAACTTCTGGACCAAATCCTGACTGATAGCAGTCCATTCTTGCACAATCAATGCTTTCATTTTGTCAGAATTTTTAGGTTTTTGTTTGTCCACCCGTCTCTTGATGATTGACCACAAGTTCTCAATGAGATTAAGATCTGGGGAGTTTCCAGGCCATGGACCCAAAATCTCTATGTTTTGTTCCCTGAGCCATTTAGTTATCACCTTTGCTTTATGGCAAGGTGCTCCATCATGCTGGAAAAGGCATTGTTGATCGCCAAACTGCTCTTGGAGGGTTGGGAGAAGTTGCTCTTGGAGGACATTCTGGTACCATTCTTTATTCATGGCTGTGTTTTTAGGCAAGACTGTGAGAGAGCCGATTCCCTTGGCTGAGAAGCAACCCCACACATGAATGGTTTCAGGATGCTTAACAGTTGGCATGAGACAAGACTCGTGGTAGCGCTCACCTTGTCTTCTCTGAATGAGGCGTTTTCCTGATGTCCCAAACAATCGAAAAGGGGATTCATCAGAGAAAATAACTTTACCCCAGTCCTCAGCAGTCCACTTCCTGTACCTTTTGCAGAATATCAGTCTGTCCATGATGTTTTTTCTGGAGAGAAGTGGCTTCTTTGCTGCCCTCCTTGAGACCAGGCCTTGCTCTAAGAGTCTCCGCCTCACAGTGCGTGCAGATGCACTCACACCTTCCTGCTGCCATTCCTGAGCAAGCTCTGCACTGCTGGTAGCCCGATCCAGCAGCTGAAACACTTTTAAGAGACGGTCCTGGCGCTTGCTGGTCTTTCTTGGGCGCCTGGAGCCTTTTTGGCAACAATGGAACCTCTCTCCTTGAAGTTCTTGATGATGCGATAGATTGTTGACTGAGGTGCAATCTTTCTAGCTGCGATACTCTTCCCTGTTGGGCCATTTTTGTGCATTGCAATGATGACTGCACATGTTTCTTTAGAGATAACCATGGTTAAAAGAAGAGAAACAATGATGCCAAGCACCAGCCTCCTTTTAAAGTGTCCAGGTGTCATTCTTACTTAATCATGACAGATTGATCTCCAGCCATGTCGTCATCAACACCCACAGCTGTGTTAATGGAGCAATCACTGAAAAGAGGTTAGCTGGTCCTTTTAAGGCAGGGCTGCAATGATGTTGAAATGTGTTTTAGAGGATAAAGTTCATTTTCTAGCCAAATATTGACTTTGCAAGTAATTGCTGTTAAGCTGATCACTCTTTATAACATTCTGGAGTATATGCAAATTGCCATTAGAAAAAGTGAAGCAGTAGACTTTGTAAAAATTAATATTTGTCTCATTCTCAAAACTTTTGGCCATGACTGTAGAGAAATGCTTGAAGAAATGCATAATCTTGATTGCAGAGGTGTGGTGAGAACAGGACTTAGAACAAATTTGGGGTGTTGAGAGGTTGGTGTGGAGAATAGGGATGAACGAACTTTCTCGGTGATACTCAGATATCACATGAGTATCTGGGTGCTTGGTTGTGTTCGGCGCTCAATGAGCATTAACCGATGTTTGAATTTGAAACTCGAATTACTGAACCCGAATGTTTGATGCCTGTTACACAGCCAAAAAGCATGCGGGGATTGCCTTTGAGTCACTGTAATGCCGTAGCCATCTTGGTAGTGGCATTACTGTGCTTGGCTGGCCATAAGACATCATCAGAGGTTTTAAAAGAACAGGCGCCGCCACGCTCAGCACACTGATGCCATTGCACAGCTCAGTGACAGTTCTTATGGAGGGAGACAGTGCTTGACCATGCCTGTGTGTGCACGGTTTAATGAATCAGAGTTCTCTAGTGCTAATACTGGTGCTGATGCTGAACCATAAACTAACAGTCCTCCTAAGGGTTAATCTTATGCTTTGCTGTTTATATCAGATACATTTTGCATTTAGACTAGGGAGGGACAGTTGCAGAAGCAGGGAGAGTGGCTAAATACAGTGTCTAGGCAGGGCTAAGGGCTTTGCAGTCCATTGCAAATATATAACTGCGGCAGTTGACCATATTCTTTTATTGGGGGGAAAAAAATTGACTATATTGTCATCCATAGAGTATTACGTACTTTGTGATACATTTCAATGTTATATAACACTCCCAAAAAGCATTGAAAGTGTTTTCTGTATTCAATTACTCATCCTTAGAGTATTACGTGCTCTGTGGTACACTTTATGTGGTATAACACTCCAAAAGTGCATTAAAAAATCTTCTAGATTAAATTACTCATCCATAGTGTATTACGTGCTTTCTGGTACATTTTGATGCTATATAACACTCCAAAAAAGCTTTGAAAAATTATTCTGGATTCAGTTCCCCATCCCTAGAGTATTATGTGCATTGCAGTACATTTCAGTGTCAAATAACACTCCAAAAAGCATTGAAACATTTTTATGGATTCAACTATTCACCCATAGAGTATTACGTTGTTTGCGGTGCATTTCAATGTTATATAACACTCCAAAAAAAAAAGTTGAAATTTTTTATGGTTTCAATTAGTCATCCATAGAGAATTATGTGCTTAGTGGGCTACAAAGATGGCAGAATCCAGCGAGACTCCGAGGGAGAGACCATAGAAATATTGGAGCTAGACCAAGCTGGCGTGACAGAGGAGGTAGCAGGAGCCTGTGGTCCAGAACTGGCCGCTTTTCCGGAACGATCAAAGTCTGAACCCAGTCTGCAGCCTTCACCGCTGGGGTTCTTGCGGACAGCAGACAGGAGAGCCAGGACCAGCACCTAGGCTGATCAAAAGTGAGAATTAGGTGAGTCTGGACCAAGACTCAAGACATGCTAGTGTGACTGCTAGCCGCAAGGTAATGACAGTTGGCATCCTGGGGGAGGTAGTTACGTACCACCGGCAGCAGAGATGGGGGTCCATAGAAGAGTTTGAGACCCGTCATCACATCTCGTTCAATCAGCGGGCAGTAGAGACTCAACACTTGCCTCAACGGCTCAAGAGCTGATGGCTGATACCAGGGTCGTGTTCCTCAAAATGGAGGGGCAATCATACAGGTATGTGGTGGGTGTGATTTGAGAAGGAAGGGAGCAGGATGACCAGTTCTTGAGAAATGAATGGGCCTGGGAGAAGCTCTTCGAGTCGGCTCGAGACAGGGCTACCACCTCCGAGAGATCGGACTGTCTTTGGGGTTCCCCACCTCCTATGCAGGAGCAGATGATGGTGCACATTACACAGAGGCCTGTTGCCCAATTCGTCATGTCAGGGGCTCCGGCACTATCTGAAACCGGGTCACTTATAGCACAGGCACCTGAAAATTGGGCTCCAGAAACCAGGTGGAGGCATTCCCTTTAGCCTCCTGAGGAAGGAAAACAAGAAGCGGACAGCTGAAGAGGATTACTGAATTACCCTGGCTTTACATTTTCTGCAAAGCGTTTATAAGAGTAAGAGTGTAGAATAATAAGGGGTGCTCACTACAATGTAGAACGGGTGCTCAGGAGAAAAAATATCAACATATAACTTATAACTCCGGCACTCCACTTGAGAAATAAAGAAGGAAATGCTAGGATTTCTGAAAAAGTATTTAATGTCCACACAGTATCCACTGGTGTCTATATGATAACGCTTGGCATACAGATTCCAAATAAATTGACGTTTCGGCTACAAGCCTTCTTCAAAACATAAATCTGTTCATATGCGAGTCGCGTTGTTCCTAAGGACACGTCCTGGACCGATACCACGGCACTTAACCTTTGATTCGCACCAGGCTCCCACCTGTTTTCTGTCGGCGCCTTAGCGCACCACTCAGAGGTGCCTCCGGTCCTTTATTTACCTTAGGAACAACGCGACTCGCATATGAACAGATTTATGTTTTGAAGAAGGCTTGTAGCCGAAACATCAATTTATTTGGAATCTGTATGCCAAGCGTTATCATATAGACACCAGTGGATACTGTGTGGACATTAAATACTTTTTCAGAAATCCTAGCATTTCCTTCTTTATTTCTCAAGTGGAGTGCCGGAGTTATAAGTTATATAAGAGTAAGAGTACATCAATTAGACTTTCAAAATATTTATGTTAAAAAAAAATTTCTGGATTCAATTAATCATCCATGCAGTCTAATGCAGTTATTGTTACATTAACCCCTTAGCGACCGCCGATACACCTTTTAACGGCGGTAGTTAAGGGTACTTAAACACAGCGCTGAGACCCCAGAGAACATGATTCGGGTCGGTATTTGCCAACCCCTGTGTTGCGATCGCCGTTATTAACCCTATAACGGCAACCGCAACAAAAAAGCCGCAATTTCGCATTTAATTTCTCTCTCCTCTGATGTGATCGATGTTGTTCAAAATGACTATTGTCATACAGTGGGGAAAATAGGTATGTTATACACTGCCGATTTTGCTAATTTTCCCACCTACAATGAATAGAGAGGTCTGTAATCTTTATTCAACTTCAACTATGAGAAGCAGAATCTAAAAATAAAAAAACAGAATATCACATTGCATGATTTTTAAATAATTAAATTGCATTTTATTAAATATTTAATCACCTACCAACCATCAAGAATTCTGGCTCTCACAGAAATATTCTTTAAGAAGCCCTCCTACTCTGCATTCATTGCCTGTATTAATTGCACCTGTTTGAACTCGTTACCTGTATAATAGACACCTGTCCACACACTCAATCAATCACACTCCAACCTCTCCACCATGGTCAAGACCAAAGAGCTGTCTAAGGACAGCAGGACAAAATTGTAGATCTGCACAAGTCTGGGATGGGCTACATAACAATAGGCAAGCAGCTTGGTGAGAAGGCAACAACTGTTGGCACAACTATTAGAACATGGAAGAAACACAAAATGAGTGTAAATTTTTCTTTGTTTGGGGCTCCATGCAAGATGTTGCCTCATTGGGTAAGGATGATTCAGAGAAAGGTCAAGAATCAGCCCAGAACTATAGGCAAGGACCTGGTCAATGACCTGAAGATAGCTGAGACCACAGTCTCAAACATTACCGTAAGTAATGTCATGGATAAAAATCCTTCAGGGCACGCAAGGTCCCTGTCACGCTGTCTAATGATATGTATACAATGTCAGTAAACTATTAATACAGGAACAACACTCTATACAACAACTAGTATAGCAACATCAGCATGTAAGTATAGAATAGATTTACCTGACACGATATCTGCTGAACTCAGGGTTAATCTTGAGGACTTGATGAGCTGAAACAGGAAAGAGGTGGACCGGGATCTAACCTGACCCTAAACTGGGGTCCTAACTAATCCCTCACCTTGGAGGTACTGATAATGGTTCAGAGGTCCAAGTCTCCAACCTAACCCTGTCTCCTGTCAGACCCTGAACCCTGTAATCAGTCCTAAGAAGGATCCTGATTACCACCAAAGGGATATGGGCTGATCTCAGCTAAATACACAGATTAGACATATAAGACAGACAGGATAACACTCGCTTGCATACACACTCAAACACCAAAGGAACATAAATGGTCTGGGAAATAAACTCTAACCAAGTTGAGCTTAGAACAACTAAGGAGCTCACAACTAAAGTCTATACAGATTCATTCCTATCTGTGGTCTGCATGAAGGTTTCACTGGCAACTCCCCAAGCAGACAACCAGGAATTTAAAGGAAACCAATCAACAAATAATCAATTGCAGCCGGGAGAAACTGCACCCAGTCCCAGCACCGAGCACAGACAGAATTAACTCCCTAGCTGCCAAACACAAAGAAACAGCAGATCAGCTGTGAGAAGTCAAAATGTGCAACCGCGACGATCTTCGTGGCAATGCACACATGACAGTACCCCCCCTTCTACGAGGGGCCTCCGGACCCTCAGGGCCAGGCCTGCCCGGGTGAGTTCTGTGGAAGGTCCGAACCAAACGATCTGCGTTAACATCAGACGCAGGGACCCACGTCCTCTCCTCTGGACCATACCCCTTCCAATGCACCAAGTACTGAAGGGACCGGCGATTCAGACGTGAGTCAATGATCTTTGATACTTGAAATTCCAAGTTACCATTGACCAACACAGGAGGAGGAGGTAGAGGTGACGGTATGACTGGTGCCACATACCTTTTAAGTAATGACTTGTGGAACACATTATGAATTTTAAACGTAGGAGGGAGGTCCAGACGAAATGCCACAGGATTAATTATGGAACTGATCCTGTACGGCCCGATGAATCTGGGACCCAGTTTCCAGGAGGGCACCTTAAGTTTTATATTCCTGGTAGACAACCATACCAGATCGTTCACATTCAGATCTGGACCAGAAACTCTCCTCCTATCAGCCATACGTTTGTAACGGTTCCCCATCACACTCAGATTATTCAATACACCTCTCCACACAGAAGCAAGTGACGACGAGAAACGCTCCTCCTCAGGAACCCCAGAAGGGCCCCCCCCATTGAAAGTACAAAACTGGGGATGGAAACCATATGCCCCAAAAAACGGGGACTTACCAGTGGACTCGCTCCGCCTGTTGTTAAGAGCGAACTCTGCCAGAGGCAAGAAAGAAGACCAGTCCTCTTGGTTCTCTGAAACAAAACACCGGAGATATGTCTCTAAGCTCTGATTCAGACGCTCTGTCTGACCATTGGTCTGCGGATGAAAAGCCGAGGAAAATGACAATTGCATCCCCCGACGTAAACAAAATGCCCTCCAAAATTTGGACACAAACTGAGACCCCCTATCTGACACCACATCAGAAGGCAACCCATGAAGTCTAACGATCTCCCTAATGAACACCTGCGCCAGAGTTTTAGCATTAGGGAGTGCAGGAAGAGCAACGAAATGTGCCATCTTACTGAACCTGTCAACAACCACCAGTATGACAGTATTCCCTGACGACGGAGGAAGGTCCATAATGAAGTCCATAGATAAATGAGTTCATGGACGCTCCGGAAGTTTCAAGGGTAAAAGGGTCCCAGACGGACGGGTATGAGGGGTTTTAGAGCGAGCACACACCCCACATGACGCGACAAAAGTTATAACATCTTTATTAGCATTAGGCCACCAAAACCGGCGAGAAAGGAGATCTAAAGTAGCCTTACTCCCTGGATGTCCTGCTAGAGCAGAATTATGATGTGCCTCAATAACCTTTTGTCTCAACAGATTTGGGACAAACAGTCTCCCTGGAGGTCCTGCAGGGGCGTCCCCCTGAGCCTCTAACACCTCCTCCTCAAGCTCAGAAAATACAGCCGACACTACCACCCCCTCCTGAAGGATAGGACTCGGGTCATCCGTTTTCCCGGCCCCTGGGAAACTGCGAGACAAGGCATCAGCCTTTACATTCTTAGACCCCGGCGATAAGTGACGACAAAATTAAACCTGGTAAAAAACAACGACCATCGAGCTTGTCTGGAATTCAGACGCTTAGCGGATTCCAAATACAACAGGTTCTTGTGATCAGTAATAACGGTAACCGGGTGGACTGCCCCCTCCAAAAAGTGACGCCATTCTTCAAAAGCTAACTTAATGGCCAAAAGTTCCCTATTGCCGATATCATAATTCCTTTCGGCGGACGACAATTTCTTAGAAAAGAAAGCGCACGGATGCCATTTACCAGGGGACGGACCCTGGGACAATATAGCACCCACCCCTACGTCAGACGCATCCACCTCCACAATGAACGGCTGAGATGCATCTGGTTGGATGAGAACGGGTGCCGAAGCAAAACATTTCTTCAAAGAGGAAAAGGCTTGGCAAGCTTTGTCCGACCATTTAGAAAAAATCCGTCCCTTTT
>JARQOD010000009.1:14184495-14233546 GCA_033576555.1 Oophaga sylvatica
CCAGCGCGCATCGCTGCATGTGACAGCGGGAGACCAACAATCAGCGAGCTCCCAGCGCGTACAACAGAAGCTGGGAGCTGGTATCCAGTGTACATATCGGGTAACTAAGCGCCGTGCGGTGCTTAGCCGATGTTTAGCCTGGATACCAGCTCCCAGCGCATACAACAGAAGCTGAGAGCTGGTATCCAGTGTACACATCGGGTAACTAAGCACCGCGCGGTGCTTAGTTACCCGATGTTTAGCCTGGATACCAGCGTGCTCGCTGGTCCTGATCGCTGGTGAGTCTGCCCATGTGACAGCTCACCAGCGATCAGCTAACGATGTCCCAGCGATCCCATCCACGTCGGATCATTGGTGGGATCGCTGGGACATTGAAGAGTGTGACGGGGCCCTTAGTCTTATAGGAAAAAATAAGCAAAATCCCAGATAACCCATTTAATTGATGGGTACTAGCAATAATATGCTGCAGCTCAGTGAAGGTCTGAGTACTGAGACTCCCCCCAGAAATCTCAAAAAGCTGCTCTGAATTATAAGTTTGGTATTGATGACATTGTAATGACCTGAAGAATTGTGTTACCAGGCCCCTTTTACTATACAATGAACATTGTCAAAACAACCCCCCCAAAAAATATGATGAACTGTGTTTATCCACTGCATGGTTATATTGCACTATGGGGAGGGGCGGCATTTCTATTAAAACAGCAGGAAAATTAGAATCAGCACTGTCAGCAGTGATAGGTGACAGTGTCCACATGGCAGTATACCATTATAGTTACCAATAAAATGTCTGTGCACTCTGATCCTAAACTTTATCCTCTCCCCTCCTTTTGCAAACACCCAAATGGGTGAAGAGGAGTGACATCAGACACATGCGAGCAGATCCTGCACATTTACAGCAGTCATAATGCGAGCTAGCAGTACACAAGATTTTCATTGCAAACTTTAGCAGCTGCTCCCCCTACTGTTTAAAAGTTGAAAATATCAACACTTTTTTTAATCATTTTTCAAATTTTATACCACGAAAATGTTAAAATATTTTTTACAAAAATTAAAACATCAATACTTTTTTTTTCAATTGTTGAAAAAAAACATTTTCATGACACATTCCCTTTGCACTCTCTGGGAGAGAGAGTTTTGCACATGGCATATGTCAGCTTCAGCATTAGTAACACATCCTGCCTGGTGGACTCTTCCAACCTCACAGCTCTCCTGTATCACAAGATCAGAACAGTTAAAGGACAGATTCCCTGGAGCTTGCCTGATATTTGCCACATTACGCTGCCTTTGCATATTACTTGAATTAATAAAACTCACTATGAAAACTCAGGGCATTATTTCTTCAGTGATTATATATCTCGTTATACATGAGTGTTTCTGTATGAATTTATAAACTGACATAGGCGTGCACAGCATAGACCAGACCTGGGCAAACTGAAGCCCGTGGGCCACATCTGGCGCTTTGGCACTTTCTCGTAGACCAGGACAACCAAAGAGCTGGAAATTATATATAACGCAGCAGTGCAGTGATGGCAACAATGGAGTGTGCACCTGACCTGCGTAGATGCATAAATCAGACCCTTAAGGCTCATGCAGACATCCGTGCCACACGGTCTGAACATAGACCACAATGCACGGACTGGCCCAAAGACTCGAGCCCTGAGCGTGATTCCATCATATAATTCTATGAGGTTATAATGCGTAGGTCAGGAGACTAGCGAACGTTCCGTCCATTGCGGATCGTACTCAGACCGTGTTGCATGGACATCTGCATGAGCTCTTAGACATAGGTCAGTACGCCCAAGACACTGGAGAACCAAGGGAAAGACAAAAGGAGAAGAGAGTAAGAACAGGGAAAAGGCAAACAGCAGAAGAAAAAGGAAAAAGAGAGCGAGACTGTGACTAAAACAAAGATACAGAGACCGGGACAATGATAGAGGCAGAGATTGTGACAAGGATAGAGACCATGCAAGAGATTATAGTAAGGATCATCGCCATTCAAGGTACATCTATACTTATTATATTTAGTACTGCGCAAGAGTTTTAGGCTCGTGTGGGAAAAATGCCGGAGAGTAAGAATGCTTTTAAAATAATAGACGTGTTAATAGTTTATTTTTAGCAGTTAAAAAAAATCCAAAGTGAATGAACAAAAAAGAAAACTAAATCAAATCAATATTTGCTGTGAACAGTGACCACTATTTTGAGTTCAAAACAGCATTTGCACACAGTTTTTGAAGGAACTCGGCAGCGAGGGTGTTCCAAACATCTTGGAGAACTAACACAGATCTTCTATGGATGTAGATTTGCGAAAATCTTTCTCTCTTTTCATGTCATTCCATACAGACATGATGATGTTGAGATGAGGGCTCTGTGAAGACCATATCAGTTCCAGGATTCCTTGTGGGTCTTCACGTTAAAGATAGTTCTTAATCACAGTGGCTGTATGCTTGGGGTCATTATCTGACTACAGAATTCTTTTGGAGCCAATAACATACCTACCTGATGGTCTTGCATGATGGATAAGTGTGAGGACACAGCATTTTATCTTAATTATCCAGAGGTCTATTTTCAGTAAGCCAGGTGTCATGGACTGTATGGTGCCTCAGGGGTTAATGCTGGTGACCTATCTCTGGCTGTGAGAGGGTTTAAATAGCCTCTTTTGGGCTCTGTCCATTGTAAGTGATACTCCTGCCTTCGGCTGAGTTAGTTGACCCTTGAGTGCTTGGGCTTTGTGCCTTTTCTCCTGTTATCCCCTGTTTCTGACCCGGTCTGTCCTCCCGTTTTGCACTTGTCTGCTGATTCTGTACTGTTTGTTTGCCTGGTATTGACTCCTACTTCGTCTTGTGACTGCCCGTTTGCCTGCTCCCCTGGTACCTCCGTCGCCCTTCCCGGTTTCTGACTCTTGGCTTGGACCTGACCATTCTCTTGTCTCTCGTTCTGGTACCCTGCTGGCCTCTCGGAATTGACCTCGGCTCGCCTGACTTTTCCTTTTCCCTGCCGGTCCCTTCCGCTTTCTGGAATCTCCTCCGGGAGCCTGGTGGTTGGCTCCGCCTCTGACCCTCCCTCGACGGTCACGTGTCTCAGGCCCTGCACGCTGACGGTCACGCCCATCCCGGCTCAATCTGCGTGCGCTGAGAACCAGGTTATCCTTGTACCCGGGTGGACACATGGACTGACCTGATCACGGTGTCCCTGATACCAAGAGGCTGTCACGATACAGCTGTCGGATGACCCAGGACCAGGGGCTCCTTTCCTGGTTCTAACACTAGGGGGAGCCCTAGCTTGCCCTGCTCCCCGGGATTCTTCAGGTGGTGAAGATGCCAGAGCCTCCACCCAGGGCCAGCGTCAGCACCCGGCATAACCGGGCAAGTACCTGGGCCCTGAGCAGGGGGGGTCCTCTCACCGTCGGGCACCCCGGCGCCCGTTAGCTGAGGAGAGCAGTGCCAGCGCTGCCACTGGGCCCCCCGCTTGCTCAGGGCCCCCCCTGCTTGCTCAGGGCGCCGGCAGCCGGCACAATACTTACCTCTGCCAATGCTTTCGCAGCTCTGGGCTCCAGGGGGCCCCTGTAGTTCACCCGTGCTTCCTCTCACAGCAGCGCCGCTGGATGATGTCCTCATTCAGCGGCTGGCTGTGGCAGAGAGAGAAAGCGCGGGCGCCGGTGATGCTGCGGGAGTGCCTGTGGTGCGGACGCTGGACAGGTGAGATGTAGTGTGTGTGTGTGTGTGTGTATGGGTGTGAATGTGCAGACAGGTGAATGTTGCTGTGTGTGCCTGTGTGTGTATGTGTAGGTGGTGTGTGTGTATGTGCGCGTGTGTGTGTGTGTGTGTGAATGTGCAGACAGGTGAATGTTGCTGTGTGTGTGTGTGTGTCTGTGTGTGTGTGTAGGTGGAGGAGAGGTGTTATGATTTGATAGCTGAGGAGAGCAGGCAAAAACGGCAATACACCAGAGAGGTTGGAATCTACTGGATTGCAGTACCCTGACTAACCACCACAACTAAAGGCAGCCGTGGAGCGTACCTACGTTGGTCCTAGACGCCTCATCACAGCCTGAGAGGTTAACTACACCTAAAGATAGAAAGAGGAAAGCTATCTGCCCCGGAGCAGATCCCCAAAGAACATAGGAAGCCCCCAAACATGTAATGGCGGTTAGACAAGAGGAAATACAGACACAGACAGAAAATAGTATGAGCAAACGTTGGGGCCCAATCTACCTGGACAGAAAAGGATAGGAAGGACACTTACTGCAATCCAAAAAACCCTAAAAAATACCAACTCTACTAATTGCAAAAAACACCTGAGATCACACGACCTCTACCACCTAAATTAGTTCTCTGGTGTCACAAAACTAAGCCGCAGCCACTGAAAAAACTGGAAAAGGCAAATGAACAAATAACAGTGGCTCAGATAAACTGAGAGAAGCACAAGCCCCCAGAGGGGACCTGGCTGACCTCCACAGAAGTGCAGGGAACAATGCAAAAAGCAAGCACAAAAATAAAAGCAGAAAATATCTTATCTGATAGCAGAAGATGCAGGCAAGACTCAGCAAGCTTCCAAGTGAACCAGGAACCACAGTTGAGACAAGAACAATTGATCACCGGCAACCATTATGGGAGGAAACCTCCCTTATATAAGACCAGTCTGTAACTCCTGATTGCCAATCCTCATTGAATGGTTCAGTACTGTTTGTAACCACCAGAGGGAGCTTCTGCTCAGAATTCATTTCTAACACATTCACAACAGAGAGGGCAATGATGGGGAGAAGGCCATTATGGAGGTGATGGGGAGAAGGCAATGATGGGGGGTGATGGGGAGAAGGCATTGATGGAGGTGATGGGGAGAAGGCATTGATGGAGGCGATGGGAGAAGGCATTGATGGAGGTGATGGGTAGAAGGCAATGATGGGGGTGATGGGGAGAAGGCATTGATGGAGGTGATGGGGAGAAGGCAATGATGGGGGTGATGGGGAGAAGGCATTGATGGAGGTGATGGGGAGAAGGCATTGATGAGGGTGAAGGGGAGAAGGCATTGATGGAGGTGATGGGGAGAAGGCCATGATGTAGTGATGGGGAGAAGGCCATGATGGAAGTGATGGGGAGAAGGCAATGATGGGGGTGATGGGGAGAAGGCATTGATTGGGGTGATGGGGAGAAGGCATTGATGGAGGTGATGGGGAGAAGGCATTGATGGAGGTGATGGGGAGAATGCCATGATGGAGGTGATGGGGAGGTGATACGGCCTCTCCTGACCCGTAACAGTGCAGAGCGCAGTGCAGCGGAGAGCTCCATATTTTGTATGGAGCATTATATGGGGACCAGTATCCTATATGGAGCAATTTATGTGGTCCAGTATTCTGTATGGAGCATTATATGGGGGATTGGGGGTGACATCCTGCATGGGGTATTATATGGGTGATGAGGGGAAGACTATGTGGTGCCCTGTTGTGAATGTGTTAGAAATGAATTCTGAGCAGAGGCTCCCTCTGGTGGTTACAAACAGTACTGAACTATTCAATGAAGATTGTGAAGATTGGCAATCAGGTGTTACAGACTGGTCTTATATAAGGGAGGTTCCCTCCATCATGTTTGCCGGTGGCCAATTGTTCTTGTCTCAACTTTGGTTCCTGGTTCACTTGGAAGGTTGCTGTGTCTTGCCTGCATCTTCTGCTAACAGATAAGATATTTTCTGCTTTTATTTTTTGTGCTTGCTTTTTGCATTTTGTCCTGCACTTCTGTGGAGGTCAGCCAGGTCCCCTCAGGGGGCTTGTGCTCCTCTCAGTTTATCTGACCCACTGTTATTTGTTCATTTGCCTTTTCCAGTTTTTTCAGTGGCTGCTGCTTAGTTTTGTTACACCAGAGAACTAATTTAGGTGGTAGAGGTCGTGTGATCTCAGGTGTTTTTGCAATTAGTGTGTTGGTATTTTTTAGGGTTTTTTGGATTGCAGTAAGTGTCCTTCCTATCCTTTTCTTTCTAGGAAGATTGGGCCCCAACGTTTGCTCATACTATTTTCTGTCTGTGTCTGTATTTCCTCTTGTCTAACCGCCATTACATGTTTGGGGGCTTCCTATGTTCTTTGGGGATCTCTCCGGGGCAGATAGTTTTCCTCTTTCTATCTTTAGGTGTAGTTAGCTTCTCAGGCTGTGACGAGGCGTCTAGGACCAACGTAGGTACGCTCCACGGCTGCCTTTAGTTGTGGTGGTTAGTCAGGGTACTGAAATCCAGTAGATTCCAACCTCTCTGGTGTATTGCCTTTTTTGCCTGCTCTCCTCAGCTACCAAATCATAACAGTATCACCGACCAAACTGAAAATTATATGGTACTCACAGAAGGGAAAGATAGTGTAAAAAAAAAAAAAAGTTGTCAGAGTTGTCAGAGATATTTTTTTTTTCTTTCCCTCTTTTTCTCTGGGTGCTGAGGATTTTTTTTTTCTCTCAATGGAGTTTGCACAGTTGTCTGGCCGTGTGGATCAGCTTGCCACTGAAGTTCGGAGTATTGCTACCTATCTTGCAGGGTTGCCGGTTGTGGAACCTAGGATCCCCATGCCAGATTTGTTTTTAGGGGATCGAGCTAAATTTCTGAATTTCAAAATAATGTAAGTTGTTTTTTGCCTAAAACCTAAGTCCTCAGGGAACGCAGCACAGCAGGTTCAAATTGTCATCTCTCTCCTGCGCGGCGATCCTCAGGATTGGGCTTTTTCCCTGACACCTGGGGATCCTGTTTTGAGTAATGTTGATGCATTTTTTCTGGCTCTGGGGTTATTGTACGATGAACCTAATGTCACTGATCAAGCTGAAAAAGCCTTGTTGGCCTTAAATCAGGGGCTTGAGGACACTGAGTTGTACTGTCAGAGATTCCGAAGGTGGGCAGTCCTGACCAAATGGAATGATGATGCTTTGGCAGCCCTTTTTCGGAAGGGTCTGTCAGAGAATGTAAAATATGTTATGGTGGGTTTCCCTGCTCCCTCTGGTCTCAATGATTCTATGTCATTGGCGATTCAAATTGACAGACGTTTGCTTGAGCGTAGAGGTATGCGTAGAATAGTGTTGCCTTGTGAACCAGCTTCTGAACCCATGCAGTGTGATAGAGTGGCTTCTGGGGCACAGCGTCATGAGTTTCGAAAATGCAATGGGTTATGTTTCTACTGTGGTGACACCTCTCATGCTATTTCAGTCTGCCCTAAGCGGGGAAGACGTTTTGTACGCTCAGTTGTCTTGGGTAGTGTTCAGACTAAATTTCTGTTGACTGTTATCCTGATTTGCTCCCTGTCCACATTTTCTGCTTAGGCTTTTGTTGATTCGGGAGCAGCTATTAACCTGATGGATTTTGATTTTGCTAAACATTGTGGGTTTCCCTTGATACCCCTAAGGAAGTCTATTCCCCTACTGGGGATTGATTCTACCCCTTTGGCTGAGAATAAACCCCAGTTCTCTACTCAGGTGATAATGAGGGTTGAACCTGATCATCAGGAGAGTTGCAAATTTTTGGTGCTGTATAATCTGCATGACATTATTGTACTAGGTTTCCCTTGGTTACAGTCTCATAATCCTGTTTTGGATTGGAAATCTGTGTCTGTAACCAGTTGGGGCTGCCAATGTGTTAATGCCAACACTCCTGTTTTTTCTGCCTCTCCCCAGGCTCAGGATGTTCCTGACTTTTTGACTGATTTTTCTGATGTGTTTAGCGAAAGTAAATCTGCATCCTTGCCCCCCCATAGGAGCTATGACTGCGCTATTGAATTAGTGCCGGTAGTAAATTCCCTAAAGGTCGCCTTTTTAACTTGTATGTACCTGAACATGACGCTATGCGGTCTTATATCAAGGAGTCATTGGAGAAGGGTCATATCAGACCATCCTCTTCACCCTTGGGTGCCGGTTTTTTCTTTGTGGCCAAAAAGGATGGTTCATTAAGGCCGTGTATTGATTATCGTCTCTTGAACAATATCACTGTGAAATATCAATATCCGTTACCCTTGATTTCTGACCTGTTTTCCAGGGTGAAAAGTGCTACTTGGTTTACCAAGCTTGACCTCAGGGGGGCGTATAACCTTATTCGCATTAAGCATGGGGATGAATGGAAGACGGCATTTAATACCCCAGAGGGGCATTTTGAGTACCTAGTGATGCCCTTTGGGCTCACTAATGCTCCTTCCGTCTTCCAGTCCTTTATGAATGACATTTTCAGGGATTTTGTGGATAATTTCTGATTGTTTATTTGGATGATATCTTGATTTTTTCCAATGACTGGGACTCTCATGTGAAACATGTTCGGACTGTGTTCCAGATTTTGAGAGAGAATGCTCTGTATATGAAGGGATCAAAGTGTCTTTTTGGTGTACAGAGGATCTCATTTCTGGGATTCATTTTGTCCCCATCTGTTATTGAAATGGACCCGGTCAAGGTTCAGGCCATCTGTGATTGGGTCCAACCTACTTCATTAAAGGCTCTTCAGAGATTCTTGGGTTTTGCCAATTTTTATCGTAAATTTATTGGTAATTTCTCTGTTATTGTTAAACCATTGACTGATTTGACCAAGAAGGGTTCTGATGTGGTGAATTGGCCTCCTGAGGCAGTCTCTGCGTTTCAGGAACTTAAGCAGAGATTCACTTCTGCTCCTGTTCTACGGCAGCCTGATGTTTCTCTGCCATTTCAGGTGGTGGTTGATGCCTCTGAAATTGGGGCAGGTGCCGTTTTGTCCCAAAGAGATCCAGAGACCTCTAAAAGTAACCCTTGTGCCTTTCTCTCTCGAAAATTTTCTCCAACTGAACGTAATTATGACGTGGGTAATCGGGAGTTATTGGCCATGAAGTGGGCTTTTGAAGAGTGGAGACATTGGCTGGAGGGAGCCAAACATCAGGTGGTGGTCCTCACGGACCATAAGAATCTGGTTTATCTGGAATCAGCCAAGCGACTTAATCCTAGACAGGCCAGGTGGGCCTTGTTTTTCACACGTTTTAATTTTGTGGTTTCCTTTCTTCCTGGCACTAAGAATGTTAAAGCGGATGCCCTCTCGAGGAGTTTCCTTGCGGACTCTCCTGAGTTATCTGATCCTGCTGTTATTTTGAAAGAGGGTGTAGTTCTTTCCGCCATCTCGCCCAATTTGAGACTGGCTCTGGAAGGGTGTCAGGAAGATAAACCCGAGCGCTGCCCTATTGGGAAATTGTTTGTCCCAGACCGGTGGAAAAAGAGTGTGATGTCTGAGATTCATTGTTCCGCGTTGGCCGGTCATCCCGGAATTTTTGGTACCAGAGACTTGGTTAGTCGGTCCTTTTGGTGGCCTACTTTGTCTCGTGACATCAGGGAATTTGTACAGGACTGCGGGACTTGCTCTAGCTCCAAGCCTTGCTCTCGCTCTAGTGGTTTGTTGATGCCATTGCCTGTGCCCAAGAGACCATGGACCCATATCTCTATGGATTTCATTTCCGACCTCCCTGTTTCTTAGAGAATGACCGTTATCTGGGTGATTTGTGATAGGTTTTCCAAAATGATACATCTTGTGCCATTACCTAAGTTGCCTTCCTCCTCCGAATTGGTGCCTTTGTTCCTTCAGCACGTGGTTCGGTTACACGGCGTTCCTGAGAACATTGTGTCTGACAGAGGAGTCCAGTTTGTTTCCAGATTTTGGAGGACTTTTTGTTCTAAACTTGGTGTTCAATTGTCTTTCTCCTCGGCTTTTCATCCTCAGACCAATGGACAAACTGAGAGAACAAACCAGACATTGGAGACTTATCTGAGATGCTTTGTGTCTGCTGATCAGGATGACTGGGTCTCTTTTTTGCCTTTGGCTGAGTTTGCTCTTAATAATAGGGCGAGCTCTGCCACTTTGATGTCTCCATTTTTCTGCAATTTTGGGTTTCACCCTCGATTTTCTTCGGGACAGACGGAGGCTTCTGTCTGTCCAGGTGTTAACTCTGTTGTGGAGCGTATGCAGCAGATTTGGGACCAGGTAGTGGAGAGGCTGTCCCTCTCTCAGGAGAGGGCCCATTGGTTTGCCAACCGGCATAGGACTGATGGTCCTCGGTTTGAAGTGGGGGACTTGGTCTGGTTGTCCTCAAGAAATATCCCTATGAGAGTTGCATCTCCTAAGTTTAAGCCTAGGTTCATTGGACCTTATAAGGTCATGGAGATTCTTAATCCTGTTTCCTTTCGTTTACTTCTTCCAGGGACATTTAAGATCCATAACGTGTTCCACAAGTCCTTATTGAAGAGGTTTGTCGAGCCAGTAGTTCCTATGGCTGCGCCTCCTGACCCTGTTTTGGTTGAGGGCAATCTGGAGTATGTGGTTGAGAAAATATTGGATTCTCATTTTTCTAGACGGAAACTCCAGTATTTGGTTAAGTGGAGAGGTTATGGTCAGGAGGACAATTCTTGGGTGTTTGCTTCGGACATCCATGCTAGGAGACTGATCCGTGCGTATCACAGAGCTCATCCTGACCGACCTGGTTGCCCAAATGAGGGTTCGGTGACCCCTCCCTCAAGGGGGGGTACTGTTGTGAATGTGTTAGAAATGAATTCTGAGCAGAGGCTCCCTCTGGTGGTTACAAACAGTACTGAACTATTCAATGAAGATTGTGAAGATTGGCAATCAGGTGTTACAGACTGGTCTTATATAAGGGAGGTTCCCTCCCATCATGTTTGCCGGTGGCCAATTGTTCTTGTCTCAACTTTGGTTCCTGGTTCACTTGGAAGGTTGCTGTGTCTTGCCTGCATCTTCTGCTAACAGATAAGATATTTTCTGCTTTTATTTTTTGTGCTTGCTTTTTGCATTTTGTCCTGCACTTCTGTGGAGGTCAGCCAGGTCCCCTCAGGGGGCTTGTGCTCCTCTCAGTTTATCTGAGCCACTGTTATTTGTTCATTTGCCATTTCCAGTTTTTTCAGTGGCTGCTGCTTAGTTTTGTTACACCAGAGAACTAATTTAGGTGGTAGAGGTCGTGTGATCTCAGGTGTTTTTGCAATTAGTGTGTTGGTATTTTTTAGGGTTTTTTGGATTGCAGTAAGTGTCCTTCCTATCCTTTTCTTTCTATGAAGATTGGGCCCCAACGTTTGCTCATACTATTATCTGTCTGTGTCTGTATTTCCTCTTGTCTAACCGCCATTACATGTTTGGGGGCTTCCTATGTTCTTTGGGGATCTGCTCCGGGGCAGATAGTTTTCCTCTTTCTATCTTTAGGTGTAGTTAGCTTCTCAGGCTGTGACGAGGCGTCTAGGACCAACGTAGGTACGCTCCACGGCTGCCTTTAGTTGTGGTTAGTCAGGGTACTGCAATCCAGTAGATTCCAACCTCTCTGGTGTATTGCCTTTTTTGCCTGCTCTCCTCAGCTACCAAATCATAACAGTGCCCATAATATTGTATGGAGGACTGTACTGTCCGGTCTGCACTGTGCGCTGTGAGAATTCAGCGGTTTCTGAGTTTGTAGAATTTACAATAGACATCACTCATGTAATGTAAGAAGTAAACTCTTTTGCATTGTACTATACCTATATTTCTCTGCCGTATCGGAGCATCATGAATTGTGGTATGTGTTAAAGGGGCCCACTGACACTCTTTCGCCCGGGGCCCACAAAAACCTGGAGCCCGCCCTGCCTCCACCCTTGCCATATCTCCAAAGTTAGCCCTCCGTCTGTTCCCTTCCCCCACCCAGGGAAGAGGGGGCGCTACTGTGCAAGGCAGTACACCAACCCGACAAACAGGGCAACACAGACCAGAGTTAACTGAAAACTCCAGACATACAAAATATTGACTCACATATTACAGAGGAATCCACCGGGGTGTGCAGTTAGGGGGAAGAAAGCTAAAAAGAGAAGCATATGGAATTACCACTTGTACAAACCAAGCAACAGTCACTAATAACTCCTTTAACTCTCCTTCTCATTCCAACTCCTTTCCCTCCTTTAGCCATGCAGCAAATGCTAGCTCTGACGAGGATTAGTAGCAGAGCCCAGCTTATACAGGGGAAAGGAATGGCTAACCGAGCACAGCTGAGAACAGGGATTCCCAACATGGCTGATTAACCCTGTTCTGCCAGAAGAAACAAACACATTTAATATGATATCAAAAGGTAGATCCACTGAGAGCAATAACAGATGTCACTAAGAAATGCATAGAATCAAGGGTACCATCACCCACAGATCACTCATGTAATTGTAGGGATACACGTGACAATCAAATAGGTTTGAAAACAGTATTTTATTAGAAAAGTATTTAAAAAAGATACATAAACAAAGTGCCTCAGAGTGTGGGGGACATTCCACAAAAGCAACAATAGTAGGCCAGTCACAACATCGGTGAGCAATGCTCAAATTGTATGCAATGCAAATTACAGCATATATAGTTACATATAAATACGGTAGTAAATCCTTCAGGGTCATTTAATATGATGGGGAAGTGCTTCTTCTCAGCACCAGAGAAGGAGCAATCAGACGCTGCGGTCCTTTGGCTCCACCCTGTCTCGGTAACCCCGTGAGAGAGGCATAGACTTATCTTTTTGTTGACTCTTCTTGTAGGTTGATTTATTTCAAATTGATGAATGGTTGCTATTTACCTCTTATGTCAGCTGTTACAGTTTATTGTACTGTTATCTTTGCAAAACAGGGATGCAAGGTCACTGAACGATGATATTTGCTGATATGGTGATTACACATTATACCAGGTCATGCAGTTTGTTGACTTTCACACATTGAAAGATAAACTAAATAATCAATGTTTGATTGGGTGGCAGGCTTAATTATGGCTTCTAGCCCATCTCAGTTGTCGCCCAGCCCCCACTGACAGCATCAATATCTGGTACTGTCATGGCAGGATCTTCACCAGAGTCTTCATCGGCACCTTTACCTGTCCAATGGACTGACCATACATGGTGCTTTTTTGCAGAACACAGCTCCTCACTATTTGTTACAGAACCTTCTGGATCGGACGGTGTGTGGTGGCCCATTCCATATTCCCCACCACCTCAAAACTGCGCAAAAAAAAAAAAGTCTAACACTTACAGCGCAAACAAAGCAGCTTTACTTAAATCATGTTATGGCAAAAAGAAACAAAAACTGCAGAATCAAAATTGCAACAAAAATACAGGTGCTTCTCACAAAATTTTAATATCATCAAAAAGTTAATTTATTTCAGTTCTTCAATACAAAAAGTGAAATTCTTATATTATAGAGATGAGTCGCACTTAGTACCAGGGCAATGGGGTACTCGGCACCGAGCCCATGAAAGTCTATGGGATTTGTCACTGGCAGCAGGACTCGGTCCGTGGCCCTGGGCGCTCATACAATGGGGGGGGATATTTACAGGGGATTTGTAGGTAGGTAGTTCGTGACGCCACCTGCGGTATCTGGTCAATTTGTACCAGCGCTGCTATAAGGATCTTCACAGGGGATGTTATGGGGCAGCTGGGTGGTAAGTCTCCCACAGGTGAGACTGGTCCCTGGAAGTCTATGGTGATGATGCAGGGTGTAGATAAGAATTCAGTCACACACAATGTAAGGTTCTATGTATATATTCCTGAAACTCAGTTTGTTCGTCAGCCATTTTGCTTTCTGTCTTGCTGCAGCTATCTTGCCCTCAGTCAAAATGGAGTTTCCAGCTTGCATGTTCCCGCCCTGATTCTCTCCTTTGCTTCTTAAGCAGCCACAGCTGAGCAATCAGTGCTTCAGAATCTAGCCTGCAGTGAACCTGTGACTTGACTCCTGTAAGCCTTGGACCTTGTACTCCAGCTATTCCTACTGAGGAACTCTGAAGCACTTGTGGACTCTGAACCCTGCTCTTTGAAAGACCCACGTTTGCATGGACTTACGGTAACAGAGAAGAAGATCCTGAATCTGTATTGGAGAGTGATTGCTGAGCTTGGATTACTCTGGCCTGCTGTGTCTCCTGTTTCTGTGTCTGCAAACTGTGTGACTATTTCTGCCAACTTGTATGAAGTAATACAGGACTTTTCTATATCAAACCTGTGACTCCTGTGTTTTCATCGCACCCAAGCACAAGACGCTATATGAACTGTACTACATACATTACAAGATTCTGAAGCCAAAACGTTAGTGTCTGCTGGGTCTGGAAGGCTGTGTCTGCTGTACTGTGGATATCAGACGTCCGGTTGTACTTTCTGTGATGACAGTGGTTGTGACTTCTCACAACCATTCCAGGTGAGCAATTCCCTTAAGTTTTTTCTTTTTGCAGTGTTACCACAGGTAAACACTATTGTTTTTTTTTTTTCCTTTCTTTTCTCTTTTTTGTCTGCTGTAACTCTGGATATCAGATGTCTGGTTGAAACTTTCTGTGATGATAGTGGTTGTGACTCCTCACAACCATTCCAGGTGAGCAGTTCCCTTAATTTTTTTTTCTCTCTGCAGTGTTGCCACAGGTGAACACTATTGTTTTTTTTTTCTCTCCTCTTCTTCCAGTAATCCTGTCTTAAAAGATCTGGAAAATGGAGGCCCGCATAAAGGAACTTTGCGGAGTGACTGATAATATCCTTGCAGATTTGCAGAATATAAAGACCCGTTTTACAAATCTACAGGACCTCAATAATCACAATTTGCAAGTGGTTGGACAGACTACCCAGGATTTGCGAGCCAGGATTGAGGTTCTAGAGGGGCGAGTCCAGGCTCTGCCGTAGCCCCGAGTGCTGGGATTCCCAAGTTGCCCCCTTTTCGTTTTGGCGGTGAACGTGAGAAATTCAGGGGATTTATTAATCAATGCAATCTTTTTTTTTCTGCCATGCTTCACAATTTCCCACTGAACGATCTAAGGTGCTTACTATAATTATGTTGCTTACCAACAAGGCTTTAATGTGGGCAAACCCTCTGATTGAGACTGAGGATGATTGTTTGAATCACCTTGATGATTTTATTTCAGCCATGGGGCAGGTGTTTGATGACCCCAATCGAGGTGCAACAGCTGAAGCAGCCATGTTAGCTTTGCGCCAAGGTAAGCACTCGGTAGCTGAATATGCCTTGGATTTCAGGAGATGGGCCCTTGATACCACCTGGGACAGTTCCGCCAAAAAATCTATTTTTCGAAAGGGGTTATCTCCACTGATTAAGGATGAACTTGCTCGTGCCGACCCTCCCACTGCGTTAGGTGACTTTATTAACTACTGCATCCGTATTGATACTCGTCTGACTGAACGCAGGCAAGAGAGATGGTTCGAAAGCAATCGTACTAACCTTTTCCTACCTTCCTCTCCAGCTAAGGAACCTTTGAGTAGGATTACACGGGAACCTGAACCTGAACCCATGCAGGTAGACTCTTTACAACGACGGGTTAGTGATGCACGCAAGGAACATCGTTTTAAGGAGAATCTATGTTTCTATTGTGGTAAGTCAGGGCACTTCATTATAAACTGCCCCAGCCGCTCTCGTAAGACTACTGCAGCACTCATTCATTGTGAGTGTTGCGAGAGGGGATCTGTCAGGTCCGAGCCTCAGGCTCCAGAGAGATCTGCAGCAACAGATCTTGATTTCTCGGACTTAAACTCCGTTACCTCTGAGGACGTTGACTGTGTAAACGCTGCCATTTTTCAAGTTTCCTCAGCGGTGTCCCAGCTGAGTTGTAAGAAAAACAATTCTCATTGCTTTCTTTCCATCAAACTCTGGGTTGACTCAGCTTGGGTGTCTAGCTCTGCTATGATCGACTCAGGGGCAAGTGGAAATTTTATGGATGTCTCCTTTGCTCTGAAACAGGGAATACGTTCAGTGAAGAAGGCTACTCCAGTACAGATGGAAACTGTGGATGGCTCCCTGCTGACCTCTGGACCAGTGGATCAGGAAACAGAGCCTTTGAGGGTTCTTATGGGTAAAGATCATCAAGAGAAACTGTCCTTTATGCTTATCTCTTCTCCCCACTTTCCCATTATTCTAGGGCTACCATGGCTGCAGGCTCAGAATCCTACCATTAACTGGGAGACCAAGGAATTACACTTTCCAGAGAAACAGATGAGTCCAAAAGTTTCAGCTTGCTCTGTTCCTAAAGGAATCATGTCAGTCCCTGAACTACCAGCTGTATACCAGGACTATGTGGATTTATGTGACAAGAAGAACGCTGACCAGCTTCCTCCTCACCGTCCATATGATTGTCCAATTGAATTATTGCCTGGAGCAGAGATACCTTTTGGTAAGATCTACCCCCTGGCGGGGCCCGAGCTAAAGGCTTTAAAGGATTACATAGATGAAAATCTAGCCAAGGGCTTCATACGCCCCTCTTCATCTCCTGCAGGTGCACCCATCTTCTTTGTAAAGAAGAAAGATGGATCTCTGAGACCATGCGTAGACTATAGGGAACTCAATAAGGTTACTATTAGAAACCGTTATCCATTGCCTTTAATCCCTGAGTTATTGGAGAGAGTGCGACATGCCAAAATTTTTTCTAAACTAGATCTTCGTGGGGCCTATAACTTAGTCCGTATTAGACCTGGGGATGAATGGAAGACTGCATTCAGGTCACGCTATGGACACTTTGAATATCTAGTTATGCCTTTTGGTCTGAGTACCGCCCCAGCCACTTTCCAACACTTGGTGAATGACATCTTCAGGGATCTCCTAGATACATTCGTGGTAATTTATTTGGATGATATTCTAATTTTTTCTAACTCCACAGAGGAACATCATGGACATGTGAGAATGGTCTTGGAACGTCTAAGACAAAATCATCTTTACATCAAACTTGAAAAGTGTGAATTCCATAGGACCGAAATTCAATTTCTGGGGTATGTACTGTCTACACAAGGAATTAGTATGGATGGAAGCAAAACCCAAGCCATCAAGGATTGGCCAAGTCCTAGAAATGTGAAGGAGGTACAGCGCTTCATCGGGTTTGCCAACTTCTATAGACGTTTCATTAGAAATTTCTCTGAGGTAGTGTCACCTATCACTCAACTTACCCGGAAAGAGTCTAGGTTTTCCTGGACTCCCCAAGCCCAGGAAGCATTTTCCCGTCTAAAAGATAAATTTACCACTGCACCTATCCTAGTACATCCCAACCCCGAGCTTGCCTTCATAATAGAGGTGGATGCTTCAGACTGTGCCGTTGGAGCTATACTCTCTCAGAGAACAGGTGAGAAGAATGTCTTGCATCCCTGTGCCTTCTTTTCCCAGCAGTTGTCTTCGGCTGAGAGGAACTACGATGTGGGCAATAGAGAGTTGTTGGCCATTATTGCCGCCTTCAAAGAATGGAGACACCTTCTTCAGGGAGCTGCACAGCAAATAGTCGTCCTGACAGACCATCGTAACCTTGAGTTTATCAGGTCGGCTAAGTGCCTGACTCCTCGCCAGGCTCGCTGGAATCTTTTCTTAAACCAATTTAATTTTATCATCTCTTATAGACCAGGATCGCGCAATGGAAAGGCTGATGCACTCTCTAGGATTTACTCAGCAGAGACACGTCCAATTACTCCTCCTAAGACTATTCTTCCTGACTCTAGATTCCTAGGAGTAATTCATAATCAAGACCTACTTAAGGACATCAAGGAAGCATACCATGCGGATTCCTTTTTGGCACAACCCCCAAGGGACGTAAGTCTTGTCTTTAAGAATGGTGTGTGGATTCAGGGACAACGTCTGTATATTCCGAAACAGTCAGATTAAGAGTATTGCAACTCATTCACGATTCCAAGATAGCTGGGCATAGAGGAATTCTAAAGACACAGGAATTTCTTTCTCATTTCTTTTGGTGGCCCACTTGCAGGAAGGATGTTTTGAATTATGTCACTTCATGTGAGGTCTGTGCAAGATGCAAAACACCTCGCTCCTCACCAACTGGTCTGTTACAGCCTCTTCCCACCCCGTCCCGCCCGTGGGGATCCATTTCTATGGACTTCATTGTGGAGTTACCAACCTCTCAGGGGAAGAACACCATTCTAGTGGTGGTTGACCGTCTAACAAAGGCAGCTGATTTTATCCCTTGTATCGGCTTACCCACTGCAAAACAGACATCAGATTTGATGATTAAAGATGTGTTTCGCTTACATGGAGTACCGGATGAGGTTATTTCGGATCGAGGGGTGCAATTCACTTCTAGGTTTTGGCAAAATTTCTGTGCAGCATTGGACATTAAAGTAAACCTTTCTTCTGCTTTTCATCCCCAGACTAATGGACAGACCGAACGAACCAATCAAACCCTGGAGCAGTATCTCCGCTGCTTTATCTGCCACCTACAGGATGATTGGGTGGATCTACTTCCATTAGCTGAGTTCTCGTATAACAACTCTCAGAGTGCCTCCACTAAACAGTCTCCTTTTTACTCTAATCTAGGTTATCATCCTAACATTCTACCACGATTTCCCATAGAAACGCCTTTACCAGCAGTGGCTGAAAGAATCACGTCTTTACAGAAGAATATGGATCTTCTAAAGGAAAATCTGGAATCGGCTCAAGAAAGGTACAAGAAAGCAGCAGATAAATTTCGTAAACCTGCACCAGCTTTCAAGGTAGGAGACTTGGTCTGGCTGTCAACCAGAAATCTTAAGTTAAGGATTCCATCGTCTAAGTTGGGACATAAGTACATTGGACCCTATAAAATCAGTAAAATTATAAGTGCCGTTGCTTGTCGTCTTCAACTGCCCAGAACTATGAGAATCCACCCTGTCTTTCATGTATCCCTACTAAAG
Source organism: Oophaga sylvatica (assembly GCA_033576555.1). Classification (NCBI taxonomy): domain Eukaryota; kingdom Metazoa; phylum Chordata; class Amphibia; order Anura; family Dendrobatidae; genus Oophaga; species Oophaga sylvatica. The sequence goes on from JARQOD010000009.1 coordinate 14,203,088, forward strand.
GCTGCGACACCCAATACGTTTCCTGGACGTTCCTCTCCTTGCCCTGACCCAGTGCTAGTCGATGGTCAGGAAGAATTTGTGGTGGAAAGGATTTTAGATTCCAGGTTGTATAGAAATCAGTTACAATATCTGATTAAATGGCAGGGCTACCCAGTGGAGGACAACTCATGGGAACGGTCAATAACGTTAATGCTCTCGCTTGCTCCGTCAGTTTCATCAGAGGTACCCACACAAGCCTGGTCTGAGGTCATCCGGAGGTTGTCCTTAAGGGGGGAGTAATGTAAGGTTCTATGTATATATTCCTGAAACTCAGTTTGTTCGTCAGCCATTTTGCTTTCTGTCTTGCTGCAGCTATCTTGCCCTCAGTCAAAATGGAGTATCCAGCTTGCATGTTCCCGCCCTGATTCTCTCCTTTGCTTCTTAAGCAGCCACAGCTGAGCAATCAGTGCTTCAGAATCTAGCCTGCAGTGAACCTGTGACTTGACTCCTGTAAGCCTTGGACCTTGTACTCCAGCTATTCCTACTGAGGAACTCTGAAGCACTTGTGGACTCTGAACCCTGCTCTTTGAAAGACCCACGTTTGCATGGACTTACGGTAACAGAGAAGAAGATCCTGAATCTGTATTGGAGAGTGATTGCTGAGCTTGGATTACTCTGGCCTGCTGTGTCTCCTGTTTCTGTGTCTGCAAACTGTGTGACTATTTCTGCCAACTTGTATGAAGTAATACAGGACTTTTCTATATCAAACCTGTGACTCCTGTGTTTTCATCGCACCCAAGCACAAGACGCTATATGAACTGTACTACATACATTACACACAATGCGGCTTCTTTTCATACCTTTTACTGGTAGGTGGTTCAAGCAGATCCCGGGGAACTGGTCGGGGTGGAGAGTGCACATTCGGGTAACCGCTGAGCAGGCTAGAGGCCTCCTTTACTTCAAATGTAGGTGAGTCCAACTTGCCTGAAGCGAAGTTAACTCTGAACTCTCCAGCTTTCTCAATAGCTGTAATGCCCGGCCAACATTGTAGTGGAGCCTTCTAAGTGGTGAGAACTAAGTCCTTACTTTTGTCGTGCACTTGACTCAAAGTCCCCGTTCTCCCTGACTCCGGTTACGTATTGACACTTAGGGCTGCTCTCTGCGACCTGTAGTCCAGATGCCTCCGGTTTTCTTGTTACTAAGCTTGAAACTGTAGCAACGCTTCGGACCCCGGTGTCCGGCAATTTAGTGCAGGTAATCCAATACCTGTTGCACTTCTGTAACTTCTCCACTGCGCCCTTCGTCCTGCTTCACGCTCTTAACATAAGCACTTGTAGCTTTCGATGGCGAGGCCAGCTTTCTCTAGGGCTCGCTGAGCAGCCCTCAGTATCCTCTAAGTCCCGACTGGACTGACACTGAGCTGATCTGTCCGAAGACAGGAACCAGATTCCACTGCTCTCCCTCCTAGGTTGGCTGACTGACTGAACAACTACTGCTACATGTCACTCCCTCTTATATCTCAGATGGGTGTGTCTGAAAGAGTGAGTGGCAGTGAATGCATATCAAGCGTTGCGATTACCTTCCTGTGCACTCTCCTGGATTTTATGTGTGCCTGCGTAGCTGGGCCACACATCCCCCCTTGGTAAAACACAGCACTCCCGGGCTGTAAAAGAGAAAAGAAAACATTTTTGTTTTGCATTAACATCAACATTATAACTCTTCCCATCCGGGAGGTACGAATTCTTGAACGTTACAATTTGTACAATGAAAAATACAAAAGTATCAAAATATCAAGACATTCTCATAAATACAAGATACTTGTGGAGGACCCGCACCAAAAACCTCCCACGTGGGTCCTGGGTGGGCTGCAGGACTTCTGACTGCAGACCTCACTCTAGGCCACACCATACGGGTTTTTCTTCAGAGGTAGATAGCAATGGTTTCATGTAAAACCAAGATAATGCACCGAAGCGCAACTATTTACAAAGACAAGTTCTTGGGCTGGCACAGTCCACAGCCTCTCAGTCCATTGGCATGGTTAAACAGATATATACACTTCAAGTATTCACATTATAATTTAACTGTATTTACCCAACCGGGGTAGTCTATGCAACTAGGCAATCATCACATTTATTCTTTAACTTTCTAAATTCTTTTCCCTTGTACCCAGCCGGGTATTCTACTCAATATGTAAAACTATACATACACAGTAATAAAGTGCAAAAATGGCAAATTTTCCTTCAAACTTTTTACAATTCCTGGATACGGTAAACCCCTGTCTGGGTCCTACCGGTCTTCACTTTTACAACTTTCAATGACGTCTTCCACTCCTGGGGCTGGAACGACGCGATGCTCCTTTGATCTCATTACGAATAAGTCATGGCTTGCAATCAGTGTTTGCGTATACACAGTTCTTGTTTCAACGGGGGACCCAACGGGTATGTCCCTGCGGTAAGACACGGTTTGCGTCGCTGCGAGAGCCACATTTACTCGCGATGCAGAATAGGGCGATGCAGAGTAGGTCACCGTGTGTGATGCAGTGTAGATCGCCGATTGCGATGCTGGGTAGGTCGCCAATTGCGATGTAGAGCAGGTCGCCGATTGCGATGCAGAGTAGGTCGCTGTTGGCGATGCAGAGGGCGATGAGTATGCAGGGGGCGATGCAGGTGCACGGCCTGGTGCGGTGGGAGCTCGGGACTGGGACGCTTCGGCACCGGCGTCGGGGACGGGGTCACTGACGATGGAGACGTTCAGGGCATACCACCCCTTCATACCCCAGTGACGGGTGTAGCTCACTATGTCCCCATTTATCAGGTCCCTCCCAGGATGACCGATTGGTAAGTGGGACTCCACGTCCCGGCGGCTCACGAAGACCCCTGCATAGAGGCCCGGCTCGCGGATAAAGCCCCAGTCCTTGCGGAGCTGAAACTCAGTGACGCACCCCTGCCGCCGCGGTTCCCGTCGGGTACCTTTGTCTCGGCGGACGGTTTCCTTATCAGCGATGAACTCCTCATGCTGTCGTTGTCGGGACCGCTGGATGTTTCTTTCTTCCTCCTGCTGCCGTTTCACTCTCTCGCTGTGCTGCCAGGCGTTTCCGGTTTGGAGGTCGTAAGTCATGTCGTCCAGACGCTCCATCTCACCCCAGTCGATTTCTGGCAGTGACGGCTGGGACCCCTCCGGTGATCTCACTGGGGATCCACACTCTGCTGTGGCCTCCTGGCCTGGCTGGCACTCCGGACCGGACAAGACCTCCTCAGCCTCCTTCGCTTCCACCTCCGCATCGGTGGGATCAGGTACAGCACTTTTGGTAGCATCCTCCGGTCGTCCCTCAGCCTTCTTCAGCAGTGATTTCGGGAAATCAGGAGACGGCGTTATGCTTGTAGGAGAGAACACCGCGTCCCACAGCAGCCGCTGTGTCTGGGCCCGCCAGCGTCTCTCCGTCTCCTTTAAATCTGTATGGCTCTGGAGCTTCCTTCTCAACTCCGCGTTCTCCTTCTGTAGCTCTAGTATGGCGAGGTCGGTGTCCCGATCCGGGGACGGCTCTGGCACAGGCCGTACATCTTCAGGGAGCAGGGCCGGTACACCTCCGGTCCTCTGCACAGATTCTCCTGACCTTCCGCCATCTCGTCCCAGGCCAGACTGTAGTTTTCATCTGGAACAGTCCGGTCTCTTCCGTGGAGGCGGGATTTGCGTCTCCTCCTCTTCGCATAGAGGATGAAGAGGAGGCGGATTTCTTTAGCAGTGGGGCAGGACCGCACATTATAGTAGCATTTGGAGAGGGCGGCCATATCTTTCGCGCCTCAGGGGGGTACACGCCCACGAATGCACGTCCCACCTTCTTCACCAGCACCTCAGGGCGCCAACATGGCGGCAAAATGGCGGTATTTGGCGCCAAAAGCAGCAAACAGTCTTTTTCACCAAACAGTTCAATATAGGCACACAGGACTCACAATTGCAAGTTTCGCATCCTGTTCGTGACGCCAGAAGATGAGTCACACTTAGTACCAGGGCAATGGGGTACTCGGCACCGAGCCCATGAAAGTCTATGGGATTTGTCACTGGCAGCAGGACTCGGTCCGTGGCCCTGGGCGCTCATACAATGGGGGGATATTTACAGGGGATTTGTAGGTAGGTAGTTCGTGACGCCACCTGCGGTATCTGGTCAATTTGTACCAGCGCTGCTATAAGGATCTTCACAGGGAATGTTATGGGGCAGCTGGGTGGTAAGTCTCCCACAGGTGAGACTGGTCCCTGGAAGTCTATGGTGATGATGCAGGGTGTAGATAAGAATTCAGTCACACACAATGCGGCTTCTTTTCATACCTTTTACTGGTAGGTGGTTCAAGCAGATCCCGGGGAGCTGGTCGGGGTGGAGAGTGCACTTTCGGGTAACCGCTGAGCAGGTTAGAGGCCTCCTTTACTTCAAATGTAGGTGAGTCCAACTTGCCTGAAGCGAAGTTAACTCTGAACTCTCCAGCTTTCTCAATAGCTGTAATGCCCGGCCAACATTGTGGTGGAGCCTTCTAAGTGGTGAGAACTAAGTCCTTACTTTTGTCGTGCACTTGACTCAAAGTCCCCGTTCTCCCTGACTCCGGTTACGTATTGACACTTAGGGCTGCTCTCTGCGACCTGTAGTCCAGATGCCTCCGGTTTTCTTGTTACTAAGCTTGAAAATGTAGCAACGCTTCGGACCCCGGTGTCCGGCAATTTAGTGCAGGTAATCCAATACCTGTTGCACTTCTCTAACTTCTCCACTGCGCCCTTCGCCCTGCTTCACGCTCTTAACATAAGCACTTGTAGCTTTCGATGGCGAGGCCAGCTTTCTCTAGGGCTCGCTGAGCAGCCCTCAGTATCCTCTAAGTCCCGACTGGACTGACACTGAGCTGATCCGTCCGAAGACAGGAACCAGATTCCACTGCTCTCCCTCCTAGGTTGGCTGACTGACTGAACAACTACTGCTACATGTCACTCCCTCTTATATCTCAGATGGGTGTGTCTGAAAGAGTGAGTGGCAGTGAATGCATATCAAGCGTTGCGATTACCTTCCTGTGCACTCTCCTGGATTTTATGTGTGCCTGCGTAGCTGGGCCACACAATAATATATAGAGTCATTAATTGAAACAGATTGATCTATTTCAATTGTTTATTTCTGTTAATGTTGATGATTATGGCTTACAGCCAATGAAAACCCAAAAGTCATTATCTCAGTAAATTAGAATAATTAACAAAAAAAACCTTTAAAGGCTTCCTAAGCGTTTAAAAAGGCCCCTTAGTCTGTTTCAGTAAGCTCCACACAGTCATGAGGAAGACTGCTGACTTGATTGATGTCCAGAAGGCAGTCATTGACACACTCCACAAGAAGGGTAAGCCACAGAAGCTTATTGCTAAAGAAGCTGGCTGTTCACAGAGTGTTGTATCCAAGCATATTAATAGAAAGTTGAGAGGAAGGAAAAAGTGTGTGTAACAACCCTGTTGGCATCACTGCATGGCTTCCCATCCCCCACCTGCTTTAAACTCCAACTTACTCACTACTCCGGGCCATGCTGTGAATTCTGTCTTTTGCCGGCTACATGCTGTGTGCCTCATGTCTCCTGCCTGCTCTATGCATGCTTCCTGGCTGTGTGCATAGGGGGACGGAGCCGGCACTTCCTGATTCTTATAGAGTCAGTGTGCACCTTCCTAAGGTGTCTCCAGCCAATTGCCAAGAGGCCTCTGGTAATTAAGGCATCCTCGCCCATAGGAGGATGCCTGTGCAACGCTCTATCTCAGTCAGTGTCTTGCTGCTGAGCTGCCAGGTCCTGTCCTGTTGTCTGCCTTCTCTGGGGGCTTAATTCCCAGACCTGTTACTGTGCTTTCATACCTTGGTCTTTATCAGTGTTTCTTGCTTAGTCCGCCACCCTGGGGGCAGAATACCCAGGCCTTAGTCCTTAGTTCTTGTACCTGTTCCTGTACCTGACCTTGTCTATACTCAGTTCTATTTCTGTGTCCGTTGTAACCTTGTCTGTAGCCTTTCACTGCTGTGTCTATGCTTGTGTCCTCTCCTTCTGCCCTGCTCTTGTTCCTTGTTCCTACGGTTCTGCCTTTGCTCCGCTCTACTAAAATTTAAGAAGGGCCTGGATGCCTTTCTTGAAAAGTATAATGTTACAGGGTATATATACTAGATTCCTTGATAGGCATTGATCCAGGGAACTAGTCGGATTGCCGTATGTGGAGTCGGGAAGGAATTTTTTTCCCCAATGTGGAGCTTACGGTTTGCCACATAGGTTTTTTTTGCCTTCCTCCAGATCAGCATGTTAGGCTATGGGTTAAACTAGATGGACTTAAAGTCTTCCTTCAACCATAAAAACTATGTTGCTATGTTACATGAGACTTAGATACTTCTCATTGTTGGTAAACTTTTCCCTGTATTGGCTCGTGCAGATTGCCGTAGATTTTCTCATCTGAGAGAATTGGGCCGATTATGCAAGTATCACTATGATCAATCTCTGAACAGAGTTTGATCAGAGTGTGATCAGAGTGTAATACAATTCTCTCGGATGAGGAGACGATGGAGAAAAAAGTTCTCCATCTGTCTTATCCATTCTGTTAGTCCGTGGAAATCGGACTGCACTCAGATGCCATCCAAATGAGGTCCGGTGGACTGAAAGCATTGCATGGTAGAGTGCGATCTAATTATCAGATCAAACTTGCACATGCAGCGTTATTTTTCTTCGGACAGACTGTGTACGGCCTCTTAGACTAACATTGGTCCATGTGCGATCTGATGTTTTGTCAGATGACACTTGGACCGATAATACGGCCGTCTGCACCTGTCCTATAAGTTGCTATTTGATAACACCCACATACTGTAGACTTTTGTCACACAGGTAAGTGGATGCAGCAACACAGAGGCACAGAGCAAGGGTTAACAGTGGTGTAATTTACTGATTAGGGAGGAATCTCCTGGCAGGGAGTAACAGGAAGGCAAAGCAGACTTAAGCTGAGAATCACTAAAGAACTGGGTAACTTAAGGCAACAGTTTATGAATATGTCTGTTTCACTTATCACGAGTCCGATGCTTGTCACTGCTCTGAGGTGGAAGCTGGATGCCGGCTGAGGCCGATGCTTAAACCATCAGGCTTCCCTGCCTAACAGCTCAGTGTTCCCTCTTCTGGTTGTAACGGGCGGTCACCGGTCTGACCCGTTGAGCCCCTAGTCCATCACGCTGCTCTGCAGCCGGGAGCCTTTCACAACAACCTCCCGATCGACGTGCTCTGTAGTCGGGAGTCTCGCACAACAACCTCCCGCTTGGTCCTTTCTGTACTCGTCCCCTCTTGCTACCACGCGGTCTAACGCTACTCGTGGCGCGCAGAAGGTCCCTGCTCTCCTCTCGCTGGCGGGAATTCTCTCCTTCTTCCCGCGCAAAACCTCCTGTCTCCCTCTCGCTTACCACGCCCCCTCTCAGCAGGTTATGGGTCCTCTACGTCCTCAATTTCCTTCCCCCCTGCAACAAGAGTCGCGGCCCAAGCAGTTCCGGACTTGGTGCTCTGTCAGCACCCACAGCCCGGTATTCTTTCTTACACCTTAACAAAAGTTAACTCATTAGATGCCAAATACTTTGATTGCTAATATCGCCACAACAGAGAGGCAAAATTTAAAAAAAAAAACACGCTTTATCCTGCTCACCAAATACTGGCTTTACATAATGTATCCTGTTCAACATTAAAAATTTGGTGAAAGGTCCTCAAAATGCTACAACACCAAAGACTCACCAAATAACAATTGTAGGAACATGGCCAAAGTGCTTTGTCAAATAATATTAATCAAGTGCACAACTCCTTTAAGTCATATGTTAGGGAAATTACTACCTTTTAATATGTCATTATGTCATGGGAATAATTAATATACCGTATATACTCGCGTATAAGCCGAGATTTTCACCCCATTTTTTAAGGCTGAAAGTCCCCCTCTCGGCTTATACGCGAGTCATATACCGGGGGGTCGGTGGGGGATGGGGAGCGGGGGTGTCAGATCATACTTACCCCTCCGCCGGCGCGTCTCTGTAGCCCCCCTTCTTCTCCCACGATCTCAGGCTCCTTCCTGCAGCGGTCACATGGTACCGCTCATTAAAGTCATGAATATGCACATTTTCATGACTTTAATGAGCGGTACCATGTGACCGCTGTAGGAAGGAAGAGCTGCGGGAGAAGAGCAGGGGCTGCAGAGACGCGCAGGCGGGGGGAGAGTATATGCGATATTCACCTGTCCCCGGTCCACCGCTGTGCGCTGTTCTGACCGCCTCGTCCTCTGGCTGTGATGTTCGGGCAGAGGGCACGATGACGTAGTTAGTGTGCGCCGCGCCCTCTGCCTGAGCGCTCACTGACAGGAGGACCCGGAAAACAGCGGCACGCAGCGGTGGACCGGGGACAGGTGAATATCTCAGGTGCCGATGCCCTGAGCGAGCGGTGACACCGGCACCTGTCCCCGATAGCGCGCCAGTGTCCCCGCCTGCTCAGGACACCGGCACCTGGCCCCAACGACGAAAGGTGAGTATGTCATTGATTTTACTTTAGTTGCAGCGGCAGCATAGGTGACCTATACTATGCAGCACATGGGGCATAATCTGTGGAGCATATGGGGCATAATCTATAGAGCATATGGGGCATAATCTATAGAGCATATGGGGCATAATCTATTGGGCATAATCTATGGAGAATATGGGGCATAATCTGTGGAGCATATGTGGCATAATCTGTAGAGCATATGGGGCATAATCTGTGGAGCATATGGTGCATAATCTGTGGAGCATATGGGGCATAATCTATGGGGCATATGGGGCATAATCTATGGAGCATATGGGGCATAATCTGTGGAGCATATGGGGCATAATCTGTGGAGCATATGGGGCATAATCTATGGGCCATAATCTATGGAGCACATAGGTCATAAACTATGGAGCATATGGGGCATAATCTATGGAGCATATGGAGCATAATCTGTGGAGCATATGGGGCATAATCTGTGGAGCATATGGGGCATAATCTATGGAGCATATGGGGCATAATCCGTGAAGCATATGGGGCATAATCTATGGAGCATATGGGGCATCATCTATGGAGCATAATCTGGAGCATATGGGGCATAATCTATGGAGCATATGGGGCATAATCTATGGAGCGTATGGGACCTATACTATGGAGCATATGGGGCATAATCTATGGGGCATAATCTGTGGAGCATTTTATGGGGGCATAATCTATGGAGCATTTTATGGGGTAATAATCTATGGAGCACCATATGGGGGCATAATCTATGGAGCATTTTATGGGGGAATAATCTATGGAGCACAATATGGGGCATAATCTATGGAGCATCTTATGGGGCCTATGGAGCATATGGGGGCATAATCTATGGAGCATATGGGACCTATACTATAGAGCATATGGGGCATAATCTATGGGGCATAATCTGTGGAGCATTTTATGGGGGCATAATCTATGGAGCATTTTATGGAGGAATAATCTATGGAGCATCTTATGGGGCCATTATTAACCTTTATGGAACTTTATATGGGGAGTATTTTGTATGGATTATTTTATGGGGCCCATCATTAACTGTATGGAGCATTATATGGGGCTCCTGATTCAATATGGATATTCAAAAACATTTAACCTACTGATGTCTCAATTAATTTTACTTTATTGGTATCTATTTTTATTTTTGTAATTTAACAGTAGCTGCTGCATTTTCCACCCTAGGCTTATACGCGAGTCAATAAGTTTTCCCAGTTTATTTGTGGCAAAATTAGGGGGGTCGGCTTATACATGAGTATATATGGTATTCAATATTATATGAGAATGCAATATAAATTATAAATAGATCAAAATATATTGTAACCAAATGATCAAAATCTTCCTGTATCACAAAGATGTGTATATGCAGTGTCCACCTATATACAGTATAATGTAACAACATAATTACCAACATCTACTGTATATACAGTACAGACTAAAAGTTTGGACACACCTTCTCATTCAAAGATTTTTCTGCATTTTCATGGCTATGAAAATTGTAGAATCACACTGAAGGCATCAAAACTATGAATTAACACATGTGGAATTATACATTACACTTTATAAAAAAGTGTGAAACAACTGAAAATATGTCTTATATTCTAGGTTATTCAAAGTAGCCACCTTTTGCTTTGATTACTGCTTTGCACACAGAAAAGGTGAACGGATGGATTCTACATGCCTGGTTCTCACCGTGAAGCACGGAGGAGGTGGTGTGATGGTGTGGGGGTGCTTTGCTGGTGACACTGTTGGGGATTTATTCAAAATTGAAGCAGTGAGCGGTCCAGCTCACCCCAAACCATCTCGATTGGGTTCAGGTCTGGTGACTGTGGAGGCCAGGTCATCTGGCGTAGCACCCCAACACTCTCCTTCTTGGTCAAATTGCCCTTACACAGTCTGGAGGTGTGTTTGGGGTCATTGTCCTGTTGAAAAATAAATGATGATCCAGCTAAACGCACACCGGATGGAATAGCATGCTGCTGCAAGATGCTGTGGTAGCCATGCTGGTTCACTATGCCTTCACTTTTGAATAAATCCCCAACAGTGTCACCAGCAAAGCACCCCCACACCATCACACCTCCACCTCCATGCTTCACGGTGGGAACCAGGCATGTAGAATCCATCCGTTCACCTTTTCTGCGTGCAAAGCAGTAATCAAAGCAAAAGGTGGCTACTTTGAAGAGCCTAGAATATAAGACATATTTTCAGTTGTTTCACACTTTTTTGTAAAGTGTAATGTATAATTCCACATGTGTTAATTCATAGTTTTGATGCCTTCAGTGTGATTCTACAATTTTCATAGTCATGAAAATACAGAAAAATCATTGAATGAGAAGGTGTGTCCAAACTTTTGGTCTGTACTGTACGTATATCACAGCATGTCATGCATCAGTACTACATAAAAATATACACATTATATATTCGATCCAAAACCAATTTTATATGTGCCAATCACTATAATAATGAACCCGTCTGTTCCACCATTAATGTCATAACAGGTGAACAGAAAAAGCACAACTTCAAAAAATATACATTAAAATATCATTTTATTATCCATAATTAAAAATTAAAAGACAACAAAATAATCACACAAAACTAGGTAACCTCCGTTGTGGGACACAATAAAGGATATAGACTAGACACCTTTAAACACACAATATAGACACAATGAAATGAAATTGCCTGAATTTCAAACTATAATAGTATAGAGCCAAGTCAAGGCCGATCACTAAATACTTAATTAAGGAAGACTATGCCGTGTCCCTCACCCCGACGCACGTTTCGTCCTCTTCTTCAGGGGCATGTCGGGGAAGAGGGAGAACGGGCCTTTAAACTGTCCTTATGCCAATGGGATGCATTGCATCACATCATGTGTCATATTTGAATAAGCCCCCATACCACGGCGTGCCACGTCATTCCACCGCTACCCCGGAAATGACTCGTCATCTCCAGCCAGTGAGGCGCAAACAAAAAGGTAACCACGGTACTAGGCACGTGTGTGTCAGCTGTCTCTGTGTTGCCGGGGATATCCGAGTCTGGGAGCTGGTGGACCTGAACAGCGCGCTACGTAGGGGCCATTCAACTACTGAATGACAATTCATGTATAACAAATCACCATACATGTTTAACTACAATAAGTGACAATGTGCAATGAATAAATACAGTAAAGCTAATAAAAAGACAATATAATTTTATGATAATTACATTATTAAAGTGACATAGTGCTATCAACATTATATAATGCAGTGAAAAATTACAATTAAATATAATAAATACAATCATAATTGAAAGTGAATTAGTGCTAACCACAAAATATAATACAGTGCATAACACCAATAATATATAATAATAAAATAGTGATTACATATACATATATTATGGTGATGAAAAAAATATTACTTAAAACATTGACACTATATAATCAAAGAGAAAAGTTACATATGACACAAAACACGAATCCACTTTAAATCACGCTGATAAATGTATGCATCACCGTATGCATAATCATAATTATAAATCCTCTTGGCGTCCAGGCAAGACAGATAGTCCAAGAAACAAAGAGCTCCCAAATATGCTAAAAAATTAAAAACACATAAATTAATGAAATAATAACAACCATATAAATCTCCCCACATCCCCTAAAAAATAACTACAAAACCGCATTAGAGAAATGCACTAAATCCAAAGCTTTCATTTAGCCCATGAGGTACTACAGTTCCCAACCTGTAAATCCATTTACACTCTAATTTAGCAAGATTCCCCTCCTTGATCCCAAATGTAGCACATCTATACCCTTTGCCAAGAATTGACTGGAGTCACTATTATGATGGTTAAAAAAGGTGTCTGGGTATTGTTTTGAGAAGAGACGGATCTGTAACGGTCTGCCCCTTCTCAATACCTCTGACATGTTCTCTGATGCGTATACCTAATTCCCGTGTCGTGAGACCAATATACAACTTACCACATGGGCACTGTGCACAATAGATAACCCCTCTAGTTGAGCATGTGATAAAATGTTTAATAGTAAAATTACGAGTCCTAGCAGCATTAGAGAATTCCTTGGTTTTAACCATACTGGCACACCCTTTGCAATGTCCACATGGATAAAATCCCTTGACCCACAGCCATGTATTGTTAACTGCCACCGGTGACTCATAGTGGCTATGTACCAACAAATCTTTGAGATTATTGGGTCTCCTTCCTGTAATCAAAGGTGAAGATGACAGACATTTGCTTAGGACACGATCCGATAACAAAATGGGCCAGTGTTTTTGAATAATCTCTCTAAACTCAGACCATTGGCTATTGTACGTAGAGATTAAGCGAACTTGGTTTTCCACATCCTTTTTTGATAAATTCCTATAAAGTAATTGATTTCTTGAAGTATGTTTGGCACGATGGTAACCCTGTTTAATAATTTTTTTATTATAGCCTCTGTCACTAAATCTTTTCCTTAAAATTCTAAATTGTTGTTCAAAGGGGTAGTCATCTGAGCAAATACGCTTTATCCTAATTGTAGATTTGGGATGAGATGATGTTGCATGCAACAAAGTGTTAGTTGCCGTTGGCTTTCTATATACTTCCGTCATCAGGCCACCATTTGATGAAGTTTTGATCTGTATATCCAAAAAATCAAGTTCGTTACCAACTTTGTAGGTCCACTTGATATTTAAATCATTTTGATTTAATTTGGTCATTAAAAAGTCCAAATCCTGTCGGGAGCCCTCCATATGAACCACACATCATCGATGTATCTCATCCAATGATGTGTGTGCTCAATTCCTGGGACAGAGTTGCTAGTGAAAATCTCCCTTTCCCATGCACCCAAGAACAAGTTTGCGTACAAGGGTGCACAGGAAGCCCCCATAGCGGTACCCTGCTTTTGTAAAAAGATTTTTTTATTAAAAATAAAGCAATTGTGGGTCAAAATAAATTCCAACAGGACAAGGAGAAGATCCACCAAATATGCATCAAGGTTACTGGTAATAAGATACCATGATACTGACGCCAGGCCATCTTTATGTTTTATAGACGTATAAAGGGATTCCAAAGGGATGGTCTGCCGTGACCATCATCATATTATCTGTCAGATACATGTTGTTCAATCTTTGTAAGGCAGACATGGTATCCCTAATATAGGACGGCAAACTTGTGACAAAAGGCCTAAGATTGGTTTCCTGGGGGATTGAGGGGATCTTTATGGATTTTTGGGATTAAATAAAAAGTAGGTAGTTTGAGATTTAGTTTTTCTATTGTTTCCAATACTTGCTTGGGGATTGTACCTACAATTAGGGCCCCGTCACACATAGCGACACACCAGCGATCCCGACAATGATATGCACTTGTCAGGATCGCTGGTGTGTCGCTACATGATCGTGGTGAGCTGCCAAACAGGCAGCTCAGGCAGCGATCAGGACAGCGACACTGCGGGTAACGTCGCTTTGTTACCCGCAGTGTACATTGGATACCAGCCCGCTGGTGCAGGGAGCTGGTAACCAAGGTACACATCGGGTTTCCAGGCGCTGCGCGGCACCTGGAAACCACATGTGTACCTTGGTTACCAGCTCCCCTGCAGCATCGCGCTGGTATCCAACGTACACATCGGGTTTCCAGGCGCCGCCCAGCACCTGGAAACCCGATGTGTACCTTGGTTACCAGCTGATCGCTGGTCTCCTGCCTGCCACATGCAGCGATGCGTGCTGGCCAGCAGGAGACCAACGATCAAAAAAATGTCCAGGACATTCAGCAATGATCAGCGATACCCAGCAGGGGGGCTGATCGTCGCTGAATGTCACACACAGCGAAATCGCTGGGGAGATCGCTGTTGCATCACAAAACTAGTGACTCAGCAGCGATCTCGCTAGCGAGATCGCTGTGTGTGACGGGGGCTTTACAGCTTCTTCAAGAATTGAGATTAATTCCTCCTGATAGGCTACTGTATATGCCTGATTTTCATAAAGCTCATTCGGCCGTATCACCAGATTGCCACCCTTATCAGCAGCCTTAAAGACCACATCATTCCAACCCTGCATTTCCTGTAAGACCTTCTGTTGGTCATACGTAAGATTAAATTTTTTATCTTTCGTCAAGGCCAATTTTTCAATATCACTAAAGACAATTTTTGTGAAAAACTCCACTGCAGGGCAAATGCTCAGTGCAGGGAACTTTTTAGTTTTACAAAAAAGTCTATTTGGAAAATTACTCACCTCAGAAGAATTATCATTTTCCTCGACCAAGGACTCAACACTAGAGAGGAGCAAGAAGCCCTTCAAGTGTTGAAGACGTTCTGATGTTTTATAGTGAAATTTTTTCAGGAGGATTTTGCGGGCAAACAAATGTACATCCTTTATAGTTAAAAACGGATCTAAGGAACAGGATGGTGAAAATGTTAACCCCTTCTTTAAGACTTCTGTTTGTGACATAGTAAGTACATGTGAGAACAAATTTATTACCTTACTCTTATCTGTATCAAAGTTTCTCTCCCTTCTCTGATTTTTAAAGGATTGAGATGTCTTTTTGTGATAAGCATATCTTGTGACCGGTCCAGGTCTATATGAGGATTCTCTATCACTCTCCGATCCATGAGCTCCAACAGATGAAGAAAGAGAATTTATAGACTCACTTCGTGTAGAAAGAGTTTTATTTCTTTCCAAATTCTGCCAACGAAAAATTCTTTTTGATTCATAATCAGATAAATCTCTTGAAAATTTCTTCTTTTTGCCCTCACTGATGTTTTGCTCACATTTTTACAATTCTTTTTCAATGTCCTTCAAACACCGATCCAATAATACATCCACTTGTATATATTTACGAATTAATGCCAACATTCTCTCAATTTCCTCATCAAGTGTCTTAAGACTCTGTGTATTGTGTTCAATAATTGTATAAAAGTTAATGAACACGTGGTGGCTGAATCCACCCATCTTTTAGTAAGAACATCATTATCCAAATTGAAGATTGGAAATAATTGGATACGTAATCCTCTGGGAATAATCTTATGTGGAGCCCAGCTGTGACTGAATCCACATCTTCCAGAGGGGTGCACTGACAGAAGATCCCACTAGAGGTCATTATGCACACACACATGCAGCTTACCTAAAAAGACCATTAGAGGGAGCTGTGTAAGACGTATAAAAACCAGTTTTAGTTTCAGTTTGCCTCAGAGAAAGAGAAAGGAGGGAGATGAGGAGAGCATCCAGAGAAGAGATCAGACAGAGACAGATCTCGGATCTCCTTAAGACACCAGAGGAGAGAAGTGCAGAGAGCTGTTCAGTCAGTTCAACTTGAGTAAGTGGAGGCTAGTACGAGTGAGAAGGAATCACTTTAGCCTAGTCAGAGCTGAATCTGAAGTATAGCTCAGTGGAAAGCGTGCCGACGCTTAGAGAGCGGCGAAGAGGCAGCTCACCAACTGCCAGCGTGTGTGATCATAGGAGGACCTGGATAGGTCGAAGGCGAGTGGAAGTTAATGAGACCGAGGAGCCTTAATAGCTCATCTCAGCAAGTATACCCGGACGCCGGAGTCCGAGCCTACAGGGATCTCCACGACCCATTAGGAGAACACCGGAGTTCCTGGAGGACTACAAGTCCCAGGAGTACCACCGAGCTGATACGTAGCAGGATCAGGAGGACGGAGTCCGGCTCGGCCGGGCCATCAATGACCCTGTCCTTTCAGAGAGAAGATCCAATAACAAAGTCAGCCAGGTACAAGACAGAGGCTAAGCTAGGCCCAGCTACATGCAGGCCAGAACTTATTACAAAAAGGCAGAAAACAGGAGGCCACACACCTATCAAGTGGAGGAATCTGGATGTGCACCCTTCACCCTACAGTGCTCCGGGACATCCCTGCAACATCTACAAGTAAAGGTATGCAAAGAGACTGAACCGTGTGTCACTGCTTATTTGCCTGCATTCTGCACCACCATAGACTTCAAGGGAAAAGTCTCGCCTGTGGGAGACTCACCATCTTGCTGCCCCATAACATCCCCTTAGAAGATCCATATTGCAGCGCTGGTCAAATTGATCAGATACCACAGGTGGCGTCACGAACTAATCTTTATAATCCCCTGTAAATATCCCCCATTGCATGACCGCCCAGGGCCACGGACCGAGCTCTGCTGCCAGTGACATCCCCATAGACTTCCATGGGCTCGGTGCCGAGTGTCCCATAGCCCTGGTACCCACATGTGGTGCGCGTCATCTTCTGGCGTCACAAACAGGATCCGAAGCTTACAATCTGTGAGTCCTGTGTTGCCTATTGGATTGTTTTGTGCAAAAAGACTGTGCTTTGTATGTGGTGAAGATTCCCGCTATTTGTCGCCATTTCCCGCCATTTACAGCGCCACGGCGCGAAATATAGTGGGCGTACCTGAAAAAGAGCGCTGAGTCTTGAACACGCCCCCAACGCTGACGCGGCGGCAGGTCCTGTGGAGAGCTTCAGTGAACGCTCTGACGTCAGAGCGCCAGCGACACAGGTCCTTTCTCCACCTCTTTGCCTGCAGAGCTGCAGCCTTAGAGAAGGTAGGCCACGATTAACTAAGGGGGGGCGCAGACATGTCCCAGCCAGCCGACAGCACGGTCCAGGCCGACGGCCCCAATGACCTACCACTTGGCGCTGCAGCGCAGGATAGAGATGCAGATCCCTCACCCGGTCCTTTTGGCCCCCATAGTACCGTTAACACTGCCTTACATGCCTGGAGCGAAGTGGCTCCCTCAGTACTGCCGCAAGCCAGACACCCTGTCAGGGTTCAAGCGGAAAATATGCAGTATAATGGACATGTACCCTATGACAGAAAAGCAAAGAGCTGCAGTGGTAGTGGGACAGTTAACTGGTGCTGCTGAAAGGGAGGTAGAGACTTGGACAGCTGCAGATCAAGAATCAATGCATGCAATTTTCTTAAAGCTACAGTCTATCTTTGAGGACCGCACTGAAACAGATCTCCGGATGAGTTTCTATCAATGCTCCCAGAAACCAGATGACAGCATTAGAGACTATGCTTGCCGGCTGCAAGGGGCCCTGCAAACTCTTAAAGAAGTAAACCCTGTAAGTGTTACCAACGAAAATCAAATGTTAAAGGAACAATTTGTACGGGGACTGAGGTCCCAAGCGGAAAGCAGGACTGTGCACTGGTGGTCCTTGGATCATCCGGATGCTACCTTTGATGCCCTTAAGGATATGGCCATAAAAGGACTGCGACCTCTGGAAACACCCGGGATGGCAACCCAGTGTCACCCAAGTGAAGCCACTCCAAAGTCAGCAGCATTCCCCTTTTTCCCGCTGGCTGCGGAAGCCAAAACGCAGGTAGCGCCCCCTACTGAGCTGGACTATTTGCGCTCAGAAGTGCGTCAGTTGACCAAAAACCTGGCCACTGTAATGAGTGCCCTGCAACTGCCGAGGGAGGAAGAAGGAAAGATCCTGCTAGCTGTGTCATGTGTGCATTGCCACGAAGATCGTCGCGGTTGCACATTTTGACTTCTCACAGCTGAGCTGCTGTTTCTTTGTGTTTGGCAGCTAGGGAGTTAATTCTGTCTGTGCTCGGTTCTGGGACTGGGTGCAGTTTCTCCCGGCTGCAATTGATTATTTGTTGATTGGTTTCCTTTAAATTCCTGGTTGTCTGCTTGGGGAGTTGCCAGTGAAACCTTCATGCAGACCACAGATAGGAATGAATCTGTATAGACTTTAGTTGTGAGCTCCTTAGTTGTTCTAAGCTCAACTTGGTTAGAGTTTTTTTTCCAGACCATTTATGTTCCTTTGGTGTTTGAGTGTGTATGCAAGCGAGTGTTATCCTGTCTGTCTTATATGTCTAATCTGTGTATTTAGCTAAGATCAGCCCATATCCCTTTGGTGGTAGTCAGGATCCTTCTTAGGACTGATTACAGGGTTCAGGGTCTGATAGGAGACAGGGTTAGGTTGGAGACTTGGACCCTGAACCATTATCAGTACCTCCAAGGTGAGGGATTAGTTAGGACCCCAGTTTAGGGTCAGGTTAGATCCCGGTCCACCTCTTTCCTGTTTCAGCTCATCAAGTCCACAAGATTAACCCTGAGTTCAGCAGATTTCGTGTCAGGTAAATCTATTCTTTACTTACATGCTGATGTTGCTATACTAGTTGTTGTATAGAGTGTTGTTCCTGTATTAATAGTTTACTGACATTGTATACATATCATTAGACAGCGTGACATTTTCACTGGCCTTAAAAATTATCTCCAGTTACCATGGATCCAGTAGCCCAGCTGGCTCTGCAGTTGCAGGGATTATCCATGGAGCTGACGGACATTAAGTCCAAAGTTTTGTCTCCCCTGGAGCAAACCAGAGTTGAACCTAAGGTTGCTCTCCTGGACAGGTTCACTGGTGGGCGAGACAAATTTTTCACCTTCCGGGAGGCATGTAAATTGTATTTTCGGCTTCGGCCTCGATCATCAGTGCGGTCGTGCCTAGTACATTGCCTCCTTTTTTGGAGGATTTTGGGGATGTTTTCTCTGAGGAGGGGTGTCAGGAGTTGCCTCCTCATCGCGTGTATGACTGCTCTATTAATCTCCTGCCTGATGCTAAGTTGCCTAAAGCTAGGTTGTATAATCTTTCTGGTCCTGAGAGGCAGGCTATGAAAGATTATATTTCTGAAAGTCTGGCCAAAGGGCATATTAGACCTTCATCTTCCCCAGTAGCCGCGGGGTTCTTCTTTTGAAGAAGAAAGATGGAGGCCTACGCCCTTGCTTGGATTTCCGCGAACTTAATCGGATTACTGTTCGAGATCCGTATCCACTCCCTCTTATTCCTGATCTCTTCAATCAAATTGTTGGCGCCAAATGGTTTTCTAAATTGGACCTCAGGGGGGCGTATAATCTGATTAGGATAAAAGAGGGGGATGAGTGGAAAACGGCGTTTAACACGCCGGAGGGACATTATGAGAACCTAGTCATGCCTTTTGGTCTGACTACTGCACCAGCAGTATTCCAACATTTTGTTAATGACATTTTTCGTCACCTTGTGGGGCTGTTTGTGGTTGTATATTTGGACGACATTTTAATTTACTCGCCAGATCTTGTGTCTCATCAGGAGCATGTGAGACAGGTGTTGCAGATCTTGCGAGACAATAAACTATACGCCAAACTGGAGAAGTGTGTATTTGCCGTACAGGAACTTCAGTTTTTGGGTTTTTTGGTGTCAGCCTCCGGTTTCCGTATGGACCCTGAAAAGGTGAGAGCAGTGCTTGAATGGGATCAGCCAGGGGATCTTAAGGCTCTGCAGCGTTTTTTGGGGTTTGCTAACTACTACCGGAAATTTATTTGTAATTTCTCATCTGTCGTCAAACCTCTCACTGACATGACAAGAAAAGGGACGGATTTTTCTAAATGGTCGGACAAAGCTTGCCAAGCCTTTTCCTCTTTGAAGAAATGTTTTGCTTCGGCACCCGTTCTCATCCAACCAGATGCATCTCAGCCGTTCATTGTGGAGGTGGATGCGTCTGACGTAGGGGTGGGTGCTATATTGTCCCAGGGTCCGTCCCCTGGTAAATGGCATCCGTGCGCTTTCTTTTCTAAGAAATTGTCGTCCGCCGAAAGGAATTATGATATCGGCAATAGGGAACTTTTGGCCATTAAGTTAGCTTTTGAAGAATAGCGTCACTTTTTGGAGGGGGCAGTCCACCCGGTTCCCGTTATTACTGATCACAAGAACCTGTTGTATTTGGAATCCGCTAAGCGTCTGAATTCCAGACAAGCTCGATGGTCGTTGTTTTTTACCAGGTTTAATTTTGTCGTCACTTATCGCCCGGGGTCTAAGAATGTAAAGGCTGATGCCTTGTCTCGCAGTTTCCCAGGGGCCGGGAAAACGGATGACCCGAGTCCTATCCTTCAGGAGGGGGTGGTAGTGTCGGCTGTATTTTCTGAGCTTGAGGAGGAGGTGTTAGAGGCTCAGGGGGACGCCCCTGCAGGACCTCCAGGGAGAATGTTTGTCCCAAATCTGTTGAGACAAAAGGTTATTGAGGCACATCATAATTCTGCTCTAGCAGGACATCCAGGGAGTAAGGCTACTTTAGATCTCCTTTCTCGCCGGTTTTGGTGGCCTAATGCTAATAAAGATGTTATAAACTTTTGTCGCGTCATGTGGGGTGTGTGCTCGCTCTAAAACCCCTCATACCCGTCCGTCTGGGACCCTTTTACCCTTGAAACTTCCGGAGCGTCCATGGACTCATTTATCTATGGACTTCATTACGGACCTTCCTCCGTCGTCAGGGAATACTGTCATACTGGTGGTTGTTGACAGGTTCAGTAAGATGGCACATTTCATTGCTCTTCCTGCACTCCCTAATGCTAAAACTCTGGCGCAGGTGTTCATTAGGGAGATCGTTAGACTTCATGGGTTGCCTTCTGATGTGGTGTCAGATAGGGGGTCTCAGTTTGTGTCCAAATTTTGGAGGGCATTTTGTTTACGTCGGGGATGCAATTGTCATTTTCCTCGGCTTTTCATCCGCAGACCAATGGTCAGACAGAGCGTCTGAATCAGAGCTTAGAGACATATCTCCGGTGTTTTGTCTCAGAGAACCAAGAGGACTGGTCTTCTTTCTTACCTCTGGCAGAGTTCGCTCTTAACAACAGGCGGGGCGAGTCCACTGGTAAGTCCCCGTTTTTTGGGGCATATGGTTTTCATCCCCAGTTTTGTACTTTCAATGGGGGGGGCCCTTCTGGGTTCCTGAGGAGGAGCGTTTCTCGTCGTCACTTGCTTCTGTGTGGAGAGGTGTATTGAATAATCTGAGTGCGATGGGGAACCGTTACAAACGTATGGCTGATAGGAGAGTTTCTGGTCCAGATCTGAATGTGAACGATCTGGTATGGTTGTCTACCAGGAATATAAAACTTAAAGTGCCCTCCTGGAAACTGGGTCCCAGATTCATCGGGCCGTACAGGATCAGTTCCATAATTAATCCTGTGGCATTTCGTCTGGACCTCCCTCCTACGTTTAAAATTCATAATGTGTTCCACAAGTCATTACTTAAAAGGTATGTGGCACCAGTCATACCGTCACCTCTACCTCCTCCTCCTGTGTTGGTCAATGGTAACTTGGAATTTCAAGTATCAAAGATCATTGACTCACGTCTGAATCGCCGGTCCCTTCAGTACTTGGTGCATTGGAAGGGGTATGGTCCAGAGGAGAGGACGTGGGTCCCTGCGTCTGATGTTAACGCAGATCGTTTGGTTCGGACCTTCCACAGAACTCACCCGGGCAGGCCTGGCCCTGAGGGTCCGGAGGCCCCTCGTAGAAGGGGGGGTACTGTCATGTGTGCATTGCCACGAAGATCGTCGCGGTTGCACATTTTGACTTCTCACAGCTGAGCTGCTGTTTCTTTGTGTTTGGCAGCTAGGGAGTTAATTCTGTCTGTGCTCGGTTCTGGGACTGGGTGCAGTTTCTCCCGGCTGCAATTGATTATTTGTTGATTGGTTTCCTTTAAATTCCTGGTTGTCTGCTTGGGGAGTTGCCAGTGAAACCTTCATGCAGACCACAGATAGGAATGAATCTGTATAGACTTTAGTTGTGAGCTCCTTAGTTGTTCTAAGCTCAACTTGGTTAGAGTTTATTTCCCAGACCATTTATGTTCCTTTGGTGTTTGAGTGTGTATGCAAGCGAGTGTTATCCTGTCTGTCTTATATGTCTAATCTGTGTATTTAGCTAAGATCAGCCCATATCCCTTTGGTGGTAGTCAGGATCCTTCTTAGGACTGATTACAGGGTTCAGGGTCTGATAGGAGACAGGGTTAGGTTGGAGACTTGGACCTCTGAACCATTATCAGTACCTCCAAGGTGAGGGATTAGTTAGGACCCCAGTTTAGGGTCAGGTTAGATCCCGGTCCACCTCTTTCCTGTTTCAGCTCATCAAGTCCACAAGATTAACCCTGAGTTCAGCAGATTTCGTGTCAGGTAAATCTATTCTTTACTTACATGCTGATGTTGCTATACTAGTTGTTGTATAGAGTGTTGTTCCTGTATTAATAGTTTACTGACATTGTATACATATCATTAGACAGCGTGACAAGCTGATTGCCCAGAGGATGTCCCTTGGATGCGCCGGAGGAAAGGGAGGACGTCGCCCCACCGGAGGAGGACAACGCCACCTCCAGGAAGGACCCGCGACCAGCATCATCCTCGCCGAGAGCTCATCTGCTATCGCTGCCACAGAGAAGGTCACCCAGCACGTCAGTGTCCTTTAAACGAGCAAATCCTGGGTCCAAGGGCCAACACCCAGGAATAGACTCCTCAGGCCCCTCAGACTGGAACCGCAGGTTTGTGGGAGAAAGACCATACCTGTCCATCATACTGGACGGGATCGCAATCCCTGCCCTGCTGGACACTGGATCTCAGGTAACCATCATACCTGATGTTCTCTACAATAAGTACTGGTCCAGTGACAGTCTCCAACCCCCAAACCCTGACTTTGCCGTGTATGCCTCTAATGGCCTCCCTCTTGAGTTACGGGGAGCTAAAAATGTAGACGTAAAAGTGGGGAGAGTGGAGCTAAAGAACCAGGGACTTCTTGTAGTAAAGACTGTTAATGAAGAAAATGGGTTGAATGTGGTCTTAGGCACTAACATTATTAGTAACTGTTTGGAGGAGGTTGTGTTTTTACTCCAACAGCTTGCCGAAATTGCCAGACCGAGGCAAAAGGCAGAGATCCGGAGGGAGATCCGAACCCTGATGTACCTGCAGCAAGTGAAACTGACCGGTGGTGAGATTGGTAATGTACGGGTAACAGACCCGAATCCCATTGTGATACCCCCAATGAGTGAAATGCTTATTTGGTGTAGAGCAGCAATAGGTCTGAAAGGACGGAACTACCAAGCAGTAGTAGAGCCCCATTGTTCAGAGCACAGACCTACACTCTTAACCGCCCGAGGGGTAGTGGAGGTACACAATGGGAGGGTGCCAGTGCGTCTTCTCAACTGGGGAGAGGATGAAGTCAAACTACCACGTTATGCCACTGTTGCTAAGTTACATGCTGTGGACAATAACTCCATTCACCCGACGGAGCCCTTAACCTCCCCGCAACAAGTGGAGGATAACGGTCCGACCACCCAGGTGGAGGATTGGTGTCGACAGCTCCATGTTGGGACAGACACCACTCCAGCCCACCAGAAACAAGGAGTATACCGAGTGGTTCAGGAGTATACCCAGGTATTCAGCAAACACCCACTCGACTTTGGGACAATAAAAGGAGTTCAACATCACATCCCCACAGGCAATCATCCTCCCATCAAAGAACGGTACAGGCCTATACCACCCGCGCACTACCAGAAAGCCAAAGAGATGTTGCGTGATATGAAGGAAGCAGTGGTGATAAGGGATAGTTGTAGTCCCTGGGCAGCACCTCTAGTCCTAGTCAGGAAAAAGGATGGAAGCATGCGAATGTGTGTAGATTACAGACAGGTAAATCGCATTACACATAAAGACGCATATCCTTTACCACGCATTGAGGAATCCTTAGCTGCACTAAAGACTGCTAACTATTTTTCCACCCTTGACCTCACTAGTGGGTACTGGCAAGTAGCTGTGGCTGAGGAGGATCGGGAGAAAACGGCTTTCACCACCCCGATGGGACTCTGTGAGTTTGACAGGATGCCATTTGGACTCAGCAGTGCCCCTGGAACGTTCCAAAGAGTGATGGAGAGCTGCCTGGGACATCTCAACTTTGAAACTGTGTTGCTGTACCTGGACGACGTCATAGTGTACTCCAAAACGTATGAAGATCACTTGAAGCACCTGGCGGAGGTATTCGAGTCACTGTCCAAATATGGGATGAAACTGAAGCCTTCAAAATGCCATCTGCTCAAACAGAAGGTACAGTATCTGGGACATATTGTCAGCTCAGAAGGAGTAGCGCCAGACCCTGAAAAGATCACCGCCATCCAGAAATGGCCGGAGCCGAAAAATCTCAAGGAGGTGCGACAGTTCCTGGGACTGACAGGATACTACCGGAGGTTTGTGAAGGATTACACCAAGAAAGCAGCGCCTCTGCAAGACCTCCTGGTGGGACAGTCCCTCAAGAGCAGAAATTCTCCATTTCATTGGGGTAAAGAACAGGCAGAAGCATTCAAGGAAATGAAGGAGATCCTGACAGGCGATGAGATCCTAGCTTACCCTGACTACAGCCAGCCGTTCCTGCTGTATACTGATGCCAGCAATGAAGGATTGGGAGCAGTCCTCAGTCAGAAGCAAAATGGCCTGGAGAAAGTCATCGCCTATGCTAGCAGGAAGCTCCGCCCGACCGAGAGAAACCCAGAGAACTATAGCAGCTTCAAGTTGGAGTTCCTGGCACTGGTCTGGGCCATCACGGAGAGGTTTAAGCACTACCTAGCCTCCAGCAAGTTCACTGCCTACACTGATAACAACCCCTTGACGCATCTTGAAACAGCTAAGCTGGGAGCCATGGAACAACGATGGATGGCTCGGCTGTCAAACTACCAATTCACAATCAAGTACCGAGCAGGCCGCAAGAATGCCAATGCTGATGCCTTATCCAGGATGCCTCATGAATCAGACACAGAAGAGGAAGTGGATGATCTGGAAGAGATTGAACTACCTGCCTTTCACAGGAATGGGATAATCCATGAGCAACACGCCAGCAGGAAGCCGCGTGACAAGACGTTAAATCCTTTACCTCACCACAGTTGGAAGGAGACTCAGGACAGCGATCCCGTTGTCAGCCGTATCAAGGAGCTGATAACTCAGGAAGGTTCCTCCTTGGAGAAGGATGCGCCTGAGCAAGCTAAGCAGCTGTGGAATGAGAGAAGCTGGTTGTTCATCTACCGTGTGAGGCTGTGCAGGAGATACGTCAACCCAGGACCCATGAAATGGTTTGGCAGATCGTAGTTCCCAGAGCAGACATTCAGATGGTGTTAGAAGCCTACCACGATCAAGCGGGACACTTTGGCTGGAAGAAGCTGGAGACCCTGTTGAAGTGTCGTTTCTACTGGGTGGGAATGCGCAGCTCCATTGAGAGATGGTGCCAGAAATGTGGACCCTGTGGCCTCAGAAGAAAAGACTACAGCAGCCAAAAGGCACCCCTGCAACCCATCAAGACGACTCGTCCCTTGGAGATTGTGGCCCTGGACCATGTCAAGTTGTCACCCAGCCGGTCAGGATACTCCTATGCCCTGACTATGGTGGATCACTACTCCAGGTTCCTGGTGGTCGCCCCTGTCAAAGATCTGACGGCAGAAACAGCAGCAAAGACGTTCCAAGCGTATTTCTGCAGACCACACGGATATCCTGAGCAGGTGCTAACTGACCAAGGCCCAGCCTTCGAGGCCGAATTGTTCAAAGAGTTCTGTCACCTGTACGGGTGTAAGAAAATAAGAACCACACCGTACCACCCCCAAACCAATGGTCTCTGTGAGAAGATGAATCACATCGTCATGGACCTGCTGAAGACTATACTACTCGAGGAGAGGAATCGGTGGCCAGACCTACTACCTGATCTAGTAGATTTGTACAATCACATACCTGTAAGTTCCACCAATTGCACCCCAGCTTATCTAATGCGGGCAAGACGAGGAAAGCTGCCCATGGATCTGGAGCTTGGTGTGGTAGAACCAGACGCAGATGTGACTACTGAGGACTGGGACACCCACAGACAGGAACAGTACAGGAAAGTACAGGCCTGTGTTGAAGATAGTCTCAATCGAGTGAGGGTTAAACAAGAAAACCGGTACAACAAAAGTGCGCCAGCTGAACCCTTCGCACCTGGTCAAGTCGTACTAAAAAGAAAAAGGAGGATACACAAACTCGACGATCAATGGGAAAGAGAGCCCTACATCGTACAGAATTCAAGGTTCGACAACAAGAAAACGTGCATAATAAGCAAGGATGGAGGAAAAACGACTGCAACTGTGTCTAGAGACCACCTGAAGTTGTGTCCGGACCCATTAAAGCTTCGTGAGGAAGAACCTGTTGTCAATCAGGAAGAGTGTGATGAAACAGTTATACGTACAGACTTGGGAGATTTCCCCGCAGATTGGCCCAGAATTGGAGACGCTGTGATCATTCCCGTGCTTCAATTTTATCAACCGCAAGAAGAATCTCTACATCCAGTTGCACCAATTGTGCCAGTAGAGCCAGTTCCAGAAGGACCTGTTCCGGCAGAACCTCAACCAGTGGAACCCCAAGAAGCGGTACCACAAGAAGCGGCACCACAAGAAGCGGAATCCCAGGAGATTGAATCTCAGGAAGAAGAGTCCCCTGGCGAAACGGAACCGCATCGCCCAGTCGCTGACATGCTTGCCAGATCCCTAGAGAGGTGGAGGCAGATTTATAGTTTGCCAGTACGTAGGACAGACAAGGTAACTGACACCTCACCTACCACTACACCACGTAGGTCAGTACGTATGACAAAGGGGCAATTACCTGTTAGGTACAGAGAGTAGGACCTAACCCATGTACATAATTATCAAGAACCAATGTACATAAATGTATATATTTTTGGTTATACTATGTTGTATCATACCATTATTTATTAACCTGTTTTCCCTTATAATTTTGGAACAAGAGGAATGGACATTATTTCTACTTGTTTCCTCCACCCCTATTTGAGCATCCTTTCCGAAAGAGACTGGGACTTTTAAGGTTGCTCAATTCCTCAACCCTTCATTATGCTAATGTATATAGTTATTTGTTTATCGTTATGTAACCGTTCAAGAGTGCCTTACCTCCTGCAAAGGAAGAATTGTTTTTGATATGTTATTGTTATTTGTTATTTGTTTTTGTATTTCAGCCCCGGAGTGCTGAGTTCTACTAGGGGGGAATGTGGAGCCCAGCTGTGACTGAATCCACATCTTCCAGAGGGGTGCACTGACAGAAGATCCCACTAGAGGTCATTATGCACACACACATGCAGCTTACCTAAAAAGACCATTAGAGGGAGCTGTGTAAGACGTATAAAAACCAGTTTTAGTTTCAGTTTGCCTCAGAGAAAGAGAAAGGAGGGAGATGAGGAGAGCATCCAGAGAAGAGATCAGACAGAGACAGATCTCGGATCTCCTTAAGACACCAGAGGAGAGAAGTGCAGAGAGCTGTTCAGTCAGTTCAACTTGAGTAAGTGGAGGCTAGTACGAGTGAGAAGGAATCACTTTAGCCTAGTCAGAGCTGAATCTGAAGTATAGCTCAGTGGAAAGCGTGCCGACGCTTAGAGAGCGGCGAAGAGGCAGCTCACCAACTGCCAGCGTGTGTGATCATAGGAGGACCTGGATAGGTCGAAGGCGAGTGGAAGTTAATGAGACCGAGGAGCCTTAATAGCTCATCTCAGCAAGTATACCCGGACGCCGGAGTCCGAGCCTACAGGGATCTCCACGACCCATTAGGAGAACACCGGAGTTCCTGGAGGACTACAAGTCCCAGGAGTACCACCGAGCTGATACGTAGCAGGATCAGGAGGACGGAGTCCGGCTCGGCCGGGCCATCAATGACCCTGTCCTTTCAGAGAGAAGATCCAATAACAAAGTCAGCCAGGTACAAGACAGAGGCTAAGCTAGGCCCAGCTACATGCAGGCCAGAACTTATTACAAAAAGGCAGAAAACAGGAGGCCACACACCTATCAAGTGGAGGAATCTGGATGTGCACCCTTCACCCTACAGTGCTCCGGGACATCCCTGCAACATCTACAAGTAAAGGTATGCAAAGAGACTGAACCGTGTGTCACTGCTTATTTGCCTGCATTCTGCACCACCATAGACTTCAAGGGAAAAGTCTCGACTGTGGGAGACTCACCATCTTGCTGCCCCATAACATCCCCTTAGAAGATCCATATTGCAGCGCTGGTCAAATTGATCAGATACCACAGGTGGCGTCACGAACTAATCTTTATAATCCCTGTAAATATCCCCCATTGCATGACCGCCCAGGGCCACGGACCGAGCTCTGCTGCCAGTGACATCCCCATAGACTTCCATGGGCTCGGTGCCGAGTGTCCCATAGCCCTGGTACCCACATGTGGTGCGCGTCACTTACGTTCCAGATAATTGTCTAAAGAAGTCTTTGTCCACCAAATTTTTGTTTTACGAAGAAGCATATTTTTGTATTGCTTATCAAATCTTTATGCGCTGAAATAGTATCATTAAAACCAACAGAGGTACCAGATTTGAAAATATCTGTAGCTTTAGTGAGCCAAAGTGTTTCTCTGGCTTTCATATACATATCACTAAAACAGGATCATCTGTCTTAGGCCGGCGTCACACTAAGGAGGAATACGGACGAGTGAGAGGCGTGAAAACCACGCATTACACACGGACCCATATTTCTCTATGGGGCAGCTCTGATCATGCGTATTTTTCTCAGGCATATCATACGGTGCGAGACACCCGCAGCATGCTGCGATTGTACGCGTATTACGCCCGTTGTATGCCAATGGAAGTCTATGGGTGCGACAAAACAACGGATTACACACGGACCAGGCAACACATGCAGGAGGAAGCTGGCACATGCAAATTAGCTCAAAAAGAGCGCCAGACATCCCGGAAGAACTCCTCCACGGAGTCGGCCATGATGCCTACGCTCATCAATGTGGAGATGTTGAGAGTATTGCTGCAGGAGAGGCCCGAAATTTGGCAACAAAGAGATGCACATTACGCGGACCGCACAAAGAAAGAGGCGGCATGGAGGCGCATCTGTGGGCAAATGTTTCCCCACTTTGGCGACAGCCCACGCGAGGAGCAGCAGCGAATCAGTAAGTTATTTGATTTTTGTACAACCTTCTTAACGGTCACAGAGTAGTTCTAGCGCAGAATTAGCCCCAAATTATTTATTTTATTTTTTTGGCGCCAAAATGTTAGTATTGTCACATCCTTCTAGGCCCCCATGACTATATAACGTGTATGTAGAAAATTTAGGCTTTGTGCAGCTAACTAAATGATTACATTATATGTGTCATTGCAGTGGATGATGTTATGAGAAGATGGAGACGCAGCCGCGACCAATACAGGCGCCAACGCCAGCAGAGGACCAAGAGTGGGTCAGCAGCACCCAGAAAGCGAAAGTACGTGTACTTTGACAGGCTGGGTTTTCTTGCACCGATTCTGGATGTCAAACCGTAAGTACATACATCACACCACATACCACATATGCAGTTTAGGCTCACCTCTCCAACATTTCTAATCTACTTTCATTTCCCAACAGATCTGATGATCCTCCTGCACGGGCGCATACACCTCAACCCATTCCACCACCGAAACAACGTTGGCAACAACAGGGTCAAATGGCTGCCTATAATCCGACTTCCCAATATGGCCACTTGTACAGATCCAGTGTTCGAGGCTGGTCCAACCTGGATGTGCTCAACATGGTCATATTGGGGGGTATGATTCTCGTGGGTATCATCTTACACAGTAATATAATCTCCCTTATCTGTATGGCAATGTGCCCACACACCAACCTGACCGTGGCCAGATGTTAGCTCAGGGCACAGAAAATCAAGCCCAATAGGGTGATCGTCAAGGTGGTCATCCAAGGCAACCACAAAGAGATGCTGGGAACCCGCCAACCCCACCACCCACATACCACCAGCTGAGATTTTGTATGTCTAATATATAAAGCTGAATGTATGTATGTGTGTATGTATGTGGGTATGTTTGTCCGGGATTGGAATCCGCACCGTCGCACTTACGGGCATGAAATTTTGCACGCCCGCACGTCTCGACCCCGAAAGCGTCCTAGGCTATGTTTTGAATCGAAATTTTAACCCCGCGCGTTCCAAATCGCCAAACAATTTTGGCCCTATCTACATAATGGGGAGAAAGCTGAATGCTTGTGTGTATGTCCGGCATAGGAATCTGCATTTACGGGCATGACATTTTGCACACCCGCACGTCTCGACCCCGGGAGCGTCATAGGCTAGGTTTTGAGTCGAAATTTTAACCCCGCGCATTCCAAATCGGCAAATAATTTTGGCCC
>JARQOD010000009.1:14233646-14262577 GCA_033576555.1 Oophaga sylvatica
TCACAATCCCAGTGATCTTGAATGGACCGATGAATTTCTGTCCCAGTTTCTGCGAAGGAACACCCAATTTTAGATTCTTGGTGGACAACCAAACTGAGTCTCCTACCTTATACATAGGTGCTGGTTTCCGGAATCTATCGGCCGACTTCTTGTAACGCTCCTGTGCTGTGGTCAGGGAGTCCTTCAAAACTTCAAGATTACGTTGCAACGCCGTCACTCTGTCTTCAACCGCTGGTACCGAAATCGTAACCGGAGACCTAGGCAAAATACTTGGATGATAACCCAGGTTGGCAAAAAAAGGCGTTACCTTCGTGGAACTGCTTTGGGAGTTGTTGTACGAAAATTCCGCTAGAGGAAGTAGCTTCAGCCAATCGTCCTGCAAATGACTGACGTAACAGCGTAGATATTGCTCCAAGGTTTGATTTGTCCGTTCGGTCTGCCCGTTGGTCTGAGGATGGTATGCAGAAGACAAGCAAACATTAATGTGGAGCGCAGAACAAAATCCTTTCCAAAATCTAGAGGTAAATTGTATTCCCCGGTCAGAAATGATGTCATCTGGTACCCCATGCAGCCGGAAAATGTTCTGGATAACTAGATCTACTGTCTCTGTAGCTGAGGGAAGACCAGCACACGGAATGAAATGAGCAGCTTTCGTTAAACGATCTACTACCACCAAAATAGTATTTTTACCACCAGAGGTGGGTAACTCCACAATAAAGTCCATCGAAATAGACCCCCAAGGGCGAGACGGTACAGGTAGCGGTTTAAGAAGACCAGTAGGTGAAACGCGAGGAACCTTGTACCGGGCACAAACTTCACAAGAGCGGACATAGTCATTCACATCCTTCAAGCAGGTAGGCCACCAAAAAAAACGAGTTAACAATTCCTGCGTCTTCTGTACCCCCCTATGACCAGCCAATTTAGAGTCGTGGACCAATTTGAGAACTCGAAGTCTTACAGCCTCTGGGACATAAATACATCGATCTCTAAGCCACACACCATTCCGAAGGACAAGATTCACATTGTCAGGTGGAGCTGCAAGAAATACGTCACCGTCATAGGCCAGCTTGATCTCCTGCCACAAGTCCCGGTTCCGGAGCACTCCAACAAAATTGGCCTCCGACAAGATGGTCTTCGACGGGGTCCCAGGCACGGAATCCACGGTATGGATTCGGGATAATGCGTCAGCTTTCCCATTACGTGAACCTGGGCGGTACGAAATAATAAAATTAAACTGGTTCAAGAACAAACTCCACCTAGCTTGTCGAGGAGAAAGACACCTGGCAGACTTAAGGAATTCCAAATTGCGATGATCCGTGAGTACTACTACCTGCTGAGTTGCCCCCTGCAAATGGTGTCTCCATTCCTTAAAGGCAGAAATAATTGCCAAAAGTTCCTTATCTGCCACATCATAGTTAAGTTCTGCAGAAGATAACCTACGAGAGAAGAAGGCACACGGGTGCAGCAAACCTTTGTCTCCGGTACGTTGTGAGAGGATAGCTCCCAATGCACAGTCAGACGCGTCCACCTCCACGATAAAAGGCTGTGCAGGATCCGGATGCATCAATATTGGAGCCGTGGTAAAACAACCCTTCAGGCGATCAAAGGCTTCCTGAGCTTGCGAAGACCATTCAAACTTCTTCCCCTTCTTGGTGAGGAGAGTGATGGGACGGACAATTTCTGAAAAATTTCGGATAAACCGTCTATAAAAGTTAGCAAAGCCAATGAATCGTTGTACCTCCTTAATGTTTCCTGGTACCGGCCAGTCCAAGATTGCCTGGATCTTGCTGGACTCCATATTCAATCCCTGAGGCGAGATAACATAGCCTAAAAATTGAATTTCAGAACAATGGAACTCACACTTTTCGAGTTTGATGTACAAATGATTATCTCTCAAACGTCTAAGTACGGTCTTGACATGTTCCTGATGTTCCTGTAAGGAGTCAGAAAAGATTAAGATGTCATCAAGGTAAATTACCACATATTGGTCCAATAAATCCCTGAAAATGTCGTTGGCTAAATGTTGAAAAGCAGCAGGAGCGTTACAGAGTCCGAATGGCATCACCAAATATTCAAAATGTCCATACCGGCATCTAAAAGCTGTCTTCCATTCGTCTCCGGGCCGTATACGGAGTAAATTATATGCCCCACGAAGATCTAATTTGGTAAATACCTTGGCCTGGCGAACTCTTTCCAACAATTCTGGAATTAGGGGCAACGGGTACCTGTTACGAATGGTTACCTTATTTAACTCCCGGTAGTCAATGCAGGGTCTTAGAGTACCATCCTTCTTCTTTACAAAGAATATTGGAGCTCCCGCTGGTGAAGAAGATGGTCGGATAAACCCCTTGGCTAAATTCTCATCTATATACTCTCGTAAAGATTTTAATTCCGGAGCCGCCAACGGGTAAACATGGCCGAAAGGAATCGCTGCTCCAGGAAGCAATTCTATGGGGCAGTCATACGGTCTATGTGGGGGAAGTTGATCTGCCTTCCTTTTATCACAAATGTCTGAGAATTCCTGATATATCAGAGGGAGAGTAGGTACCTGTATCACCTCTTCCAAGTTCTGGGTAACTGGAGCCGCTACAGTTGGACTGATGGTAGAACTGCACTTCGGGAGAAAGGTTATCTCCTTGGCTTCCCAATTGATGATTGGATTTTGTGACCGTAACCAGGGAATTCCTAAAATTACAGGAAAATGAGGAGAAGATATTAACATGAATGAAAGTGTTTCTTGATGGTCTGGTTCCATCTTACACTCCAGAGGCACTGTCTCCCGATCTACTGGTCCAGAAACTAATGGGAACCATCCACCGTTTCCATAGTGATTGGTGAAGCTCTTAGTTGTGTCTTTATACCATGTTCCTTTGCAAAAGAAGAATCCATGAAATTCCCACCTGCTCCAGAGTCTATCATGGCAGAACTTGATATCCACTGTTCCTCCCACTGAATCTGTATAGGAAGAGAACAATGTGAATATTTCTCCCCTTGATCTTTAGGGGAAGTCGGCATCAGTATTGGGGGAAAAACCGCATCTAGATGTAGACTGGTTTCCGAAACTTCAGACTCAGCGTCTGTGTTATCATAATCCCCTACTACCGCCAACACCTTGTTGGGTCGCCTAGGACATTTAGGACAATTGATGAGGAAATGGTCCGATTGACCACAATAGAAACATAAGCGCTCACGGAGACGGTGTTCGCGGCGTTCATTATTCTCACGTCTCTGCAGTGAGTCCACCTGCATAGGCACCTCCTCAGCCTCTCGCGGGTTTTTGCCTGTGGTTTCCCTGGACGGAAGAGAGTAATTAGTAATGCGATTTACAGCGGCCCATTTTTCTTGTCTGCGTTCAGTTAAACGGATATCAATACGTACACAGTGCTGTATAAACAATTCAAACTCCTGTGGAGACTCTGAACGAGCTAGCTCATCCTTGATTGCATTTGACAAACCTTTTCTAAAGATTGGTAATAAAGCATTGTTTTCCCACTGGGTGTCCACCACTAACCTTTTAAATTCAGTAACATATTCTATGACTGACTGTTTCCCCTGGCGTAAGGAAAGCAAGGCAGATTCAGCGGTAGCACGGCGGTTGGGATCGTCGAACATTTGCGCCATGGCTGCAAGAAAATTGTCCAAATTATTTAGACGGGTATCATGACTTTCAACCATAGGATTTGCCCAAGCCAGTGCACGTGATGTCAACAACATAATAATACATAGAACCTTAGATCTATCAGACCGGTAGTAGGAGGCATGTACATCAAAAAATAATATACATTGATTAACAAACCCACGGAATTGACTTCGGTCACCATTAAAACGGAATGGAGGCAATTTGGGCATACTGGTGGATGAGGTAGGCTCAGTAGGTAAGGCCTCCAGGACTCCTAACCTAGAACGTAGATCTTGGAGAGCCTGACCAAACCCCTGTGCATTGTGGTTAACCCGAGACTCCAAGTCTCTAATCTGATTGAGTGCAGCCGCCACCTCCTGCTGCAAGGAGTTAACTATGGTGAACAATTTGTCTGCCCGTGTCTCCGTCATTGCCCCAGCAGAATCCTCTTTTTTAGGCTGGAATATCCTGTAATACTATTGTAGGAACTCGAGGATTCTGATAGCGTGGGGCAATGAACAATCAGAGACGGGTTTCTTTGAATGCAAATAATGTATTTGTGAAACAGCAAAACACCCAAAAACAATATTCAAACAACCCGTAGTGACATGCAATGAGTCCATATATATATACACAAGTCCAGTTATATGAATCCGGATATATAAGTCCTTGAACCTCTATAGCGAGGGTGGTAAAGTTCTTACGACGGAGTCCTCACACAAATGTGACCACAAGGTAAGTCTGATGCACAGGTAACGTGGCTGGATTTACACACTGCTGGTGTGTGAAGAGTCAGATCCAGGTGTGCAGAAAACACAGGGAGGTCCAGGAACAAGTTAATCTCAGTTGTGGCTTAATTCAGTGAAGTCCAACAACAAGTTCATATGTCAGTAAGGTTCCAGTAACAGTTCCAACAGCTCTCACCAGAGGTAATGCACAAAGGGTTAAACAGCAACAGTTCAGAAACACAGTTCTTATCAGATGGAGTGAACCAAGGGTTAAATTCCCAAGTCAACAGTTTTAGTGATAACACAGTACTTTGTGCAACTTACATATGCAGAGAATGTCCAGAGCCATGGGTAGAAGCTGCTGTGGCTGAGAAACACCTGAAGATAAGGCTATGCACTTTCCTGGTAAACACACAAAGATCTGTGAGGAACAAAGCAGCTGGGTTGCAGGGAAACGGAAGCAGAATATTCCAGCAGTGAAGCCAGCACCTGAGCCAGGCTTTAAACAAACGAACAGGAAGTAGGGCACACAAAACAGCAAACTCCATCTTAACAAAGGGCAAAATCATTGACAAAGTTACCTAGAAAACCCGGAATACTGACAGCCACCCTATAAAATATAATATATCCCCCCATAGTATATAACACAGCCCACATAGTGTACAGCGTGGCCCACATAGTATACAGCAGGGCCCACATAGTGTACAGCAGGGACCACATAGTGTACAGCAGGGCCCACATAGTATACAGCAGGGCCCACATAGTGTACAGCAGGGCCCACATAGTATATAGCATGGCACACATAGTATATAGCAAGGCCCACATTGTATACAGCAGGGCCCACATAGTATATAGCAGGACCCACATAGTGTACAGCAGGGCCCACATAGTATATAGCAGGGCCCACATAGTATATAGCAGGGCCCACATAGTGTACAGCAGGGCCCACATAGTATATAGCAGGGCACACATAGTATATAGCAGGGCCCACATTGTATACAGCAGGGCCCACATAGTATATAGCAGGGCCCACATAGTGTACAGCAACGGCCCACATAGTATATAGCAGGGCCCACATAGTATATAAGAGGGCCCACATTGTATACAGCAGGGCCCACATAGTATATAGCAGGGCCCACATTGTACAACAGGGCCCACATAGTATACAGCAGGGCCCACATAGTATACAGCAGGGCCCACATAGTATACAGCAGGGCCCACATAGTATACAGCAGGCCCACATAGTATACAGCAGGGCCCACATAGTATATAGCAGGGCCCACATAGTATATAGCAGGACCCACATAGTATATAGCAGGGCCCACATTGTTTATAGCAGGGCCCCCATAGTATACAGCAGGGCCCACATAGTATATAGCAGGGCCTACATTGTATATAGCAGGGCCCACATTGTATACAGCAGGGCCCACATAGTATACAGCAGGGCCCACATAGTATATAGCAGGGCCCCCATTGTATATAGCAGGGCCCCCATTGTATATAGCAGCGCCCCCATAGTATACAGCAGGGCCCCCATAGTGTATAGCAGGGCCCCCATTGTTTATAGCAGGGCCCACATTGTATATAGCAGGGCCCCCATAGTATACAGCAGGGCCCACATAGAATATAGTAGGGCCCACATTGTATATAGCAGGGCCCACATAGTATACAGCAGGGCCCACATAGTATATAGCAGGGCCCCCATTGTATATAGCAGGGCCCACATTTTACAGCAGGGCCCCCATAGTATATAGCAGGGCCCACACTGTATATAGCAGGGCCCACATAGTATATAGCAGGGCCCTCATTTTACAGCAGGCCCACATTGTATATAGCAGGGCCCACATAGTATATAGCAGGGCCCCCATTTTACAGCAGGGCCCCTATAGTAGACAGCAGGACCCCCATAGTATACAGCAGGGCCCACATTTTACAGCCCTCATCTCTCCTCCCCCCCCCAGGAATGGCCCCACAGCAGGACAGATTTATAAAAAAAAAAAAAAACCACTCCTCACCTCATCCTCATGCCAGCGCTGCTCCCGGCTCCTGTCTCCTGCTCTGCCCAGCACACAGTGAGTGCGCTGTGTCAGAGGCAGAGCAGGGAATGATGGGAGAGGGAGCGTCAGTTGACGCTCTCTCCTTCATCATTGCTTTGAACTGTACCGGCAGACGCCGGTATAGTTCAATGCAGTGGCGGGGGAGTCGGCGCTGGGGGCAGGCGGGCCCCCCTGCCACACAGGGGCCCCCATAGCGGCTGCGTGATGTGCCGCTAGCTGGGGGCCCCTTGAGGTGCAGGGGAGCCTCAAAATGTTGGGGCCCCCGGGCCCGAGCGCGGACCTGCGTGCTCGGGCGGCAGGCCCCCCCTAATGACCGGGCCCCATACAGCAGTAAGGGTTCTCATGCCCTGATGACGGCCCTGACAAGCCCACCACAAAAATGGCAAGATTGGGGGTTGAAACATGATGCAGAGCCAATAAATAGCCTTGCTGAAGATGATTTGAATGAGTTTCAGGCCTAAAAACCGTTAAATGTCCATTTTGCAAGGCGGCGAGAAAAATACGCTATACGGATGCCATACGGATTGCATACAGATGGTTACATGCGCAAAATACACAGCCGCACCCTGACAATGGATGAAATACGGAGTGTTGTGCCTGCAACATTTTGCCGTATTACGCTCGTACAATACGGTCCGTATTTTTGTACGGTGAGTGTGACGCCGGCCTTAAACAGAAAAACAGTAGAATTATAATCAATATTCGATCCAAAAACAATTTTTATATGAGCCAATCACTATAATAATGAACCTGTCTGTTCCACCATCAATGTCATAACAGGTGAACAGAAAAAGCACAACTTCAAAAAATATACATTAAAATATCATTTTATTATCCATAATTAAAAATTAAAAGACATAACAAAATAATCACACAAAACTAGGTAACCTCCGTTGTGGGACGCAATAAAGGCTATAGACACCTTTAAACACTGTCGTTTGTAGAGCGCAGCAGTCGGTTAGGCCGATAGATAGAAATGAGGGAGGAGATGTAGGGGGGTTCTGCACTGTGGAGAGCTTTGTGGGTGAGAACAAGTACTTTGAATTAGATCCTATAATGAATGGGCAGCCAGTGTAAGGACTGGCGAAGAGCGGACGCGTCCGAGTACCGATTAGCCAGATGGATGACCCTGGCTGCTGCATTAAGGATGGACTGGAGAGGGGATAGTCGAATAATGGGGAGGCCAAGTAATAGAGCGTTGCAGTAGTCCAGGCGGGAGTGGATCAATGCTACAGTGAGGGTTTTTGTTGTTTCCATGGTGAGAAAAGGGCGGATTCTAGAGATGTTCTTTAGGAGAAGTAGCCGTGGAGCGTACCTACGGTGATCCTAGATGCCTCGTCACAGTCGGAGAGATAGCTACACCTAAAGGCAGAAAGATGAAAGCTATCTGCTCCGTAGCAGAACCCCCAAAGAAATAGGAAGCCCCCAAACATGTAATGGCGGTTAGACAAGAAGAAAATACGGACACAGACAGAAAATAGAATGAGCAAATGCTGGGGCCCAATCTGTCTAGATAGAAAAGTATAGGAAAGAATTCTGACTGCAACCCAAAAAAGCCCTGACAAAAATACCAACACTTCTGATTAACAAAAATATCTCTGGTGTAACACATAGCAATTCAGCAAATAAAAAGTGACAAAGGACAGAGCAAAAGTGCAAATAGAAAATGAGCACAATTGCAGCGCCAGGCCCCAACAGGGGACCAGGCTGAATTCCACTGCAAGCAGCAAACCAGCAAGGAAAATCCAACCAGAGGAAAAAAAACAGCAAATCACTTATCTGAATGAGAGCAGGAATGCAAGCTGAGCTCCAAGCAAGACCAGGAAGAACAATTGATTACCGGCAAGGCTGATGGGAACTCAGGTCACTTATATCAGACCATTCAGAGCCAGCTGAAGGCCATTCAGCAATTAGTTCATTACCCTCAGCAACCACCGGAGGGAGCCCCAGCTCAGAAGTCACCTCCAGAGTATTCACAACAGTACCCCCCCTTTAGGAGGGGTCACCGAACCCTCACCTGCGCAACCAGGCCGATCAGGATGAGCTCGATGATAGGCACGGATCAATCTCCCAGCATGGATGTCCAAAGCAAACACCCAAGAATTGTCCTCCTGACCATAACCTCTCCACTTAACCAAATACTGGAGTTTCCGTCTAGCAAAACGAGAATCCAATATTTTCTCAACCTCATACTCCAAATTGCCCTCAACCAAAACAGGTTCGGGAGGCGCAGCCATAGGAACCACTGGCTCGACAAACCTCTTCAATAAGGACTTGTGGAATACGTTATGGATCTTAAATGTCCCTGGAAGAAGCAAACGGAAGGAAACAGGATTAATAATTTCCATGATCTTATAAGGTCCAATGAACCTTGGCTTAAATTTTGGAGATGCAACCTTCATAGGGATATTTCTTGAGGACAACCAAACCCAGTCCCCCGCTTTAAAACGAGGACCATCAGTCCTATGCCGGTTGGCAAACCGCTGGGCCTTCTCTTGAGAGAGAGACAACCTCTCCACTACCTGGTCCCAAATCTGCTGCATACGCTCCACAATAGAGTCAACCCCCGGATAGACAAAAGCCTCCGCCTGTCCTGAAGAAAATCGAGGGTGAAATCCAGAATTGCAGAAAAATGGAGACATCAAGGTGGCAAACTCAGCCAAAGGCAAAAAAGAGACACAGTCATCTTGATCAGCAGACACAAAACATCTCAAATAAGTCTCCAAGGTCTGGTTTGTTCTCTCGGTTTGTCCATTGGTCTGAGGGTGAATTGCAGAGGAGAAAGATAACTGAACACCAAGTTTAGAACAAAATGTCCTCCAAAATCTGGAAACAAACTGGACTCCTCTGTCATACACAATGTTCTCAGGAATGCCATGTAACCGAACCACGTGCTGAAGGAACAAAGGCACCAATTCGGAGGAGGAAGGCAACTTAGGTAATGGCACATATACACTACCGGTCAAAAGTTTAGGGTCACTTAGAAATTTCCTTATTTTTGAAAGAAAAGCATTTTTTTTTCCAATGAAGCTAACATTAAATGATTCAGAAATACACTCTATACAGTGTTAATGTGGTAAAAGACTATTCTAGCGGCAAACGTCTAGTTTGTAATGCAATATCTTCATAGGTGTATAGAGGCCCATTTCCAACAACCATCACTCCAGTGTACTTATGGTATTTTGTGTTCGCTAACTGTGTAAGAAGGCTAATAGATGGTTAAAATACCCTTTAAAACCCTTGTGCAAGTATGTTAACACAGCTGAAAACCGTTTGGTTGATTAGAGAAGCTATAAACCTGACCTTCCTTTGAGCTTGTTGAGAATCTGGAGCATTGCATTTGTTGGTTCCATTAAACTCTCAAAATGGCCAAAAAAAAAGAACTTTCTTGTGAAACTCGACAGTCTATTCTTGTTCTTAGAAATGAAGGCTATTCCATGCGAAAAATTACCAAGAAACTGAAGAATTCATACAATGGTGTGTAGTACTCCCTTTAGAGGAGTGCACAAACAAGCTCTAACCAGAGAAGAAAGACAAGTGGAGGCCCCGCTGCACAACTGAGCAACAAGACAAGTACATTAGAGTCTTTAGTTTGAAAAATTGACGCCTCACAGGTCCTCAACTGGCAGCTTCATTAAACAGTACACATTAAACGCCAGTGTCAACATCTACAGTGAAGAGGCGATTTGGGGATGCTGGCCTTCAGGGCAGATTGGCAAAACAAAAGCCAATATTCCTCTGTCCAATGTCTGTGTTCTTTTGCCCATATTAATCTTTTCCTTTCATTTAAGCCAGTCTTAAATATGGCTTTTGTTTTGCCAATCTGCCCTGAAGGCCAGCATCCCCAAATCGCCTCTTCACTGTAGATGTTGACACTGGCGTTTAATGTGT
Organism: Oophaga sylvatica; assembly: GCA_033576555.1. Taxonomy (NCBI): domain Eukaryota; kingdom Metazoa; phylum Chordata; class Amphibia; order Anura; family Dendrobatidae; genus Oophaga; species Oophaga sylvatica. The sequence goes on from JARQOD010000009.1 coordinate 14,243,942, forward strand.
ACTGTTTAATGAAGCTGCCAGTTGAGGACCTGTGAGGCGTCAATTTTTCAAACTAAAGACTCTAATGTACTTGTCTTGTTGCTCAGTTGTGCAGCGGGGCCTCCCACTTGTCTTTCTTCTCTGGTTAGAGCTTGTTTGTGCACTCCTCTAAAGGGAGTACTACACACCATTGTATGAATTCTTCAGTTTCTTGGTAATTTTTCGCATGGAATAGCCTTCATTTCTAAGAACAAGAATAGACTGTCGAGTTTCACAAGAAAGTTCTTTTTTTTGGCCATTTTGAGAGTTTAATGGAACCAACAAATGTAATGCTCCAGATTCTCAACAAGCTCAAAGGAAGGTCAGGTTTATAGCTTCTCTAATCAACCAAACGGTTTTCAGCTGTGTTAACATACTTGCACAAGGGTTTTAAAGGGTATTTTAACCATCTATTAGCCTTCTTACACAGTTAGCGAACACAAAATACCATAAGTACACTGGAGTGATGGTTGTTGGAAATGGGCCTCTATACACCTATGAAGATATTGCATTACAAACTAGACGTTTGCCGCTAGAATAGTCATTTACCACATTAACACTGTATAGAGTGTATTTCTGAATCATTTAATGTTAGCTTCATTGGAAAAAAAATGCTTTTCTTTCACAAATAAGGAAATTTCTAAGTGACCCTAAACTTTTGACCGGTAGTGTATATCATCTTGGAAAACCTATCACAGATTACCCAGATCACGGTCATTCTCGGAGAGACAGGGAGGTCGGAAATAAAATCCATAGAAATATGGGTCCATGGCCTCTTGGGTAAAGGTAATAGCATTAACAAACCACTAGAACGAGAGCAAGGCTTGGAAAGAGAGCAAGTCCCACAGGACTGCACAAAGTCCCTGACGTCACGAGACAAAGTAGGCCACCAAAAGGACCGACTCACCAAGTCTCTGGTACCAAAAATCCCGGGATGACCAGCCAACGTGGAACAATGAATCTCAGACATCACACTCTTCCTCCACTGGTCTGGGACAAACAATTTCCCAACAGGGCAGCGTTCACGTTTATCCTCCTGACACCCCTCCAGAGCCAGTCTCAAATTGGGCGAGATGGCGGAAAGAACTACACCCTATTTCAAAATAACAGCAGGATCAGATAACTCAGGAGAATCCGCAAAGAAACTCCTCGATAGGGCATCCGCCTTAACATTCTCAGTGCCCGGAAGAAAAGAAACCACAAAATTAAAACGTGTGAAAAACAAGGCCCACCTGGCCTGTCTAGGATTAAGTCGCTTGGCTGATTCGAGATAAACCAGATTCTTATGGTCCGTGAGGACCACCACCTGATGTTTGGCTCCTTCCAGCCAATGTCTCCACTCTTCAAAGGCCCACTTCATGGCCAATAACTCCCAATTACCCACGTCATAATTACGTTCAGTTGGAGAAAATTTTCGAGAGAAAAAGGCATAAGGGTTACTCTTAGAGGTCTCTGGATCCCTTTGGGACAAAACGGCACCTGCCCCAATCTCAGAGGCATTAACCTCCACCTGAAACAGCAGAGAAACATCAGACTGCTGTAGAACAGGCGCAGAAATGAATCTCTTCTTCAGTTTCTGAAACGCAGAAACTGCCTCAGGAGGCCAATTCACCACATCGGAACCCTTTTTGGTCAAATCAGTCAATGGTTTAACAATACCGGAGAAATTACCAATAAATTTACGATAAAAATTGGCAAAACCCAAAAATCTCTGAAGAGCCTTCAATGAAGTAGGTTGAACACAATCACAGATGGCCTGAACCTTGACCGGGTCCATTTCAATAACAGACGAAGACAAAATGAATCCCAGAAATGAGACCTTCTGTACGCCAAAAAGACACTTTGATCCCTTCACATACAGTGCATTCTCTCTCAAAATCTGGAACACAGTCCGAACATGTTTCACATGAGAGTCCCAGTCGTTGGAAAAAATCAAGATATCATCCAAATAAACAATCAGAAATGTATCCACAAAATCCCTGAAAATATCATTCATGAAGGATTGGAAGATGGAAGGGGCATTAGTAAGCCCAAAAGGCATCACTAGGTACTCAAAATGCCCCTCTGGGGTATTAAACGCCGTCTTCCATTCATCCCCATGCTTAATGCGAATAAGGTTATACGCCCCCTGAGGTCAAGCTTGGTAAACCAACTAGCACTTTTCACTCTGGAAAATAGGTCAGAAATCAAGGGTAACGGATATTGATATTTAACAGTGATTTTATTCAGGAGGCGATAATCAATACACGGCCTCAATGAACCATCCTTTTTGGCCACAAAGAAAAAACCGGCGCCAAAGGGTGTAGTGGATGGTCTGATATGACACTTCTCCAAAGACTCCTTGATATAAGATCGCATAGCATCGTGTTCAGGTACAGATAAATTAAAAAGGCGACCTTTAGGAAATTTACCACCAGGCACTAACTCAATAGCGCAGTCATAGCTCCTCTGAGGAGGTAAGGATGCAGACTTACTCTCACTAAACACATCCGAAAAATCAGTCAAAAAGTCAGGGACATCCTGAGACTGGGGAGAGGCAGAAAAAACAGGAGTGTCAGTATTAACACATTGGCAGCCCCAACTGGTCACAGACACAGATTTCCAATCCAAAACAGGATTATGAGTCTGTAACCAAGGGAAACCCAGTACAATAATGTCATGCAGATTATGCAACACCAGAAATTTGCAACTCTCCTGATGATCTGGTTCAACCCTCATTATCACCTGAGTAGAAAACTGGAGTTTATTCTCCGCCAAAGGGGTAGAATCAATGCCCAGCAAAGGAATCGACTTCCGCAGGGTATCATGGGAAACCCACAACGTTTGGCAAAGTCAAAATCCATCAGGTTAATAGCTGCTCCTGAATCAACAAAAGCCTGAGCCAAAAATGTGGACAGGGAGCAAATTAGGGTAACAGTCAACAGAAATTTAGTCTGAACACTACCCAAGACAACTGTGTGCGCAAAACGTCTTCCCGCTTAGGGCAGACGGAAATAGCTTGAGAAGCGTCACCACAGTAGAAACATAACCCATTGCGCTTTCGAAACTCATGACGCTGGGCCCCAGAAGTCACTCCATCACACTGCATGGGCTCAGGAGCTGGCCCACAAGGCAACACCATCCCACGCATACCTCTGCGCTCACGCAAACATCTGTCAATTTGAATAGCCAAAGACATGGAATCATTGAGACCAGAGGGAATAGGGAATCCCACCATAACGTCCTTTACATTTTCTGACAGACCCTTCCGAAAAAGGGCTGCCAAAGCATCATCATTCCATTTGGTCAGGACTGCCCACTTTCAAAATTTCTGACAGTACATCTCAGCGTCTTCACAACCCTGATTTAATGCCAACAAGGTCTTTTCAGCTTGATCAGTCACATTAGGTTCATCGTACAATAACCCCAGAGCCTGAAAAAATACATCAACATCATTCAAAACAGGATCCCCAGGTGTCAGGGAAAAAGCCCAATCCTGAGGGTCGCCGTGCAGCAGAGAGGTGACAATTTTAACCTGCTGTGCTGCGTTCCCTGAGGACTTAGGCTTTAAGGCAAAAAACAACTTACATTTATTTTTGAAATTCAGAAATTTAGACCGATCCCCCAAAAATAAATCTGGTATGGGGATCCTAGGTTCCACAACCGGCAACCTAGCAAGATAGGTAGCAATACTCTGAACCTCAGTGGCAAGCTGCTCCACATGGCCAGACAACTGTGCAAACTCCACTGAGGAAAAAAAAATCCTCCTCAGCACCCAGAGAAAAAGAGGGAAAAAAATGCAACAAACAGAAAAAAAAATTCTGACAACTCCCTTTTTTCTTTTTCCTTTTTACTATTTTTCCCTTCTGTGAGTACCATATAATTTTCAGTTTGGCTGGTAATACTGCAATTGCAAAAATAGCCAAAATAGCAATACACCAGAGAGGCTGGAAACTATTGGATTGCAGGACCCTAAACTAACCGCAACACTAGAAGTAGCCGTGGAGCGTACCTACGGTGATCCTAGACGCCTCGTCACAGTCGGAGAGATAGCTTTCATCTTTCTGCCTTTAGGTGTAGCTATCTGCCCCGTAGCAGAACCCCCGAAGAAATAGGAAACCCCCAAACATGTAATGGTGGTTAGACAAGAAGAAAATATGGACACAGACAGAAAATAGAATGAGCAAACGCTGGGGCCCAATCTGTCTAGATAGAAAAGTATAGAAAAGAATTCTGACTGCAACCCAAAAAAAACCCCTGACAAAAATACCAACACTTCTGATTAACAAAAAACCTGAGATCACACGATCTCTAACACCTAAATCAGATCTCTGGTGTAACACATAGCAATTCAGCAAATAAAAAGTGACAAAGGACAGAGCAAAAGTGCAAATACAAAATGAGCACAATTGCAGCGCCAGGCCCCAACAGGGGACCAGGCTGAATTCCACTGCAAGCAGCAAACCAGCAAGGAAAATCCAACCAGAGGAAAAAAAACAGCAAATCACTTATCTGAATAAGAGCAGGAATACAAGCTGAGCTCCAAGCAAGACCAGGAAGAACAATTTATTACCGTCAAGGCTGATGGGAACTCAGGTCACTTATATCAGACCATTCAGAGCCAGCTGAAGGCCATTCAGCAATTAGTTCATTACCCTCAGCAACCACCGGAGGGAGCCCCAGCTCAGAAGTCACCTCCAGAGTATTCACAACAGAGGTGCCACTCAACGAGTTTGTCTACGCGGGACATCGGATATGCATCAAAACTGGACACCTCGTTCAGCCTGTGTTAGTCATTCCAGAACTGCCACTTGCCGTCGGGCTTCGGCACGAGGACGATGGGACTCGACCATCCACTTTTTGACTCATCTATCACACCGAGGTCTAGCATTCTCTTAACCGCCTTTGATATTATCTCCCAGTGTGCTTTGGAATCCTATAGGGCTTGAGGGTCACCCTTACATGCGGCTCTGTTAACACATCATGCTCCACCACCTATGTACGCCCTGGCAACTCTGATTCCAGCTGCAATAGTTCCCAACCTAGTTGCTTCTGAGCCTGCGTTAGCGTCTCTGCAATGGTGTAATGTAAGTAGTACAGTTCATATAGTGTCTTGTGCTTGGGGTGCGATGAAAACACAGGAGTCACAGGTTTGATATAGAAGGTCTTGTATTACTTCATACAAGTGGCAATAATAGTCACACAGTTTGCAGATACAAAAGCAGGAGACACAGCAGGCCAGAGTAACTTAAGCTCAGCAATCACTCTCCACAACAGGTTCAGGATCTCTTCTCTGTTACCGTAAGTCCATGCAAACGTGGATTTATCAAAATAGCAAGGTTCCAAAGTCCACGAGTGTTCCAAGGTTCCACAATAGGAAATAACTGGAGTACAAATCCAAGGCTTCCAGGAGTCAGGTCACAGGTACACTGCAGGCTTGATTCTGAAGCACTGATTGCTCAGCTGTGGCTGCTTAAGAAGCAAGAGGAGAGAATCAGGGCGGGAACATGCAAGCTGGAAACTCCATATTGACTGAGGGCAAGATAGCTGCAGCAAGACAGAAAGTAAAATGGCTGACGAACAAACTGAGTTTCAGGAACATGTACACAGAACCTTACATTACTCCCCCTTAGGGACAACCTCCGGATGACCTCAGACCAGGCCTGTGTGGGTACCTCTGATGAAACTGACGGAGCAAGCGAGGAGCATTAACGTTATTGACTGGTTCCCATGAGTTGTCCTCCACTGGGTAGCCCTGTCATTTAATCAGATATTGTAACTGATTTCTATACAACCTGGAATCTAGAATCCTTTCCACCACAAATTCTTCCTGACCATCGACTAGCACTGGGTCAGGGCAAGGAGAAGAACGTCCAGGAAACGTATTGGGTGTCGCAGCCTTTAGTAGGGATACATGAAAGACAGGGTGGATTCTCATAGTTCTGGGCAGTTGAAGACGACAAGCAACGGCACTTATAATTTTACTGATTTTATAGGGTCCAATGTACTTATGTCCCAACTTAGACGATGGAATCCTTAACTTAAGATTTCTGGTTGACAGCCAGACCAGGTCTCCTACCTTGAAAGCTGGTGCAGGTTTACGAAATTTATCTGCTGCTTTCTTGTACCTTTCCTGAGCCGATTCCAGATTCTCCTTTAGAAGATCCATATTCTTCTGTAAAGACGTGATTCTTTCAGCCACTGCTGGTAAAGGCGTTTCTATGGGAAATCATGGTAGAATGTTAGGATGATAACCTAGATTAGAGTAAAAAGGAGACTGCTTAGTGGAGGCACTCTGAGAGTTGTTATAAGAGAACTCAGCTAATGGAAGTAGATCCACCCAATCATCCTGTAGGTGGCAGATAAAGCAGCGGAGATACTGCTCCAGGGTTTGGTTGGTTCGTTCGGTTTGTCCATTAGTCTGGGGATGAAAAGCAGAAGAAAGGTTTACTTTAATGTCCAATGCTGCACAGAAATTTTGCCAAAACCTAGAAGTGAATTGCACCCCTCGATCCGAAATAACCTCATCCGGTACTCCATGTAAGCGAAACACATCTTTAATCATCAAATCTGATGTCTGTTTTGCAGTGGGTAAGCCGACACAAGGGATAAAATGAGCTGCCTTTGTTAGACGGTCAACCACCACTAGAATGGTGTTCTTCCCTTGAGAGGTTGGTAACTCCACAATGAAGTCCATAGAAATGGATCCCCACGGGCGGGACGGGGTGGGAAGAGGTTGCAACAGACCAGTTGGTGAGGAGCGAGGTGTTTTGCATCTTGCACAGACTTCACATGAAGTGACATAGTTTAAAACATCCTTCCTGCAAGTGGGCCACCAAAAGAAACGAGAAAGAAATTCCTGTGTCTTTAGAATTCCTCTATGCCCAGCTATCTTGGAATCGTGAATGAGTTGCAATACTCTCAATCTGACTGTTTCAGGAATATACAGGCGTTGTCCCTGAATCCACACACCATTCTTAAAGACAAGACTTACGTCCCTTGGGGGTTGTGCCAAAAAGGAATCCGCATGGTATGCTTCCTTGATGTCCTTAAGTAGGTCTTGATTATGAATCACTCCTAGGAATCTAGAGTCAGGAAGAATAGTCTTAGGAGGAGTAATTGGACGTGTCTCTGCTGAGTAAATCCTAGAGAGTGCATCAGCCTTTCCATTGCGCGATCCTGGTCTATAAGAAATGATAAAATTAAATTGGTTTAAGAAAAGATTCCAGCGAGCCTGGCGAGGAGTCAGGCACTTAGCCGACCTGATAAATTCAAGGTTACGATGGTCTGTCAGGACGACTATTTGCTGTGCAGCTCCCTGAAGAAGGTGTCTCCATTCTTTGAAGGCGGCAATAATGGCCAACAACTCTCTATTGCCCACATCGTAGTTCCTCTCAGCCGAAGACAACTGCTGGGAAAAGAAGGCACAGGGATGCAAGACATTCTTCTCACCTGTTCTCTGAGAGAGTACAGTCATGGCCAAAAGTTTTGAGAATGACACAAATATTAATTTTTACAAAGTCTACTGCTTCACTTTTTCTAATGGCAATTTGCATATACTCCAGAATGTTATAAAGAGTGATCAGCTTAACAGCAATTACTTGCAAAGTCAATATTTGGCTAGAAAATGAACTTTATCCCCAATACACATTTCAACATCATTGCAGCCCTGCCTTAAAAGGACCAGCTAACCTCTTTTCAGTGATTGTTCCATTAACACAGGTGTGGGTGTTGATGAGGACATGGCTGGAGATCAATCTGTCATGATTAAGTAAGAATGACACCACTGGATACTTTAAAAGGAGGCTGGTGCTTGGCATCATTGTTTCTCTTCTGTTAACCATGGTTATCTCTAAAGAAACACGTGCAGTCATCATTGCAATGCACAAAAATGGCCTAACAGGGAAGAGTATCGCCGGTAGAAAGATTGCACCTCAGTCAACAATCTATCGCATCATCAAGAACTTCAAGGAGAGAGGTTCCATTGTTGCCAAAAAGGCTCCAAATGTCACGCTGTATAGCAGATATATATATGTGATGTCAGTAATCTATATCAAAAGGGTAACATACTATATAACATGCGCATAGATATATGATAACATAGATTTACCTGACAGAATGTCCAGAGGGTCAAAACGGAATCCGTTATACGCTGTCTCCGGCTAGAGGGTGACCGGGGTCTAAGCTGACCCTAAACTGGGGTCCTAACTAATCCCTCAACCTGGAGGTACTGTTAAAGGTACAGAGGTCCAGGCCACCAGCGTAAACCCTGTCTCCTATCAATCCCTGCCAACTGTATTCTAGTCCTAAGAAGGACCCTGAATACCACCAAAGGGAATGAACAGGTAACGGTTAATGAACAGAAAGACATACAAGAAAGACAAGAAATAAAGTAAATAAAGTCTTACATACAACACTCACACACAGTAGGAACACCTAAGGTCTCAGAGATAAACTATAAGCTATAAGAGTAAAAACAACTAAGGAGCTCTTAGCTTAAGTATTCTCAGAACCGCTTCAGTCTGCTAGACTACATGAATGCTTTCACCGGCGTCTAACACCCAGACTGGCAGGAATATAAAGGAAACTAATTAGAACATAATCAAAAGCAGCCGGGCGAGGCTGGACCTAGTCTTAGCAAAGAGCTAGGTAAAATTAACTCTCTCATTACCAAACACAAAGAAACAGCAGCTCAGCTGTGAGAAGTCAGAATGTGCAATCGCGACGATCTTCGTGGCGATGCACCCATGACAGTACCCCCCCTTCTACGAGGGGCCTCCGGACCCTCATGACCAGGTCTGTCCGGGTAAGTTGTGTGAAAGGTCCGAACCAATCGATCTGCGTTAGCATCAGACGCAGGGACCCACGTCCTCTCCTCAGGACCATACCCCCTCCAAAGAACTAAGTACTGAGGGGATCGGCGACTGAGACGTGAGTCAATGATTTTCGACCCATGAAATTCCACGTTATCATTGACTACCACTGAAGGAGGAGGTAGAGGTGACGGTATGACTGGTGCCACATACTTTTTAAGTAATGACTTGTGAAACACATTATGATTTTTAAACGAGGAGGGAGGTCCAGACGAAATGCCACAGGATTAATTATGGAACTGATCCTGTACGGCCCGATGAATCTGGGACCCAACCTCCAGGAGGGAACTTTAAGTTTTATATTCCTGGTAGACAACCACACCAGATCGTTCACCTTCAGATCTCGACCAGAAACTCTCCCCCTATCAGCCATCCGTTTGTAATGGTTCTCCGTAACCTTCAGTCTTAACCGATCTGGAACTATCAGTCTCCCTGGAAGTCCCACAGGGGCGTCCCCCTGAGCCCCCAATACCTCCCCCTCAAGCTCAGAGCATACAGCTGACACTACAACTCCCTCCTGAGGAATAGGAACCGGATCATCCATCCTCCCGGTCCCTGGGAAAGTACGAGATAAGGCATCAGGAAGCAACTTTATTGAGCAGTCATATGCGCGATGAGGAGGTAACTCTTTACACCCCTCCTCTGAGAACATCTCCCCAAAGTCCTCCAGAAAAGGAGGCAAAGTCCTAGGCACAACCGCACCGATGACCGTGCTCATGCAGTTATTCTTGCAAAATTCACCCCACTGGCTTATCTTTCTGGATTGCCAATCAATCACTGGGTTATGTTTAGCCAACCAAGGAAGTCCCAACACAATAGGAGTAGGTAGACCCTCCAACACATAACAAGAAAATTGCTCTTTATGTATTGCCCCTACTCGAAGATCTATGTTATGAACAGCTTGTACCAAGCTACCTTGACCAAGAGGTCTAGAATCAATAGAGAGTATAGGGACCGGTTTGGCCAATACACTCAGTTGCATACCATGCACCTGGGCAAACCGAGCGTCCACCAGATTAGCCCCGGACCCACTATCAAGAAAAACAGAAATCCTCTCAGTTCTAGTACCAATCACCACCTCCGCAGGCACGAGAAACTGAGAGGGATTTGGGGACGAAATACACACACCCAGGTTAACTCCTTGGCTCAAAGAGGTCCGGGATGGACACCCCCCAACAAAATGTCCCTCTCTCCCGCAAAAGAAACACCTTCTAGTCTTGCGGCGCACCGCCGATTCCCTCCTACAAAATGATGTCCCTCCCAACTGCATGGGTTCCTCAGAACAGACCAGGGGAACCTCAGTAAAAGGGACTTTAGTAGTAGGTGGAGTCATCACGGGGGGCGGAGTTACCTCGCGTCTTCCCCGAAGTCGTCTATCAATGCGAATAGCGAGGGCCATAGCAGCCTCCAGTGATGGAGGAGAATCATACTGAGCCAACACATCTTTTAATTTGTCAGACAACCCTTGACAAAACTGGCTCCTAAGAGCTGGGTCATTCCACTGAGTATCTGTTGCCCATCTACGGAACTCAGAAGAATATTCCTCCGCTGGACGATTTCCTTGCCGTATTTTACGTAACCTTGTTTCAGCAAGGGAGACTCGATCCGGATCATCATATACCAGACCCAGGGCAGTAAAAAATCGATCCACTGACTGGAGATCTGGGAGCCTGGAGGAATAGAGAACGCCCAAGATTGAGGGTCCCCTTGTAAGAGCGATATAACAATTCCCACCCTCTGCTCTTCACTCCCAGATGACCGAGGCCACAGCCGAAAGTACAATTTACATGCCTCCCGGAAAGTAAAAAATTTGTCCCGCCCACCAGTGAACCTATCCGGGAGAGCAACCTTAGGTTCAGATCTGGTTTGCTCCGGGGGGACAAAACCTTGGACTTAATGTCTGCAAATTCCATGGACAACCCCTGCAACTGCCGGGCCAGCTGGGCTACTGGATCCATGACAGCTGGGGAGAATCTTTAGTTGGGCCGGTGAAAATGTCACGCTGTATAGCAGATATATATATGTGATGTCAGTAATCTATATCAAAAGGGTAACATACTATATAACATGCGCATAGATATATGATAACATAGATTTACCTGACAGAATGTCCAGAGGGTCAAAACGGAATCCGTTATACGCTGTCTCCGGCTAGAGGGTGACCGGGGTCTAAGCTGACCCTAAACTGGGGTCCTAACTAATCCCTCAACCTGGAGGTACTGTTAAAGGTACAGAGGTCCAGGCCACCAGCGTAAACCCTGTCTCCTATCAATCCCTGCCAACTGTATTCTAGTCCTAAGAAGGACCCTGAATACCACCAAAGGGAATGAACAGGTAACGGTTAATGAACAGAAAGACATACAAGAAAGACAAGAAATAAAGTAAATAAAGTCTTACATACAACACTCACACACAGTAGGAACACCTAAGGTCTCAGAGATAAACTATAAGCTATAAGAGTAAAAACAACTAAGGAGCTCTTAGCTTAAGTATTCTCAGAACCGCTTCAGTCTGCTAGACTACATGAATGCTTTCACCGGCGTCTAACACCCAGACTGGCAGGAATATAAAGGAAACTAATTAGAACATAATCAAAAGCAGCCGGGCGAGGCTGGACCTAGTCTTAGCAAAGAGCTAGGTAAAATTAACTCTCTCATTACCAAACACAAAGAAACAGCAGCTCAGCTGTGAGAAGTCAGAATGTGCAATCGCGACGATCTTCGTGGCGATGCACCCATGACACCAGGGCGCCCAAGAAAGACCAGCAAGCACCAGGACCGTCTCTTAAAAGTGTTTCAGCTGCGGGATCGGGCTACCAGCAGTGCAGAGCTTGCTCAGGAATGGCAGCAGGCAGGTGTGAGCGCACTGTGAGGCGGAGACTCTTGGAGCAAGGACTGGTCTCAAGGAGGGCAGCAAAGAAGCCACTTCTCTCCAGAAAAAACATCATGGACAGACTGATATTCTGCAAAAGGTACAGGCAGTGGACTGCTGATGACTGGGGTAAAGTTATTTTCTCTGATGAATCCCCTTTTCGATTGTTTGGGACATCAGGAAAATGCCTCATTCGGAGAAGACAAGGTGAGCGCTACCACCAGTCTTGTCTCATGCCAACTGTTAAGCATCCTGAAACCATTCATGTGTGGGGTTGCTTCTCAGCCAAGGGAATCGGCTCTCTCACAGTCTTGCCTAAAAACACAGCCATGAATAAAGAATGGTACCAGAATGTCCTCCAAGGGCAACTTCTCCCAACCCTCCAAGAGCAGTTTGGCGATCAACAATGCCTTTTCCAGCATGATGGAGCACCTTGCCATAAAGCAAAGGTGATAACTAAATGGCTCAGGGAACAAAACATAGAGATTTTGGGTCCATGGCCTGGAAACTCCCCAGATCTTAATCCCATTGAGAACTTGTGGTCAATCATCAAGAGACGGGTGAACAAATAAAAACCTAAAAATTCTGACAAAATGAAAGCATTGATTGTGCAAGAATGGACTGCTATCAGTCAGGATTTGGTCCAGAAGTTGATTGAGAGCATGCCAGGGAGAATTGCAGAGGTCCTGAAGAAGAAGGGTCAACACTGCAAATATTGACTTGCTGCATTAACTCATTCTAACTGTCATTATAAGCTTTTGTTACTCATATGTTTGCAATTATTATATTTCTGTATGTGATAAAAACATCTGTCAAACACACATAAAAACCAGAGGGCAGCAGATCATGTGAAAATATAATATTTGTGTCATTCTCAAAACTTTTGGCCATGACTGTATAGCTCCAACGGCACAGTCTGAAGCATCCACCTCTATTATGAAGGCAAGCTCGGGGTTGGGATGTACTAGGATAGGTGCAGTGGTAAATTTATCTTTTAGACGGGAAAATGCTTCCTGGGCTTGGGGAGTCCAGGAGAACCTAGACTCTTTCCGGGTAAGTTGGGTGATAGGTGACACTACCTCAGAGAAATTCCTAATGAAACGTCTATAGACGTTGGCAAACCCGATGAAGCGCTGTACCTCCTTCACATTTCTAGGACTTGGCCAATCCTTGATGGCTTGGGTTTTGCTTCCATCCATACTAATTCCTTGTGTAGACAGTACATACCCCAGAAATTGAATTTCGGTCCTATGGAATTCACACTTTTCAAGTTTGATGTAAAGATGATTTTGTCTTAGACGTTCCAAGACCATTCTCACATGTCCATGATGTTCCTCTGTGGAGTTAGAAAAAATTAGAATATCATCCAAATAAATCACCACGAATGTATCTAGGAGATCCCTGAAGATGTCATTCACCAAGTGTTGGAAAGTGGCTGGGGCGGTACTCAGACCAAAAGGCATAACTAGATATTCAAAGTGTCCATAGCGTGACCTGAATGCAGTCTTCCATTCATCCCCAGGTCTAATACGGACTAAGTTATAGGTGTCACGCGGTCTTATGATATGTGTACGATGTCAGTAAACTATTCTTAAAAGAACAACACTCTATACAACATATAGATTAGCAACATCAGCATGTAAATATAGAATAGATTTACCTGACACGATATCCGTTGAACTCAGGGTTAATCTTGAGGACTTGATACACTGTCACAGGAAAGAGGAGGACCGGGGGTCTAACCTGACCCTAAACTGGGGTCCTAACTAATCCCTCACCTTGGAGGTACTGATAATGGTTCAGAGGTCCAAGTCTCCAGCCTAACCCTGTCTCCTATCAGTCCCTGAACCCTGTAATCAGTCCTAAGAAGGATTCTGATTACCACCAAAGGGATATGGGCTGATCTCTGCTAAATACACAGATTAGACATATAAGACAGACTGGAGAAAACACAGACTTGCATACACACTCAAACACAGAAGGAACATAAATGATCTGGGATATTAAACTCTAAGCAAGGTGAGCTTAAAACAACTAAGGAGCTCTTTAACTTAAGTCTATACAGATACAATCCTATCTGTGGTCTGCATGAAGAATTTCACTGGCAACTCCCAACACAGACAACCAGAGATTTAAAGGAAACCAATCAACAAATAATTAATTGCAGCCGGAAGAAACTGCACCCAGTCCCAGAACTGAGCACAGACAGAATTAACTCCCTAACTGCCAAACACAAAGAAACAGCAACTCAGCTGTGAGAAGTCAGAATGTGCAACCGCGACGATCTTCATGGCGATGCACACATGACAGTACCCCCCCTTCTACGAGGGGCCTCCGGACCCTCAGGGCCAGGTTTGCCCGGGTGAGTTCTGTGGAAGGTCCGCACCAAACGATCTGCGTTAATGTCAGACGCAGGAACCCACGTCCTCTCCTCTGGACCATACCCCTTCCAATGCACCAAGTACTGAAGGGACCGGCGATTCAGACGTGAGTCAATGATCTTTGACACTTGAAACTCCAAGTTACCATTGACCACCACTGGAGGAGGAGGTAGAGGTGATGGTATGACTGGTGCCACGTACCTCTAAGTAATGACTTGTGGAACACATTATGAATTTTAAACGTAGGAGGGAGGTCCAGACGAAATGCCACAGGATTAATTATGGAACTGATCCTGTACGGCCCGATGAATCTGGGGCCCAGCTTCCAGGAGGGAACTTTAAGTTTTATATTCCTGGTAGACAACCATACCAGATCGTTCACATTAAGATCTGGACCAGAAACTCTCCTCCTATCAGCCATACGTTTATAACGGTTCCCCATAGCACTCAGATTATTCAATACACCTCTCCACACTGAAGCAAGTGACGACGAGAAACGCTCCTCCTCAGGAACCCCAGAAGGGCCCCCCCCATTGAATGTACAAAACTGGGGATGAAAACCATATGCCCCAAAAAACGGGGACTTACCAGTGGACTCGCTCCGCCTGTTGTTAAGAGCGAATTCTGCCAGAGGCAAGAAAGAAGACCAGTCCTCCTGGTTCTCTGAGACAAAACACGAAGATAAGTCTCTAGGCTTTGATTCAGACGCTCTGTCTGACCATTGGTCTGCGGATGAAAAGCCGAGGAAAATGACAATTGCATCCCCCGACGTAAACAAAATGCCCTCCAAAACTTGGACACAAACTGAGACCCCCTATCTGACACCACATCAGAAGGCAACCCATGAAGTCTCACAATCTCCCCAATGAACACCTGCGCCAGAGTTTTAGCATTAGGGAGGGCAGGAAGAGCAATGAAATGTGCCATCTTACTGAACCTGTCAACAACCACCAGTATGACAGTCTTCCCTGACGACTGAGGAAGGTCCGTGATGAAGTCCATAGACAAATGAGTCCATGGACGCTCCGGAAGTTTCAAGGGTAAAAGGGTCCCAGACGGACGGGTATGAGGGGTCTTAGAGCGAGCACAAACCCCACAGGACGCGACAAAAGTTAAAACATCTTTATTAACGTTAGGCCACCAAAACCGGCGAGAAAGGAGATCTAAAGTAGCCTTACTCCCTGGATGTCCTGCTAAAGCAGAATTATGATGTGCCTCAATAACCTTTTGTCTCAACTGATTTGGACAAACAGTCTCCCTGGAGGTCCTGCAGGGGCGTCCCATGAGCCTCTAACACCTCCTCCTCAAGCTCAGAACATACAGCCGACACTACCACCCCCTCCTGAAGGATAGGAATCGGGTCATCCATTTTCCCGGCCCCTGGGAAACTGCGAGACAAGGCATCCGCCTTAACATTCTTAGATCCAGGGCGATAAGTGACAACAAAATTAAACCTGGTAAAAAACAACGACCATCGAGCTTGTCTGGAATTCAGACGCTTAGCAGATTCCAAATACAGCAGGTTCTTGTGATCAGTAATGACGGTGACCGGGTGGACTGCCCCCTCCAAAAAGTGACGCCATTCTTCAAAAGCCAACTTAATGGCCAAAAGTTCCCTATTGCCGATATCATAATTCCTTTCGGCGGACGACAATTTTTTAGAAAAGAAAGCGCACGGATGCCATTTACCAGGGGACGGACCCTGGGACAATATTGCACCCACCCCTACGTCAGACGCGTCCACCTCCACAACGAACGGCTGTGATGCATCTGGTTGGATGAGAACGGGTGCCGAAGCAAAACATTTTTTCAAAGAGGAAAAAGCTTGGCAAGCTTTGTCCGACCATTTAGAAAAATCCGTCCCTTTTCTTGTCATGTCAGTGAGAGGTTTGACAACAGATGAGAAATTACAAATAAATTTCCGGTAGTAGTTAGAAAACCCCCAGAAAACGCTGCAGAGCCTTAAGATCCTCTGGCTGATCCCATTCAAGCACTGCTCTCACCTTTTCAGGGTCCATACGGAAACCGGAGGCTGACACAAGAAACCCAAAAACTGAAGTTCCTGTACGGCGAATACACACTTTTCCAGTTTGGCGTATAGTTTATTGTCTCGCAAGATCTGCAACACCTGTCTCACATGCTCCTGGTGAGACACAAGATCTGGTGACTAAATTAAAATGTCATCCAAATATACGACCACAAACAGCCCCCACCAGATGACGAAAAATGTCATTAACAAAATGTTGGAATACTGCTGGTGCAGTAGTCAGACCAAAAGGCATGACAAGGTTCTCATAATGTCCCTCCGGCATGTTAAACGCCGTTTTCCCACTCATCCCCCTCTTTTATCCTAATCAGATTATACGCCCCCTGAGATCCAATTTAGAGAACCATTTGGCGCCAACAATTTGATTGAAGAGATCAGGAATCAGAGGGAGTGGATACGGATCTCGAACAGTAATCCGATTAAGTTCGCGGAAATCCAAGCAAGGGCGTAGGCCTCCATCTTTTTTCTTCACAAAGAAGAACCCCGCGGCCACTGGGGAAGATGAAGGTCTAATATGCCCTTTGGCCAGACTTTCCGAAATATAATCTTTCATAGCCTGCCTCTCAGGACCAGAAAGGTTATATAACCTAGCTTTAGGTAACTTAGCATCAGGAAGTAAATTAATAGAGCAGTCATAACACGCGATGAGGAGGCAACTCCTGACACCCCTCCTCAGAGAACACATCCCCAAAGTCCTCCAAAAAGGAGGCAAAGTACTAGGCATGACCGCACTGATGACTGTGTTCATGCAGTTACTTTTGCAAAACTCACCCCATTGGCTTATATCTCTGGACTGCCAATTAATCACAGGGTTATGTTTAACCAACCAAGGAAGTCCCAACACAATAGGAGTGGTAGACCCTCCAACACATAACAAGATAATAGTTCCCTATGTATTGCCCCTACCCGAAGGTCAATGTTATGAACCTCATGAACAAAGCTACCTGGCCGAGAGGCCTGGCGTCAATGGAGAAATATAGGGATCGGTTTGACCAATACACCAGATGCATACCTTGAGCCTGAGCAAACTGAGCGTCAACCAGATTAGCCCCGGACCCACTATCAAGAAGAACAGAAAATCTCTCCACTCTCGTACCAACCACCACCTCCACTGGTACAAGGAACTGAGAAGAACTAGCGGACGAAATACATACTCCCAGGTTGTCGCCCCACACAACCTGGGATTAACAGTTTTCCGGCGACTTTTTGCTCAACAAGGCACTGGATGGACATCCCCCCAAAAAAAAGTCCCTCTTTCCCGCAGAAGAAACACCTTCTAGTCCTGCGGCGTACCGCCAATCCCCTCCTACGAAATGATGTCCCTCCCCAACTGCATAGGCTCCTCCGAACAGACAAGGGGAACCTCAACATAAGGGATTTTAGTAGTAGGTGGAGTAACAACAGGGGGAGAGTAACCTCGCACCTCTCCCGGAGCCGTCTATCAGTACGGATAGCTAGGGCCATAGCAGCCTCCAGTGATGGAGGAGAATCATACTGAGCCAAAACGTCCTTTAATTTGTCAGAAAGCCCATGACAAAACTGGCTTCTAAGAGCTGGGTCATTCCACTAGTATCTGTGGCCCATCTACGGAACTCAGAAGCAAATTCCCCGCCGGACGATCTCCCTGCTGTATCTACGTAATTTTGTCTCAGCAAGAGAGACCCGATCTGGGTCATCATATACCAAAACCCGGGCCTAAAAAATCGAATCTACTGACTGTAAGCCGGGGAATCCCGGAGGAAGGGAGAAGGCCCAGGATTGAGGGTCCCCTGTAGGAGCGAGATAACAATTCCCACTCTCTGCTCTTCACTCCCTGATGATCGAGGCCGAAGCCGAAAATACAATTTACATGCTTCCCTGAAGGTAAAAAATTTGTCTCGCACCACCCAGTGAACCTGTCCAGGAGAGCTACTTTAGGTTCAATCTGGTTTGCTCCGAGGGGAGACAAAACTTTGGACTTAATGTCCGTCAGCTCCAAGGATAAATCCCTGCAACTGCAGAGCCAGCTGGGCTACTGGATCCATGGCAACTGGGAATAATTTTATGGGCCAGTGAAATGTCAGCGTCTTATGATATGTGTACGATGTCAGTAAAACTATTCTTAAAAGAACAACACCTATACAACATATAGATTAGCAACATCAGCATGTAATATAGAATAGATTTACCTGACACGATATCCGTTTGAACTCAGGGTTAATCTGAGGACTTGATACACTGTCACAGGAAGAGGAGGACCGGGGGTCTAACCTGACCCTAAACTGGGGTTCCTAACTAATCCCTCACCTTGGAGGTACGATAATGGTCAGAGGTCCAAGTCTCCAGCCTAACCCTGTCTCCTAATCAGTCCCTGAACCCTGTAATCAGTCCTAAGAGGATTTGATACCACCAAAGGGATATGGGCTGATCTCTGCTAAAATACACAGATTAGACATATAAGACAGACGGAGAAAACACAGACTTGCAT